>BCIX01000002.1:753926-1486889 GCA_001600095.1 Bullera alba
AACTCTGGACGATGGAGGCAAGATGCCTAGCTGAGACCTACCATAGTACATTGGCAACGGTGCCAAGCCGCATTTGGTCAAGAACGGAAAGAACACCATCATGGGATTCAGAAATCTGCTCGGTCACACGTGAGTGGTCCGGGTGCAACAGAATCGTTGCCTGCTTGCTGACCATACTTTCAGATACGACGAGGTCGACCACACTGCCATCTTGACTGCTCCTCTGCTTGCCGACTCCAAGACACCATCATACACCGTCGACATCCTAGTCCCACCACCTAAAGCCCCTACGCCAGGCATCAGATCTGCCGCCGCTTTCGGTACCGCTACACCCAACCCCGCTGCCTCGGAGCCAGTCCCCTCAACCAAGACGTTGACCGTCCCCGAGGTCACTTCGCTCTTCCTGTCCACCTTGTTCCAGTCCGCCAAGGACTTCCTTGGTGTGACGCCCAAGAAATGTGTCATCTCCGCTCCTACCTGGTTCACCCCAGCCCAGCACGAAGCTCTCAAATCAGCAGCCGAGGCCGCTGGCATCAACATTGTCCAGGTCCTCGACGAGGCTGCCGCCGTCCTAGTCGGTTACCGAGTCGGTCTGAGCGAGGAGAGGAAGGAGAGGGGTCTGCTGGGCAGCCCAGAGGAGGGAAATGCCGGAGAGGAGGAGAAGAGCGACAAGAAGGTCGTTGTGCTTGACATGGGAGAGACGAGTCTAGCTGTCAGTGTCATCAACGTTGCCGAGGGAGAGTACACCGTGCTGGGTAAAGGCAGAGACGACAAGCTCGGCGGAAGGGAGTTTGACAACTTGGTAAGTCGTCCCTCGGCCCACACATGGATGTAGCTCATTTGTGTAGCTCCTCAAACACTTTGCCAAAGAGTTTACGAAGAAGACGAAAGTCACCCTCGACTTGCCATGTGGAGAGGACGCCCCAGCTGCCGACAAGCGAGCCGAGGCCAAGCTACGTCTCGCTGTCGAGCACACCAAGAGGTCGTTGTCTGCGTCCACCGGTGCTGCCACGTGTGCTGTCGTGAGTGAAGCGCGACTCTCACGGTAGTTTGAATACTGATAGTACTCGCAGGAATCGCTCAAGGACGGCATGGACCTTTCGTCGTCGATCAACCGACTACGATTCGATGGTCTCGCTTCGAGCGTGTACCGACAGGTCGGCGCTAAGCTCACTTCCATCGTCCAGGAGGCTGGCCTCGACTTGAGTCAGGTCGGCGAGGTTCTGCTTGCAGGATCGTCTACCCTCTTCCCCGGATTGCAGCAGCACCTGTCGTTGTTGGTTCAGCCCACGACTCCAGTCACCTCTATTATTGACCCATCCGAGGTCGTCGCCATTGGATGCGCTTTGACAGCTCTCCACCTCGCCACGTTGGAGGACGGCCTCAAAGTCGACGACGTGCTGGCCTTTGGCAAAGACAAGGTCGACACTGTCGCCAAGCCAATTGGAATTGTCATCCCCGGCTCGGAAGACTTCATCAAGATCATCGAGGATGGCGCTCCATTGCCAACGAGGAGAAGGGTCGAGTTCCCCGTGGAGAAGGGAACGAGCAAAGTCGGTCTCGAGATCTGGGAGGGCAAGCACGAGGTCAAGGTCGAGAAAGTCGAGCGAGCACCCGTAGAGAAGGATGAGGATGACGAGGAGGAGGAGGATGAAGAGGAAGAGGATGAAGAGGTCAAGACGGCCGTTGTGGTCAAGACCCAAGTCTTGGGCGGTGTCGAGGTGGACGTCAAGGACGGCAAGAATGTCGTGCTGGAGGTCATTGTCCAGCGAGGCGGAGGTATTCAGGTCCGAGCGTGGGAGCAGGGCAGAGAGGAAGAGGCGGACAAGTTTGAAGCTTAGAGTGGATAGAGCGCAGACTATAGAAGAGGAATCTTGCCATCATATGCGACCACTACTGTAGATGCATACATTCCCGGAGACGAGACAAAGTGCATTCAGTGACCTGGCTACCGGAGTTTCTTGTCGCCAAAGTAGTTCCTCAAATACCTCATCTGCACCACAGCCGCACCAACCAGAATGCCTATCTGGAGGATACTCCACCACACCGCTCTGGCATTGGTGGCCTCTGATGCGTCTCTGAACGTGATCTCCACTTCTCGCATGTATCGCTGCTCCCGCTGGATGTCCGCGACTTTTTGATTCAACTCGCGCAGCTTTGACGCGAGGGTTGATACGTGCGAGACATCACTACTGCAAGAATAGGTCAACAGAGATCCACATGGATCGAAGAGGGGAACAACCCACTCTGTGGCTGGCTTTGCGCTGCCGACGTTGATGTCGAGATACATCTTCATGTGCTGTTTCGAGAAGAAGCCGCCGGTGATATTCGAATGTAGGCAGATGTTGTGGTCTCCAGCTTCGTGAGAGGTGAATGTGAATCTCCCAGAACTGGGGCCGACAGTCTTGACAACAGTGTGGCCGGAGGTTTGCTCCTAATTAGAGCATGGTCAGCCCTGCTTCTTTGGGCGATGTTTGGGGTCAACTGTCGTAGGGTCGACAACAGGAACGACATGATGCCTGAACTAACCTGAACCTCAACGTGGATACCTATTTCCGACTCGTCGACATATCTCGACGTCGCCTCATCCCAGAGTAGACACGAGTAGTGACCTAGTAGCGAGTCAGCTTCATGCTCCCAAACGGCGAGCCTTTGCCAGTACAAGCGGTCTTGTCTTCCAAGTAACGACAGCTTACCTTCAACGATCGTATCCGAAGGCAGCTCCTCCAGGAAGCATCTCGTTTCGTCCGTGTCAAAGTAGAAGTGCAGAGCCTAGACAACCTGTCAGCTCGTTTATTCTCGCTGTGAGACACGTGAAAGGATGATCCACTGATGTGGACTGGACAATAGCATCGCTCGGCCTAGGCAAAAGCAGCCGTACTCACGCTCGCCGACGCCAGTAATGAGAATGCCGCCAGTCCCCAAGACAACCTCATCGCGAAGGAGTATATGTACGAGCGACACGGAATGCTGATTGTTGAAGTGAATGATCTGACGGATGAAGTGTGCAGCGGACGAGCAACTTACCGCCAACGTTGCGCCAACGACGAACCGGATCTCGAGATCGTCGCGTGGCGGTTTATGCGGGAAGCGGGAGGCGGGAGCAACTTTGGTCTCTCTGGGTTGCGGACTCGATGCCCGCTGAGAATGCTGGAAGAGACCATACTAGGGGCAGGGGCAGTAGTGGATGATGCGTACATGGATACTATGCGTACATGGGTACTATGCTCTATGTATGCTTATACTATCGTCCACGGTCAGAATATCCTGCCTAGGCGCTTCATGCTTCTCGGCGTCTTCTTCTCCACTTCCCCCTGCTTCTCCTGCTCCACCTGCAATCTACTCGCCAGCTCCCGTCTCAGAGCTCGTTCTTCTGTGCTGAGCGTACTTGCGCGGCTGTTGACGCTGCCAAAGACATGGTCTGATTCTTGAGTCGACGACATGAATCGGAGACAAGTCAAGTCGACTGGTGTCTCATCGGAAGGCGAGGAGTACGTGGTGTATGTGGAGTAGGTCAAACTTGTGTATGTAAAACTGGCGAGAGAGCTGATGGAGGAGTTGGCTCGGTGGTAATTAGGTCTCGAGGGCCCAGCGTGCGAGTAGGTAGACTGAGAGGATGTCGAGGCCAACGAGTGGGACGAGGCGGATGATGCCGGTCGGGGGAGGTATGCCGTTTGGTCAACGAGGAATGGGTGCATGGTTGGCTATGGTTGATTGGTTGTGTCTGGTTCGTTGGTTTAGGTTTAGGGTAAGGTTGTTGTGTGGATGTCTGAGTTGAGGATGCGTGTGTATGGCAGCTGGATGAAAGTTCCCCGATGCGTTGACTCTGTCAAAGGACGTTCTGTTGAGTAGTTTAGCTGTGGTAGTTGGTTGAAGAGTCAGTAAACAAAAACATAGGCCAGTACTTATATCCTCATCGATCGTCGCAGCGTCTTCGACTCATATCACCACCTCATCGTCAATCCCATCGAGCACATCACCACTCAGTCGACCGTCGACGACGAGGTGAAGATGATCTGAAGCCGGAGCAGCGGTGAGCACAGAGGTCCTTTCACTTCCGAATCGAGTTCACCCATGATTGTGTGTGTTGGCAAGGGTGATCAGTCAGTTTCAAGTCATTGTATTGGGTGAGTCCATTGTTCTGTCCTGTCTGTGTCTCCTCGAGCTGTATGCGACTGGTGTTGGATTGAAGAAGGCACCCAGGCGGCAAGAGAGAGAGGGTCGCGTTTCAGAGGACAAGAAAGAGGCCATCCAATCTGAGTCAAGCAGAGTCAAGCTGATTGATACCGTACCGCAATAATGCGGAATCAAATGCCACGTCAGGATGGAATCTCAGCGAAACTCAGCAGCTTCGCGCTGCCTTGAACTCGATCGCGTTTGACTTTGCATCTTGTCATTCCACTTTCAACACCAGCTCTAATGTCACCGGTATTCCTCGCCCTCGCCCCATGATCTACAATGACACGCTGTGAACATGATCGCCCACAACAATACTGACGCCCCGGCTACACTCATAGCGACCATTCCCTCCCATCCGACCACACACCAAACACATTGCCTAGACCCCCTTCTCAAACTTCCACAGGGAGGGTCTTACTAGTTGTTTTTTGGGAGAGTAATTAGCTTTTGGTCTAGACAACCAGTGTCGTGAGTTCGCTCACGGCCGGCGCGGGACTGTCCACCCTCGACGATTAGCACTATATTATTTCGTTGCTCGTTGAGGACTAAATGGTCCTGACAAATGTACCATACCGTATCTATATCATAATGCCATGCAGACTGTTGTTCCGACAGTAGTTTTGCAACTTGCAAGACCCGCCGACTAACCCAGGGCCACGATCGGCTGTTGGAAGAGGCATTCCCTGTCCCAAGTTCGTCGACGAGCACGAGGGCCGACGAGGCTGAGGTCGGATCTCGATTGTTATTGCCAACAAAGGGCTGGTTCACTGCTGGGTCCCGTTCGGCAGCGCCGCAGGGCGAGGGGCGCACTTGTGCGTTCCTAGAGAGAGTACATTATATGACAATATGTGACAATGCTACTTGTGTGATACCGATGCTATGGCTTGTATGTACTTGTACTGAATTTGTGACTTGTCATCATGAGGGGGATTAGCGGGGATATTCACCATAATCCGCCCTATACTCTTCTTTCTCTTCAACTCCACTCATAATCCTTCCCCCTTCTCCACCACGATAGCGGCCTCCTCATCGCTCTTCTCATGATGTTCCTCGACGACTCTGCCCTTCCTCCTCTCAAGTAGGCCCAAGCCATTGCCAACTCCTCTATGCCATACGGCCTGCTCGTCCGCGTTGCCCAACATGGCAATCATGGTCTCGACAAACCACTCCGTTTTCTTAATGTAATGCACTACCACCGTTCCTCCTCGTTCGGACTGATCACCAAGGAATCGCTCCTTCCGAGTCGGCCGAGAGTTCCGGTAGATATCCTCCACTTGTCGAGAAAGCTCTGCTTTGGACAATTTCTCCGCCGTGGGTTTCGATTTGTGCTGCTCTTCCACCAATTTCGACAATTGCGACCCCTCGGTCAACATCTCGACCTTCTTGGCAGCCGAAGTATCGATGCCGAGACCGCGATATGACCTGCCAAATTTTGACACCGTAGAGTAGGAGCTCGGGGACTCGTCGCGTAGCTCCGCCGAATTCTGCAGTGTGGAGGATGCTCCTTCTTGTACCTTTTGCGCCTCAGAGGGGTATAGGAAACCGTGCGAGTAGCTATGATAGCGATCAGTCAACATCGTCCCACACTATACTCGATCCGCTCGACTAAACTCACACTGTGCCGGCCTTGGGATGGTCGTAGATCCAGCATTTCTCAGTCACCCACATGATCTCCTCTCGTTGGGGGTGCATCGTGATCCACTTGCTGACCAGCTTGTCCTCTTTACCCCGTGTAAATGTCCGGAGGGCTGGCGACGAGCCGATGTATTTTACCAGATCGTACGAGAGGGCATAGCACTCTCCGCCCATGAACAGGTTCTTGACAAGATCTACCAACAACCAATCAGCCTGGCTCAAGTGCTCGTTCCGCAGATTTACTCACAGCCCCAGTATGCCTTTGTCCTAGGCGCGAAACGCAGCCGCTTCTCCAGCTCGCCCAGCATGATGAACGAGTCATCATCGGCCTTGACCACGTAGTCGGGCTGGCGTTCGCCAAGGTAGCTGGGGCGAAGAGCGGGGTCGTCTGTCTGCTCTCCATTGGCCTTGTGATACTGCCAGGAAGGTACAGTAGCGTTTTCTGATGCCCAAGTGAAGAAAGCATGCGTCTTGCCGGAATTCATGTTCTCGGGGATATCCAAGATCAGAATGTCGTCAAAGGCTATTACCAGTCAACACCTTGACTCAACATTATCATTCTAGCCACTCACCCTCTTTCTCCATTTGAACCGCCTGTGCAAACTTTGCCCTAGGACGTCCCATGACGAATCTGACTTTGACTCCCTCTGTGCCCTCTGTCCGACTGCGCCAATGACTCGCATAGCTCTGTCTGATCAGATGGCGCCGCTCCGCCCCGGCGTCGGTGGTGAACACACCGAGGAAGACGCCAACCGGTTGGGTCCGGTCCACCGATGCGAGATTGGCATAAGAGTATGGCGAGTGGTCGGATGAATACGGCCATACCGAGTGATTCTGATTGACTGGAGCCAAGACGAGATCGGGAGAGGACGCTCCAAAAACGCTGAAAGGGGCCGAGACTGGTGTCTCGCCAGGTCCATGGACCGCTGTAACATCCTGAAGAGAATAAAGGGTGGGATATGCAGACGTGCAGTAGTCGCGCCAGGGAAGTGCCTCCTTGTCTGGATTGAGGATATACTTGATGGTCATGGTGAGGCCGATGGTCAATGCCGCAAAGAACAACGTGAATGCGCACTTTCCCCATGTCAGCGGATCTCCTCAGAATGATGCGCGCTGTGATCCACTCACAATGCTGAGCGGGGTAGTGGGTACAAAAGCCCATAACCTCCCAAACCACTTGGATCCCATGACTTTTTCCGACCTCTTTCTCCCGTAACCAGCCATCAACCGATCTTTCTCTCTGTTCCGCCCTTGCCCTCTGACCAATTCTTTGCCTATCGAATCTCTCCTTGAAGATGCGCCGGCAGAAGAGGCATTCGGTGTCGCACCTCCTACTCTATCTCGGACTAGCTGCAAGACCCATCCCCAATTCCTCGTTCCACCAGGCACCAGTCTCGCCGCAGAGCCCAACTTTGACCTGGGCTGCAACATTGGCCCGGATATCTTTGGCGAAACGGGTGCCTCCTCCAGCTCATTAAGGTTCTTCCACCACCATGAACTGCCCCTCTTGTGTCCGTGCTGAGACATCAGGAAGGAAGTATTGATGGGCGAGTCATTGTCCTCGCCAGAGCTCCTCGAATCCGAGCGCCCTCCTGAGCCTGAAACCCACCCGGGCCGTGACGACGATGTTGATATCGACGTCCGTGGACTTGCCGAGGGACCAGTAGACGCCGAAGCAGAGCTTCCGCTCATCGAGGCCGACATGGCGAATTCGGCGGGCAGATCGTGGAAAGAGGGTAAAGGAGTGTGAAATGGCGTTGCGTGAAGTGAGATAGGAGGTGATGGCATAGGTGATGGAGGCATAGTGAGAGGCAATATATTGTTGGGGTCTGTAGGTAATGCCGCGAAAGAGTTCGAGGGCGAGGGTGTTGGTATATATCCCATGAAAGACGATTGACGGGACAGTGAAAGGTGTGGTTGAGCGGGGGCTGTTGGCGATAGGAACGAATTCATTGTACTATCGATCGGCGGCGTCATGCTGATCGAGGGGGCTTCAGACATGTCGTACACGCTGTGCTGATCCTCTGTAGCTGATTGTTGACTCGACATCCCAAACCACGCCCGTTTCTTCTTTGCCTGTTGTCTCGGACAAGGGGCTTGAGGAGTCGTCCTGCTGGCCAAAGCACTCTCCCTTCCGTCTACCCAGTGATACTCGTCCTCCCTGTCGTCTTCTCTTTCGTCGTCACTTTTGCTGTGTTTGTTGTTGTGAGCGGGCAATGTCAGGCGATTTCCGTTGAACCAGTTGAAGCTCGAGCCGTTCGAGTCGCGCCGTGATCTCGACGAGCTGGGCGAAAGGGGCGATCGAGCTGCTGGGTGGTCTGTGTGGGAAAGATGATCGATAGAAGGGTTCCTACTGGCCTTTGGAGAATTGCTGCTTGCAGCTGGATTGGACAGCCTCCTGCGATGGATGGTATTGCCAGCGATCCTATCAACGACGGAAGATTTGCGGACTTTTGTGACGGTATCTAACTCCTCTTCTATCGACAATCGACGCGTTGGCACAGCGGTATTGGGACTGTGTGCGCTGGCGGTTGGGGTACGGGAGGTATTGATAGGGTCTAAGCGCTTCCGACGTGACGACGAGGATGACAAGGTCGCGGAGGTAGAGGAGGAGGATGAAGAGCTGCTAGTCGGTCGGAGCGATGTACTCGAGGGACCAGAGTGGTGCTCGAGCCCACTATCGCTGACACTCGTCGCGTTCGAACCTGAATCCCTGGTGATCGTCGGTGTCGAGATGGAATGTGGTGGAGCCAACCGAAGTGCCGGAAGGGCCTGTGCTTTGTTGGTGTTGACCTGTTGGTCGAGATTGGAATGTGTCCCCAGTGGCAGTGGCAGTAGACTCGAGCGTTGGGAAGTGTGAAGACCGAGCAAACTTTGTGGTGCGGTCGAGTATGTATCGATTTTGCTCCTCGAATGTCCCGGATCTGAGACGGTGCTTGAGACCTCCAGTACCTCTCGGCGTGGCGAGTCAGAGGAGTTGGGTAAATGCAGTGCTGGAGTAGTTGCCGTTGCTGTTGTTCTCTCCTTCCCCGTCACCACATGGTCGGTCGCCATGGCTCCCCTTCTGGCCTCTGCCTGTTGCCTTCCTCTTGCCCCCCTTAAAAATAACCCCCAGCCCAGCGTAACCAACGAGATCCTCTCACAACGGCAACGCTATGCTAAGCCCAGCTCCCAGCAGCTCCCCCTCGCTTGTCACTCTAAATCTGCTCGCTCTTGGTCTTTTTCGGTTGAACGGCAGCAGTCGGGAGTCGGGGCGGTGATCAAAATACCGTGTGTCCCAATCTCCATTCACGCGTGGTCATGGCGTTTGCTGTGCAAGTGGTGATGTTAACCAACGAGATCTATGCATCTATCACCGTCTATACATCCCTCGCCATCACATTGGTCGCCTTCACTGCACAGTGCATACCCTTTCGGACCTAAGCGCACCCCAGCAGAAGAGGTGCCTTTCCCCCTCCCACCATTTTTTCAAACTGCGACTGCGGAATTGGGCGGCAAATCAAAACAGACCTAACTACCAACGGGGTAATTCTCAGCGGCTCAGCCTACAGTATACTAGTTAGCTCCGAGCTCGGACCGAAGCTGGCTCGCTTCGTGACCGTCTCCCCCCAGCTTTGGCCCAAAGGTATTCGGAATGCAGCCAGAGTTGGATGAGGACTGTTGTGCAGATTGTGCAGATGCATACGACAAAACACTGCAACTTACAGCTGGCATACAGTGAGGATCCACAAGCCGCTCCATACAAACCTCCAGTGTATTCCATACTACCCTATTTCGATTTGGAAGTCCAATCGTAATAGATCGTAATGTGCCGGACCGCCATGCATGTGCTACCTTTTTACCCTGACCTTCACTCCAAGAACGTAAGTGGCGTAGATCCGAAACCCCCACCCCACAATGCGCAGTCGATCCACTTCGGAGGAGCTGAAGGAGAAGCTAGTGTCGCCAGCTAAGCAAAGGCACAGAGTCAGAAACGTTCGACAGCCCCGTTCGCGATTAAACTCGACGACCAGGGGAAGCATTTGACTCACATCTTGACAGTCTTATCTCGACCTCCGCTGACCACCTTGTCGGCCACAAAGTCGACGCAGTACACCTCGTCCGTATGGCCAGGCAGGTCGATCCGGATTTTGTACTTCTTCAGATCCCACAGCTGGGTCGAGAGTCAACACATACAATGAGGTATTCACTATAGTCCTGCACGATACTCACCTTGAGTGTGGAGTCCTTTGAAGCGCTGACAAGCATACGCGAGTCGGCCGACCACGCTACTCTGTACACTGCCGCAACGTGTCCTCGAAGGCTCGAGACGAATCTGCAACACCGGACATCAGCAAGGACCAACAGGTAATAGGCGGATCCGGTCAAACTCACTTGCCGGTCCGACCTTCCCAAATCTTGACCGAATTGTCAAATCCAGCACTGGCGATCCATCGACCATCGGGGCTGAACGCGACGTGGTTGACCTGTTTCTGATGACCAGTCATCCTCGCCACAGGTTTCTTTGGCGTGGCATTGGCACTGAATGACGAAGACGCCTGGTCTGGCCAGAGGAACAACGTGTGATCGTCAGATCCAGTGATGAGGGTCTCAGGTTGCGTTGCAATGACGCCTTTGTACCGAGTCTCTGCCATCTCTTTGGCTAGGCACAAAGTTAGCTATGTGTACCACTCACTGGGGAAGTACTGCTAGCTCACCTTCTTCGTCATCCTTGGGCTTTTGCCCTGTATGATCGTACGGTCCGGTTCGAAGCACAAAGTCGGTACTTAGCGCCATGGTGTTGACCCAGTGCGCATGCTCGGACAGTGTTCTGATCAGTTTGCCCTAAGATGGTCTCAGCTACTATACTCATTGGGTAGAAGACGAGACCATTCACGTCGACGCCGGACCAGACTTTGACTGTCCTGTCACTACTACCCGTGTAGATGACACCTTCGCCTCCCCATCTGACCACGTTGACACTGGCCGCATGACCGGTGAGGACGAACTCGAGCTTTCTCGTACTTGTGTTCCAGATCCGCACGGTGCCGTCCTTTGAGGACGACGCTATTCTGGGTGACTGGTACTTCTTCAGGTCGACCCGATGTAACGGCTCGAAGGAGAGCGAAGTGATCCATTTCGAATGCCCCAGCAATGGCTGCCCTAAAGGTTGGCCAGTTTTGGGGTCCCATAGCCTAACCTGAGGACCCAAGTGTCAGTATGTCCTCTAGCGGTTGCTGATGAGTCTTGCTCACTTGGCCATCGTGTCCTCCTGTGGCGACGATCTTCTCCATTGCGTCCCACTCTACACATAGCACCCAGCCTTTATGTCCTGACAAGGTGTACTGGTAGCGGATCAGCTACTGCTGTTATGGCCCCCTGTAGTGGCCATTTACCTTTGGACCCTCGGTGTCCATGTCCCATATCCGACAGGTAGCGTCTCCACTGCCAGTCGCGGCATACTTACCCGTTGGCGACTGTGCGCAACACAATATGGGCGACGCGTGGCCTGTACGAGCATCCTTAGCATAGCAATTACTAAGAGATGAACGCCCGACTCACCGATGAGGGTTGCACTACATCTTCCTACCCCTCGGACTCGGAACACCGCCTGAGGCTCACACCAGAGCTCGAACACGTCTTCCGGGGAGAACACTGGTGCCGTTGAGCTCGATGATGGAGGAGCGAGCGCGTCCACTTGGATAGACGAGTTGATCTGTACTCGAGCGGGCGTTGCAACACCTTCCTCCTTCGCCTGCTTCGGCACCAAGTGGAATGCATATGGCAATGGATCTTCCGACTAAACAGCCTACGTCAGCTGCTGCCTCAGAAAGCAAGAGTAGGTAGAGAGCACACACCTCCCCCTTGAGCTTGTTGACCAGCATCTGCAGAGCATCTCTGCCCGTGTCGGCTGGCAAGTTGATAGCGGGTCCTAAGTTGGATCCGTCTTCCGAGCTCTTGAACTGGACGACGATGGATGGGATGGGAGCGGCTGCTGGTGCCGGAGCCGGAGGATTGACCCATTGCGAGTATGCCGATCTCTGCCTCTTAGGTGGGGGTAGTAAAGTCGCCATTGTGTGCTCTGTGGATTGATAGCCGTCTAGAAAGTCTACTTGTCTATAGCTATCGCCTGGAAGACCTCTCTCTATTTGCTCGCGATGTATAGACAGATCCGAAAAATCAATACAACCTCCACCTTGCCGGTCCAGCGGGCGATCAGTATGGGATTAAACAGATTTAAATACAACCTGGAGAAATCATGTTCTGCGCTAGATCATTTGCCACCCAGCCAGCGCCCCCGCGTGATCCGTCGCCTCTTTGGAGGTCCACTTGCCGACTTTAATTTCAGAAAGCACCGATTAGTCAGTCACCTCTACCATTGGACACTGTACCACTATTATTTCTACAAGCCATCAACTAAGACTCGGGACACAACACAGCACCCACAGCCTAGGACACACAAGAGACACTGCACGATGAACCCCCTACGACCGCTACTCCGGGCGACGGCGAGACAGCAATTCAACTCCTTCCGACCCTCCACCTCGTTCCACCAGATCGCCAGGCGGACACTGGTCACACCGACATCGGTCAACCATGCCAAAGTCTCTGAAGTCTCGATAGATCAGCAGCAGATCCAGGAGGATCCAGGAGAGTACGAAGATGGAGATCATCTAGCTGGGGAGAGTGAGAGCGGAGAGGGTGAGTCTGCGGCGATCGGGTAGTCGGCACGACGGCGACTCAATCCCATATCAGCTATGCGAGGTGTGATCAGGTGGCTGATCAGATTGTCTACAGAGATGTTCGGCTTCAAGGTCAACCCCGTAGCGGCGAAAATGGGCGAAGAGGCGAAAAACAAAGGTCGACCGATCTACCTAGACATGCAGGTGAGTGCGAGCTCCGACGATCAAACACTTCTTGGACTGTATGTTGACCGCCCTTGAAGGCCACGACGCCGATGGACCCAAGAGTACTGGACCGAATGCTGCCGTTCCTCACGGAGCAGTACGGAAATCCACACTCGCGTACGCACGCTTACGGATGGGAGGCGGAGAGCGGTGTCGATCTGGCAAGACAGCAGGTCGCTTCGCTCATCGGAGCGCAGGAGAAGGATGTCGTGTTCACGAGTGGTGCTACGGAGAGTAACAACTTGATCATCAAGGGTATTGCAAAGTTCCACCAGGGCAAGAAGAAGCACATTATCACTACCCAGACCGTGAGTGCGGCTCGAGTGGCCCTGTGCCATGGCTGATGTCTCCTGTCACTTCAGGAACACAAATGTGTGCTAGACTCTTGCCGATACCTCTCGCAACATGGCTTCGAGATCACCTACCTGCCCGTCCTGACCAACGGTCTGATCTCGCTAGATGACCTCAAGGCCGCTCTGCGACCAGACACCTCTTTGGTCTCCATCATGGCTGTCAACAACGAGATCGGTGTTATTCAGCCACTCAAGCAGATCTCAGAGGTTCTCAAGGCATATGCCAAGGAGAACAAGACGACCAAGGCCTACTTCCACACAGATGCCGCTCAGGCTATTGGCAAGATTCCCATCGACGTCGAGGACATGGGTATTGACGCAATGTCAATATCGGCACACAAGATCTACGGACCCAAGGGTATTGGAGCTGCCTACGTCAGGAGAAGGCCTCGAGTCAGACTTGAGCCTCTGATCCACGGTGGTGGACAGGAGCGAGGTCTGAGGAGTGGAACGGTTCCGGCCCCATTGGTCGTTGGGCTTGGTGAAGCCTGTAGGATCGCTCAGAAGGAGATGCAGGCGGACCACGAGCGAGTCAAGGCGCTCTCGGATCGTCTGGTCAACGGTCTGACCAGCCAGGTCGAGCATATTGTGAGGAATGGTGATGTAGAGGGATACCCCGGATGCGTCAACCTGTCGTTTGCGTACGTCGAGGGAGAGTCGCTCCTGATGGCTTTGAAGGTGAGTCAGACGTCCTGTCGATCAGACAAGACTCATTCTAACGCTTTTGTCTAGGATATTGCTCTATCGTCTGGATCTGCCTGCACGTCGGCTTCGCTCGAACCATCGTATGTCCTCCGAGCGCTGGGCGCAGCCGAGGACATGGCCCATTCCTCCCTCCGATTCGGTATCGGCCGATTCACCACCGAAGCCGAGATCGACCTTGTCGTCGAGCGAATTGTCTCGGTCGTCAACAGGCTCAGGGACATGAGTCCACTTTGGGAGATGGTCCAGGAGGGTATCGACATTAGCAAGATCGAGTGGAGCCAGTGAGTCGAGAGTCATTCCAAGAATGTCGAATGGTGCGCTGATGTCCCTTTAGGCATTAGTCTGGCTCAGGGTTTGAGGGCACGTTTAGACTTGCGACGTAGTATCGAGATCGTCATCGGGGGTCAGGATAGCTTACGGTCTGGGGAAGTTGAGGATGAGCTTAGCAGTGTATTTGTATACATCACATGAACGACCTTTCGCAGAATACACTATGGGTTAGCGTTTTGTGCCGTTGCACTTGGGCGCTTGGGTGAATAGGTGCTCAGGTCTTTCGGTACCGGCTTCATCGCAGACTTCAGCTTAGGTAAAGCCGTTAGCCGTTAACGGGTAGGTGAGCGGGTGAACTCGGGGGCGAACATCCTAGATGGAAGCAGCCCTCGGATGAGGAGTCTCCCACTATCATCAGTCTTTCGAGATAGATAGGCAAGATGCCACCTTGGTGGGTACATAGAGTGTGAACATCATCTTCTTCGTTATAGTCGTTATTCTTCGAGTGGCCTATCTCCCGCCATCCTGGCGCTACTGCGATTCACCTCCCTCGATGACAGCCCTTCTATGCGTGGACTGCTGTCCTTCATGCCTTCTCTACCTCCCGCTCGAGCACCGCTTCAATCTCCTGCAGAACCGCCGCCCGGACGTCTGATCTGACGAGATCTACAAGTGTGTCAGCGTTGAACTTCGTCTTCCCTCGTGGTCCAGCCTCGATGAGACAAGTTGAGCACAGTATTGTGGTCGACCTCTCAGCTGGCCTCTATGTATGAGTCCACCCCAGATGGGGTGACAAGACACAGAGGAGAAGGGTAGAGGAGAATTGGTCGGATGACAACTGTGACTGACCTTTGGCCTGAGGCGTTATTTCCTTCAAGAGCGCTTGTAAATTCGGCTCCCTCTGCGCTCGTACTCGTTCTATATTGTCACAGGTCAGCGGTCAGTACGGGAATTCCAAGAGCCGTGTGGAGCGCAAATCACAGCATAGGCAGGTAAGGTGATGAAGATCTCGGCACTTACCTTTAGCTAGATCCTTCAAATCGTCTTCCCACCCAACTTCCTCTAACTTCGACCGCAGAGCCCTCTGTATCCTATGTGAGAGGCGTCAGCACACTGCTCTGTGCCGTTCTGTTTCACTCGACGGATCCAGGCGTCTATACAGAGTGATCCAAGCTCTTTCTCCCCGCTCGAGGACAGACCGATACGCAATATCCCCAATTGCTGCAATAGGTCACAGCCGCTGTCTACAGGCTCCCAGGACCCTCCCGATGGAGCGAGATAACAGCTATCATGAATCTGCAAGTATTCATGAGGCCGTAGCGCTTGATAACCCCTGTCCGCCCAGCAGACGTCCCAGGCAGAACTCACCTATCCCAATCTCCGGTCTCCAACAGTCGTTTCCTAATCTGGTTCACGATCTCCTCATCTGGGTTCTCCGGCGCATCATTCATGCCTGCCATGCTGTTGAGTAGGAGTGATTAGGATGTCGGACTGTCCCTTCCTTGGAGAGGCCTAAGTGAGGGCAAGACGTGAGGAAGAAGAACAGAGAGGATCTTGAGTTCCGTATAGCTAGCTGGATGGACTCGCACAGTGGAGGTTCAAATTCAATCATGCGAAACGGAAGCTAAACCTGCTTGGTGTGTAGAGCGTACCCATACCTGGCCTTGTATTGGAGACAGAGTCTAGGCTTATAGGAGACAGTCGGTACCATGTCACTGCCACACTATGAGCCACGGACCATGCATGAGTCGGTCTAATGTACAACTGTGCCCATCCGACCGCAAGATGCCCAAGCGGGAGTCGGAGGATCTATGTGGGATGCCATTGCCAGCTGTGTTCTGATAGGGATCGCCAGTTACTAGACGAAATATGATGGAGTTCCCTATGAGCAGACAGCAATCAGTAATCGGTTCAAAGATACGCTTCGGGCAAGCCGCGCCGTTCTCTGCCTCCGAAAGAGAACGATGTTCTTGCCCGATCGCGATCGCACTCACCAGCCGCCTGAGCGCGGGGTTACGCTGATCCGTCGAGTTCTCCACCGCCGCGTCATACACTTTGAAAGTGGTCCTACCGGCATCGTCGACTCGCATTATACTAGCCGAGTTTCCACAGCGGTAGCAGTAATTTGGGGCAGACCACACTGTAACGAGCGAATCGTTGAACATGTGCTTGAAGCCCTCTTGCACGAGCTGATGCGCTCGGGCTATCAGAGACAACGAGTTGACGTGGTTGAACTACAAGTCCAGGATCAGCTTGGTGTCGCAAGACATTATTCAGTCGAATGGAGTCTTGAGCTCATGAAGACTTACCTCCGCTGTAACCTGAGCACCGAATAGCCATCCCGCGCCTCTAGGGCTCACTGCCCAAGCCTCCACCTCGTCTGGATCCGACCACATGAGATCTACACGCGAGATCAGCACAACTTCAGGACGATGTGAGACTGCCGGCTCACCGCAAAAGGCGCCTTCGTGGGGGACTTCCTGTGCTCTAGGTATTATTCGGACTTGATCCAAAGTCCTTATGTCTGGCGATAGACCGCCATGGACGCAGAGTATCGAAGAGTCAATGATCTATACCAATGAGCAAGGCTGTCAAGCATTAAGCGACTGGTGTAACGTACTGCCGCGAGATTGAGATGGTCAAATACCGAACAACAAGCTTTCCAAACTGAAGCGTTGCCGTATTTCTGCATGCACTCCTCTACGATCCAGGTGTCAGTCAAGGATACAGGCTTCATTGGCACATGATGCCCACCGTAGAATCCGTATACTTGGGTGATTTGCCGGCTTTCGTGGTTCCCTCGCAATAGTGTCACTCGGTCGGGGTATCTGCAGGGAGTCAGCTGGTGGCTTATGGTCTCAATGCACGTGAGCGGACGACGCACCTCGCCTTGAGCGCTAGCAAGAGTGATAGTGTCTCTAACGAATAGTACCCTCGGTCCACGAAATCGCCCTACAGGTATGTCAGTCTCTTATCCCGTCCAGCAGCTCCTTCAAGGACTGGATTTATCTATAATCACGCTGCAGTGCTTTGCCGAGGTCGGTCCCCCTTACATTGCCCCTCCTCATGTATAGCAAATAAGCGATGATCACTCACCATGAAGATATAACTCGTATCTGGAACTTCACCGCCCTGTCTGAAGATCTCCAAGACGTCCCAAAACTGCCCGTGGATGTCCCCGCAGACTGTCACGGGGGATTGCACAGTGTGCACATTGGACTCTTCGAGCAGAATGTCCCGGACGCGGGTACACAGCGCTTTCATCTGTCGTTCTGGTAGATGCTTGCATTGCCGGATCTGAAGGATAGAAGGAGGTAGTCAGCATGTATGCTGAAGAGTGGGATTACTAAGACGAGTCGAGTGTGTGTGGCCGCTCATTTAACGTGGAGTGTGCCATACCGTGACTTGCTGGCTGGCCTACACTGCCCTGACATCCTCACAGGACTTGCTGACCGCCCTTGATTGTCCCGATATCTGGACTTCCAGTCGCACAAGCACACAAGCACTCACATGGGCTATCCATTGATCCGGGTCATTTGTGACAGGAGTCGGTACAGGCATCCTTCCGCTCCACTGCTGTTGGCGTTCCCTCTTGTCTTATCCTGGCTTGCTTTCCCCTTAGGTCTTCTCTGTGACTGTGCCTCGCGGCTAGACGTTCTCTAGCGTGGACCAAGCTGGTGTTTAAGCCGGAAGTCTGCTCTTGAAGATGCCCTATCGATTTTCTATATTTCAAACGAGCGTTCTGCTGCCTTTGAACCAGAGAATGCTGGTGGATGATGAGAGTGGTGTTGTGTTCCTCCAAGATACCCTAGACTCGATGCAATAGGTGATGTCGATTCGGTGTTGAGCGATGTGTGCTATCGAGAGTCGAGGCGAGCACACCACCCGGCCCAAGATTTCGGTAACATTTGCTGAAATCGCGGTGCGGCAAAAACAGAGTTCGCAGAGTGGCCAGAGTGGCGAGGTCGTCTGACGTCCTCATCCTTTGGATCGTTCCGACGACAGGTCCTCCTCGAGTACTTTCTTCACCGACCTTCTGAAGCGCGACCGTTTGAAGCCAAACTATGTTAGGATGACAAGTCTCGAAGATACATGCATGACCAGGGTACAAACGCCAAGGTCTACGCCCCCTCGACCTCTCTCTTCCTCTTCTTCTCCTTCTTCTTCTCCGAGACAGACAGGGCTGCGGTCTCTGGAGGCGCTATGAATGCCTCTTCTCTCTGCACCTTCTTCTTCTCACTCTTGTCCTTTTGGCTTGCCTCTCGCTTTCGCTTCTCCATGACCTCCTTGTCCTTGCTCTTCAGGAAGTACTCTCCGGAAGCGAGCTGGAGATCCAACTTGGACGGCTGCTGTGGTGGTGGGAATGGTGTATACGTCTTCTTCTTCTTCTTGGCGGGAGCTTCGCCTCCTTCCTCCTGAAGAAGCTGAGGTACGGGCACAAGTTCTGTGGCGATGGGTATAGAATTGGGGTTGACGGCGGGCGGACCAGTGGCATTGAGACCAGCTTGCTCCTTTCGCTCCAATGTCGCATTCTTCCTCGCCGTCTTCTCCGACGTCTTCAAGTGGTTCTTCTGGAACTCTGCAAGGCGTCAGCTCATTGACAACTAGCACAGGCATTAGCTGATACGCACTAGGTAGGAACCTGTCCCAGCTCTCGTTGGCCAGTTTGGGATCTTTGGCCAACTCCCGCCTGATCATCAATTCCTTGATCCGGTAGATCGGATGAATGTTGTTCATGCAGTCGAGAATAATTCTCCGGACCTCCTTCAGCCCCTTGAACGAGCCCATGGCGGATACAGTGTTACCCTGCACGAGGACGTAGCACTCAGTCAAGAGTTCAATGGCCTAAGAAAGCGTGAGCTAAAACACAAGAACGCTGCGAGGCCTAGCTCACCTTCAGAGTACTGCCATTTGGCCCGACGATCCTCTGACGTCGCTTGACGAACCGCTCCTTGTTCCGGACTAGACCGCCAATCTTGATAACATCACATGCGATGTCGTCCTGTAGGACTTTCATGGCCTAAGAAGTTGCATCAGTACTACCTCTCAAGGGCTTCTCCATTTCCATCTCCCACGCCTTGGTACTAGATGATAGAGCGCGACTCACCTGCGGCGCCGACACACCTCTAGCTAGGAGTTTCAACAGATCTCTACCCTTGAAAACGATATACGGATCCCAAGTCTTCCTCGTCGTCTTCACTGTCATCTTGCCTTGAACCAAGTCCAGCTCGCACGCAAGTCCCAGCGAGTCCAACGAGGTGGTGATCTGAGACCATACTGATCGGAGGTACGGTTCTCTGTATTTCGGGAACAGCAGTGCAAAGGAAGACTCCTCCAGGAAGGGATTGTGACTGTCGTTGACAGTAGGCGCCGGGAATGGGTCTATCTTCCAGCTACAAGTGTGTGAGCTCCTGTCACTCGGTGAATGGGGCTCGCTAGCTCACTGATCTACATCGTCCGTGTCCCAAGCTGACGGGACATCAGCATGTATCCACAGCGTGCGGTCACTTCTACTCACGCTTGTCCTTCCTGTGTCTCTTGTTCTTGTTGACGGGCTCGGCATCCTCCACCGGCTCGACGACCGCTGACTTGGATTTCTTGCCGCTTTTGCTGGGCGCACTGGATGATGAGGCGACAGCGCTCATGATGTTGTCACAATACTGTCACTCCTTCTATCCTGCACGACTGACAGATGTTGCTCGAGCTCGCTGCTAGCCTGCTGCCTGCTGTTGGATCGCCACGGGCTGTCCAGCTGATTGAAATTCTCAACAGCCCGCGGATTCCAACGGAACGAGTGGCAAGAGTCTTCCAGGATAAATCCGGTATTTTACGATTGAGGGATATTATTGTTTCGGATCTTCCGGTTACAAATGGGTGATCGACGGAATACAAACCCTCGAAAGACCTCGATTAACCCTTTATTACAAAAACGCGATCGGGCACTAGCGCCGTCCCTGACAATGTGAAACGCGAAGGGTGAACGCGTCGTGGTTTTTGTGAGAGGCGTGTACCAACTCGCACGGTACGTTTAGTCAGGCCAGATATAGATGAAGAGGGCTATCGCTGGCTATCGATGCTCTGATGCCTCCTGCTGCAAACACTGCCAGAGCGGTGCTAGGTGGTAGCGCAAGTGATATATGCATGCACCGTCTGGAGACTTTGATGAGAAGAAGAGAGAAGAAGACTGGGATTTGAAACAGCGACGTTTTGAAGCGTTTTCAGCACGCGCCTGTTGTTTGATCTTTCCCCCCTGTTTCTGTCACACGGCACAGTGATTGCCCAGGGCGCACTCCTCTCCTCCTCCCCAGTCCTTCCCCCTTTTGCCCAATCCCGCTTTGACTCCTTTACACGAACCCCTTTCAACGCACTGTTCGAGCATTTCAGTGCCATCATCATCATCACTCACTCCAATCCACTCATTGTTCACCTGCATCCTACACCCCGCGACCACTAGACGTGCTCATCACAATAATCCTTGCTCTCCAACAACACCAGCCGACCCAACTCACAATCACGTTCATTACAACCAACCCCGACCGAACCCCCTTGACACAGCTTCTCCTTGTTTAGACCACACGCGCGCGGCTGGACATTGAGAGTGTGTTGGTCATTCATCGAATCGATCAATTTGGCGGTACCCGACTACTCGGCCAAAGACGATCGTAGAGCAAGTCTCTCTGCGTCCACATCCCTGTTGTCGAGTCTATCCAGTAGAAGCACTGGTGCATCAGACGGTAGACCTTAGAACGGATCACTTCAATACAGTAGAACCGGGAGCGCCAAAAGGACCTTCACTCATCTTACCCTCGTCACCAAAAGGATCGCCATTCAACTCCATCGCGATGAACTCGGTCAATCAACAGCTCCATCGTTCCCGAGCACGAGCGCTCGCTGCACATCTCGATTTGGAGGAGAGGACGGACAATCTCACCGCACCACTGGAAAGGGATTCGCCAGTCCAGGCCCTGGAGAAGAGACTCACCCCGGAGCAGATCGATGAGCTGCAGAGACAAGCGAGGCAAAGTGCTGCCGCTGCCGCTAGACTCAGTGCCGAGGGTGTGAGTGAAGGTGCTCATTTCCAACATAGGCATTTCAGCTGACACTGCCTCCAAGGGTGCCAACACCGCTACCTCTGCTCGAGTCGCATCTTCTGCCCCCGCCGTCTCCGCTGTGCGGACTACCGCTGAAACCCACACCTGGTCCTTCGAAGACAAGTTCGGTCGAGTCACCAGCTCGTCTCCCCCCGTTGCGACTTTTCCTGCTGTCTCCAGTGCTGTGACCTCGGCACGGCCCAGCTCGGCCGCTGCTCCATCTTCGGCGGCTTCGTCTGTTCGAGCGGTCTCTTCTGCTCCGAGGTCATCAGTTGTTGCGACAACAAGCTCGGCCGCCACTTCACCCACTGTGCTCACAGTGACTCGACCAGTCTCCACCGCCTCTAGCGCCTCCTCTAATGCCGCCTCCAGCAGCGCAGGCGCTGGTGCTGCCAACGCTGGCACCGAGTCCTCGGGGTAAGTAATGCGTTGCGTCATTGTGTCATGAAGGCTGCGGCTGACTTTCGCGCAGCATGTCCACTGGTGGAATTGCTGGAATCGTCGCCGGAGCCTTGGTCGGCCTTGTCGTTCTGGGCACCCTTATTGGATGGCTTTACGTGAGCTGCTCGACCGCTTCGCCCCGTGGCTTCAGCTGACTCAATGATCAAGCGCAAAAACGCAACACGAAAGTACTCTTCGAAAGCCGCGCCATGGTCGAAGATCGACGACGACGACATCACTCCGTTCCCCGCCAACGAGAAGCTGATCGATGGGCACCATGGCTCGGACGACATCTACGGCGTGTCCCCGGCACCTGTTATCGGCTCCAGGCGAGCTTTGGCAATGGCGCGACAGAACGCGTTCACTCCAGATGGATCGTTCCGCCCCACTTCCGAGTACATGGTTCAGCAGGGTGGCAACCGAGCTGGTCTGGGCGCTGGACGCAATGCCGACACCGGCGCGTACCCCAATCACTCAATGGGCACAGACTCTCAAGGCAGACCGTACAATGGCCAAGCTGGAAGAGTGCCAATCCCCAATGCCTACCAAGGTCAGTACGCCGACAGCCACCTCAATCCCCACGGCAATTCGCGTCAACTTGTTGGATCCTCGCCTATATCACCCCACGACTACGCCAATGATCTCGTACCAATATCTCTCGGTCGACCTGCTGCGCCAGAAAGCTACTCTGATATCTCGCAACACGAAGACTTTGCCGATATGCCCTCGCCTCTGACCCCGGACAGCTTTGGACACATGCAGGACCCGAACTACACTCCTCGAACGGCTACGACGATGGGCGAGTGGGGAGGCGACTTGCGACCTTTGCAGACTGCCCAGTCTCAAGCGGGTCTCGGATATGGCTTCCCAACTGCCGCACCGTACGCCGGTGGCGTGGCTTCTACAATGGCCGGAGGCGCGAAGCGAGTCTCGTTGACCAAACCAAAGGGAATGATCGACGCTTTGCCCTACGACACTGGTAGACAATCACCCACCGAGTACATCCGACCACCTCCTGCCGCCGCTAGTGCTTCGACTCACGCCCTGCCGACCCCGGCACCGATGCCTCTTCCCTCTTTCGAGCCCATGAGCCCCTTGATGACGACGTTTGATCTCCGAAGGCAGTCCAAACCACTTGCGATGTACGAAGACGAGCGAAGTCAGCAGAAGCGACTGTACGGTGAGGTCGCCTCAGCCGCTGGTGTCTCTGAACCTATCACGCCGCTATCCGGAGGAAGTATGACCGACTCGGCTGGTTCTTCGACCGCTGGCAATGCCTACCCAACACACGAGCGACTGCCCAACTTGACAGTCAGCGCTCCACAGCCATACGTCCACGGTCAGCCATTGTCCCCATTGGAAGAGATGGCTACGCCCATGTCGACGGACACCGACCGACCAGTGCCTTCGTCCAACACTCACGGCTTTGTTAACGAGAAAAACCCCTTCGAGCGAACGTTGCTATCTGCATCGCGACCCCTGCCTTCGGCTCCAGCGCCACCTTACTCTGCCACCTCGACGACCGGCGCCAGCGGCTTCCCTTCGCCAGCATACCCTCCTCCAAGCCCCGGCAACATGAGTCTGCCGGGCAGCGTGACCGACAGCCCAAGGCGATGGTCCGGCGGCGCAGCGAGGGGTACTAGAGTCAGCGTGTTTGATGAGAACGACGCGTATGGCGGTATCTAGAGGATGACGGAATTGGACACTGGGATTCTGGGCTCGGTAGACACTTTCAAAGTCTCTTATACGATTACATGATTCCAATCTTTCGGGACGACAGCGCTGGACGCTGATACCACACTTATTGTACTGTACATGCAGATTTACATGCGATCAATCGAGGACAGCACTCTGGCAGCTTTCAAAGTGTGTGGTGGAGAGCTGGCTCTGTGATGACCCGAGTGACCTCGAGGCCGATGTAGGGCCGCACAGGGTCCGCCACCCGCACCTGAATGATTTGGTTCCGTCGCCGGCTGTTCCTGAGCAAACGCGTCTTTTCGCGCGAACATGTTCGCGACTCGCGATTCTCATGCGCTCCTCCGTCTTTTGAGCAAGTACGCGTTCACTCAATGTCCCATCTTGACTTATAACCGAGCATTAGCACTTGATACCGCGCTCTCAAAGATCGCGACGCTTCCGTTGACTCAGTGGTAGTATACCCGGAGTCTGTCCACTACGTGTATACCACCGTTCGCTATTACACCACGATCCATATCCTCTGAATATGGAGGCTTCGAGGTGAGTTTGCATCGAAGACCGCAATGGAAGTGTACGCGTTTGACCAGGTCATCATAGCTCTACACTTCCTGCTCCTCAGCAAGGAGGTGATGCACCATCTCAGCCCCCTGCAACTCCATCTCATTCGACTCTTCTCCCAGCTCTCTCTCCATCATCGGTGGAACAGACCCCAGCTCCGATCCACCCTTTGCCCCAAGGCCCGCACTCCAATCAAAGTCAGGCAGCTCCTCAGCAGCCATCACACCCCCATACTCTGCCCAGAGCTGGGCCGCAACACCCAGCACACCACTCGCATCCGATCACCCAGCCGCAGTTCATGGTGCACCACCAAGCCGGTCAGATGCTGCCTCCAACCACGAATGGCACGAGTCACCCTCAGCCTAGCGGTAATGGTAATGTCTTTGGAGCCGTCATGGGTTCTGGCCCAGGACAAGTACCTCCACAGTCCCCTGGACCAGGCAACACCAAAGTCTACGCCAGCGTTTACTCAGGCGTGAGTGAAGCGCTCTTAGGTACATCACGCGGAAAATGCTGATACCTGATTTTAGATTCCCGTGTTCGAAGCTATGATCAGGGGTATCTCAGTCATGAGAAGGACATCAGATAGGTGAGCTACCTCCCATTATCGGGCGGACGAGCTATGCTGACTGTATCCAGCTGGGTCAACGCCACGCAGATCCTTAAAGTCGCTGGCGTCATCAAGTCCCAGCGGACAAAGACCCTAGAGAAGGAGATACAAGTCGGTCTGCATGAGAAGGTACAAGGAGGTTGTGAGTGGCACCGCTTCGAATTGATGGGCACGGCTGACATACTTTGGCTTCAGACGGGAAATATCAAGGCACTTGGTGAGTGACCCATCCTTGATTGCCGGATTGAGCTGACACTCGAACCAGGATTCCACTTGGTCGTGGTCGCGAGCTGGCAGAACAATACGGTGTATCTGCTTACCTCGCACCAATCTTCGAGTTCAGCCCAGATCCCGCTAGTGTCGCTGCGCTCCCCATCGCACGATCCGAGACGCCCAGTCGCAAAGGAGCAAAGACACCTTCAGGCAACGGGGGCGCTCAGAGCACACCTCTCTTGACCTCCGCTGGACGAGTCGCTTCACCTTTCACGACACAGCCAGCGAGTCATCCTTCACAAGCATCAGAACATACAGCTCACGCTCAGCAGCAGCAACTGCAGCATCCACCAGCTGGCGGTAATGGAGTGGCCACGACCTACTGGAAGGGCGGCTACTTTCCGGCAACCCTTCCACACGTTGAGCATGGCGATAATCGCCTGGGGCCCGCCGCCGAGCTGAACGGAATGAGCATGCCGCATAGTCAGGCCCCGACCTATCTCGATCAATATGGTGCTCCGCATCCTACCTATCATCAGCAGCAAGGTCAATTTGTGGCCGACGGTTATCAGTCAGGCGGTCCGCCAGCGAAACGCCAAAAGTCCAACGACGACAGTATGTCAGTAGACCAAGAGTACACCAACGGCAACGGTCATGTAGAAGAGGAGGAGGCGATTGAAGTTGAAGTAGACGAGGAGGAAGAGTCCGATGACGAAGAGTTGCGAAATCGACCTCCTTTGCCCTCGCAGATGAGGCTCAGTGTCAAACCGCTTCGACCCAAAGCCACTATCAACACTGCGCGGACGAGGTCAAAGCTCCTCGGCCTTTTCTCGGTTGAGGACGAATCAACAGTCAACCTGCGTTCAATCTTCGGACTGCAGCCGGATCAACTTGTCTCCGGCCGCGAGCCAATCGACATTGACATGGTTATCGACAACCAAGGCCACACCGCGCTCCACTGGGCCTGTGCCTTGGCTCGGAACACTACGGTCAAGCAGCTCATCGAGATTGGCGGTGCGGATATCAACCGAGGCAACTATGCGGGTGAAACTGCTCTGATAAGGAGCGTCCTCACCACCAATCACGCAGAACAAGGGGGTGACACGTTCAAGACGCTACTGAAACTCTTGAGTGACAGCATACGCACTATCGATCACTCGCACAAGACGGTGCTACACCACATTTGTCTGATAGCCGGCGTCAAAGGTCGTGCGAGCTCGGCGAGGATCTACATGGCGAACGTTCTCGAGTTCATCGCCAAGGACAGTGCCAACTCGAACCGCGGGTCCGAGGAGACTTCGCTCCGGTCATCGTTAAATGATCTCAACGGCTCTTCATCCAGTTCCGGCATCCCAATGAAGACTTTGATCGACGTACAAGACGTTCATGGAGATACGGCGTTGAACATCGCTGCTCGGGTTGGCAACAAGGGCTTGGTCAAGTTGTTGCTCGACGCCGGCGCCGACAAGGCCAGGAGTAACAAGCTGGGTCTGAAGCCCCAGGACTTTGGGGTCGAGGTCGAGGTGAGTGACTGCTAGGCCCGTTTGGTGATTTGGCTGACGAATGAGTGTTAGGCGCTACGAGTGTCGCCAGCAGAGGCTGTTGTGTCGAGTTTGAAGGCTGAGGTTCCCAAGCCGGAGAAGCACTCCCGAGAGGTGCAAAAGAGTGAGTCGAGCGATCCCGAGTAAAATCAACTACGGCTGACCACCTCATCAGACATCTCCGCCATCTTCGAGACGATCAACGAGACCTTCGCATCCGAGATGACAGTCAAACAGACCAAGCTGAACGCGACTGAGGCTTCTGTCCGACACGCCACGAAAGCTCTATCTGAAAAACGGCAACTTGTGACCAAGGGTCAACAGCGATTGAGCGAATCGGAGCAAGCCAAACAGAAGATGGACAATGTCCGCCGTGCAGTCGAAGGGTCCGTCCTGTCGGACTGGAGTGGACGAGGTCCACTTTCGACTGAAGTGTCCGATGAGACAGCTGTGCCCGCGGCCTTCAAGCTTCTCCCATCGGAATACGCGGTTCCACCCGCTTCAGAAGAAGGCGGTGAGGAGATTGCCTTGCCGGAGCGGGGAGATGTCAATGCCAACGTCCTCACCCTGAGGAAGATGCTATTGTGGGAGGACAGAATTTTAAAACTGCTCGAGGATAGGTTACAGGCCTTGCAGGGTGAATCGTCCGACAAGGCGGTCAAGTACCGCAAGTTGGTGAGCCTGTGTACGAAAGTCCCCGTGGACAAGGTCGATGGGGTGAGTGGTCTACCTAGAATCGAAAAGCAGCCGAGCTGACACATAATTTGACAGTCACTAGACACGTTGACTGCGGCCATCGAGTCGGATGGGCAGAGCATAGACCTGAGCAGGATCACTGGCTTCATGGCGAGGATGAAGGACGCTCAGTCGCAAGCGCCATCGGGAGAGGAACAGCCGCAGAATGAGACCGAGGCGATGGATGGGATTGCTGAATGAGTAAAGGAGACACTCTTTGTATAGTACTGCTTGATGCCAAAATTGCAATTGTTCAGTCACTAGGAGTGTAGCGAAGGTTCAGCGCTCATCAGGCTCATCCTTATTGCTTCTTGCTGCAGAATATCCGGTCGCGGATCGCAAGTTGCATCACATAGATACTCTCCTCTGCCAGCCCTACGTAGGAGGCCTAGAAGGAGTTGTCGCCACCAAAGAGGTGGAAGGACCTAGAATAAGAGGCACTAGCCAGGAACTTGCCGTTCGAGCTGACGTCCACGCTCATCACTTTGCCCGAATCCGTTGGCAGATTCCTGATCAAGTTCCACTCGTCGGCACTCCATATTCTCACGTTGCAATCGAATCCAGCGGTGACCAGGAAAAGTCCGGACTTGGGAAGATCGCCCTGTGAGGCCGGCGTGCGATATCCATTCGAGACCACCTCGCCATTGGCGCCAAGAATGGGTTTGACATCGAGTTCCTCTTTGACATCCAGGTCCATGTGCCCGTTCTCCCTGGTCTCTGGGTCGGTGCTCATGCCACCGTTCTCTGCGGGAGCGTTGGGGACAGCGGGTAGTGGTGCAGTGGCGAGGGGTGCGTCGAGCGGCACGAATTGCGTCTCGTTGAGGTTTCGGTAAAATTTCAGGTCTGATACCGAGGATTTGTGGGCTGGTATTATGTATTGAGTCTTGAGTGCTCTCAGGTCCCATATCCGAACAGTGTCGTCGCCGGATCCAGTGGCAATTTGGTATCTAAGCCAGAGAGTCAGTCGAGATATGAATGTGTCTGCAATGGCAGATACGTACCCGCTGGGGGCAAAATCCATAGACAGAATCTCCTTCACGTGGCCATCGAGCACCATCGCTGTTCGACCTGTACGGATGTCCCACACTCGACCGATTGCGTCGAAGCCCCTGCTTCAATCAGCACTTGCAAATGAAGATGTTATGCACATTCCACTCACCCAGAAGCCGCCAGCGCTCCGTCATCCTGGAAAGCCAAGGCGTACACTTCCTTGCTGTGACCCTCCTGTGTCAACAGCTCCTTTTTCGACTCTACGTCCCATAGCTTCCATGTCCCGTCGAAAGACGCCGAGCCAAGGTATTGGCCCGACGGATGGAAGGCTATCCTGCCTACTCGATTCTGGTGGCCGCTTAATGTTGCCAGAGGTTTGTCCCTGTAGTAGACTGTTAAGGCAAGCCTTCGGGGTAGAGGATGTTCCGACTCACCCTGATAACGACCAAAGCTTGACCTCTCCCTCACCACCACCCGTCGCAAAGTTCAGAGCGTCCGCACTCTGCCCAACAGTCGCCGTGGGATACCAGGCCGCTCCTCCTATTCTATCCGAATGACCCAATTTTGTTGTTATAGGACTGAGATTTGGCATATCCCATATTTTGATGTTCCCTGTCCACGAGGTGGTGAGAACCATTTCTGAATTTGGCGAGAATCGAATCGTCGACAATGGCCGATCGTCCCCGAACTGCGAACCAAGATTGTTGAACGTCTGCGCATGCGCTGATCAGTATGTGTGGCTTCCGGTGGCAGCTATACCACCCACCTTGAGCTCGCTGTAGATCTCCTTCCTAGCATTAACGATTTTCGACAGCGGCAGTCCGACTTCTATTCTCTGTCTGGCGATACGTGCTTTTGCCCTAAGCGTAGCGTCAGCCCCGATCCACTGTTAGGACACTTCATAGGAGAAAAATTACTCACTTTGACAAAGAATACCTAGCCAGTTTCCGTCTTGCTTGTAACAGCTCATCCGGACCTTCTGTGTAGAACTCGCCCTGGATGTCCATGAGCGAAGTCCTTCCAGCAGTTCCCCAGTACAGTGGGCACTCACCTCGTCCTCGTCGCTATCACTTGAATCTGACTCTGACGGTAGTTCATCCAGATCCTTCCCTCTTGCCGTTTGTATCTGTTCCTGGATGTATTTCAATCTATCTCGTCTGTCGCCAGGCTGAGATGAGGATGGTTAGCATTCTTTCCTTGTGACTTCGAGGCCTCAAGAGGTAGACCAGCTAGTGTTCGGAACACTACTGGCCCAGCCCAGCGATGTTTGGAACACGGCTCTTCCACTCACCCCTTCGCCGAACAGCGTGATTGGCTCTCCATACGCTCTGAGCCTCTCCCTGACTTTCTTATCGTCCGTCGGTACTGCCATCCGCCTCATCTTCTTCTTCCGCTCCAACTGCTCTATCAAGGCTGCATTCTGCTGTCTCTCCCTCTCGTCGTCCGAGCCTCCCAGCTCGTACGTGTTGTCCACGGCTATAGTTGTGGTGTGTCAGTTTGATATTCTTCCTGACGGTCCGTTCGCATACCGAGGTCATCCAAGTCCATATTGTGATTCTTCGTGTGTGGATTCCCGCTGCTGCCGAGCTCAGAGAAGAAGGTTAGTGAATTAAGAAGTCGTTACAGACAGTCACAGCTGCTGTCCGTTCAAGTCGCCTTTCAACTTCATCGTTCAGCTGCTGCAGCCGTTCCTGAAATATGCTTCCGCTCGCATTCTTGCCACCGCTGGGCGGCGAGGTTCTCCCAATCCTTCAGCCTCCATAGTCCTGGCATTCCTTGCAGTACATACATACGACTGCACGAGTCTGTGGGGCTGTAAGACTGATGAGGGGAGCTGCAGCTGGGTATGCTGATACATCGTACAAACGTATTTGAGCATGATGATCGCTTTGCGAATTTGTGCTGTCGACGCTTCGCTGTCGCGAGACGCGCTCGACGCGTTTGTACTTTGGCCATGTTGTTGTTGCGATATCAAAGATGAATCAAAAGCAAATCAAAAGCTGTAATCTACCTGTGATCCTCTACTACGCCTCTTGAGTCTGCCGATCTTGCCCATTGACAACACTTCTCTCGACGCTGGGAAAGATGGACTCCCCGCTACTACCAACTATACGCCGTCCTGCCGATGCAACATCCTCACCCTCGGCATTTCTCGCCGACTTGTCATTAGCAGATGCTGGATCGCCTTCATCGTCATTCGCTCAGCCTCCGCCTATTCACCAGTTCCGTTCTCAGCCGATCCCACAGCCATCCTTCGCCGGAAGTAGCTCGCGGCCTTGGAACGGTGCTACTGGGAACGAGGAAGTTGACTACAATGAGGAGACGCCTCAGAAAGCGAAACCAAAGGCGAAGTCGGGCAGCAAGCCGAGATTCTCACTATTCGCCCAGCCGTCCCAACGATCCATACCGTCATCATTAGAGAGGCGATCGGATCCGGCATTAGTGGAACACGAAGAGGAGGAAGAAGATGTGGACGAGGGGGAAGAGGATGCAGGGGGAAGGGGACAAGAGGAGGACGAGACGATACATCCCAAATCTCAACAGACAAAATACGAGAGGGACGACAAACTCCGCGAGTCGCTTTACGAGCTACGCCAGATGAACCAGGTATTCGACGGATTTCTCACCTCGCTCGAAGCGGCAAGAGACCATAACGAGGTGAGCATCAAGTTTCAGAAGCTGTTCATCACTTGATACAGCTTTAGCGTTTGGCAGTACGAGTCAAAGAGACATCAACTCTATTGGACATGTATACGGAGCTACTTGGTCAGACGGAGCATCACCAAGCGCTGATTCAGAACCGCCAATGGACAGGGGCGCAGGACGTAAGTGGTTCAGCATGTTTACAGAGCGGTAGTTGATCAGCTTGATAGGACGCTGCTGCGCTCGAGGCGGAAGAACAGGCGAGTATTGCAGCTGAGGAAGCTGCTGAAGAAGAGCGGTTGCGAGCGGAAGAAGAAGCTAGAGCGGCTGAAGAAGCAAGAGAGGCTCAGGCTCGGGAAGCTGCCTTGAGGGAGAGCGCTGTGCCCAGGGGCGGAACTCGCGGTAGGTGCGGTGTCAGAGTACCCAGTAGAGGTGAGCCCTAGAGTCTCCATACTGGACTATGCGCTGATCAACATGTAGGCTCTGGGATCCGCCCGCCATCGAGACAGACCTCCAACCCCACAAGGCCACCTTCGTCCTCAGGCACCGCGCCCTCCGGTATCCGCAAGCCGTCAGCGGGTCTGAATGGCAAGTATGCCGATGTGAAGAGTAGCGGCTACGGCCCGAGGAAGTGAGCGTGCGCGGGGCTATACATTACATGTACAACTACAGAATATTTACACCTTTGGGTCATTGATTTACACAGATATTCCGTACTTCCTTCCCTAGGGCGCTGCTCTTGAATCGTTTCAGTCCACCCAAAAGCTCTTTCTCCTCGGCGGTCAAGATCGAGTCACCGCTCTCCTTGTCTCCGAGCTTGGGCTGTTTCGACGGACCAGGCTCCTCGGGGTATAGCGTCGCCAATTTTCGCTTCAGCAGTGTCGCCAGCGGGTTTCCATCTGCGCTGGCGCCACGATCGTCTTTCTCTGTCAGCTTGTGGAGATCACACTGATGACTCACCGGATGCTAGTGCGAACGGGAACATGTCGCCCACTTTCACTACCCCCTTCTCGAGTCCGCCTCTCCGTTCCAGACCTTTGATGATGAAACGTCCTTGTTCATCGACGACAGGCTCACACTTTGGAAACGTCATTCGAGCCAAATTGATCAACTCCACCGGATTGAGCAGCCGTTCTGACCGCCTGGGTGGCTTATCCTGTGAGGAGCTGCTACCCTGTTTCTCCAGCTGACCATCGGGACGCCCTTCCAATGCCAAATTGATGGAGTTGATGTCGTCCATGTCTTTGTGCGAAGAGGTCATATTCATCTCATACTCCTCGAGCTCTGCTTCGCTTGGGTCCGCCATGTCGTTATGGCCTTTTGCTGTTTCGTCATTCTTGCTCTGATCGCCAGGGATGACGGAGAATCTGGAAGCGTAAGAAGCATACAGCTCGGCTTGGGTGACAGAAGCCGTGGAATCGGGTTGGTGGTGGAAGCTGCCGAGAATCCTGTCAGATCAGTATCGTTCAACAAGACCGCGACCTACCAGGTGCCCGCGCGAAGAGGCTCGACGAGATTGTCGATACCAATCTCACTCATTTCAGATGTCGTATCCACCGCCTCCGATTCCTTGGCACTCATGCCTTTGAGGACGTAGTCGTCGTCTTCCTTCGCCATCTCGCAGCCTGGAAAGGTCGCACACGCGAGCTGTATAAGCTCTTGCCCGCCAAGGAGGGGTGACGTGGTGGAGTAGGGGTCGAAACGGGTCTTATACGAGTTGTACAGCGCCAGTTGGGATACATACAGCGAAGACGGGGCTGATCGATATGTGACCTGCAACCTGGACTGATCAGCGCAATGACGGTTAGGTCAACTCACCACCCTGTGGCCCTGCCTGGTTCTTGCATCGATTCCATATCTCTCAGACCTCTGAGCTTGTGCCGCCGTTGTCTGAAATACTGCCTGATCTTGGTCCAATCCCTCCCCGTTTTTTCTGCCAACATGTGCAGATCCTCCACCGACGGGGTTGGATTGCGCGTGTAAAAGTCTCTCAGGATGTGTATCTGGTCTGAATTGGACATTGTCGCGGCGAGGCGGGACGGGTTGTGCGGCACGTAATTGGCGTACGAGCTGCCAGAGTCGGGTTTCCTCGTCACAGATTCGGCCCGCATTGTGGGTTGCTCGATATCGACACTGGTAGAGTCGACGGCAGGTGTCTCTTCGTGAGCGGTATCTTCGACACCAGAGACGTCGGGGAGCTCCTCGGAGTGCCGAGCCACTGCTTCCGCTATCGCCTGCGCAGTGGCTTGATTTGCCAGCTCGGACGACATGTCCATGAGCCCAGACTGCGGTTCTCGCTCTGGCGAAGGGTAGTCATCTGCGAGGTTGGCCTGGAAGCGAAGGTTAGCTGGTCGGAGAGTCGTTCAGCTGCAACATACCGAGTTGATGTCCTGCTGTGGTTCTAGACTGTCTAGCTTGGGTGACATGGCCTGCAGAGCCTCCCGAGAGGTTCCCGGGTATCGATGTCTGGTGGACGTGTTGAGTGGAGGGAAGATGGACTCGGAAGAAAGAGGAAAGAAATACAGAGTGGGAAATTGACCGGGTGAGCGAACTCAGGATTCTGGTTAGGCGCTCGGTCTAGCTTCGGCACAGGTTGTGCGCCTATACAATCCCGGATGTTGTAGGCTTGACCGGTGACCACTCAGTACTCTGGGCGACCTGGTGCGCCAGAGAGCGCCAGCGCAACACCTCAACCGAAGCCGTGACAGCTACTTGCATTTCTCATCATACTGCTTACAGCTATACAGAGCGACGTCTATGCTTGCGATATAGCCCAGTAACCCCCAATTCACTCGTGAGCCGCCAACATGCCTCGGATTCAACTTCTGTCACCAGGTGTTCCTGAATTCCTCAAATTGCCCCACCTCCCTAGTTAAAGCGGCTTCTCCATGATGTGGTCCGTGCGTATGCTACCTCCCATGACAAAGTCGTGTGTTCCCACCACTTTGAACCCTCGCCCTGTGTAGAACCGGATTCCATTCGAATTGTCCTCCCAAACTCCCAACCAGAACCCATCGCATCCTTCATCCCTAGCGATCCCCTCCGAGGCGTTGATGAGGATCTTGCCCAGCCCGGATCCCTGTTGAGATCCATCTACATATATTTTCCTCAGCTCGCATGGCTTGGTGGCTGTCAAGGAGGGCTCGCGGGTGTCGAAGACCAATTGTGTCATTCCGGATATCTTGGATTCGTTTTCTGCAAGTAGGAAGATCATCTCTGTGTCCTGGATGCATTTGGCGAGAAATCCTGGAGAGAGGGCGGTAGACCGGTAGTGATCATAGTCTTCCTGAGGCACAGACGGACCGAAGTGTTTGTACCATGTCTCCGCGACAAGAGTCGATATTGCTTCGGCGTCGGCAGTCGTCGCGACTCGGAGAGTGTATAGACTCTGCGCGGCGTATTGTTGTAATTTGGCCGGTTCAGTACCTTCCCGCGATTGGATCGGCATGATGTATGATCGGTGACCACGTTAGGATAAAAGAAATGCATTCTACTATATCCCAATGCCTTTATAGAGTAGTGTAGTTGCTGCTGCCTTCCCGAGCGGAGTCGACATTAATCCTCGAAGCTCGATCATACTCGACTCACGCATGGACATCTCCGGACAGTCGGCGACCTCCGCCAGCACCCAAATTCTTCTCTGATCGGACGTCACTGTCACCGGTAGCAGCGCTCGCGCTGTAGTCGGGCGTCCTTGCTGTGAAGCTAGCCTCATCACTGCCCGACATACCGAGGCAACAGCTTACAGGGCGATATATTACCTTGACAACGATGTCCAAATCTATAAACTATGTCATCGGTGAGGGAGAACCGCTCGTGCCGGACTGATCATTCTCAGAGCACATGGAGCAGGATGACGAGGGCACCAAAGCACTTCCAGAATGGGTCAAGCTAGAGTGAGTCGCTCATGCATAGCTCTGCTGATGCCAGATACTCGCACATGCTCAACTTGATTGGCCTATCATCGCATCTGCATTTCACATCCCTGTCCTCGACTTCGATTCCACCTCTGCAGGAGTATCTCTCCAGTAACCCGGCTTCGAGCAAATTGCACACGCATACCAAACCCATTCTGGAGCTATTGTCATCCTCGAATCCACCTATACCCATCGAGAGGGTCTGTCTGTTAGACCCAAGAGCGGAGAAAGTGCTAGCACCGGAGGACGGAGACAAGTTCGACTACTTCCTCTACGGCGGTATTCTGGGAGATGATCCTCCAAGGGACAGGACCGCGGAGTTGCGGAAACTCGGGTTCGAGGGAAGGCATTTGGACACTGTTCAGATGACCACGGACACAGCAGTGGGTGTCACGAAAAAAGTGGTCGAGGACAAGAGTGAGTTCGGAACCTAAGAATATCACGTGTGTTTGATCTGACCCCGAATGTTGCAGTCAAATTGAACGAGATCCCATACACGGTGAGTCACCGCATTCCAGAGACGCCCGGGGCTAGTTCTGAATCTAGTTGCAGGATTTCCCGACTATACAACTGGACGAGCACGAGTCGATAGAGATGCCTTTCCGTGAGTCCCCCCGAATGGTACCCCGGGTGGCTGCTGCTCTGTATACTGAGACCCCCGGTGTCAGGCTATGTTAAAGACCCGGCCGGGAACCCTGTGATGCCGCCGGGAATGAAGGAGCACTGGAAGGCGGATATGGACAGGACGATCGATGATTTCTAAGCGCTGTTGCCTAGATCTTATGCATGGACCCTTCGGTCTTTGTTGACAATGTCTCTGAGTGAGACAAGAGTTCATTGTACAAATGCCACGTTTCTGCCACGCTACGGGCAAGGGTGGTCTGGCTCTCTGGAGTCTTGACCGCGTGGGCGAGCGTCTAGGTTGTGGCTGAAGTCGAGTTGAACATTGCCTCTCCCGTCCAACATTTGCTCGAGTGGCAAGGGTGAGACTGGGGTAACGAGGGGTAACGGCAAATGCCGACGTCAATTACGTTGTTGCCGATCGACATGCTTACAATCAAGGCACGGGCCAGCAAGGCAGCAAGAAAAGTAAGCATCTCCTTCCATCTCCTCTTCTTCGCCTTGCTCTCTTTCGGACGTCGCAATCGCATCTACAGTCGGCAGAGGTCGGCAGAGAGTCGGCCCTCAGCTGCCCACAGTCAATCAGTCTCATTGAGATACCCAGTCAAGTGATCGACAGCCAAGTGAGACACGACGTCGACCGTAACGTACGGGAGTGGTGTGTACTTCTTAGTCACGATGGTTCCTGCTCGCTTTCGATAGTCCGACCCGATACCCTGGCTGCTTCAGCGGACCCGCCTGGCGGCACTGGACATACAGATGTGGCGTATGACCTCAAATCAGCTGCAAGGCCCAGGAAGGCCCAGGACCGCTGGAGGATGACACTGGATCTGTGCTCGAGAGCAGAGAGGACGGTTCACGGCGGCATACCTACTCCCGTTACATGCTTGAACCGATTCAGGAGCCGGTCGTCGATCTCTGTCTCGCAATAAGCAATGAAGACGTACGCCACGGATACTACTCGAACGGAGATCGTCTCTCGGGCTCTGATAGCGACTCACCTCCAACATTTTGAACCTGTGACCGACCGGATCCTCGGTCTTGGAGGTTGCAAGATATGCTGACACTGTGCGGGAGCCGCCCAGCACGTACGCTGGTCACTAGACCGCGGACAATGTCCGCCATGCTGAGGAAGCAAGTCCTGCCTCGGAAGAGATATAAGCTGAAAGACCTCTCGCTCATGGTGGATTCTTCACCTCTCTTCTTTCTCTCGACTTCCTTCCTCTCCGACATAGCTCCTCCTCTAGCTTGTCGCCCCCACCTCGCCTTCTCGCACCTCGCTCTTCGCCCCATAACAACACCTCACTTCCTCCTCCTCCTTCCTCTTCTCCATCATTCTCCATCATGTTCGCCCGACTCGCAACCGTCCTGGCTGTCTTGAGCACCGCTAGCGCACAGTGAGTCGACCACATGTCCGGCGCATACCGAGGCTGACCGGATTAGTATTGCTCTTTGGGACAAAGGTCTCTTCGGAATCAACTATCCATACCAAGCGACCGGTACGTACGTGCCTCGCACCTTTGAGTACCCGCTAACCTTCCTATTCTTAGACTCTCAGGTCGACTGGAATGGTAATTCCCAAGTGACCCCTCTGCGGGAGAAAGATGGCTTCACTACCGAGCAGTGGTTCGGTCACGGCTTCAAGAACTACCCTCCCAAAGACGGCGACTTCATGACCCTTCCCGCCGGCGGAAGCTACAAAGGTGAGTAAAAGCACCTTTCGATTAGCGCTTGAACTGACCATCTTCAGGCGAGCTCGGTTGCAATCGAGCCTTGACCACATTCCGAAATCCCAACATCACGCAACCGCTACCATACTATGCCTGCGAAGTGAGTTCCCCTCGTTTGGACGTAGCTGACAAATCAGGGTGGAACAGGGATTGGCGCTCTGCACGTCATGAACACCTACGGCCAACCCGCGGACAACAAGTGGTTTGGTGGAACAGCTCTTGCCATCTCATACACCTCGGACATTGCCAACCTCAAGCCGAACGACATGACGGTCATCTCGGTCAACTACAACTCTGTATGGGAGCGAGAAATCTACTACGATATCCCAGCCGGCATGCCCCCTTGTCCTCCCGGTGGTTGTCTCTGCAGCTGGAACTGGTTCCACCAAGGTGGTCATGGCGAAGGCTACCCATTCGAGATGGTGAGTTGAACTCTCTTGGATATTCGCTTACGCTGCTAGTACAACCTGCTCTACCGATGCCAAATCACCGGTGCGACCGACTCGAAAAAGGTGGTTGGCCGAGGTACCGTTCCCGCTGAATGCGCCAGCAACCCAGACAAATGCGTCAAAGGTCCCAAGACCCCAATGTACATCTACCAAGCAGACGGCAACAACCTGCCCCGACTCGACGACGTCCCACTCTACCGCGCCAACTGGGGTTTCGCTCATGGTGCTCAGAACGACATCTTTGTTGGTTCCACCGCTCCCGCCGTGTCCAGCGCGTCCAGTACTACCAGCAGTACTAGCACAGTCAGCGCTTCCGCCAGTTCCACTGTCAACGCCGCCCCCAGTGTCTCCGCTAGCGTCTTGAGCGCAACACCCTCGGACAAATGGGAAGACGTGGGATGTATCGTCGACTCCAGTGCTCGTGCTCTTTCCCAATTGCTCGGCCGAACCGACAACATGACCATCTCGATGTGCATCCAACTGGCCAAAGCCGGTGGTTACTCTTACGCCGGTGTCGAATACGGTGTCGAGTGCTGGGCTAGCAACAGCCCAACTCTCAAAAAGGCTCCAAGCAACGAGTGCAACGCCGCTTGCCCTGGTGACTCGACTATGAGATGTGGTGGTTCATTCCGACTTTCAGTCTGGCGAGATCCATCCTCCACCGGCCCAGTCCAGGTTAGCGGTCCTCAACCTTTCCCACCGGCCAACCTCCCCTCCGGCTGGAACTCGCTGGGTTGCCACGTCGACCAAGCGGACCGAGCATTGGATGGCGGCGTTACTGGATCGTCTACCAACACCGTCCCAAGCTGCATTGCCAATTGTGCTAGCAAAGGCTTCAAATACGCCGGTGTCTCTTACTCCCAGGAGTGCTTCTGCGGCAACACGGCCAAGCTGAACCCAGCATCGAGTGGCTGCGACTTTGCCTGCAGTGGAGATAGCTCGTCGACCTGTGGTGGTAGTTGGAGGGTGGAGATCTTCAGCTCGGAGCGCCCTGCTTCTTCTTCAATCTCACCTGCGGCACCTTCCTCTGCGAGCAGCTCCGCCAGTTCTGCCGCTTCGACCCCTGCAGTCGTCATCGCTTCTTCTTCAACCTCTACTTCCACATCCTCTTCCTCCTCGTCAACGCCATCTTCCTCGAGCACGATCGCCCCGGCGTCCACTTCTCCGACATCCACGACCCCCTCCTCCACCACGCCCAGTGTTCTCTCTCCCACCGCTGGTCAGACCGGAATTCCAGGAGTACCGGCCAACTGGGAGTCCCTGGGTTGTCAAGCGGATGAGCCCGGAGCCAGAGTCTTCAAAGCGCCTCTGTACCTGGACACGACCAAGAACTCGTATCAATACTGCATCAATTGGTGTACCGCCCGGAACGGCACTTACGCCGGTGTTGCCTGTGAGTACCTCTCGATTGGCACCAGCTTGTGACAGTCGCTGACCTGCCACAGTCGGATCCCAGTGTTTCTGCTCCGTGTCTGGCGACGACGTCGTTCCCAAGGCTGCCAGCTACGGGTGCAACTACCTCTGCTCAGGGGACAATACTGCCGCTTGTGGTGGTTCGCGAAGGCTGAACCTGTTCCGACTCAACCCCGCCAGTGTCGCCTCATCCTCTGCTCGACCATCCTCCACCTCTGCTTCCGCCTCGGCCTCCGCTTCTGCTGCTGGTCAAACAGTCTACGTGACGCAGACTGTCACTGTGACGGTCAGCACCTGCGCTTCACCCACGCCCAAACTCGCCAAGAAGGCATTGCTCAACTCGGAACCCGTCAGGAGGCGACCTTATCCATTCAGCAGGAGGGCTATGCCATGATCCTCTCACGATCTCGCGCTGTTTCACGACTCTATCTTGACGACTCTTGACTCTATCTTGCGGGGCTGCGCAATACGATTATGTTTGTACGAGTATATTATGACTGTTTTGGGTGCTTTGGGTATGAATCTATCTATTTTCAACGAACGTATAGGAATGCACAATGCTTGATGATCAGCGAAGAGGTGCACGATTCAGACCTATAGAGGCCAGTTGGCGCCCTCGGACGAGTAGGACAAGGTGGGTGTAACACCCTGACGTGGCAATTTATTCAGCTTGTCAACTGTCAAAAGCTAATCAGATCCGCTTCCGCTGGGCGGCGCGTTTCAGGTGTCCGACTCGACCAGACTCGACCAACATTTCAACAAAGTCATCTCCTGTACCATCTACGACATCATAACAGGCAATTCTGCATCAACTAGAACCAGCGCAAATATCCTATCATGATCGACCTCATCCATTGTAAGCTACTGTATTATGATCGATTTTCCGACGAAAAGTAGCTGACTCTGGTGATCAGTGCAAGCGGACAAAGGGGGTAACCCGGATGTGGTCCGAGAGTCGCAGAAGAAGCGAGGAGCCAGCGTCGAGCTCGTCGACGAGGTCATTGCGATCTTCGCCGAGCACAAGAAGCGTGAGCCAAGTTTCATTTAGCGTCCTGAGACCAGACTCGTGGGTAGTGGAATGGAGGGGGAGCTAACCCGAAGCTTCATCTAGTTCAATACAACCAGGAAGTGTTGAGGAAGGATTTGAACAAGCTGCAAAAGGAGATTGGCGTGATTAAGAAAGCGAAAGGAGATGCCGGGGAGCTCCTTGAGAAGAAGGCGGAGTTGGACAAGCAGATCAAGGAGCTGGCAACAAAAGCGGATGAGCTGCTCAAAGTCCGGGACAAGAAAGCTGGTCTCATTGGAAACATTGTCGACAAGGATTGTCACGTCTCGTTGACAGAGGTGAGCTTTGTTCTTCCTATCTAAGTGGAGCATAAGCTGACTGGCATTTAGGATGACAACCCGATTAAGCGAGTATGGCACCCGGAGCCCAACCACAAGGGCAACTCGGAACCAGGATTGCAATTCGAGGACAAGACGCCAGGTATCATCTCGCATCACGAGGTCCTTCACAGGCTCGAGGCATTCGACACTGAGCGAGGTCAGTCGCATAAATGGAACGGGATGTGAGGGTAATTATGCTGATTCCCAATAAAGGTGCCAAGATCTCTGGACACCGAGGATACTTCCTGACCAACGACGGTGTCGACCTCAACTTGGCGCTGATCAACTACGGTCTTGACTTCCTGCGAAAGAGAGGGTACAAGAAGGTCCAAGCACCTTTCATGATGAACAAGGAGATCATGGCCCAGACTGCTCAGCTGGAAGAGTTCGACGAGGCGCTGTACAAGGTGGGTTAGGCTGTCAGGTCTCACTGGTCCATGTCTGATGGCCGGAAATAGGTGTCGGGTGGAGACTCGGAAGACAAGTACTTGATCGCTACTTCGGAACAGCCCATCTCGGGTATGCACTCTGGTGAGAACATCGAGGAGAGATATCTGCCCATCAGGTGAGCTATTGACATCTTTCAACATGGGGAGAGGCGAGCTGACGGAACTTCCAGATACGCTGGCTACTCGACGTGTTTCCGTAAAGAGGCCGGTTCGCATGGTAAAGACACCTGGGGTATCTTCCGTGTTCACCAGTTTGAGAAGATTGAGCAGGTGAGCGATTCTTCTCCCGCTCTGAGATCTGAACTCACTCGGTCCAGTTTATCATCTGCGAGCCTGAGAAGTCGCCCGAGATGTTGGAGTTCATGATCGACAACTCGAAAGCGTTCTACGAGTCGCTCGGCCTGCCATATCGAGTCGTCGGTATTGTCTCGGGAGCGTTGAACAACGCTGCTGCGATCAAGCTCGATCTCGAAGCTTGGTTCCCCTTCCAGGGAGAGTACAAGGAGTTGGTGTCGTGTTCAAACTGTACAGACTACCGTGAGCCCCCTTTGTTGTCTCACATGTCCATTCCCCAGCTGATTGTGCAACTTTTGACAGAGTCGAGATCGCTCAACATCAAGATGGGCTACAAGACGGATACCACCAAAGCGAGCTTTGTGCACATGCTCAACGGAACGCTGTGCGCCACGGAACGAGCTTTGTGCTGCTTGGTCGAGAACTACCAGACTCCAGAGGTAAGCTCTGTACCCCTTCATATGTCTTACGAAGTGACAAAGCTGACGATACGCCAATCAGGGCTTGAGAATACCCGAAGTCTTGAGACCGTACATGCAAGGAAGGGAATTCCTGCCATACACGGCGGAACTGCCCAAAGACTCGACCAGCAAGAAGAGGTAGATCTGACAGCTGGAGTGGTACACGTATCCGGGTCATCAGACATGCATCTGCGTGGTCATGATCGTCTGCGTACCTGCATATGAACGCGGCAGTCATTGACATGAGGACGCCCTCGCGAAAGTGATATCACTGACTAATCTCTCACATGGTAATGCCCAAGAAGACGACACTGCTACAGTCTACCTACCCAAGCTGTACCCACACTCGTATCCGCACTGTCACCCCGCCTGTAATAGCCGACAGCCTACTCCCACTTGACATGCCTCTCTCCCATACCCGTCCACTCCCATGTCTTCCACAGCTCCCCTCGAACTTCTTGCTCTCGCACAGCCACATTGGCATTCTTTTCAATCAGATCCTGGACTCGCTGCCACAATCGTGTGCGCGAGGCTGTGGAGCCTTTATGCGGCATGACAAGGTCTCTGATCTGGTTGGGCGGAATGAAGGGGGATGCCGTGGTGGCAGGGTCAGTGTAATGGAGCTGTTCCTACAGTTCAGTCAGCTGTTTGTACCTCAGAACGAGCCACTGGAGTCAGCTCACCTGATCCTGGAGACGTTTGAGCACGACTTGAACTAGTTCCTCCGCCTTGTATTTCTCTTGCTGGCGGTGTTTGAGGGTAGTGCGGATATAAGTGATCGCGGCGACCACGGCAGCGGTGGCTAAAGTCTCGCTTAGCATTGATGGTAGAGCTGGAGTGTTGTGGTCTACTCACAGATCAACTGACTCCTCCACTGCTCCAAAAGGTCCAGGATGTGCAGTTTGGTAGCACATGCCAAAGTCAAGTCTGTCCTGGCGGCGGCATACCACGAATGACCACTGCAATGCTATCAGCATATTGTACGAACGTCAAGGCTCGATGGGTACTCACTCGACGTCGATCGACTCAATCGCATCGTCGTGTTCAACGAGATCCTTGAGCGCGGCCTCGAAGACTTCCTCAAATTGCTCCTGGCTGAACTTGGGCTATCGACTTGAGTCAGTATAGCACATAAAAGCGGTCAACAATCCACTTACATCACGTCTGGCGAGGTAAGTAGCCCTGAGGGCGCTCTCCTCTACGCCAAATCTCTCGCCTTGTCCCTTCCTACCATCCTCCTTGCCTAGTCCCGCGCAGACAACGTGGCCTCTACCCCTGGCGAGGTCGCTCTCCATTGACTTGGCCAGACCCCCAATCATTCTTTTCTTGGCCGTGTCTGGCTTGCATGTGGGAGGGAAAGCTACAGGTCCGACGCCGGGAAGACCGTCCAAAGCTGGGCCGAGGATCGATAGAGGGCTTGTCGATGCGATGTACTCCGGGGCACAAGAGATGAAAGCGCCGGCCTCACATTGGGCATGTTGAGGGCAAGGGGTACATGACGTCGGGCGGGGCAGGAAGGGGACTAGTGGCAAGGCCGAAACGTCGCATTGGACGGATTTACCGGAACCAGGATTGTCGAGGTCCAAAGCGGTTCGTCGGGCAATACATGATCGAGCATGGTCCAAGGCGATCTGTCTGTTGAGCACGATATCGTTGGTCGTATTGGTTGTGTCGCAGTATCCGATGGAGGACGACTGGGACTTGTAGCTAGCGATGAAGCTGAGCAGAAGGAGGAAGAGCATGCTGAGGGGTATAGCCGATCGAGGTTGAACCACAGCAGGCAACGAATCAGACGCCGATTTCACTCTCTGCACGAGCGAGTCCTGGCGGGGTACCGCAGTGTAGGAGGTGATCTCGACTTCCGGCTCGACCTCCTTGTCTGCCGATGACAATGCGTTCAGACGGTCCTGTATGTTTCGATTGTACGCCGTAGCTGCGTCGAGCTCGTCTCGTTGTATCGCGGCAGCATCTCGGACAGCTTGAGGAGGTGTCTTGATTTTGTCGATGCTGGGCGCAGTCTTTTTCAGTATAGAGGGCGGTGTCTCCGGTGAGCGAGGTGCCGGCTCGGAAAGTCTGGGCTGAGCTGGCTTCTTCGTGCTGAATCCAATAGACGACTGACAATTGTCAGACCAGAATCGTTTATGCAGAACTCACCTTTCTCCTCCGCCTTTCACGCTCGGCAGCATCTTCACTTCCACTCTGGAAGGGGTTGAAGTCTGAGTACTCTGATTTTCGAGGCGTTTTGGTTTTGTACTTGGGCTCTGGTACGTGTTCCTCTTCCTTGACTTCTGCCATTGTAGACATGGCCGACTCTGATTTCTTCTTCGAGACCGCCCTGTTCTCCTCTGGCGAGCTGCGTTCCTCTTTCGGCATCTCGCTTGCGATGGACGCTGAAGAAGGAAGCACCGATCGTCGGCGAGATGACGCTGGAGCCGACGGAACGGATGGTGCTGGAGAGTCGACCGACATGGACGATCTGCTTCGGCTGGGGCGGACTGCCTAGCGAAGACGTCAGCTGGCTAAGACGCATGGTCCAAATGGGCTCACTTGAACTCTCTCAACCGTGATGACTACCTCATCCTGGTCCGATACGGGATCGGCTTTGCTCGCGCGGCTCGGTCTACCCCTTGGTCGAGGAGCGGCCTTCACTTCCGATTCGTCTACTTCAGACTTGACGCTCTTCCTCGCTCTTGGCTTCTTCGCTGGAGGTTCGACGGCCTTGTCATCCTGCTCTACGACGACAATGTCGTCATCTTCGGCTGCAACATTGGAGTCGACAGTCTTGCGGGGTCTTCCTCGCGGTCGTTTGATGCTTGTAGCAGGAGCCGAGGCTACAGAAGCTGTTTCTGTTCCGTCGTCGGAAACAGAGATGATGCCCTTCCCAGAAGCTTTCGCCTTGTTCACCCGAAGCAGCGACTAAAAGATCAGCAAGGAGTCTCGATTGGAGCTAGAACAGTAGTCACCTTTGCTTGTGGTTTGATGTGTTGTTCGAATGACTGCACTAGATCCGCTTTCTTGCTGGTAGAAGAGAAAGAAATACCGTACTGAAGCAGCAGTCCTCTGATCATGACCTGTCAGCGTGAGTGCATATGCCGTTTCTTCGAGTTGTCACTGACCTGAGTTGTGCAACCTGTCACTCTCGGGTCAGCGGTCGATCTCATGCGGTAGCTTCGTACTCACCTTGAGAGAGCTGGCGTCAAAATCGGGGTCCAAGTACACATCGGCTGGCGGTATCTCAGACATCTTGCAGTGGTTGACCTGGTGGTGAGCAGGGGGAGCTCTTTATCGTATGCTGAAGAAGTCGATTGCAATGTCAGACACCACTCATTCCACCGGGACGGCTACCTCGGTTTGTTTGTGCCTTTTAAAGTTGCCACTCGAGGTTACACGCGCGCAAACGTCGCGTACAGGAACAGTCATTATCTGTTGAAGGATTAAATGCTGTTTAATCCCATGGCAGCTCGGCGCGCGGTGATGGCCGCCTCCTTCGCGCTCGTTTCAGCTGTCCGAGCGTTGAGCCGAGCAGTCCGACTGCCTGGTATCTCTGTACTCTGTCTCCATTCACGTCGATACAGCGAAACAAAGTACCCGGCGGAGGACTAGAAGTCAACAGCAGTGATATCGATACCAACCCTCACGGCCTCATCATCCTATACCCGGAAACAAGATGGCTTCCATGGTGTCAACGGCGCAGCCGGAGGAAATCACCGCTTCGTCTTATGTTGGATTCGACTGTGAGTTGGAGTTGGGATGAGCTGCTCGGGACTATTTCTTCGACCTTTCAGCTCTCCCGTTCTGATCTTCGAAATATCCCGGTCTATGGGGCGTATACTGACAGGTCGCAGCGATCACTCGGCAGATCGAGCACAAGCTGCTGAAGCGCGGTTTCCAGTTCAACGTGATGGTGGTCGGTGCGTGCAATCCGGTAGACATAGCGAGATCGCTTTGTTAACGCGTATGTTTCAGGTCAGACTGGCCTTGGAAAGTCGACACTGGTCAACACATTGTTTGCGTCCCACCTGGTCGAGTCGAAAGGTCGCTTGGACCCAGACATCTCGCCTCGGGCAACCACCGAGATCCACGCCCAGTCACACGGTGAGTCGAACGCGTCACGTTACGTGTAGCAGATAGCTCATGGATCGGTCAGTGATCGTGGAGAACGGCGTCAAGCTCAAGCTAAACATCATTGATACGCCCGGATACGGCGACCAGATCAACAATGAGGGCTGTTGGGACCCTATTGTCAAATACGTGGGCAGCTGCTTTTTCCATGATTTGGGCCCTGCAGCTGAACAGAGACGTAGATCAAAGACCAGCACTCCTCGTACCTGAGAAAGGAGCTCACCGCCATGCGAGACAGGTTCATCCCTGACACGCGTATACACTGCTGTGTATTCTTCATCAACCCCACCGGACACACATTGGCACCTGTGAGTTTGCGCCGGTCAATACGCGATATCTACATGTTGGCCGCGCTGATCCGGTCGTTAGATCGATATCGTGGTCTTGAAGAAGCTCGCCGAGGTCGTCAACGTCGTTCCCATCATCGCCAAATCCGACTCGTTGACGCTTGAAGAGAGAGATGTGTTCAAGCAGAGAGTGAGTGGATACGTCTCGATCGTAGCTGACCTCGCGCTAGATCATGGCAGAGATGCAGCATCACCAGATCCGACTTTACCCATTCGACGCCGAGGAGCATGACGACGAGGAGCTGCAGCTGAACGAGAGGATCAGGGTGGGTCGCGCCTGTATTTTAGCCATCTCCTAGTGAACAGACTGACGCCACGTTCAGAGCATGCTTCCCCTCGCCATCGTCGGATCCGAAAAGAATGTCATTGTCGACGGCAAGCCCGTCAGGGGTAGGAAGAACCGATGGGGAGTGATCAACGTCGAGGACGAGAGGCACTGCGAGTTTGTCTACCTGAGGAACTTCTTGACCAGGTACGCGTCGCCCATCGAGGTGGTTTAAGGGGTTTTAGCTGACGAAAGTGACTAGGACTCACCTGCAAGACCTCATTGAGACCACTGCGCAGATCCACTATGAGACTTTCAGGTCGAAGCAGCTCTTGGCCCTCAAGGAGTCTTCTGCGAAGCAGCAGGCGGCCTCGAGCACGGCTTAGGGTTAAGGGGACGATTGCCAGTGAATGCTAAGCGAAGTGAGCCCCACCACTTGCTGGTGAGGTTTCGGTTGTCCGAGGAGGTGGGAGTTGCGCTTGGTGAATACATAACCCTTCGCCGTAGAGCAGTTCAACAATACCCTCTGCTTGATTCCCTTTTTGTACATACGATCTTTTACGAATGCCCGGATTATACATCTGGTTAATGCAATGTCGGTCCGAGCTTGGAGCTGAGGATCTGTGGCTAGAGATAGCAGCCTAGACGACCTGTGACCTCTAGCCATAACATAGCTAGACAGTGGGTCACCTCCCAGGTTCGCCTGTCCATCCTGTTTCGCCGATTGAGCTCGCGCGACCATGGGCAGGATTGGTCAGCCTAGGTCCAGCGGCCTTGTGGGCACGGTACAATATGAAACCAAGCGCGCATCTACCTGGAAGGGCGATTGGCAACAGACCAGCGGAGATGATCGCGAGGTGGAGGTCGTTTGAGAATTTCGTGTTTCAGCTCGCGTCGTGTTGTTCGAGATTTTCGGGATGACATTCCAGCTTTGTGGCAGATACCCATTGAATCGCTGACATGGTGCCCAGACTACGCAGTGGTGCTGCGAACATGAGGCAAGATGAGGCAACAAGTTCTGGGCTAGCCGAGAAGCTCGATACAATGGTGGAAACGACCGACGCAATGCCGCCGACATCTCCGTTATCGCCAATTTCGCCCTGGCCGCCGTTGTCTGATCTGAAGGACGCCGGATCCGAACCTGGTGATGCCCCTATTGGTGGTCCAGTAAACTTTCAAGAGCCACCTGCCCCCGAGAGACCTGGTATTGGTGGTGATTCCATGATGGACGAAACGCTGCCCACGGCAAAAGAGGTGTACGGATCTTTGGTGGTGCTGCTCACGTCCCTCGGCTTCATTTTGGTTCTGGTATGGGCATTCCTTCCTTCGAGATATCTCGACTATATGGGCTGGACGTGGTACCCAGACAGGTGGGTGACAAGATAACGCTGGTGAATTGGCGGAAAGGTGCTTGATTGACACTCTGGCGCTTAGGGAATGGGCGGTGGTAATCCCGTCGTATCTGATGCTGATTGTGCTCTTGGCGTATTTCACCTACGCGGGCATCACGGCGTTCCTCACCCCTCCACTGTCCTCGCCGCGGTATATCACCGGTGAGTGCTGTGTCTCAGCAGTTGTGGTAGAGTGTGGCACTGTGGCACTGTGGCGGGTCGGGACTGAAAGCCAGTGATATGCAGCCAATTAGATGGACTGCTTGCTGATAAAGATCTTCAGATTCACGCTCAAATATACCCCCTCTGGGAGACAGCGACAGAACTCGGTTCTACTGGAAATTCGCAGACGAAGGGTGTATTCCCCCAGCGGTCGACCTCCCGATCGACTTGGTGAACAGGGTGCTATACCCTCCCCGCAGGCGACCATCCCCGTGACGCCCACAAGGCTGACAGAAGGTCGAGGTGTCCACGTGCTTTACGGACTCGAATTCAAGGTGTCGATCCGATTTCACCGGCATCATCCCTTTTTCACCTTTCAACCCCGCCAAAAGCCAAACTCGTATGCAACGGCTCAACTATCAACACAGCAGCACGCTTGCATATCATACACCATCTGGCTACACTTCTTTATCGCTACAAAACACTCGAAAAGAACCGTTTTTGGTGGCAAAATCCGATTATCCCGAAACAATCGCTCCTCCGTTGACGTGGATGCTCTGTCCGCTGATGAAACTGCCGTCCTTGCTCGCGAGGAAGACGTATGCGGGACCCAGCTCGGAAGGCTCGCCTATCCTGCCGATTGGGGCAGGACTGTTGTGCCAGGTCTTCATCTCTTCATTGTTCATCGCTCCTGGCTGGAGAGGGGTCCAAACAGGTCCGGGACAGACGGCGTTGACTCGGATTCCCTTCGAAAGAAGTTGGTTGGAAAGCGCTCTGACCATGGCGACCTGTGCTCCCTTGGTCATGGAGTAGTCGACGAGCATGGGGGGGCCGTGGTAGGCGACTATGGAAGGGGTTGTGGGTCAGCGACACGGTCGATGTAAGAGAAGATGGGGGAAACGCGGAATCAAATTTTTCAAAACCTCAAACTCACCTTGAGACGCAGTAACGATGATCGATCCGCCCTTGGGGATGTGTGGGACAGCAGCCCTGGTCAGGAAGAAGGTACCGTAGATCTGAAGGGGGTCAATGCCTATGCATCGACACCAAAAAAACGCGACTCGAAGGGAAACTCACGTTGGTCTTCATGGTCCTGTCAAATTGCTCGGTGGTCAAGTCGGTGATGTCCGGCACGGCGTACTACAAGCTGGATCAGCACCCATACCGCAACATGTGTGGCGGAACTCACCATGACGGAGGCGTTGTTAACGAGAACGTCGATCCGACCCCATTTTTGGACGACGGTCTCGATGACCCTCTTGCAACCGGCCTCGTCTCGGATGTCCTGGGGGATCTGGAGGCACTCTCGACCAGTGGCGTTGATGAGCTCCTTGGTCTTGTCGGCATCGACCTGCTCCTCGGGGAGGTAGACAATGGCGACCTGAGGGCGATATAGTCAGCGACAGCTTCTCCATGTTGGTTCGGTAGCACTCACGTCGGCTCCCTCCATGGCGTACATGACAGCAGCGGCTCGGCCTGTCAATCATTAGCACCAGTGCGAGCGGGAATACGTTCAGGGGACTTACCGATACCAGAGTCACCACCGGTAACAATGGTCTTCTTGCCGACGAGCTACGATTACTCGGTAAGTGTCGTTCTCTGCATCAAGGTGACATCGGCTCACCTTTCCAGCAGGCTTGTACTGGTCAAAGCTGTCGTGGCCCTCTTGGACGGCAGCGCCCTCTGGCTTGACCTCCATGTCATCTTGAATACCGACGACTCTGCCCTTTTGCGACTCTACGGCAAAGTCACCTGGCTTGGCGAACTCTCCTGGTCCAGCCTTGTCCTCGGTGGGCTACGACAATATCAGTATAGGTCTCGATGGGGGACATTTTATCTGAACTCACGGCAGCTGGGGTGGCTCCAGCAGGGGCGGAGCCTGTGACCTTCTCAGCAAGTGCTTTGACGGCTTCCATTGTGTTTGTTGTTCGGGATGAAAAGTATGGGAGATTCTGGTCTGCAGGGGGAAGAACTTTGCATGGGTATCTAACGTGTCCTCGCGGTCCCCCTTATATATTTCTTGACCAGACACTAGCCATGGTGAGAATTCGTGCACCCGAGCAGTCCCCGCTGTACATCTCCTATGACGTGCCAGTTGGCTTCTAAAGTTATCGCTTCACCCCTGTCAGCCACACAGGTACACAGGTGCCACATGCCACTCCCTCACTCCATGCCGGCGCCTGCGCCTGCCTGCGACCTCCCATGACACCCCTCTGACTCCCAGTGACTCCCTCGGCCCTTACATACGCCCTCACTTCGCGTAAGGACTGCTATCTCGCCTCCACCTCCACAGATGACGCAGGAACGCAGGAATCAGGCACGGCAACCCATCGATCGCTGGAATCCGAATTGGTAAATTGCGGGTGATAAGACAAAGCCCGCTCGGTGGCAGGTCCCGCTTCCGCCACGTCAGAGGGTTGCTTCAGCTCGTCGGTGCAAGCTCACTGACAGCCAAGTCCAACTAACAGCGGTTGATGCTAGCCTTGCTCCTTACGTCTTCTCTCAACACATCGCAGTTATGTCTGAATCAGCGGGTCAAAGCGAAGCTGCGCGAAGAGCCGCGGCTCGTAAAGCCAAAATCCTAGCTCGGGGCAATACCGGTCTCCAGAAATTAGCTCAAACAGCAAGAGGGGATGAGGCAGAGACACTATATGGCGGCGATGGTGGGTCAGCTGGCTGTTCAATCACACGGCGATGAGCTGATGATTCTGTGCCTTTCATAGCTGGTCCTTCCACGTCTTCCACTCCCGCTGCACAAACACCTTCGAAAGAGGTTCCCAATAGCTCTGGCGGTCCTTCTTGGGTGCCACCACAGCCGACTGGAGCTACCAGACCAACCGGCCCCAGTGTCAGGCCACAACAGGCTCAAATGACGGCCGAGCAGCAGCAAATGGCAGAACAGCTCTCAGCGATGTTTGGCGGTGCAAATCCCTTTGGTGGAGCCGGCGGCGAGGGCGGTATGCCTGAGATGTCACGACTACTGGCGCAGATGATGGGCGGGATGGATCCTACTGCGGGCGCAGGTGGTCAAAACTTGCTCGGCGACCTCGATGATCCCGCTGGTCTGGGAGGACAACCGGGACCGAACGCGAACCCCTTCGCAGGCCTTGGTGGGCTCGGTGGATTGGGCGGAATGGGGGATGGCGGTGGATTACCTCCTAATCTCTTTGGGGAGGGCGGATTCCCTGGCTTCCCCGGGATGCCAGGTTTGGGCGGAGCAGCACAGAAGACCAAGGTCGCGAAATACTTTCCTATCGCCCACGTCGTCGCAATGGGGCTCTTGGCCGTGTTCAGCGTGACGTGGTGGGAGCCTGCTCTGAGGGCGACTCGGTGGGGTCATCTGCTGGACTCTGGAGGTATCGCGGGAAGATGGTACGGTCTAGCTGGCGGACGGGGTGTCGTCAGGTTGATCAAGAATGACGTGTTGGGGATGATTGAACCTATCGTAAGTGCAGACTATACCCACCTCACCACACACCCGCTAACGACGGGCGGTTTCAGGCCATCTTCTGGGCATTCTCGACGGTTGAATTGATACTCCAGACGACACGATTTATGATCTTCAAAGTGGGTCATCTCCAATCATTGCACTTGGCCGATCGCTGATCTCGCTGTAGTCCCCACCACCACCACACTCGCTGATCTCCAACTTCCTCCCCCTCATGCCGCCCAAAATTGCGAAACCGCTCGTCACGGGGTCGCGATACCTCAACCTCCTCGTGCAGACTTACAAAGACGGAGCGCTGTTGGTCTTCCTCCTCGGCTTGACCACCATCTATGCGCAGTGGGCACACACCCCTCTTGTGTCGTGATTTTCTGGTTCTGATGGGGCACAGGGTATATTATATGCATTGATAGATAGTGACAAAACGCTAGACAGATGTGTAGCTCGTCGTGTATCCGTTCATTGACCTAGTGTCCGTCTAAAATTGTTATTCTTCTAAGATCCTCGGTCTCCACTCATGTCCCCCATCTTGGCTTATGAAGCTCTTCCCGACAGGAGCGGCGAAGCAGCTTCCGTCCCTTCGCTGACCTTCTTGTCGTGTCGTTTTGGCTTTTCCGGATCTGTAATGACAAACAGGCCATATTGCCCAGAAAGCCTCAGTGCCTCTTTTTCCATTACTCCTTTACCCTCATCACTAGGCAACCACACCACCGGTGACGTTGCCAGCAGTTCCGGTGGGTAGATCAACCCCTTCGTCGCTTCCGTCTGATCGTAGAAAAACACTGGTGGCGCATCGTCCGTATCCTCTTCATTGCGGTGTGAGGCGAACTCGGGTTTGGTATGACTTGCCTTCTCGGTTTGGAACATATCGTCGATGTCGTCCGTTGGAAGGGGCAGGGGGCAATCCATGGGCAGTCTGGACGTATAGCCGGGGAGTAGAGCCGTCAACCTAGCCAACATTGATGAATCGGATATCCGGTGTACAGATCGAGGTGCCTCGGATCCATTCGTCGCTGCAGCACCATCGCCGACCGCTGGATCGGTGACCTTGACCATCAAGTCCTTCTTTGCTTTGTCGAGAGCTTTTCTAGCGCTATCACTCAGGTGACTCCGTCGAGGGGAAGGATATCGCCTCGCTGTGAGAAATTCTGACAGAACGACAATGATGACTGAAACGCCAATACTAGCTCCACCGAGCCCCCACTCCCGTCGTCCTAGGAGTATGAGGCCAAATAGGAATGGCTGGACGCACAACACCCATCCGAACCGCCGTATCGTCCACAAAGCGATCGTTGCGCCGGAATAACCACCAGATCGCTCGACAAAGGCGTAATCGACCATGTGGCGGTTGGCCACCATGGACAGGAACAGCAGGAGAAAGATTGGGATTGCCAATAGCGGAAACAGGAAGATCAGGGAGAAGGCATAGAAGACCGCGATGAGGAAAGGGATCATTGCGTATGCCGGGCGGAATGACGCAGGCTCGAATACTGGTAGACGACTGCTCAGCCATCATCCTAAACGGTTGACAACGCCGCTGGCACGAAGCAACTCACGTCGGTAGCGCTGCCGAGGAGTCTTTGCTCGTGAGTGGCGCCGGAGGTATCGCCATAGCCTCCTCGGCTGGAGGAGGTAGATTGCAGGCACGATGATAGCCAGGTTCAGCAAAGTGACGAAGACGAACCAGGCTACGAGAGTCAGCAGGGCCCGATGCTATAGCCGAGCTGAACTCACTGGAAAATACAGCTCCATCGCCAACGTATCTTGCCTGTTGGACATCAAGATCGAACGATTGCACGGCATACTCTAGCGCTGATACCGTGATGAGCCAGAATAGCGTGGTGAACAGCTAAACGCGTGAATTAGCATGTTTTTACCGGCCTTGGCTGCTGTCGTTTGAAGCTGTACTGACCAGAAGGTAGAATACTGCTTTATACGCGAGGATCTGCTGAGCAGACCGCGATGCCAGCTTGACGTGCTTCGAGAATCCTGCCAAAGGTCAGCTATGAAAAAAAGCCCTGCTTTCGAGGACACTCACTGGAGACTGCGTAGACGGCAAGACTGACGGCGAGACAGAGTGCTAGCGCAGGTACAAGCCCTTGAGCGATACCGCTGCCGAATCCATCGCTGGTTGCTAGAGGCCGAAGGAAACCAAGGTAATGAGCGAATCCTGGTGCCGTTGCTACAGTGAGAGCAATGAAAGGTATGACTGCAATTCATCAGTGAATGAAGACTCCTCGGATCGTCTTGGAACTCACTGATGATGCTCAAGCCGATACCGACAAGAAGGACTTTCAGCCAAAAGACTCCAGTACGAGGTCGAGCGTCGATGTTGGCCCAGATGATGTCTTGCTTTGTTCGGCCTTCAATCTGCCGAGCACGAGGAAAGTATCTCATTCCTCTGCCCACAAGGACCCAGCCCCTGATTCCCTCTCCCTTGGCGACAGAGGAGAAGGCTTCCCGCTGATGTTGCTCAATCTCTGCGTTGAGAGCTAGAAGCCCTATCCTGTGATCTCGGACATCGGCGTACTCCTCCCCTCGGGCGCTTGAGGAATGCGTCAGGTCACCCTGGGCGATGTGTTGCGGCGAGTGGCCCGAGTTCGGGACATGCTCGGCGCCAGGTGTACTGGTAGCACTATCATGGGTATCTGTGCTGCCGTGGCCAGTGGAGCTGATGGGATTGCCGTTCTCCGAATCGGGTGATGGATCAGGAACGTATTGTCCCGCTTCGTCAACCTTCACTCTTTCGCCAATTGAGAAACGCCTTGAATACTGTGCCGAATTCCGATTGATTTCAACGAATCGCGAATTCCCGGCGCCGAGGGCGCTGGGTTGAGTCTCGTCGTGTTGCTGCGGTGATTCTTCTGGTAAGAGCGGGTGAGTACCTGTGTGAAGTAGTCAGCTGGAGGCTCCCTTGAGGCTCAAGCTGGGGACTTGTGCAACGCACTAGGTGGTCTCGCAATCACAGCCGGGGATGGCTCAATGACTTGCGGTCCAGGGGTGCGACCTGGGTTCTGAGAACGGTTCAGTCTCGGCTTCAACGTGAATCTGTGTCGCTCACCTCGGTCCACCAGTCGTGTGTTTGAGCTCGCTGCGAGACGAGACTCCCGGAAGCTGCGTGTCGCGCGACAGCTTCTTCAAGGCCGTGTAACGCTGCCTCCCTCTTCTCTATCTTGTGCAACCACGCCTCAGTATCCCTGATATGCCTGTCAGGTCACAATCAAATTCGATGGTATTTTAGCTGACTTACGGGATGGCAAAGATGCCTACGACCTCCAAATCCCTCACACCATCCTCTCCCTCCTGCTTCATCGGCTCTCGCCACAATTTGAGCCATTTCCGCAATTGAGCATCAGATAGTCCTTTCCACGCAGGAGCATCTTCCGCCGAAACAACCACCATGTCGAGACCGCCGCAAATATCCTCCTCGAAGCGACGGCGATACCTTGCCAAAGCGGCATAAGACCGTGCAATTACGAACAATCCGCCTCCACAGCCAAGCACCGCTATGATGACGAGCAGGATGATCAGTCGGATCCGAGCGTTATTGACAGCTGGGGCGATAGTCGAGGGTAATGCCCTGATATACGGTGCTAGATGTAGTAGATTCGAAGTCGATGCAGATCCAGCACTTGGGTCCAAAGCGTTCAGCAAGCGCATCAAGGAGAGGTCCGTCAGAGTGCCAGTACGTCCCCCTTGGGTGTTTAAAGGCGATGTGCTCGATAGACAGGGTACGCCAATGGTGAAAAGGGGCAATGCAGCAGCGAGTGCTAGTAGTGAGACCAAAGCGGCGAGCTTGAAAGACGTGTACATCGCGTGTACAGAGATGACTCCGTCCGAGACAGGTCGTCCAGTCGAAAGTGAAGGTAGGTGGATGAAGGGCAGTAGGAAGGCGAGAAGGGAGAATGGCTTGGAGGGTCTATCCCTATTGACGGTCAGTCGATTGCTGAGATGCCAGCGACAAACGGCGACTTACCCAGATGGTACAAACCACGTCCTTGGAGAGAAAAATCCCGGCATAAGCTTTCTCAGCACCGCCCAGAGTATCCATAGGACTCCTCCCAGTAGTATCCCAATTCCTAGAGAGGCTATTGTGGCCCATCCTTGCCAATCCCAATCTCCCGCACAGGCATTGATGGATGACGTGTCGAAGGCATTACCGAAGCCAGTAGAGACAGCGGCTGACGAGGACGAGATTGAAGAGAGAGATGAACCTAGGGATACCGTTGAGGCGAATGAGGCTGTGAAAGAGGACGGTGAGGGTGTTGGGCTCAGGGTGACCGGAGACTCGGCCACTGAAGTTGTCTCTCCCGCGTTGGTCCGGGAACCGCTGGGGAAAGCAGTTTCTGCGGCCGTCGTGGCACTTGTCCTTGACGCAACATTGCTCCCTCCCGCCACAACACCTCCCGCCGTACTCGATCCACCCGTGGCAGACACACCGCTCCTAGTCGTGATTCCACTGGTGAGGAGAGGTATCCCAGCGGCGCTATACGCTCTCGCACATGCCGATACGGTGGCTATGATGTCCAATGGCGGGTCGACGGGACCAGTGGAAGCTGCCCTGTCGTAAGATTGCCTCTGAGATGTAAACCATGGCTCGGTGTACCATTCCCCTCTCCAGGATAAAGTCTCTCCCGCACATTCGTAAAAGTGCCTTCGTTCGATAGGTGCTTGTGGCATGGCGAGGTTGTTCCGAGTGTGTGTGGTCAAGTTGAGTGATTATAGGATAACCAGATGTGTGTTGATAGGACACGTTCAAAGGACTCTGGTAGCGATGGCACCTGGACAGAAATCCGTCGTTAACCACGATATAGGCTGAAACTTCACTCACTCATCGCCAGATCTCAGAAACCCGTGTCCATGACTTGACCCGTACACTCACACACAAAGGTCGGCCTTGCCATGATGAGACTCGATGTTGAGGCCTGAGGTTTACCTGGAGCTGGTACACCAGACAAAGCCTAGAAGTTGAGTGAGAGGAGAAAGGAGCATGGTGTTTTGGATTATTGACCACTGGGTGAAGCTTTGATCGAAAGCGAGGGTGAAGATTAGCCCCAGGTGGTCTGTGCCTGAGTGGCGATGGGATCGTTCCTTTCTGTTGATCCCACATGCATCGCCTGCCCTGTCCTCATCTTAGTGGTCACCGCATGTGCAGGTCACCCTAGTAGACCCCAGTCCCTCGACGCTCGGACATGCTCGGAACAAAAAGGTCCAGATCGTCCGTGATGATCTGGCGTTGAGAATCTGAAACGCGTTAGAAATAGTCCGAGCGGCGTTCAATTACCACCCTGTTCAGGCACGACTGGCCCGTTTCAACTCGTGGTGAGTTTGTGCAAGCCTGCGCAAGCACGAGACTGACAGTATAGGCACTAGCACCCACTTCATGCGGCGTTGACCTCGTAGCATGCATATAATACAGTCTCACTCTATAGATACAACCTGCATTCTGTCAGCCGAGTACTCCCTAACTGAAAACTCGACACTCACGATGGGTTAAAGACGACCGTGTTAGGGCGCTCGAGCATCTCGAGACTCTTTGTAAACTTCTCTTCTAGCTCCGTGTTTCCAATAGCATGTGCCGCCTGGCCCATCTGCCTGAGTAGCTCTTGCAGTCGTCTGAAGCATCGGATGATAGAGCCTTCAAAGACATCCGTGAGCTAGAGCAAGGTCAGCTACGTCCCCGATGGCACCAATACGCCTGAGACCCACCTTGCAGATGTCGGCGAATTTGGCGCCCTTGCACCACTGCAGCACAGCGTCCATCATCTCGACCTTGAACGACTGGACGTATTCGTCTTCGACAACAGCAATTCCAGACTCGTTGGACACCTTTGCGATTCTCCTAGCCGTCTCTTGTAGAATCCGTAAGGGCGTAGCGAGGTCCTCCTTCAGTCGAACCTTTTGCTCCGACTATTCATAGCATGAGTCAGTGTCCCCCTTTTCTGTAGCCGTATCATTACTCACCTTTTCCTGGAAGACGAAACAACTGAGAAGCGCCGCGATATGCTCCGGCAAGAGTGTGTTGAACACGCCACCAAACATCATCTCGGTCAAAAGCAACTCGTCTCCCGTACTAATCTCACAAGCGACTCTGCCCTTCATCTCCACAACATCGTCAGAAGTGCTGAATCCTAATCGTCGCAATACTCTCTTTCTCGATTTGAGCTCTTCAAGTTGCAAAACATCGTGCACGCTGTTGATCTTGCGTTTGAGCGATTTGACGTTCTCGATCGCCTTTAGTTTTCTGTCGTACATGTCGTATTGGGCAGGGAGAGTCGGCGACTTTGTAATCTCGAGCGATTGCAATTTCTCCTCCAGCAAAGCGATTTGCTGCCAGTCCCGTTAGCTCAGACAACCGCTTCATATTTTGGATAGCTTACCTTGACGAGATCCTTGAACGACTTGTCTGTGATGCCCATGTTCTTGACAGGGTCGAGCAAAGTGGGGCCTTCTGGCATCCTCCTGCCAATCTCCGTCACAGCCTTGTACGCAGTGTTCTTCTCGCCCTGACCTCGAAGATCTTTCGGTAGGTTGATTCTGAACTGACTGATCGACTGGATGGTCGACAACAAGACACCGATGATGGCGACTTCCCCATTGTCCCCTGGAGGAGGTGGGTTCAAGCCGGTCGCTGATCTATCCCGAGGGACCGCCGACCCCGAGGCCAATTTGACAAGCACGTCCACGACATAACCCTTCTGTGCGGGGTCTTTGTCCGTGAACACCGGAGGTCGGCCCTATGCAACGTCAGCACATGTCCTGGACACACCTTGTGTCTCCCTCACCCTTGGGTTGATGACCTTGTTGTATGCAACGACAACACCCCATCCAAAGTCCTTGTCACCGTCTCTGATCTCCACCAGACGACCAGCGTTCAGGAACGGCAAAGAGTATTGGGGATGTGTGATGACAGCTTGGAAGTCCTGAGCCTTCTCTTTGAGCAGCTGCCTCAATTCGTAGTATTCCTGGATAGCGACCTCGTTTTCAACCTTGATCAAATCGCGTTCGACCTCGGCTTCTTTCAATTCTGCACCACAAGTCAGCAAGAGTCGTCTGGTGGATCTGCTCACCCTTCTCAAGCACAGGAACACTCATCGTGTTCTGGAACTGATAGAAACACCTTTCCAACATGTACTCCGGGCTGACTCCCTCCACACGCATCAAATTGATGATCATGTTGTAGCCGAGGTGGAAAGCCGAGTCGAGTCTATCCGCCTGACCTTTTACCATCGACTTGGCGGCGTCGGGCTCAATCTTCTCATCGCACATCATGATGACGATACCTCTAGCGTCAAGACCTCGTCGACCGGCTCGACCTGACATCTGGATGTATTCACCACCTGAGAGGTTTCGGAAGTCTTTTCCGTCGAATTTCCTGACGCTGGTGAAGACGACCGTCTTGGCCGGCATGTTGAGACCGATAGAGAAGGTCTCCGTGGCGAACAGGGCCTTGATCAATCCCTCTTGAAACAGAATCTCGATGACTTCCTTGAGGATTGGCAATAGACCACCGTGGTGAATTCCGATTCCCCGCTTGAGCAAGGGAAGGATCAACTCGATCTGCGGCAACTTTCGGTCGTCCTCAGATAGCGCTCCAATGGCATTCTCGAACACTTGTCCAATGGTAGCGGCCTCGTCTTCCGTGTTGAAGTCGAGCTTTGACATCTGCATTGCCAACGACTCGCATTCTCGCTTCGAAAAGGCGAAAATGATGACCGGGTTGAGGTTTCTCGTCATGATGAGCCGGACAATTTTGTAAATATCGGATTTTTCTATCCACGTCAAGGCCTGAACTCTCTCTTTGCGGTTCGAATCGCTCACCCTTCATCGCGCCGCCCTTCTTTGTCTTGCCCTTCTTGCCCTTTCCGCTACTAGGATCGCTGGGGTCTTCTCCCTGTCCCTGAGCAAGAGCCGCCATCGCCTTCTGGAAATTGTCTTCTCTGAAATTGCTCCTCTCGTCGACTACCAGGTAGATACCCTCAGAACCAGCTGGGAAGAGGTAGTGTTGTAGAGGTGTCGGCCGGAAGTCTGTATAGATAACGTGACATGGCTGCTCATGTGTTGAGCAGATCCATTCCGCAAACTCCATCGAGTTGGGGATAGTTGCCGAGAGGAAGATGTATCGGACCGAATGGGGAAGCAGGATGATAGTCTCCTCCCAGACGACACCTCGCTCCTTGTCCCTCATGTAGTGCACCTCGTCAAAGACGACCCAAGCGACTTCCCTCATCACCTCGGAGCCTCGATACAGCATACTTCGGAGAATCTCCGTCGTCATGACCAGACACGAGGCAGTCGGGTTGATGGTCACATCTCCCGTCATCAGACCGACATCAGAGAAGGTCTCGAGGAATTCTCGATATTTCTGATTTGACAGCGCCTGGCAATAGTTCAGCTTTTATCACACCGATTCCAGCGCATGGCGGCTCACCTTGATTGGACTTGTGTAGACCACTCTACGTCCCTCGGCGAGACATGTTGCGATGGCAAACTCGGCAACGACAGTCTTTCCTGCGGATGTATGTGCTGACACGAGACAACTTTCGTTCCTCTCAATACACGAAGTAGCCACATGCTGGAAAGGGTCGAGCTCGAATTTATAGCTTCTCGCCGGAGGGTCATTCCGCTTGTGTTGTGATATTGGGATGTAGGGGTAGTTTGGCGGTAGAGCCACCTGATGCGAGTCAGACATGTACATAGCGAGCCATGGTCGTATACACACCTGATGCCTAACTTGATGGACCAGCTTGACTTTTCCCTCTTCCACCGCTTGCCCATCGAGGCCTTTAGCAGCCTCAACCTCCCTCTCTGCCTCTTGCTCAAACTCATCGGCTCGAGTAGGCAAAACCGGCTCATCGCCGGTCGACATTCCAGCTTCCAAACTTGCCATAGGATCAATCGGAGCCGTGGATCCACTGGCCAAGGCCTCCATAGGGTCTACGCTCCCCGATGGCTCTACATGACTATCGTCACCTTCCGGGCTGGTCAATCTGGGTGCTTTGCTTGGTGTGTCGGTTGAGGTGGGGGCAGCGCGTCTCTTGGCTTTCTTCGGTGTCCCATTGGTCTTTGAGGGCCCTGCCATTGGGGCTTCCGCTAGATCTCTGAGATCCGCCATTGCTGTGATGGCTGGACTGGTGTTTGATCAGTATGGAATGCTGTTGTGAGGACCGGCTCAAAATCCTCTTTGCAAGGTGGAGGAGGTGGTGGTCAGTGATGGGATTTACTTCCGTCGGAAAGTGTGATCGGAACTCCTCGCTGGGCGGGAGAAATGGTGAAAAGTCGATGGTACAGTGTGGCAAAAATATCTTCAAACCGTCACCACCACTCACCACTACTCTGGCTATAGCAACTGCAGTCATCATCGCACCTGTTCATACACTCGCCTATCCCTCTCACTAACCCGGGTACTCAGCCCTGCACCATGTCATTCCTAGGCGGTCTATTCGGCGGCAGCGCTGCTCCAGCCACTCCGGAAAAGCGGGAACACACCACCGCTTCGGATCTCTTTTCTTCTGCGCAATTCGATCCTTCGGCATCTGCGAATGACCTCAACGCCGCCGGACCCTCGACGCCCAACCTCACTCAAGCTCCCCCCATCGCTCTCCCCTCGGCATTGGACACATTGAACAATGCCTACAGCGCGCAAAGGTTACATCCCTTGGCGAAGCTGGGAGACAATCTCGACTTTTTGGCACTGGAAGAGGACAAGTTGACCGAAATCGAAGGAGCGGCATCGGTCTTGCCATCGAGAGGTTGGACGGACGATTTATGTGTGGGCACTGGAACGACGTATTTATCAGGTGAGCAAGAGGTGTTGCGATATGTTTGAGCCTTGGATCATACTGATCGGCACAGGTCTTGCGGTTGGTGGTCTTTGGGGTCTGAAAGAAGGATGGAGCAGGAATCTAGGACCTACCGCTTCCTCGAAATTACGTCTGAACAGTATACTTAACGCCTGCACAAGGCGAGGCACATTACTAGGCAACTCGTTGGGTGTTTTGGGTGAGTCTCCTTCACCTAGCACCTTCAAGATCACCGCCTGACACCCATGCTTTAGCCATCTTCTACAACTTGACAAACTCGTCACTCGACTACGCTAGAGGTCAGCACGACGTTTTCAACAGTATCGGTGCGGCAGCAGCCAGTGGAGCCGTTTTCAAAGCTACCGGTGAGTTCCATACTCCGAGTAGCTCCGTAAGCCACCATGACTGATGAACCTGACTCAGCCGGTGTCAAACCCGCCGCTATGAGCGCCGGAATCATGGCAGGCGCCGCTGGAGCATGGTCGGCATTCAAGCGATTCGTTTAGGGTACAGGGATCACCACATTACATGCACACCTCATGATCAGGAACCGCTTCATCGACTCTAATGGTATTAAAGGGACGGGGTAAATGCCCAAAGTATTAAACCTGAAACTGAGAACTACCCTTAGAGCTTGACGTTGTTCAACATTGCTAATCTCTGCTCAATCCCACCTCCCATTCCACCCATCACAGCTGCTGATTCTACTCCCGGACTCGTACTGCCGACGCCGCTAGCCGGCACCTGGGCGCCATTCGAGCTGGAAACTCCGGTTGATGGGCCCGTTCGAGCCACGAGCCCATCGATCGATTGCACGGATAGAGGTGAAGAGAGAATGGCTCGATCGGACCAGCTGGCTTTGAGAATGTCCTCGACCTGATTCTGCGCTTGGTCGACTTTACGCTGTTGTCGCGACTTTCTCGGAGCCATGGCCGTTGATGACGGTGTCGACTTTTCCTTTGTCGATCGACGACTTGGCGTTGCGTCAAACTTGGACTGCGTGGTGTCGGGGATACTGGTTGTCGCAGTGGATCGCTTGATTGTCGCGGGAGTAGCAGAGGTGGTCTTGCTTGCATTGCTGGCCGCACTCGCTGAAGTGTTACTCCTCTTGGGTGTTCGGGGCGGAGGTCGAGCAGCTGGGGGTAGAGTTGCCGAGCGTTTCGCGGGACTGGATTTCGGATCGGGATTCTCGATCTGGCTTCTGGATCTGACGGTACGCGGGCTCATTTTGGGAATGGCAGTGTATGATTCTTGAGCCGCTAGGGCCGTTGCCGAGCTGGGGATGGTGGGGAATCGAGCGTGTGGAGCGCCGGTGGCCTTTGCGCGGATCGTCTGGCTCGAATCATCGCCGGCCACCGGGGGGAGGGTGCCTTGAATTGACTGAGAGCTTGGGGCCGGATGGAAGAACAAATGAGGGTGGAGGGGCGGGGAGAGCATTTGTGTCGCAGAAGGGGATAGTACACCAGGTTGAATCCATTCCGGAGGATCGACATTCGGCAAGGGCTCTTTGATCCGGATCTTGCGTTTGTTTGGCGATCGATTACGGTCCAATCCGGTATTGTCACCCTTGTCGCCTTTGACACCGAGCAGTCCGCCATAAGACAGGCTGGCGAGTTTGTCTCTCAGCGCGCGGATCGACCCTCGTTCCTCGGTCCTCTGCTCAGTTTGCTCTACTTCTTCCTCCATAATATCTTCCCGAGAATTCTCATACAGTGGCCTCCCGTCGAGATCCGGCAAGGTTTGATAAGAGGACCCCTTGTTCAAGACATTGACCAGTTTCATCGTTTTCCTCTCGCCCATCTCGCCTGCTTCCAATTGATCCTGCTCGTTTTCCTTTCCTCTTGCCGATCGCCAGGCGTTCAAAGTCTCCTTCCAGCCCCATGTCGACCGCACCGTTCGGACAGTCTCCGTGACGACGTACTGATTCTCCCAGTCTTCAGGGTGGTCATCGTCGCCGTCGTACCATTCATCCTTTTCGTCATAGTCGCCTTCAGTCGGTTTGACCTCTTTCCAGCCTTGTCCCGAGGGACCTTTGGGTTGAGATCGATTGGCATACGCATCGTCATCCTGTCTCTGCCGTTTGCGTCGGGAATACCATCGAGAGTATCCCCAGCCGATGAGGGTAATCAGGATGAGGGCGAATACCGGGACGAGATATTTGATAGAGGAAGGTTGCTTGTCTGCTTCCGTAGCTGGGGCCGCGCTCGCGCTTGTAGCAGCTGCGGAGGTTGCACTCGAAGTAGCAGTCGTCGTTGATGCAGATGAAGTGGATTTTGAGCCTGATTTGGCTTTTGTCGTGGAAGCAGTCGAAGTTGATGTGGTGGAGTGCTGGACAGTCGTCGAGCTAGTCTTCCTCGTTGTAGGGGCATCATCTTCCCCGTTATCTGTTTCCAAGGGGTGCAGAACCGAGTATGGCGGAGCGACAAGCAGGGGCGTATCTCGAGTGTCCAGGGCTCTAGCTTCGACGAAATCGTTCGACCCGACTTGGATAATCGCGAGGATCAGCGGGATGCCGAATTTCGGTTGTATCCACCTCATCGTGCGTAGTGGTGTGGTGTTGAGCCGAGCGAGACGAAGACGATAGATGTATGATTGTCTGCGATACGGCCATCGCACCTCGTCACCGGTTCCCAGAAGGCTGTAGAGTTGTCAAAGTGGGTCGAAATTTCTGAAACTGGTGACCGAAATGTTTCAGAAATCCAGACGTGGCTGGACGGTGTCGGGGCTCATGTCCATGTCGCTCTCGCCGCCAAGGTGACGCGTCGGCCGTGGAGGTATACGTGACGGTGTCCATGTGTCGATGCGGTGCGCCGAAGAGCATTGCAACGATGCCCATAGTTTAATCACCTCGTCAATGGCAACCCGTCAATCCCTTCGATGCCCAATCCCGAAGTTTCCTCCTCTGCCATATCTCCACCTGTACAATCCCTGCCTAGTACGCGGATGGGATGACTCTCAGGCCGGATCATGCCCTTGTGGACTCCTTGGCCCAAGAGGTTGTCCTGAGTGCCGGGCCTTCCTGCGATTGACGGGAAGAGATCTTCCGATGAAGCGTACTTCCATTCTGTCTGTGCCAAATGGTGGTTGATCAACTGTTTGAACTGATCAATCGGCAGAATCCCCCCTGTACAACTCGATCAGCTCCATCTTCACAGTATTTGGGTCACGTACCTTTGTCAGGATTTGTTGGACCCCACTTCAACGCTTTGGCTTCTTTCTCGCCCATCTCCAACACCCCAGCTAACTCGTCTAAACGCCTAGCCCAGCCTTCCGGGTCGGCCTCCCGATCAAACATGACACTACTGGTCTCACTAGCTCCGTCCGTATCCTCGCTGTTGTCCTCTCCTAGGTCATCGTCTTCCTCATCTTCTTGGTTTCCCCGCTCGAGGTCCCCTTGGTCTGACCATTGGTCGTTGGCAGGGGGAGAGGTGCCAAAAGCCGAGTCGCGCTCCTCAATATTCTCATCTGGGGCATTGCGATGGTAATGAGGATGACTGCTACGTCCTGATGGCTGGGCCGGGGTCGAATATGACCCTTGGGATCGGGTTTGCCCGGCGGACGGAGCGGCTTCAGCCATGGTGACGTCCATTCGGTCGGAGGTTCGTTCAGATGATTTCGGGTACACGACTTTCAGTGTCCGATAAAATTGAGCAGTCGCAGCTGATGATAGCAGCAGTGACTGGAAGTGGGTGTGATCCTCGTCAACGCTTGTCAGTCGGTGTTACTCCTTACTCGTCGCAATTTCTACAGCTGGACGGACGCGACAAGTCTGGACGGCCTTCGAGCGGGAGCAAAAGTCACACAGTGAGGGGCCGGATGTAGCCTAATTTGTAATACCAGGTAGTACCCCTGACCCCGGACTTCTATTTTCCTAATGTACCTAATTCAGGGTCGATAAGGATTGTTTACCCTGATTGTTATTGTTGTTGCTTCTTCCGGGATGACGACTGGCAGATGACTCACGACCGCCCAGGACCACCCCACGCTGTCACCATCACCTTCCTCCTTCCTTACAAAGGTAGTCTACCTTCACTGTTCCGTTGTACTCTACACTCTAAACCAAGGATGATCGTTCGAAATCCCTTCGGGGTCTGCTAGATTGTCATTCGTGACAGAACCATCCATCAGTGCTAGACTGGAGTAACATACCGTTATCGCTATCGCTATCGCCCGAACGCGAGCCGGCACAAACGTTCTTATCGATCAGTCCTCCAGAAGGCTCGTTCAGATATCCAAACCACACTTGAGCCTGTACACTACTGTCAAATTGTCCATCACTACCACTGTACCCAACCAAGCGTTGTCACCGTCATCTAATCAATCGTTGTCATCATCCAATCAATCGTTGTCATCATGAAGTACCTCGACAATCCCACCCTGCTGCAGCTGTCCCACTCGCTGTCGGACATCCCAACCCCGGAATACAAAGTCAATGTCCGGTTTGAAGCGTATTCCGTCAAACCGATAGGCAAAGAGAAGAAGATGTACAAGGAGATGGAAGAGGCATACCAGAGTGAACAAGAGGGAATGGACGAGTGAGTGCGGATCTTCCGGAATATGGCTAATGGCAGAATGTCCTTTTCTCCAGAAATGAGAGACGCGGGTCTGTCTTCCTGTTTCGGAAGACTGGACAAGCTCGAGTCGAGGTGAGCAGGAACATTGGAATTGAAGCTGGACAGTGCTGAACGAACGTGTAGAAAAGTCCACTTCCTCCTAGTCTCTACTCTCAATGCCGCCTTTCCGGACCACGACTTCTCCGCTCTCCGCCCTGACCAGTTCACGAGGGAGCCTGCATCTAGCCAAGTCATGGCCAATATCACTTCCACCTTGATGGGCCCTGCAGGCTCTGCACCGTGAGTCACAACAATACAACATAAGCTGACGAGGCAGATATCTCGGTCATATCGGCATCTCACCAACAAACTCTACTCATCTTCAGCATCTACACCAAGGAGGTGTCATGAACAACAACTCAGGGAGCATGTCCTCATCTTCCGGATCGCCATCTAGCATGATCGGCAGTGGTGGTACAACCCACCCGGATGTCTGGCGGATCCTCAACGAAGTTATACCCATGGACGAATGCGAAGTATACTCGTGGTTTCCGGAGCCCGAGTATGACCCGCATGTCGATCCCGAAGATGGCGAGCTGAGCGATGACGATTACGAAGAAGAGGAAGAACAAGAAGAGATGTTGGATGATCTGGAGATGGACATGGATCCCCCGGCGACCTGGGGACAAGCTGGAATGGACCTCGATGATGGTGCAACCAGCTCGACCGTGACAAGTGCCGTAGACCAGCCACCACGTATCGGTCGAACATCTAGCGGCGAGAGGGAAAGAGAGAGGAGGGCCGTTGGGCTACTCTGGAGTCAGAACTATTTTTTCTACTCAAAGTGAGTGAAGCTTCGGCTTGAACTTCAACTTATGCCATAGACGTACCAAACGAGTGCTCTTCCTCACGTGCTGGTGCCGAAAACGACCATCCCACGTCTCCAATCCAGACGAAGACTCTACTGCTTTCCCACAAGCAATCTCATCTTCCTTCACACCGCCGACTTCCATGTCATTCCAACAACCGTCCCAGATCGCGGCAGCCAAAGCGCTCAGGCAGCAGAGAATCCATAATCGAACGAATCATCGACCTACCAGGCGTAAATCAAAGATCAACATCAAAGCCGCTGGCGGCAAACCCGACATTATAGCAGCCACCATTCCCATCAGAGGGATGGAGACGCCACCCAGAAGCAGTTCTAGCAGACTCGCTGTCAGTGCTCCGAGCACTTTCAACCTCAACGGCCTGGCATCGCCACAGGCCGCACTGGCAAAGATGAACGTAGGCGGGTTCAGGCCCAAACAGACCCCGGCGCGAATCATGATCAATGCCGCAAAGGCGAGTCAGAAGAAGCCGGCGTGAGTCAGCTCCGATAGAAGGGGTTCTCTCACACCGGTCAGTTGTCCATGTGTCCTGTAATATATGTTGTCAGTCAGCCCGAGCTCCACGAGCCTATGTTAGGTCTATCTACTCGTTCGTTATCAGAGACCGGATCATGTATCGACAGTTGTGAAGCAAGAGGCCTCCTGTCAAGCCCCCGAGACTGTAGTACTGCGACCCAGGTGCGGTCGCTATATAACTCAGCTCATGGCCATGCAACTCATCACGCGATCCAGTCCGGTCCGGGTAGCTACTGCCACGTGTGAATTTGGTTCCGCTTCGGCGACGCGGAGATGACGTCCTTCCTCTCTCGCACAGCAGTGGGCAGCGAACGCAGCACCGGGTTGTTGAGCTTGAAGTCGACACAATTCTCTGCGCTGTACCAGCAAGCTTCTTGTGAGAACACTCATCGGTACAATGTCAATCTCATTCAGCGCGCCCGAGCTGCAGCCGACTTATCAAGCCATCATCGACGGATCAGCGGATTATGACTGGGCATTGTTCAACCAGACCGCCAATGAGCTCAAGCTACAGGCTACGGGCAATGGCCTAGATGACCTCGAGGAGGAGTTCATGGATGGAAGGTCAGCTTAATTATACGTGCGACCGTCGTGAAGCTGACATGTCGCCAGAATTCAATATGCCTTTGCGAGAGTCAGCGATCCAAGTGTGAGTGCCGGTCTGTTCACTGGGAAGCCCTGCGGAATCTCTGCGAGACAAGGCTGACCCTCCACAGCGATCCCTTGACCGACTTGTCCTAATCGCTTGGTGTGGAGAAGGAGTGCCCGAAACAAGGAAGGGGATGTTTCGTGAGTCCCATTCACCCACAGGCGGAGGTAGCTAAACATTACAGACATTCACATGTCCCAAGTCCAGTCAAAGTTCCTTACCGGTGCGCATCTCGTTATCCAGGCTCGATCAGAGGTGAGCAAGTGGTCCACTCGTGGTGGAGAGGTCTCGGAGCTGATATCGACTACAGCTCGACGTGACGCCGGCCCATATCCATAAGCGGATTCAAGAGTCCTCAGGGTCGAAATACTCCTCTTCAGCAGCGGCACCAACCAGAGCCCCTGTCCCGGCCACTTCCAAGCCCACGCCGAGCTTCAGACCAAGTCAAGGTCTAGGAGGATCCCAGGGCAAGGTAGGTCAGGAAAAGACAGCCGATAAGCTGACTATATAGCCTGCCAACGTGACCAATCCGGTGTCCAACTTCACTCGACCCACGCCAGCTCCTTCGACTCCTGCACCACCTCCAGCTCCGGCCAGAGAGCCCTCTCCGCCACCATACATACCTCCAACAGCTCCCGCTGCTCCTCCAGCTTTCTCAGCACCCAAGTTCCCAGCAGCGTCCAAGCCGCAGGCACCCGCTGTTGCAAGCGCAGCGACCTCAGCCCCGTCGGAGGCCTCAAAACCAGCTGCCGATGACCGTATCGCTCCCGTGGGCACGGCCTATGAACCCGTCAAGCTCGCTACACCGGGTAAGCTAGCCAACCGATGGAATCCAGGCGGTGCCAAACCAGCAGACGACGATGCACCCAGTGGCGGCAGCAGCATCAAGGACAGAATGGCCGCTTTCTCCGGTGGAGGAGCAGCGCCGACGCCATCTGCGCCTCAGCCAAGTGGGAAGAAGCTCACTTGGTCCGAGAGACAGGCTCAGGCCCAGAAACAGCGAGAAGAGGAGGAAGCCGCTTCTCAAGCTGCAAGCTCTGGTACGTTCTTCAATCTCTGCATGAGCGACTTTGTTGATCAATCTCACTAGCCCGCTTTGGTGGAGTTACACGCGCATCAGACCCAGAGCCAGAGCCAGAAGCTGAGGAGGAGACCCCAGCTCCACCACCACCGCCGCCAGCGCCACCAGCTCCCTCGGCACCGCGGCCACCCGCTGCTTCAGCAGCTCCGGCCCCAACTCCGGCGGCGAGCCGAGCTCTGCCTCCCCGTGCCCCGTCCCCAGACTCGGACGAGGAGAAGGAGGATGACGACGATTGGGGAGAGCCACCCGCTCCCCCAGCTCAGCCATTTAGACCAACACCAATCGTCGCGGACGACGAAGGAGCAGTAGCTCCTCCACCACCTCCCCCTCCCCCTCCCCCTCCGCCACCATATCAGTCCGCAGACCCCGTGAGTCCAAAGAAGCTATCTGTACCCGTATGTGGAGCTAATAAAGCTGCAGCAAGTCGACGAGTTGTCGAGACTCAAGCAGGACCTTACATTACAGGAAAAGCCGGCTGCAGCTCCGCCCGTTCCTACCGGCACCCGACCCGGAGGTGCCGCTGTTGCAGCTCCACCTCCGGGTCCAGCTGGTCTGAGAGCCAAGGCACTGTACGATTACGAGGTGGGTCGCAGCGTATATCTCCGCGAATGACTGTTGCTGATCACTCGATAGGCTGCTGAGGATGTGAATATGGTCATTTGGGACAGAGGAACGTGATGCTGACGTGTTGCAGAACGAAATTGGCTTTGCCGAAGACGAGATCATCACGCAGATCGAGCAACTCGACGAAGGTGAGCTCCTCATCATGGCAACAGGGCTGAACTGATCATCTCGATTTCAGGCTGGTGGTCCGGAACGAATGCTTCTGGCCAAGCTGGTCTCTTCCCTTCCAATTACTGTGAACTGATCGAAGAAGAGATTCAAGAGGCCGCAGCACCGGCTCCTCCACCTCCTCCTCCTGCTCCACCGGCTCCTCCCCCACCGCCCGCTGCGGCTCAAGCCCAGCGAGCTGCCGAGGAGGAGGAACAGGGAGAAGTCATGATTGCAAACTACGAGTAAGCTAACATCTCCCATGACGATGATGAACAGACAGCTGATTCCGCTCGATAGCTATGACGCGGCGGAGGATAATGAGCTCTCGTTCCGAGAGGGAGATCGAGTGACAGACATCGACAGAGTGGATGACGATTGGTGGAAAGGAAAGGCCAATGGCAGAGAGGGTCTCTTCCCAGGTGAGCATAGGAGCACTTGTCATAGTCATTTGGATGCTGATGAGATTGGAATAGCCGCGTATGTCGTTCCGGCCGATGAGTACCAGCCATCGTGATCGAGTGAGACGCCGGGACTTGGAAGGCAATGTCGGAGTTCAGAAGGAAAAAGACGGTAGATGAAGCTGGAATGAAGTTACTGTAAAATGCATGTGCTGCTCTCATATCTCATGGTGCGACAATCTCATGGCGAGCGGTCTATCAACGTCCATATCACCTTCGCCGCGGTGTCACTACTACTCTCCGACTAGACCTGCAAGCCGTACACGTTTGCCGCGTTCCCACCCATGAAGTCTGTGATGGCACTCGCTCCCTCGCCGATCTCCGTGACGACTCTCCTGATGACGCCGTACCATTCCTCCGAGGAGATTGGCTGCTGCAAGTCCGTGTCGGCGCCCGTTGCTTGGGCGAGGTCGGCCAATGGTAATGCGGGCGAGGAACCGTATATCAAACGGTGAGTGCCGAAAGTCTCGATCGAGGGCATGGCTGAGAGGTCGAGCTTCAAGTCAGCCAACGCCAGTAGTCCTCCTGGGGGCTATACTCACCGTAGACCTTGAGGACTCGCTCAACTTCCTTCCTATCCGTCCACCAGGACTGTCCGGGTAGAGCGTTGGCGTCGACAACCGGGGGTAGTGCTTTGAGATAGACATTGGCGTGGAATGACAACTGGGATAGCCGAGTGACGTGGAGGTTGAATGCTTTGTCAGTGAGAAGCGCTTCCGACTGTTTTGTCAAAGGAGGTGGGAATAGTCCAGCTGTCAAGATCGGGTAGTCAGCTTATACTCTGAATTGCGAAGTGGGAACAGTGGTAAAGCCCCACTTACAGATGACAATCTTTCCTCCTCTGCCGACTGGACTGCGAGCTGGCGCACTCGGGTCTGGATCCGTCTGCCCTTCTGCCTCCTTTGCCTCTCTGCCCCACGTCCCATCGAGCGCTTTGACCGCTTCATCCAGTAAATCCCATTCCTTCTCAGTCAGGGGATAGGTACAAGGGACAATAATGTCAACGGCTCCTTTGGCAATGTTGGTGATGGAAGGTGGAGTAGCCAGGGTCAGATTGAGGATGGTGGGGTGGATCGAGAATGGTTTCACGCCACTGAGTGGGTTAGTATCAAGGGTTGTGTAGGTCTTCAGCATGGAGGTGACTCACAGGATCGCAGGGGCGGGTTCGGCCGAGACGTTTGTCTTGACTTGTATCGCGCTTCTCACTGGTGGACGGGGATACGATTCAGGTAGACCGCCGAATATGGGTGTCGAGTCGGTTGTAGGTCTGTCTGGGAAGGAATGACCATCGATCACATATGCTGGATGGACTTTGAAGGGTGAAGGGGGCAGCGGTGCTGAGCCTACGAGGTACGAGAAGGGATCATGTTGAGGTGAAGGGAACGAGAGCAGAATCCAGATCAGTATGGGTCTTAACATCCTACTAATGACATACCTGGAGCAAGGGGTCCGTTGCCTACAAACAGCGACTTGTCAAGAGGGGGAGGTTTCCTTGGGGCCATGTTGGAAGACTTGCTGACTTGGTTGGAGTCAGAGCGGTTCAGAGAGGGGTATCGATCTTAGTCGGTATTGACGGGTATATACAACAAGCTGGATCGTCTCAACTTGTCCGTTCCGAGTGTAGTGATGAGCAGGAGAGCGTACAAAGGAGTGAGCGATGGTTGGTGACAGCGGTTAGCGTGCTGCAGTATCCAGCTGGAAAGGGTTCAACTCGGAAGGAGCAATGCCACGTGGCACATGCAGATGTCGGCATGCGTTTCAGAGTCGAGCACCACCGGGAAGCACGGGCCGGAGGTTAACAGCAGCAAGCAGCAGAATACCTGCCAGATGATTCTCCATGGCACTCTACTCGTTACCGTAGATGGTACAACTCGACTAGATCGCTCATCCTACTAAGCTCTCGCCTCTGCTACAACTAATGCTCGCCAAACGTGATCCAACCCTCAACGGCGGGTTGACCCTCTATGATTGGCGCCGGGATACGTTTCCCTCCCACCTCGACCAAATCTCTATGAGGCGTCCCGCTCCTGCTCTTGCCATAGGCATTCCTTCCACTCTCATCATCGCTCCTATGTCCATTTTCATCGCTGATGAAGACTCCAGGAACCATCTTCGGGGTACCTCTCTCATCTAGGGATGATAAGCTGGTACTGCTGGCTTGGCTTGATTTCTTGATTGGCGGTGCTGGCGCTTTCCGTCGAGGTTTGCCGGCTGTTGTGTCGGAAGTGTCGGATCGTCCGCCTATCGAAGTTGCCGACGATGTAGATCGAGGACGTGTTTCCCGCTGAGCGGTCAACGATTCACTGACGTCCATCAGGGACGACTGCCGAACTGGATCCCGAGAGGTGTATATCGACGTGGGCTGCAGACGAGAATGATGGGGCAAGGCTCGGGATACAGAGTCGAGGGAGATGGTAGAGCAAGTAGAATCCTGGCGCAGGTTCTCGGCGCTGACACAAGACATCAATACGGCATCTTCACGGAGAACGTTTCCAGACCACGCACCTCAGGCTCCGCTCAAACTTCTTTGGTTCCTCCAAACACCTCTCAACCAGCCGTATCGTGGTCGGGCCAACTTCCTTGATGTGTGCTTGAGAAATGAAAGACCTCAGAACAAGCTTGATCTGAGGGCGCTTGTAAGGATCCGTTCTGAGTTGGGTGTGATTCAGTAAGGGGTACAAGACACGGAGATACGTGTGACGAAGCTGTCACGATGTCAGCTATTCGATCGAGGTCTGCGAAAAACGATTGGCTCACCGCTTCGCACTCCTCTGGAAGATCGACCAGCTCGCGGATAAACACGTCGAGAAGAACTCGCAGATCATTGGTGTAGAAATACTCTTGGGTGCCCGGCGTGGTAAAGAGAAGATAAAGGATCTTCAGGATGAGTAGCTGCATACACAGTCCCTCTGGGGTGCTCTCTGTCGATGTCATCAGCGTCTTATCTCTACCCACACCAGTGCTTGACTCACCCGCTCTGTTCAGCATGAAGATAACGTTCTCGCCAAATGTCTTGCTGCTCCCCAAACGTCTCATCAGGACGATCAGTACCCGGTTGAGCTTCTTGGCATCCTCGGCATGAGGTCGTTCGTGGCTGAGCACCGCAGAGCCTGACCGTACGCGGAAGTGGTTCCTGACGTGTCCCAACGCGGAGAGATGCTTCGGCTTGGCTGGACTGGTGGTGGCATCACCGGGAGCCTCAGACGAGTCCGGAAGGGGTAGCGATTCCGGTTCGTCGGTCATGAGCGTGGCAGTCCCGGGCGTCAAAGTTGACGAAGGCAGTTTCTCATTCTTGATCGGCAGTGTTGATACCATGAATTGCTCATTGAGCGCCACCTGACGGATGCATCAGCTGGGTTTTTATTGTCGATTAGCTCACGATTAGACGGATAACGGCGTAATTGAGCGTTTCATCCTGATGGTCTCTCGTGGTTTCCACAAGCTCGAACAGGTGATCAATGAATCGATCGTCAAATTGGGATAGTTCACCCGTGGACAGCTTTTGGACCCGACAGACCTCATACATAAGGTCTGTGGCCGGCAGCCGCAAGCGCGACTCGATTGGCGGCAGACCAAGAACGAAAGTCTGAACAACGTCAGATCCGTGCCTTCACATATCACACCAAGACTCACCTCCTCAACCTCCAGACCAACAACCTCTCCTAGCGTCGGCAACAGCTTCCTCCATTTTCTATGAGAGCGAAATAGTGACGGGTGTCGCTGACCGTAGTACAGGACAATGTGGTACAGAATGTACAGTTCGTGTGGATTGGTGTTCTACGCTGTGTCAGGAATTTCGATGAACAAATGCTACTTGGCTTCACTGACCTCTTGCGCATCCGACATCATTATTCCAACCATTCTTTCACTGTGATATGTGTACAGCTCTGAGCCAAGCAGCATGTCGACAGCATGGTACATTTCGTGCGCGGCATTCAGGTAGTTGTCTGCTGAGTTCAGCTGTCGTCCTACATGAGCTGAGTAAATAGTACGCACCATGGTATGCAGCGCAGAATGTGACAAACATCCTCAAGGTGTTATCCAGATGCGTCAAAGTGCAATCCTCTGGCACTATCAATATAGCCTCGACCTCTGTCATAGTGTCAGCGGCTTTCAGATGTCACACGACTCGCAGACTGTCTTGTAGAAAGTCCACTCACCGTTCCAGAACTGCTCGGAATTGTGTACCCTAATATGCACATCCATACTAGCTCCTTGAAGGGGTTCGACGCTGACCTCGCTGTCATTGCTCATACTGAACATTCCTCTATATCTGCCTCCGCTGTTATTCTCCCCGTGATGGCCTTTGGACCGCCTTCGGTGTCGTGGCTGGACGACATGGTGATCTATGCTGTGTACGTGGTGGACCATGGGGTGATGCGGATGATGTTCCGAAGAATGATTGGTTCCATTCGAGCGTTGATCAACATCTGTCATGATGCTGCGCTTCGGACACACCCGTTTCCGGAAGTCACAGCCAGATGAGACCGGATCGGTATTGAACACTCGGATCGAGGTGAGCTCGACAATTGGCTGACTTGACCTCGAGTAACTTCTCCAGGTGTGTCTCAGCTGACTGCACGATCCACCTCTTTCTCCCCTCCCGTATGATCTCGAACGCCGGTATGATGTGACAGTTGACGGCGAGTCGATTGGCCTCTATGATCTCAAATGGCCCGAGAGCGCGCCGGTCTCAGGCGGGCCAAGCATTATTACACGGAGATTGCCGTCATGTCCGTGGGACCTCTGAACTTCTTCGATCGAGCCTTGGGTGCAAGCAAGGGTGCAAGAGAGCTGTGGTATTGACGAGGGCCGAGCTGTTCGTATACATAGACTAGGTACACCCGCGAATATTCCATCATGTCCTCGTCTAGATTAGAGATTCTCAATGACGGAGGTGAGTGTCTTCCCGAATTGTTCTCGAATGCCGGCTGAGTCGACAAGTACAGGTCTGCGGCACGATGCTCGACGTCCGTACGAACTACGCTCCCTCTCCTCTCAGCTATCAACACATCCTTCAGCCGATGGTTCCTCCACGGTGACACAAGGTCTGACATCAATATCAGCATGTGTTTTTGGGCCTCGGGAGCCAAAGCAGAGAGCCGGCGGAAATGTGGGACACGACCGAGCGACAGTTGTTGTCGAAGTTGGAGTTGCGCCTTGGGCGGGGAGCAGAGAGGTGAAGAGAACAAGAGGCGACAAGTGGGTCTCGTTGTGACCTTCTTGATAAGTTCCAACTGACAAGACCTCAGACGCCTGCTCGAGATCGCCGCTTCAATACGGCAGACGTTCGAACCAGTAATCATGACACATCTATATCCTCGATCTGAAATCGCCATACACATTCAGGTCCTATCAGCTGACGGAGGTACGTAGAATCTAGCATCGACTCTCCGAGAGTATGGTGCTGATCTGACATTCATAGGGATCTTGCCTACGGCCATCATCGCCACGACATTAGCACTGATTGACGCCGGAGTGTCAATGCTGGACTACGTAACTTCAGTCTCTATCGGATTACACCTGACACAACCCTTACTCGACCTCTCGGCACCTGAAGAGCAGGACTTGCCCACACTGGTTGTCGCAGCTCTACCCACGAATGGAAAGATCACTCTAGCGGCAATGGAGACAAGATTGCATGTCGATCGATTCGAGGAGATGCTCAACCTCGGAGTGGAAGCCTGTGTGGTCATCAAAGCGGATTTAGAGAGGGTCGTTAAAGCGAGAACGACGCATGTGGTGGAACGGATGGAGGCAGTCATTGCGAACGGATCCGCACTCAAGGCTGAGATGATGGAGGCTTAAGAGTGGCAGAAAATGGAACACCTGCACTTGTAACGACATAACGACCCGTATTGCTGCTCCGCGTAGCAAAGTATAATGTATCATCACACCGAGGTCTGCGTCACAGTGCACTCTCTGTTGGTACACAGCCACAAATCTAGGCATCTACTTCCTCCTGTGTAGGATAAATGTCCCTTCGTAACCCACATACTCCTGGGGCGTGAAGGTATCTCGCCATCGACCGACGAACAGGTCTCCCGAGAGCACGTAGCCTCTGTAGATCCATTTGCCCCTGGAATCGGGCTGCACGAGGTCAGCACTGACCACACTTGTTCATCTGAATCACTCACCGCATACTCCTTGACCAAACTGGCCATACCGTCCCAGACTCTGACTTTTCCCTTGAGGATGAAACGTCCCCAGGCAGAATGTCCCACTCCGGTTAAGAGCATCTCCAGTCCAGCGTCCTCTCCACCATCCTCCTCCGCCAAAGCCTCTTCGAGCAAATGTTCTGGCACAGCTTCATATCCTTCTAATGAATCCACCTGTTGCTGTATGGTCTCTTTCAACGTCGTAGCTTCTGCCTCGGCTGTCGCCAAGCCGGCAGATGACGACGGCGGTAGATCGGTTGGGAAACCAGCATTGGTCGCAGGACCCGTGAGTGGCAGTCCGCGTTGAGGTTCTTTCCCCTTGCCTTCGGCCACTGTGGATTCCTCCGACTCGCTCAGCTCCTCGGGCTCGCCGCGCTCGAGTCTGGCTCGCTTCGCCTCTCGATGCTTCGCCTGTAGCTCTTCCAGGGCCTTCGCCCTCTCCACTTCCTTCTTCTGCGCCCAGCTCTTCCTCCACACATACGTCTCCTGCATGCGCCAGACTTGGGCCTGCTCCCCAAACGGCCCCTCGTATAGAGCCAGACTTTGACCCGCTAGCATCTCCCTGAACGAGTCAAAATCGAAAAACGAAAAGGTCCCCTCCCAGCAGCCGTTCCAGCTGTTGTGCCAATTCGTCCTCGGCATCCCGCGACTGGTAAAAGGGTCGTGACATGCCTTCAACCGCGCAAAATCCCTGTCGTGGAGCTTTGAATCGGATATCAGATCGCGTATCGTTCCAAAGTCGTCGTCCTCGTCATCCTCCTCAGCGTCGTCGTTACTCGCGCCAACAGCGCTCGGCAGGGTATCCAGGGCGATCGGGTCCTGTCCTGTGGCGGAGAGGATTTGCTGCATGGGTGCCACCATGTCCAATTTTGCTGTGGATGTCTGGTTCTTCCTCTTGGAGAAGAACCTGAGGATCGCGGCATGGCTCAAGATTGGCGGCGAAATTTCGCATTCTTGGCCAAAGTGCTGAATCCTGGTCGTCCGAGCTTTTGGCTTCAGGTCCGCAACGAATGGGTTGGCATCTTCGGCGGGGTCGATCCCGTTCCCCAGCCGCGAAGTCGAGGAACCTTCGCCCAGAGGGAGATAGCTGATTGTCCAAGGTGCGTAACACAGCTCGTACTGCTGAGGTGCGAAGACATATGGCCGCAAGACGAATAACCGTTCGTCTCGAAGCTCTGCCGGCTCATCATCGTCCCCCCGATACCCACTGAGTAGCCATGCAATCCACATGATCAGCGATCGACCCTCCGTCTCGGCCGGATAACCAGGTTCGAGAGCGGCGGCGAGCAGGTGTTGTTTGTGGTATAGCTGTAGGAACGTCGGTAGGTACAGCAGACCAGATGGTGACACCAGATGCCGGATATTCTTCCCGTCTAGAGTGACATCAGCACGAAGCACATCCTCAAAAAACGAAGGACTCGCCATTCTCAATCAGCATGATGTAGATGACCCATAGGTCCTCATTCCTGACGTCGCTGACATCCTCGGCGGCACACATTGCCCGTAATCGATCGAGAGCCATCACTCGTGTTCGGAGCTCGGTCGTGATAGCTGCTGCTGTCACCATGTCTCTGATACTGCTATCATCCCGCTTGCGGTGCTTGCTGCCGCTGCCAGAATTGGTCAGCCGGCGTTCCGCGGCTTCGAGGTCGAACGACGCTTCGAATACATTGGCGTATAGCCGGGGATTTGTTTGAGGCGAACATGCCGTGTGCATCGCCTTGCATGACTGGAGGAGCGATACAGGTGGCCGGAGAGTTTCCTTTGCCAGTTGCAGCGCAATATGCGACACCAATTCTGGTGGTATCGTATTGAGCATCGTGGTTCTGCGGATGCCGATGCGATGGAGTCGCTGTTGTCCTCCGGCTATTCCTTTTGCCTTCTTTTTGGAGCCGTGGTCACGATTCCCTCCCCCAGGCGGTATCTCTCAGGCGTGATCTTGAGGTAGGCGAGTGAATGAAGCAGACACGACACGAATGCTGATGATACGTGGAGATGAGATCACAATACCGTCTGTTCCACTGGTTCATCACTCGCGATGAGCCGGAATTCATTGCCCTCGGCAGCCCTCGGCCTTCCCTCGGCGATCTCGTAATTCGGAACGTAATGGACGGAATCAAACTCATCCTCCGCAACCCTCGGACCATTAGCGTCGAATTCGCCGGTGACTAACCACAGTCAGCCGTCAGCCGTCAAAATGTCGTCTGCCTGTCGGACCAACTTGTGCTAAATGCTCCACTCCTCTGCCATTATACCCAGGACACATCAGGCTAGAGCGGTAAGCTACGCAGTATCTCAAGACGAACGCCAATCTCGAACACTCTCCTGTAATCGACTTTCCAATGATCCGCCATCACCGATCGCGGAGTTGCGAAGCTCCGCGAAGTGGAACGGCTTCAACGTGACTCAGGGACCGCACAATGGCCGCAACGACTCCGAAACGTTGACGAGACCTGAGGGAAACCTGTTCTGGTCACGCTTGGTAACGTTCGCATTGATGGTCTCTGATCTTCTCCCATCGTCTCCGGTCGTTCAGTCTTGGCGGGGGCTCCGGGAAGCTCCGGACCTCGGCAGACTCGGACAAAGTAATTTATACCTGTGGACGATCCCAGGACCTGAGCTTCGAGCTTCAAGAGCTTATCGACGGATGCCATGGTCATGAGGAAGCTGATAAGGTCCATGAAGGTCCGTGACAATAGCGAGCCTTCATAATTTATGCCTGCTCGTCAAATCTCCCGGCTCCTCACCATCATCAGCCGTGACATCCCGCAGTTTTCCGCCCGCTCATCTGTCGCGCAAGGTCAGGACTGATCTCTCGAGCCTGGTGCCCTGACATCGGCAGCAGAACTTGTCACGACCCCGTCATTGATCATCCATTGGGAGTCTGGGACCTTTTGGAATGGCGTCACAGGGTATCCACGGAAACGCACGGCAGCGTTTTCGGAACTCCGAACTGGAAGAGAACCTTGTCTGAGGTCTTGAGGGAATGTACGAGTCACCTGATCAGAGTCGTTCGATGAGAGCTAGGCGCAACGCATGACCCCAGTTGTCCGCCTTCCTCACTGCCGGGCGAAACAGCGGGGACTGTGTCGGGCTGGGGTTGACCCAGGAATACGAGTCGTCAGGTCCTCTGATCACATTCATTCCCGCACTTCGACGACTAGCGCTTGTCCTCCCACTCGTTCACTCATACCCTCACTAGAGACTATCGACTGTATCACAAAGCGACATCTGAATGATAACCTAATCAGCTCTGTGATCCAGTGGAGGATTTAGAGAGATGGGTGCGGAAGTCGACGTCGTGTCCGCGGAGGAGCTGATCGGCTTCGACTTTCCACGACGTAAGGTCGGCCGAGGATCTCTCTAGCTCCGAGAGTCTCCGTATCATGTGGCTGATGGCCTCCGCAGTGTCTTTGTCGACGCCTCTGCATTTCAACATCGTCATCTGATTCCTCAGCCAGCCTTTGTTGGCCACTAGGGAACCAGCGGATGATTGGCCAGAGGGGGTCTGACTACTACCGATGCTGTTCAGGTCTTGAGATTGGCTGGAGGACGACATTGGCAATTGAAGTGATGAAAGTGATTGCTAGTGAGTTGGGAGGGGGGTTCTTTGATTCAATGAGACGGGAATCCGGGAGGAGAGGGTTATAACAATACTTATATTGATTGCCCAGACTGCTGCAGTCGCGCAAGTCTCCTTGCTTTGATTTAGCTTACAGCAAAGGATCGTTCGAGAACGATGTGCGGTCTTGTCGTCTTGACGTTCCATAGAGCTTTTGCGGCAGCACCGATGAACGGATAGCGTTCTCGCGATCAGTCGCCGATTGTCGCACTACCCGCGATCCCCACTCAGCACGCTAGCCTCTGAAACCAGCCCGTTTCGCACTGTATTCTTCCTTTCGAAGCGCAAGTAGCGACTGGCGGCGACGGGTGTAGCGTCTCGCATCTTGGATTCTTGAGCATGTGAGAGTCGTAAGCTCAGCTCGCACACCGTTGACGATTTGACGCTAGTGGACCATTTGTGCTGAATGCTGATCAGTGATTCAGTATCACGTTTCTCAAGTATATCCGTCGCCTCTAGCAGGCTGCGAAAGACCAGTGGCGAGTTGCTTGCAAGTCGGACAGCACTTTGGCGCGAACCATTCCAGTCCGGACGACATGGGTCTATTCAGTTCAGTCGTATGACCGATGGTTGGCACTGCAGCGGCCTGGTCGACTTCACCATGATGCAACGCAGCCTCATTTACAAGCTTGCATGTCGATGTTGAATGACGACCCACTCGGGACGATGCACCTTTTCGTCTTTCGTCTATCCCAACATGAAAAGTCATCAAATGATCTCGTACCTGTCCACCGTAAGTATCTTCTCTTGCGAGAAAGATTCCTCTCCGCCCTCAACCAACGTTGCCTTGGCGACCTAGAGCACAGCGTCAGCGCGGGGTCGTTATCGATCTGCAAAGTATGACTCACATCGACATTTGCCAAAGAGCCAGCTGCGACAAAGCCCACGTTGACGGGGAAGAAGGCATCGGCGTCGCCATCGCATCGGAACTCCAGACTACCGCTCGAGTTCTCAGCATCGACAGTGTCAATGGTCCAGATGAACGCATTGCGTTCCGCTCTCCAGTCGGCATCTCCAGTGACGGAGGGTAGTGAGTTGGCAGGGATGGGAATTGAAATGACGACATTGCGGAGCGTGAGATGCGAGGCCTCGAGCTCGTACTCGACGGCCACGTCGGACGTGCCATCTCCTCTAGGCTGAGGCCAGCATGTGACTGCATAGCGTCAGCGAAAACATCAGGAGCATATTGTAATTATGCTTACTGGATAGAGGAACGTTGCTCTCGTCTTTCGAGGTCATACGCCATCTGAGCACACCCAGACCCTGGCCGACTGGGAAGCTCCTACTCGAATCTTTCAAGGCGATGACCTTCTCTCCAGCTCCGAATTTGGCCACGTTAGGATGCTGCTTGAACTGGAGATCCGAGTAGTTGTTGGGTGCCAGGCTCAAGCGTAGTTTGGCAAGAGCAGCATCCGACACGCGTAGATCTAAGTCTCCCTTTAACTCGAACGACTCGACACCGCCGTCCCTCAGCATCGATATCGAAAGCTGCTCCTTGATCGTGACGTGAATACTGAGATGGGATCAGCATTGGTGTACCACGATTGAGCCTGTACTCACCTCTCCTGCTCAACCTTGTCCAGAACATCCGCCGACACCTCTACAGCCTCGACCTGTGGCTCGGGTTCTGGCGCAGCGACAGGCTCTGGCTCGATATCCTGCTCTCCTCCAAGTAGCGAAGACAGCTCGGACTGCTTGCCCTTTTTGCCCAGCTTCATGCCTGAACCCTTGAACGCGGGCTTGCTCGCTGTGACGGCCGGACCGGGTGTTCTGTACTCGTGTACGGCAGGTGTTGGGGCCTCATAACGTGGTGCTGGCGAGTATCCTCCGGCCATACCGCCCATCGACGAAGGTACACCCTGTGCACGCTTCATCTGCTCTCGTCTTTGCATCTCCAATTGCTTTGCCCGACGCTTGAGTTCCTCCTTGGCTTCGGCTTCCTTGTTCCTTGCGATGATTTCCTGGATCTTCTCCTCGTGCGACTCTCCCTCCAAGACGTTCCTGACTTGGGACAGGGACACACTCTCCTTGTAGCCGAGAGAGACGACCTCGTCGAAGGCGCATAAGAGGTCGAACGAGTGATGGAGGATGGCGGGTTCCGACATTGCTGGGGTCAAAGATGAGATGAGTCGGACGAGCAGGGACAGAGTGGCTAGGTCCTGAGATCCTTTCAGTTTGACATACGGTCAGATCAAGTGCGCACTCACCTGGAGGATATTGGAACTCTTGTTGGTGATGAGCAAGACGTATAGCTCTTCGAATGGCTGATAGACGAATCTGACATCTGCCGTCTCTACCGTGGTGTGTTGCGAGTTGACAGGGATGAGTTTTGGGAAGGAAGCAAGTAGTCCGTCCACTCTAGACCGTGGCATTGCTCGGAACTGCCTAGAGAGGAGCGCTGGAATCACTATCAGCTGGGTGACCTCGAGTTGTAAGTCGTCACCCACGTTTCCCACTCCTCGTGCAGATTGAAGCGGCAAGGACGACCTGACCATTAGCGATAAGCTCTAGCCTTATCACTCACCATATTGCGGAGCTCTTCCTGTATGTGTACTGTGCTTCAAACCATCAACATGTCCCTCCTCGTCGACGTATCGCGTCTCTGTGACGGGGTGAGTGCTGCCAGCCTGGCGCGCGTGCGGATGTGAGCGGATATCACCGAAAAACACCGAATGTGGCACCCACGCGACTGGCACCCGATCACCTTGCGCTTCATGTTGTGTCCTCGCCTCTTGGATCTTTGCTCGTCCGAGTCGACTTGTAACTCGTCTCGACATCGCATACATGACCCATCGCTCAAAAAAGTAGACCTGCACCATGAGCTCGGCGTCGGCACCATCCCCCGACGCCGTGTTGCACCTCGCGGCGCTGCACACTCTGGCACAAACGGGATTCGCCTCGACCTCTCAAGCAGCTTCGCTGGCCTTGTCGACGACAATGGCGAGGTATCTACGACTGGTGGCAACGACCTGCTCAGAGCGCGCAGCTCAGGCTGGGAGGAGCAAAGTCGCTGGAATAGACGTGGTCCAAGCTCTGGAGGATCTAGGAGTCGGAGGCGTGTCAGACTTGCACGAATGGACAGTCGGCTTGGAGAAGGAAGTCAGCCTGACTGCGCCGGGGCTGGAGGGCCTCCAGGCCGGTCTGAGAGATGGCAGAAGCGCGGAAGAGTACATAGCCGAGCTCAGGCTAGTGGACAAGGAGACTTTTCCCGCCCAGGACGAAGAATCAGGTGGAGAGGAGGAAGCAGAAGAAAAGATGGTTGTGGACGAGGCGTCGGACAGCGCGGGCGTCAAGGTGGAAAAGGCTACACCAGAACCGACATGGATACGACCTCAGTCTCCTGATTTCAGTTGGCTACCGCCAAAACCAGGTTTGGAACCCGAACAAGCTGCTTCTGCGCCTATCACCGAGCGCGCAGCTGCTGACCAGCCACAACACATCGCCCTCGCCGAGCCTCTATCCATCATCGACCGATATCGCAGGAGGATCCCTTTCTCGCAGAGTCAGCTGTCCACGGCTAGATCGTTCGCCGACCCTCCTCGTCCCGCGCAAGATCCAGCCATCCCACCTACGACTACCTCCTTCCCGGCATTGGTCCGAGCTTTTGAGAAGACTCAAGGTGAACCTTCCATCAATCTCCGCCAGACTCATCTTCGTCTCCAAGCTACAGAGCTCCTTCGCCGTGTCATTGCCCCGCCGGACCAGACGATACCCCTCGATACACTCGTCACTCCGATCCCACCTCCTCGCTCGACACCCATTGTCGCTTCATATCGCTCAGCCGAATCGCCTGCCAATCTCATTCCGCTCAATCCTGACCCGCGAGGGGGTCTTCTATCATCCTTGGTCCATCACATGCAGTCTCCGTACCTCCCGCCAGATCTGCGGGATCGTCTGACCAGCATTCGATCGCCTCTGGTGCAGAACGACGAGCAAGGCAATCCGATCTTCTACGGTGAACCAGTCCAAGGTCCCTCGGCCGCCGCACTGGCCCGAGCACGGGGCAAACCAAACGAGGCGGAGAATGCGGATGAAGGCCTGTTGAGATACACATGGGACAGCGGACCGCGAGGCAAGAAAAGGTGGTCCGAACCTGGCCTTCCCGAGGGGCGAAAAGTCGTGCAGAGTGGTCAAGGAGAACTCAAGCCTAGAGTGCCTGCTGGCGCCAAAGGATTCGTCACCACCGAGGCGGTTAGCACACCCGGAGGCGCCCCCGGCAAAATCCGTCTTCGTCCAATGTCGCGAGCCGATGGCAGCATCAGTCCCGGTGCTCAGCCTAGTCCCTCGAATCCGACCACTCCGTCATTCACTCTCAACCTGTCCAAAGAGCCCTCTCTGCCCAGTCCTGGCGCTCAAACCAACGGTCATACTGCTCAAGCCGTCAATGGTTCGACCGACAGTACTGCTGAAGCGACAGCCAAGCCTTTTAAAATCAAGCTTGGGTTCAAGCGCGACGGCGGAACGCCATCATCGAGCCTACCGGGAACACCGTTGAATGGTCCAACAACACCAGTAGATGCACCTGGCTCAATGGGCCCTCCCCTTCGTCGAGTGTCAATCTCCAAGGTCAAAACTCCCAACGAGGCGCCTTTTCAACCCCCAAAACCAGTCTTGTCGCTCAAGTTTGGGAAGCCCGCTACAGCAATCAAAGAAGAATCTGGGACGCCGAATGGCAGGAGTCAGAACGATCAGAAGGGATATGGACGGAACGGACACTGATTAGAGTCGATGGAGCTCATTTCATCGTTTGTACATGACATGACGACACGTGTACTCGTACTTCGTGGCCATTGAAGGGGAAACATTGTGCAATGCGTTGCATCAAGCCTATTGACACGCAACTGTACAATGGCAGACCAACTTCTCTTCTTCTTGGCTTCTTCTCACTATCTCTTCAGAGGCTACTGATGATGCTGTTGAGTATGCTGTGATTGCTGCTGGAGCGGATGCAAGGCATGCTGAGTATGATGTGGGTGGTTTGGAGGGGAGAATAGACCCATGTTTGCGAATGCGCCTGGAGCAGATCCAGGAACAGAGCTGCCCCCGCCTATGACGCTTTGCTGACCGGGACTAGTCAGAGGCTGGTTGCTCACGAACGGTGTGCCGATACCGCCAAACGAGGGTTGTCTGGCCGCGGAACCGGGGACACCGCCGACTGCGCCGGAACCGATAGACTGGCCCCAGGTCGACTGGGCATTGGAGTCTGCGGAGCTTCCCCAAATCGAAGAAGCGGGCTTGGAAGACCATCTACTCGACCCTGGCGCTGTGACTGGCACTGGCATGTCCCATCCGTTTGACATGTGTCTTCGAGCGGGTTGGACAATCTCGTCGTCAGCGCCGAGGGCTGCCGAGCCGAAGACTTGGTCAGGCGGAGCAGGCGAGTTGGATCGACCAGCTGCGGATGCCGGTTGCTCGAGGTGGGGTCGGCCAATCGGACCCGGAGGGGCGATAGGCGCTGGCGTAGCAGCTTCTCCCGATGCCGTCCTTGACGAAGCTAGTGGGATGCCTATCGGCGCAGAAGGAGGAGAGAACTGCTCGTCCACTGATGGCATTCGGTTGTTCTTGACTGGAGGGAAGCCCACACCAATTGGCGCGGCTCTCGAACCGAGATCGAACGACGACGAGGCGTCTGGAGCGAAACCTCTTGGAGCCGGGTTTGGCGAGATCGACGGACCGTTCGATGAGCTCTGCAGAGGGGCAAATACCGTCGAGGGCGATGGGAACTGGGGCCTGTAGCCTGGCGCAAAGTTCTGAGGTACCGGCATCCTGTTCTGATACGAGGCGATCTGTGGCATTGGCTGAGGGAAGAAGGGCTGAGGCGTCTTTTGCTGTTGCTGAGGTCGAGCTTGACTAGGTCGAGCGGAACCAGGTGCTGACGAGCCCTTGACGGGCGATTGGTTCTCAATGGGAGGCGTCGTCTGAGGCGTCGCACCGTTCCGAGAGGACTTGTTGTTCCGAACGGGCACAGGAGCAACGGGTCGAGCGGCTCTTTCGGCAGCCATCTTCTCAGCATTCGCTTTCTCCGCAGCGGCCTTTTCTCGTTGCGCTTGTTGAGCTGCAGCAATCTTGGCCTGTTCTGCGGCTTCTCGCTCCTTGCTGGCGATGGCCTCTCTGCGGGCTTTCTCGGCGCGTTCCTCTTCGAGCTTGGCCTGGCGTTCCTTCTCTGCCTTCTCCTTTGCTTGACGCTCTTTGTCGGCTCGCTCCTTCGCCAAACGTTCCCGCTCGGCTCGCTCTGCCTTCTCTTTGGCCAATTTCTCCTCCCGCTCCTTCTTCTCCTTCTCTCGGGCCTCTTTCTCTCTGACTTCGCGCTCCTTGCGAGCCTTCTCCTCTCTCTCTCGCTTCTTCTTGGCGGCTTCCTCTTCTCGCTCCTTCTCTTCCTGCTGGCGCTTCTTTCGCTCGGCCACCTGTCGAGCTTGCTCTTCGATAGCAGCTCTCTTTGCAGCTTCTCGACGCGTGCGCTCCTCTTCGGCCTTGCGCTGTCGTGTCCGTTCTGCATCTGCAGCCTTCTCTTTGGCAGCTTGGATCTCGGCAGCCGCTGCGGCGTCTCGAGCAGCTTTCTCTTCGTCGGCCTTCTGTTTCTGCAGTCTGGACAAGTCGATTAGCGCCATTATCGCCACTCTCCGCGACCCGCTCACTTTTTCTTGTCCTTTTTCTTCTGGGACTCTTTCTGCTTCTTCTCCTCGCGGGCCTTCTTCGCATCGTCCTCCTCCTCGAGCTCGCGCAAGAGCTGCTCCTCTCTCTGCTTGGCGACCCGTTCTCGGTACGCCTGGAGCACTCGTTGCTCGAACATTCTTGCGGCGAAGATCTGGAACATGCGCTTGCCTTCCTCCATTCGCTCGGCCTCGGTCACGGGTTCACTGCAATCCACTTAGCGCTCGTGCGTATACTAAATCATTCGTACTCACTTTTCATCGTAATCTTCGTCCGTCTCATCCTGAAGATCCTTGATGTTCTGCTCCTCGCGAATCGACCTGGCCACAGCGAGCTGCTCCATCATCTCCAGGAACTTGGAACCATCATTCTTGAGCAAGTCGTCTGCGACAGTGAGGATGCCTCCTGGGAAAAAATGGTTAAGAGGGGAAGAACCAGGCAAGCTCAGCGTAAGCCTACAAACGAGAACCGAGAAAGCATCACTCACCTTTGATCGTGGCCAGACTGTTGCCAAACGCCATAAAGTCGTCCGCGCCTTCTGTCTTGGCGGCGGCCGGGGGCTTGGTGGCGATGGCAGGTTGCTGCTGAGGCGCGGCGTTCTTCCTAGCCGGAGGCGGCTGATGCGATGCAGGGGGATGATGGTGATGATGATGGTGGTCGTGGTCATGGTCATGATCGTGGTCGTGATCATGGTCGTGATCGTGATCGTGATCGTGGTCATGATCATGGTCATGGTCCGGATGATGAGCATCATCCAGATCTCCAGCATCTGCTTCATCCGAGCCAATGTCTTCTGACCCAACGTCGTCGTCATCTTCATAGTCGTCCTCGTCGTCGTAACCTTCACTGCCGTCGTCGATCAGGTCATCTGCCGCCAGTGCTCGTGGATCGGGGGCGCGATGATCGAACTTGACCACCTGTCCAGTGGCGTCTACCTCGACGCTGCCTGGGAAGGGGCCAGCGCCAAGGGGAGGAGGTTGGCGACCAGTGGCAGCTGCACGTTGCTCTGCTGCGTAATTGCGCAGCTCGTCGTAGTACTGCTCGTACAGCTGATCCAATTCCGACTCGATGTTGACCTTTTTCCGACCACAAACAGCGCAACCACACGAATGTCTGTGCTGCTCCTTCATCTTTCTCAAGACGGCATCCTTCTCGATCTGCAGCAGATCCCGTCTCTCCGCTTCATTCAGTCCGAGCCAGAACTGGCGAATGTTCTCCCTATCTTCCACTGACGACTGCGTCCAGATCTTTGCAGGGGGCACATTTGCAGGCGCTTTACCCTTGGTCGAAGGTTTGTTTGGCGGAGGATGGTTGTGGTGATTGTGATTGTGCGGTGGTGCGGCTGTAGCTGGTGCCTTGCCTGCCGCACGGGCCGACCGGGCAGGAGGGTTGGTGCCATTTGCGTTGGCCGGGGCATTCGTCATGGGCTGCTTGCCGGCGGCACGTGAGCTAGGAGGTGGATTTGACGGCATACTGGCCACAGGAGGGGGAGGATTGACACCATGTAGGGCCATTTGTGGGTGGAGAGGAGGATGTGATGGCAGAGGCTGCCGTGGTGGCTGCCTTGCAGCAGGTTGTGGCACAGGTGCTGGAGGTGGCTCGACAGGCTGCGCTGCCTTCTTCTTCTTTTTCTTGTTCTTCTTCTTTGGTGCTTCACCATTGGGCACGACATAGCCCGCGGTGTCATCCAAATCAAAGTCATCCTCATCATCGTAGTCCTCCTCCTTTGCATCGGGGTGTCGGTGGAATCCAAGCTCTTCTCCGATTCCCGGCTGAGGATACTGCCTTCCGCCATTGACTCCTGCTAAGAGATTTGCACCAACTCCAGGCCCCAGGCCCATTCCTTGGCTGGCAGCGTTGACAATCTGCTGTGCCATTGTCCACATTCCCTGCTGACCCTCATTTATCGTCCCTCTGCTCTGGTTCGCATTGCCAGTGAACGGAACAGCCTCACGGATGAATTGCCGTAGGTGAGGGGGTAATGATGACCAATATTGATCATCGCTGGCAAAGTTTGGGTCTGCCATTCTCCTGTAGAGCTCGTTTGCGGTTTGTATCAAATCCTCGTGGGTGATGTTGAATCCACCCGTGATACTGCTAAAACCTCCGGCGATACCTCCGTTGGGTGACTGCCCTGCTCCTCCAAGACCCGAATAGTCGAACGGGAATGGCAGGGAGAATGGGGAAGTTGAGTTGGTGGTGGGTGGCACCGTAGATTCCTCGTAGAAGTCGCCGGTATCTTGGTAGTAGTCCGAAGGGTAGGCTCCCGGTGGAAAGTTGAATAGCGCTGGATCAGCGTTTCCCTGTCCGTGATGCTGATGCAGCGGAGGTTGCTGGTGCGAATGAGGGTGATGATGCGAGTGCTGGGATTGCGATTGTCGATCTGACCCTAGCTCGGCATTGACCTCGCCGGCCGGGAGAGGAAAGGTGGATGTAGTGGCCGATGGCTTTGATGCCTTCTTTGCGCGCTTCTTGGCAGCAGCCTTCGATATGCCAGTTGAGGGAGCGTTAGAAGGCGGCTTGCCGGACATAGAAGGTGGAGGATGTTTGGGGGGAGACTGTGATTGATGTCAGCGGACCGGCTTTAACATGGGCGCGTGCTCCGGCACCGCATCATATCCCTTGAATCCTTCGCCAGCACTTCATATGCCATGAAACTCCTTCGTCCCAAGTTCTCCTTCTCTTCTCCATGACCTTCCTTCCGGGCCGGCCTGCCTTCAAGGGTGTCCAACTTACCTCCAAATCCGCAGAGTCCCTCTCTATCCCCTGATGATGTTGAAGTGGTGGCCGAGTTTCGGGAGCGGCCAATCGAGAGTACCGGGTATATTCCGATGGGTTGACAGCAGGCTTTAGGATGGGGGTGGACTGTTGTTGCCTATTGTATCGATGGTATGGACGGTGAGCGAGCTGGGCAGGGGGCACTGACTGGGTGGGCGGTAGATTATGCCAATTCGAGAAAACTCCGAGATTCGCCGCAGAGTGGCACAAGCGGCGACCTCCACCTGAAAGTCGATCGCAGGTGTTCCATCTTTCTCACCTCACCATCTTCACCAGCATCAGCGATGAGAGCAGCATGTAGGAGGCTGGCAGAGGCGGCGACAGAGGCAGGAGCGAGGAGAGGAGACCCTTATAGCTGGATGAATGGGAGGGAGCCAAGTTCAACAGTGACGGGACTTCTGGCCGGTCGTTCGATAGCTATCAAGGAGAACATCTCATTCAGGCGAGCACCTACAACTTGCTCTTCGCAGATCCTGGATGGTCAGTCGATACACTACACCATGCACGTCAATGCAGCTGAAGATGTGATATAATAGGCTACAAGCCTCCTTACAACGCCACCTGTGTGGATCTTCTGCTCGGCGCCGGCGCTCACATCACCGGACTGACCAAGATGGATGAATTCGGGATGGGGTGAGGCTAAGCCAGCGTCTAGCCGTAGGATAACGCTCAAGTGGTTGTCTTGCTTAGATCGGAGACGACACATCTGCCCCCAGGTTATGGCCCAGTGGTCAATCCCTCTGGACCGGAGACCGACACTATAGCAAGGAGTGCGGGAGGAAGCTCTGGAGGCTCCGCTGCAGCAGTAGCTGAAGGAAGTTGCTGGGCGTGAGTAATCCATATATAGCCATCTCGACATCCTGACCTCGTCCCAGGGCTCTTGGTACTGATACTGGAGGGTCGGTTCGGCTTCCAGCGAGTTACTGCGGTATCGTAGGCTTGAAACCGTCGTACGGTATGATCAGTCGGTGCGTTCCATCATGTGTCGTTCTTGACTCACCAGTCTTATAGGCACGGAGTGGTGGCATATGCAGACTCATTGGACTGTGTTGGTGTGATGGCAAGCGATGTGCAATCTGTCCAGGACGTCTTCAGTGGGTATCCTTATTGGGCTTTAACGTGATCTGACGCTGTGTAGACGTCCTATCTGTTCCAGATCAGCGTGATATGACTTGCGCCTCGTCCTCGTCTCGTAGCATTGCCAATACGTCGACACGATCCGTACTCGAGATGCTTCAAGCCAAGAAGCCTCTGGAGGGCCTTCGAATTGGGATCCCTGTTCAAACACAACTTCCCGAACCACACTATCAAGTAAATAGTCGGCTTATAGAGCACCTTGAGAGCTTGGGAGCAACAGTGAATACTGTCGACCTGCCTTCCTTCAAATCGGCTCTGCCTGCATACTACGTCCTTGCCAGCGCTGAGGCAAGTAGCAATCTGGGCCGTTTCGGAGGAGGCTGGTATGGCGGTGTGGGGGATAAACAGATCGATCCCAGCTATAGTGGTGAGGAACGGCGGCGAGCCATCAGGTCCCAGGGATTTGGTAAAGAGGTCAAGAAGAGAATACTAGCGGGAACATATGCTCTCTCAGCAGAGTGAGTGGTGTCGCAATGTCTCGATGTCGCATTTGTAGAGCTAATGTGTTGGTAGTGCTTTCAACAATACGTATCTGAAGGCACTTCAGCTGCGGCAAAGTCTGAGAAGGGAATTCTCGCTTCAATTTAGAATGGCCCATCCGCTCTCCGAGCGAAGTGAGCCCCCCAGACGCGCAGACGGGGTCGACGTACTGCTCCATCCAACGGCACTGGGTGAAGCGCCCATTCTTGGAGCAGTCAAACCGGACGGCGAGAGCGAGTACCTCCAGGATCGACTGACAGTGCCGGCAAGTCTGGCTGGTTTGCCGGCACTGAGTGTCCCATCGGGCAGAGGGCGAAGCGGATGGCCACTGGGTGTCAGTCTGGTGGGACAATGGGGATCAGAAGAATTGTTGTTCCATATAGCCAAACAGATGCGATCGCAGCTGTGCGAATAATCGACGATCATCATGTGTGTGATATGCATCTATTGCTCTAGTCCCTCTTGAGCCGTTTGGCGAAATGCTCGCTGAGCTCTGAGCGGATAAAGGAGAGGATCTTCCTCGCCGCAGCTTTACTTTGGTCCATAGCCTCGTCCAACTAGAATTGTATCAGCCACCGACGGAAGGAAAGTGCCGGGGGACATACCTGTGCGCGACTAAACTCTCCCTCACTCTCACTCCACACTAGCTCCGCTTCTCCCTTGCCGTCATCACCGTCTACGTCCATACCATCACTCGACGCCGCGACCTCGCCTGAAGCCGAGATGCCCGCACCAAAGGCCCAAGCGAAGAGATGCCGACTTGACGCATTGAGCTCCTCCTTGTTCGACGGATCTAGCAGGAGATGACCTGCGTTTCCGTCTTTCGATCGGATGTACACAATCGACACTGCTATGGGTACCGCGCGCATCGATACCGAGCCGGCGTCGAGCAAGGCGAGAGTCGAGGCATTCAGGCATGCCGCTCGAGAGGAGAAGAACATTCCAGTCATCGGTGCGAGTCCCGTCGTGTCCTTTTGTACCTCCACGGAATCATTTTCCTCTTCGACCGCCAATTTTGGCCATGTCTTCTGGTTTGAGGACGAGGTGGAGAACGACGTGGTCATGGACGAATCGTAGGCGAATGGTGCAGGGGAGAGGGATTGCACCACTAGTTGTACCAGCGATCGGGGGTGTTGACCGAGTCCTAGCAGTGGCGGAAGGACAGCCTGCAGCGCGGCAATGAGTGCTCTGGAAGGAGTAGCTAGGTTCGCATTTGATCAGTTCTCCATTTGACGTCGAGCAATTTGTGGAAATGACCCACCTCCCACGCCTTCTAAGGGACGATGCAAGATTTCAAAGGTCGCCTTGTCTGGCTGCTCTTCCCTCAATCTGACCTCGAGTGGTCCAGATACAGATGCCAGAGCGGAGCTGTTTCCTATTTCCTCCATCAGCAACGTCGAGGCACGTTTGTAGGGTGGACGACGCACCGAATCCAAATCGACCTGAACCATCTGCCCGATCTAGCTGCCCAAGCGAGAGCTGTAGCGGACGAAGCTCGACGGCAACCCTTTTGTCCAGTCTCGAGGAGGATGCAAGTCCAGACATAATCTCCTCGACTGAGCTAGCTTAGGCGATGATTAGGTTGAGGTGATCGGAACTCGCAGCAAGAGCGTCCATATCGATGCCAGCCGCTTCCAAGCTGCTGCAGAGCTCGAGCTCGCCAAAACAGGTACTCCGAAGCATCACGTGATCTCCACTGGGATGATGCTGTGGGGCTCCGCGATAATCTATGTTTGGCTTGCGCAGGGTGCAGAGCTTGCAGAGATACCTAGCGCAGTCGCCTACATGTTCTGTCTATAGTCTCAGTGTTGTTCTTGTTCTCCACAGCTTCTCAGAATCATCCAAGATGGCTACGAGTGCTGGAACGACCCGACCTCTGCCAGAAGAGACGGGAAAGGCTCTAGAGCACTCGCTCAAGCATCTCGTAGATCACTCTGAGGCTAACCAGAGGGATAAGAGTAAGTCCAGGTCTTCTGCCCGGTTTCCTCGCTGATGATTTGTATTGCGAAGACTCGGACCCAGAGGTTGATGCCGTTCATTCCAAAGGGGCAAAGTCCCGATCATGGATATCCAGGTTCTTCCCAAGCGAGGAGATGCTGGATGAAGTAGGTGACATCGCGAGTGCATGGTGTGTATGGAGTACTAAGCCTGGTGTAGCTCTTCGCCTACGAGCATATGGGTGAGTTGACATAGGTGTCTCAGATGAGTTCTTTTCCAGTACTGAATCGTTTCAGGCAACTATGTGATAGACAGACAGACGGGCGAGAAGATCTTCGAGTTGATGCCGATATGTGAGCGCTGCTAAGATACACGTTTCTTGACCCAAGCTGAACGAAGGTAGATGTTCGGGTGGGGATGCACCTCTTATTCGTCAAGGGGGTGAGCTTGACTACCTCGGTCTGCCGTTTCGAGGTGCTGACTGGAGTAGGCATCGTACATGAGCTATTCGTCCGTTGAGCATCTCCTCATGGCCCAATCAATCCGTCGTAAGTAGCCGTATGACGTATCGATGCTTCTGCTCACTGGCATGAATCAGAGGGCAAGGTATATGATCAAACCGGAGCAGGCGTTAGACCGCATATCCAAGCTTTCATCGACACATATCAGCTCCCATTAGACGAGTTGCTGGTGAAGGACTTAGATCAGTATCCCGTAGGTTTGTACCGTGGACCTATGAGCTCAGTACCTGACCTCGTTGTGAGACGTTCAACTCGTTCTTCTCTAGACGGTTGAATGCCACTGCTCGCCCCATTACTTCGCCCGAGGACCCCTCGATCGCCGTTTCGCCCGCGGACTGCAGATTGACCGTCTTCCAATCTGTCGACAAGGCCAAGCAGTTCTGGTAAGTCCCACTTCTCCACCTCTTTGGTAGGTGAAGTATACCTTGACTCGCCCATAGGATCAAGGGCAAGGAGTTTGACATACCGTCCTTGTTGACCAATGACGAAAAGACCAATACCGATTTCTCCGCCTTCACAAGCGACACGGGCTGTGCGCTAGCGATCGCCAGATTGGCCCCTCAAGATTACCACAGGTTCCACAGTCCAGTCGAGGGAACGGTGCTGAGCATCAAGGACATCCAGGGTGAGTTTAGCTGGCTTTTTCTTCGGAGGCGGATCTCAGCTAAACTATAAAATTCGTAGGTGCTTTGTATAGTAAGTACAGTGTCGCAGCCTCTGTATCGGCGCTAATTAAAACATAGCTGTTAATCCACAGGCCATCAACGAAAGTGAGCCAGCGAGACACCCGACCAGGAGCGATACTGATGGTTGTAGACCTGAATGTCTTCACGGAAAACAAGCGCTCAGTGATGTTGATTGAGGCCAACCTCGGACCAGGGAGGAAGCCAGTACAAGTGGCATTTGTGGCTATAGGCGGTATGTGTTGGTGTCCATCACGAGTGCGTGGCTGATAAACCTCTATAGCAATGCTGGTAGGTAGTATCGGATGGTCAAAGAAGCCAGGAGACAAGCTGGCCAAAGGAGAGGAACTTGGCTGGTTCCAGGTGAGTACCAGAGCCATTCCTCGTGAGACGGTCGATGCTCAAGATCCTCAGTATGGTGGATCCACCTGTATAGTGGTATTCCCGAGCCAATCCGGTCTCGTGTTCGACCAAGACCTTGTGACGACTTCCGAAAAGGGTATGGAGACTATCGTCAAGGTCGGCATGGAGATTGCAAAGGTGCAAGCGTGATAGCAAGCGTATTACTGCTGGACTGGTGACTGATGAGAGATCGATGATGTCATGCTGGCTGAGATGAGAAGGGTAAAATAGATACAATACAACAATATATATATCTACAGACGGCATCAGCGCTTGCATGAACAGGCGTTTTGCGTATTCTCCTCAGACTCACATACAGCAATTCGGATCTGAGCCCAGTCTATTGGATGTTCCTTCAAGCCTTGGCTTTGCCCTTGCCCTTCCCGCTGTCAATGGAATCAGAAGCCATCTCGGATGGAGTTCAAATGGATAGCTCACGCATCAAGCTCTCCTTGAGCCTTCATGATGGTCAATTTGCCCGAGCTTGCCGCTTGCACCATTTGCTTCTCGATACTGTTGTTGATCTTGCTCGAGAGTTCCTGGAGACACTCAATCAGCTCCATTCCACTTCCTCACTCCTCTTCTCGTTCAGGCCGGCTATGCAGGATGGTATGGACAAGGAGGTACTAGAACACTGCCTCACCTTCTTCTGCCTCTTCTCCTGGATGTGTTGAGCGCTCTTTGGTGCAATTTCCATCTTTCCCTTCCTCATATGTCCGGCCTTTCGCTTCGTGGCCCCTATCGACTTTGTCTTGCCGCCCTTGGCGCCCTTGCTCGCTCCCTGTGCCATGTTGGATGTGGTATGTTGGGTGTATGAACGTTGATCGTGGATCACTCGAAGCGATTCTTGAATTCTACCAGCTGCTAGCTGCACTGGAAATCTCAAAATAAAGGCGGAATCAAAATTTTCGATAGGTTGCTTCGGCTCAAGGTTGTTGTCCGCCGACTTCTTGGACGACTTCCCAAGCCTTATCTGCCTCACTTACACCTTGTCCACTCACATAGCCATCATGTCCGACGTTGCTCACCTCAAGTCTCTGCTCGGTGTCCACCCCGACTTCCCCAAGAAGGTGCGTTTGCTGTCTCTAGCCTTTTCTTCGCTATGGCCACAGTAGCTGACATTGCCTAGGGCATCACGTTCTTGGACATCTTTCCACTACTCCGGTCGCCCAAAGCCTTCGAGGAGCTGATCACGCATCTGGTCCACCACATCTACACCACCCATGCGGGATCCCTGCCCGAGGTCATCGTCGGTCTGGACGCTAGAGGGTTCTTGTTGGGACCCATCATTGCCATGAGGCTCGGTGCGGCTTTCGTCCCCGTTAGGAAGGGCGGCAAGCTGCCCGGACGCGTCGAGGTGGTCAAGTACGAGAAAGAATACGGATTCGATGAGTTTGAGATGCAGGCCGGTGCTATCCAGGCAGGTCAGAAGGTCATCGTTATCGAGTGAGTCATCTGGACAGTTGCCCCTTCGCAGCCTTTGGCCATTGGGTAGTGAGACACAGTGCTGATAGTCATCAGCGACCTCATTGCCACTGGAGGATCTGCCGCCGCTGCTGGCGAGTTGATCAAGAAGGCTGGTGGAAAGACCCTAGAGTACCTGTTCATCATCTCGCTACCCTTCCTCAAGGGCCACGAGAAGCTCGACGCTCCCATCTACGCTATGATCGAGGCTGAGGATTAGACGGAATCTCGGACAACTATATAGAGCGATCCCAGTGTAGCTCTGTACAACTACAGATGCATATAGATTATAATACAGCCAGGGGGTCACGTATCGCCGTCGGTCGTCAAAGGTCGTCATGGCTCGTGAGAGAAAGTTTGGCGTGTGTACAATGCGCCTTTTTGATATTTCGAGGGGTGTAGCTTCCCGTGAAAGGGGTGTAGCTTCCCGTGAACCGTGCCGCACTAGAGATCAAGCAAGCTGACATATGGCTCTGGTCGCGTGATCGGCGGTCCCATCCGCCAGAGATGAGCTTCCAGGTCATCCGACTCTCGGAGGGGAGCGTAGGTACCAACAGAGCGGCCTACTGGAAGCCAAATCAGCTCGACCTCCACATGGTCGTCGGCTGACTTACGAGAGGGTTCCTCGACTGCATGATGCGACTCCAGCCCAGTGACTTCTCGGTCGAGTTGTGCAATATCTCGAAGTGTCCCGACAAGTGCCCCATTCGGCGCTTGACCCGTACCCTCCAGTGTCGGTTCGTCCACGTCTGACACTGACAGGTCAATTGTCGCATCGTCGTCCGACTCGCTCGCAGTACCGACGACCGAGGAAGCGATTCCCGATGGCGCGGTTGGCACAGCGGTCATTTCGTCCCTCCTCCATCTCCTGCCGATTTCGTACAGTCTTGCTCGGATTTGCTCGGCGCTCGAGGCGTTTGGATTGTGAATGAAGGTGGTACCAGTGAGCACAGATCGGCCAGGCGCAGCCGATTGACCGGTGCCCTGATTGCCAAGAGGTGCTGGATCTCTCGCTCTTGCAGCTAGACCGTGGAGGATGTTGCCCAGCCTGCTATCTTCTGCTGCATCTCGAGGCAATGGCGAGTCCGACTGAAGCCCGGCGCCTCTCGCGCGCGCGGTACGGACCTCACTCATTGGGATCCCGTCGGTTACGACGATCCGAGGCCGAGATGGAGGCCGGAGATTCGCTGGGACTGGATTGTTTTGTCCGTTCAGCGGTCCATATTCGACAATTTCCCGTGCCAATGCTCTCAGCCACTCTCCCTCCCTGGCTGTGCTGCGACCACTGGCTGGGTTGGTGGCTGGGCGCCGAGGAAGCGTCTCTGGTTCACCAGTGCTGAAGGAAAACACGACTCGGCCACCATCACCGATATGTTCGTATATCCTCTGTCGCTCTGTTGGGTGGTCTCCTAGGTATTCTATCAGGTCCATAGTCCGGGACGTTGGTCCAAGGAGGAGTAGAACGTCCGCAAGGGAGGCGGACTGGAGTGTTGAGTCGTATAACCAATCAGTCGCGGAACCACTTGATGTTCGAGGCGGTGGGGGTGCCGGATTCAAGGTTGCTAGGCGTGGCCCGGCAGGTGGAGTAGGGCGGGGTTCGACGCGACGGCTCGTCGGGGTGGTGTTTGACCTGGGTTGTGGAGACTGTGATCGAGCGGCGTTTTGTCTGCCTAGTCTCGCTGCGACGGCTTGGCCTCGCGATGTCAAGGCGCTGTCGTTGTTCGTCCTTGGTACGTATACATGTGGGCTCGACACGCTGACATCGGGTAGGAAGGTGGAAGTACTTGTCGGGACCTGGTCATCCCTGATCGAGATCCAGTACGCTTCATCGGACAACTCATTGCCGCTTGCCCCGACTGGCGGCGGGTCAAAGGCACTGTACCATGCCTCGATGTCTGCATCGAGAGGGATAGCGTACGTTGGGATTTCGCGTGACGGTGGGGCGTTGTCCCTTGGCGGCGAAGGGCGGGTCGGTCTTCGAGGCCTGTGCGCAATTTGCGATGGAGGAGGGGTCTCGGTACTTTGTGATTTTATAGCACTGGGTTCCTGGCCAGTCATCGCGGTGGGTGATGGTGACGCGGGTATGCTGCGAACAACGACTGGTTTGCTGCCTTTACTGATATCGTGAAGGTTTGTCGGCGTACAGCCCTTGCTTGCGTTCTCTGGCGGAGCCGGCGGCTTCCCCGGCGGTTTTCGAGTGACAGCGGGAGCTCTGCGAATCACATGACTATCGTTGATCAAGGACGCGAGGATGCCCGCACTACCTCTCTGTCTAGAATCTCTTATGCCAGCCGCTCCACCGTCTTCCAGAGGTGGATTTGTCGACCATGGCGGATCCATATTGAGCGACATACGAGCGCCGAGTGAAGCTGCACCTCTTGTCGCGGATACTGCTTGGCTAGCAGCCTCTCGAAGTCGCTGAGCCCTTTGCCGTAGGTTATCGATTCTCGATGCGAGCGCTTCTGTCGAGCTCTCAGTCTCGCCCAGGCTTTGAGCTGCGATTGCGGATGACTGTAGAGAGGCGGCTGTCGTATTGGTAGATGGTGCCGAGGGCGTGGGCCGAAGCGCGTGATGAGGGCCACGAGTGGCGGAAGCTCTTCTGGCGACAGTGGCCAAGTCCCTGTCGAGCAGCGATTGCCTTGCCGTAGCTACTTCGTTGAGCAACGAGGAGGGAGTGTGTGGACCGTCTGACAAATCGGGCAGGTAGACCGGCGCTCGTCGACTTGGGGCTATAGGAGCGACAGCTGGAGCTGGAAGACCTTGCGTTTCCTGCTTGGATCTAGTCAGCAGACCATACACTGGTTCCTCCCAAGTAGACCAAGAGCTGACTCACGCCGTCAATCACCAGTCTGTTCAGACCTAGCGAATCGTCCTCGTTCAGTGTCCTCTCAAGTTGCCTAGTCTCCCCTCTGAGCCTTTCCACTGCGTCACTCAACTGATCCACCCGTGTCGATAGGCTATCCCTCAGTTCTTCCAGTGAGAGGAGTAACGACCTCGAATGGGCCACCTCTACCTGATGGAGGGGCACCTCGGAGCCGCTGACGTGCGGGGGCATGGCGAACCTCGTCGTGAGCTTCCTTTCCGTGCGTTTGGACCGATAGGAGAAGGGCGCCGAGGTCGGAGCGGTGTGACCTTCTGAAGACAAGAGGACGCAACGAGGTGAAACGAAGTTTGTTTTCGAGCTTTTTGTCTTATAAGACGAGCAGAGACGTTGGCCTCCTGGCTGGATCGTCAAACTAACTTTTCGCCGGTAGACCTCCTTTCAATCAACTCCTCGTGAACGGAGGCGTGTTCAAAGAGAGAGTCGGGCGCGAGCTGATCTGACTTGAGTCTGCACAGATGAACTGTCAACATGTCAACGATGACCATGTGGTCGTCAACCTTGAAACCTTGACCAGTCAGCTGTCCGGCGGAACCATATTCAATTGCGATCCAAGCTGGCGTCGAGGTGCATACAGTCGTCGTCCATGTTCTGCATCACTATACATGTCACGCAGGGGACATACACAGCGTAACGACATTCACGATCGCTCTCTCTGCGCATGTATGTTTGACAGATGTATTGCAGGTCATCCTCAGAGTCAACAGCTGTCACTTTTGGCTGGGTGGCGGCAACGCGATGAGCGTCCGGCTTCTTCGGATTTGCCGAACGACCACTTCTCAAAGCTCGCTCGCCATCGTGTTCTCAGCACAATCTCGTGTCGATGTTAATCAAAACTCGTATGATCGAGCAAGATGACCGACGACCAGCGTAAAGTAGCTCTCGTCACAGGATGCTCCCAGCCCAACTCCCTCGGAGCGCACATCTGCCTGGCGTTCCGCCAAAGGGGCTATCGAGTCTTTGCGACATGTAGAGCCCCCCTCGACCGGATCCGATTCCTAGAAGAGCAAGGCTGTGAGATCCTCGAATTGGACATCAGCAATGAAGGGTCGATCAAGACAGTCGTGGACCATGTCAGAAGGAAGACGAGCGGAACTCTAGATGCTTTGGTCCAGAATGTACGTATCTGATCCCATCCCCGATAGCATGTCCTAACCCCGACGTATAGGCAGTCTCATGTCCACTCGGTCCATCGCTAAGCATGCCGGAGGACACCCTGACAATGGCGTACAAGACCAACGTCCTAGGACCGTTCTTGCTCATTCAGCTGTGCACTTCAATGCTGGTACAGACGGCGAGGATACCCGGGCGGCGTACTTGCGTTTGGAACACGGGCAGTGGTGCCGCCATGTGTCCCAGCCCATGGGCTCTGGCCTACTCTTCCACCAAGGTACGACGATCCAATCACTACCCCACAGTCGCTAAATTCTGTAGGCGGCTTTGCACAGTATGACCGAATGCCTGCGTTACGAGCTCCAACCGCTCAACGTAGCAGTATTCCTGGGCGCTTTTGGTGTGTACACCGTCAGACTTGAGGTTGCTGACTGTTGTAGGCTTCATCAAGACTGATCTAGTCAATACCAATACCTATCCCGTAGACGAGCAGTCACCCGTGTTGCCATATTACCAGCAGTTTATACGCGACTGGCTGCCCAAAGGCAAGGAGCTGAATCGAAAGGGCATCGAGTCCGGCGCACCAGTCGACAAGGCAGCGGACATCGTGGTCCGCTACTGCGACAGCAACAAGCCCGGCCAGGTCGTCTACTACGGGACGTAAGTCGCGCGACCTATAAGCCAGAAGTCTGCTGATTAAGGCAGAAACATCTCTATCATCCGCTACCTCATGCCGTTCTTCCCCGCATGGTTGTACGATTATATCATCCTCAAGACCAGTGCCGTCAGTAGCGTAGCCACACCACAGCCCAGAGGCAAGGACGACTGAGTGATCCGACGCCATCGTCATATGCATACAGATGTCGGCGTACGCGACTTTTGGTATCGTGAACAAGCAATCGACAGGTTTACACCTGGTCGTCGGTCTTGACCCGCTTGACGGCGGGCACATCTCCGTTGGTGTGACCGTTGCTTCTCGACGCCAGCAGCTCCCGTCGGGCGACAGATGCCTAGAGGGACGTCAGCGTTGGAATTACTGGGATCCGTTTTTGTAGCTCACTTGGTGCAGGTTGTCCAGCATGTCCACAGTCATCTCCCAATCGACACAAGCTGCAAAGGATCAGACAAAACCCAAACTCTCTACTAACAAGCACTCACCATCCGTAATCGAGACACCGTACTCGAGGTTCTCTCTGCCTTGCTCACTGCTCTGCTTGCCTCCCTTGAGATTGCTCTCGAACCTGGACACGGACATCAGCGAAAGTTTCCAACCCAACTCATGCCCATCACCCACATGATACCGACGATGCCGGTCTCTCCCGCTGCGATCTGCTTGGCAACGTCCGCCGCGACCTTGGGCTGGTTCAGATGGTTCTTTGACGAATTTCCATGCGAGCAGTCGACCATGATGGCAGCGTGGGCATTGGGGTTCTTTGTCCTCATCGTCGACAGGGCCTTTTGGACGTGCTCGGCGCTGAACAAGTCAGTGAAATGTCGGTCATATAGCAAGCGTTGTACTCACGCGTAGTTTGGTCCACCACTGCCACCTCTGAGAATTACGTGGCAGTCCTTGTTACCCGATGTCCTGACGATACTGGCCATACCCTGCGAGTTGATGCCCATGAAGTTGTGTGGGTGGGATGCCGACTGCATGGCGTCAATGGCGACGCTGACTGAACCGTCGGTGCCGTTCTTGAAGCCAATAGGGAAGGAAGCTCCCGAAGCGAGCTCTCGATGTAATTGGGATTCTGTCGTTCTTGCTCCAATGGCTCCCCAGGTGATCAAGTCGGCGATGAATTGGGGGCTAATCGTCAGCTCACGAACAGTTGATGGCCCTCACCTGATGGTGTCGAGAAGCTCGCAACCAACTGGCATGCCCATGTTGTTGATGTCACATAGGAGTTCTCTGGCGATCCTCAAACCCTTGTTGATCTGGAAAGATCCATCAATGTCGGGGTCATTGATCAGTCCCTTCCATCCGACAGTCGTCCTTGGCTTCTCGCTGTGGCTGAATCAGTACCTATTCAAGAAGCAACGTATAGTCGCTCTCCACGCACAAGTAGACCCGCATGACAATCTCCAGACCAGACCATCGACCCTCCTGAACACCCTTTCTCAGTCTGCTAGCGTACTCCTTTGCCTGGTCGACATCGTGTATCGAGCATGGTCCGACGACAACTAGCAATCTTCCGAGAGCGTCCGTGCCCTCGACGATCTTGGCACCGGTCCGTCTGGCTGCCGAGATGGTCTTGCTCGCGACAGCGGGGACCGGAAGGTCATGACGCAGCAAGGCGGGCGGGATGAGTGGGTCGTACTGTAGTCGAGGTAAGCGATTGCAGAGGATAATGGTCATTGCGGTATGGAGGGCGAGAGTAGAGTCGGAAGATCAATTTAAATCGATGGCGGAATGATGAAATGGAGAGGTAGAGAGCGAATGATCAGCGCTAGGCCCTTGGAACGTGTTGACCATAGGCTAGTGCCCGATTGTGAACTTGACTCACGCCCGTCACTTTGTTGTCGTCCAGGGACCTGTTCCTGTCTGGCGAAGAGGATGCTGAAGTCATTGTAGTTTTGTTATGCTCGTGTAGAGAAGCTTGTCGTCGACGTTGCTTGGATGAAAAAAGTCAGAGAACGTTTGGGTCGAATCGATGAGCGGGCATTGGGATTCGAGTCAAAAGAGTGGGGTCTCCAGACGAGTGATAAGCTTCCGCCGGCAATCGCCACTGACCAGAGGAACAGTTAAAATGCCACGTACTGGACCATCACCTGATCCTGCAGGAGACACTCTATAAGCGTAACCCCAGCACGCCCAGCCGAGCCGTGAGGTCTGAGGCCTGAGGTTCAGCTTAAGACACCGCTCGAACGACATGAAGTGACCTGGGTGCATCCGATAAACCAACTGTATAGACTGCTATTAAAATATGACCAAAATGTTCAGAGCGCAGAAGTTACCTAGCCAAAGAGGGTGTATCACATGACCAGCATGTATTTCGTCGGTATCGCGAGGCCAAAGCCTGACGCGTAGAGTCCGGCACTGATGCCAAAAATTGTCACAAACACAATCTCACAAATTCGAAAAAGATCCTTTCCATAGTCCGTCGAGAGAGCCGCATCACTCGTAATCCCTGTCCCTAAACTCGAGCGAGTTGCCTTGCAAGTGCGGCTGTCCGATCATTGCCTTTTGAATGCCCTGACTGCGTCGGTTGTTGTTTGACATTTGGGCCAATCCGTCCCTGCTGCCACTAGTGCCGAGGTAGCTCCTGGTGACGATATCCTCGAATGGGTTCTGAGGTTGTGCTCGTCGTGGTTGCTGCTGCTGTGGCGGCTGGGCGAACCATGATGTTCCAAAGACGCTCGGTCCGTAGTTTGTTGGCGAGTCGGCTCGGCCATATGTCGCGCCGATGGGAGCAGATCTCAACGAGTCTTCACCATGATATGACATATTGTCTCGCTGCATTGCTCTCATGGATCGATCATTGTCCAGAGGTGAGGCGTAGAACGAAGATGGTCTGTCGTCGACGTCGGACGCTGCGATCGATGGGACGTGGGAGACCCTGTGGGAATCGCGGTTGGCGCCATAGGTCGCGTATTGCCCGTTGTCAAACATGCTCATGTGCTCGGAAAGTCGCTTGTGTACTGCCTTGTCGTTGGACCGCTTGACCCGTTTGTAGATCCACCAGACTAGTGCGATCCAGAGTAGACCACCGATCGAGACGCAAACGCCAATGATGATGTTTCGCTTCTTGTCCGAACTTCCACCGCTGGATTCTGAGGATCCCTTGGTTGTGTCGCCATTGCCGGTCGACGCGGCTAGCGGGAACGCCGTGTTGATCTGCGCCGCGAGCTGACCTTGAATGCCGGGCTGGCTGAACAATGGGGATCCCTGGGTCTTGATGTAGGCGTTCAACGTGTCAAACTTGTCCGAAGGGATGTACGCGAGCCATTGAGTGAGCAAGCTGGCCTCGTTTCCATTCCACGATGCGGGCTGGTAAACCATCAGACCATACGTCTTGACGTTGTCGGACGAGATGTTCAGCGCGGTCGAGACCAACTGGGGAAAAGTGTTGAACAGCTGGGACGTGGCATCGGAAGACTTGACCACGAACAACCACGGGTACTCGTTCTCCGAGAGCAAAAGTGCGATCAACGTGTCGTCCTTGACTGGATCGTCGACCTTGCCAGATCCAGCGCTGGCTTGGTTGACGACGGAATTGGCGGGGACGATCAACGTTGGGATACTGCTCGGAATCACGGCGGTGGATGGGAGGGAAGCTGTCGGGCTGGTTCTCGTGGCTGGCTGGCTGGTGACAGGTGCGGCGGTAGTTGTGCCTGCCGATGATGACGCCGTGTTGCTCGCGACGATCAACCAGGTCTGCGAGGGGGTGTAGGCGTCGTTGAAGGTGCTCGAGGCCGAAGGAGCGTTGTACACTGAGGAAGCGGGTTCCGATGGTGATGGTGCAAACGACGAGGATGGGGCGTTGGAAAAGGTGACGACTTGGGAGCCGTTTCTCGCTGGAGCAGAGGTGAGAGTGCCGATCAGAGTCGCTTCCTCTGTCTCTCCAGAGGCCGAAGCGCTCAAAGTGATCGACTGCTGATTGACTCCGGCAGAGGATATAGGTGCGCCAACCGACGTTCGGGAAGACTCTGCTGATTGCGAAAATGACGGAGAGAAGACGGATGACTCTGTGGGTCGCGCAGTGTCCGAGGGCTGGATCCAGACGTACGAGCTGGCCTCGGAGGGACTTGCCGAGGACGGGGACGGACTGAAGATCGAAGAGGGAGCTGGGACCCAATCGGACGACTGAGTTGGAGGCACGTAGGTCGAGGACGACTCTGCCGATGCCGAAGGGCTTGGAACGAAAGAAGGCTCAAAGGCTGGTACGGTCAGCGCTACGCTGTTGTCAAGTCACTCACTACTGCCAGACGAGGACTGCACGGGGAGGACGGGCGGTGTGTAGCTCGACGAGGGGGCCGAGGCTGTAGAGGAGTGATTAGCTGCTTGCTCTGGGACTTGTGGGCTTGGGTTTGGGAATAAAGTAAACGTGGAATAAGCTGAAAAACCGGGCAAAACAGTGCTAGAAGGGGGAATTGCTGAAGGCGAGAATGGTCCAGATTGATATTGAGGATCGGGAGATGGCCCTGGGTATACCGTGCTGAATGTCGAGGAACTGGGTGATGGTATCCAAGAATTACTCTGCGCTGCCGGGAGTGATGGTCCCGGTTGAACTGAAATCGATGGGGCAGGTACCGATGGGCTGGGAATCGTGTTCGACGGTATTGACACTGACGGCACAAATGTGAAGGTCGGTGCCGAGAGTCCTGGATCCAGTGGGCCTGAGACAGTCAAGCCTGAAGAAGCGAATCCAGCACCAGACGGACCCGATGACGCCGAGGGGAATGATTGTGAGGGAGACCATCCCGGCCATCCGGACTCTGATGGGCCAGACACCGAACTGGACGGTCCAGAGGGGACGTTTGACGATATAGGAGCTCCAGGTGGACCGCTCAAAGTGTATGATGGGGATGGCACGGGAATCGACGGTACCGGACCGGACATGGAGGGAGGGCCCGATGGCACCACGCCGGAAGGCGAGGTACCACTGGAAGGTCCAGATAGCGAGCCAGACGGACCAGAGGCGGAGGGCGAAGGCCAAACGTTTGATGGACCGCTCATTGCTGAAGGGCTGCTATATGGAATGGGTGGTCCACTGGGTCCACTCGGCGCACTTGGAGACGGCACGATGCCCGAAGGCGAGGGGACCGCACCGCTACCCGACGGGATCGACGGAATTGGCTGACTGTTGACGGGTCCGGAGGGTATCGGCACGGAGAGCGATGGTCCAGATGCCGACGGCGAGGAAGCGGATGGCGCACTTGGCGATGGACCAGGTACCATAGCCGATGGCCCCGAGGGCACACTCATAGACGGGCCAGAAGGCGCACTTGGCGACGGGCCTGATGGGGATGGTCCGGCAGGAGGACTCGGTGATGGCACCCAAGGTGAAGGCCCGGAGGGTACGCTCGGCGATGCCACATTCGAATTCGTTATGATAGATTGACCGGACGGGCCCTGTTGACTGGGACTTGGAATCACAGGGGATGGGATAGGCTGTGATGGCGGCAGTGAGGGCGGAAGCGAGGGCGGCAGTGAGGGCGGAAGAGAAGGCGGAAGAGAAGGCGGAAGAGAAGGTGGAAGAGAGGGTGGCAGAGACACAACAGAAGACTCCCCGACCGGCGAGGGTCCTGGCGCAATGGGGCTTGGGACCACAGCTCCAGAGCCCGACGGCTCCTGTCGAGGCTGTATAGATAGCCGACGGTCGCCCATTGGGGGGATGACCTTTGCCTCGGCAAATAAGAGGGGACTCGGAGGCATGGGCAAAATGGACAACAAGGAATTTGAGGGGTTGAAAAGACTTGACAAAGAAAATAAATTGAAGAGGCTTGAAAGACTTGAAAACGATGAAACACTTGGGGACTTGAAGGACGACTTACTTGAAGTTTCACTTGGGATCTCGACGACAGTGCTCGATTCATTGACCGAGGTACTGCTCGAGCCGTCTCCAACGGAGATAGTGATCCCAATTATAGGTGGCTCGGAAGTTGCCGATGCCGAAGGCGTTGAAGCTTCAGAAGTCGAGGTCGAGTCTCCAAGGGAGATGGTGATGCCGATCAGAGGTGGTTGAGATGTTGTAGGCGAAGCGGAAGGCGTTGAGACGTCCGACGACGCGGAAGGCGTTGAGTCCGAAGAAACGGGCAGAGCGTCCGAAGCAGTCACCGTGACTCCGACAGCAGGCACAGACGAAGCTGTGAAAGATGCGTCCGACGCCGAACTGCTTGGAACCACATCTGGAACGGTGATAGTGATGCCGACTGCGGGTGGAGTGGGCGAGGTAGAAGAAACCGAGGACGATGGCTCGGACGACGTCGTCGATGTCTCCAGTACCGCGGGGATTGATATCGACAGCGGGTCCGAAGATGATGACTGAGGCCGCGGAGAAATCGAAGATGCTTGAGATGCCTCGGATACAGACTCGACGGGTGACGGTGAGGCCGAGGGAGATGACGCAGGCGCATCCGTCGAACTGGGTGCTGGCGATAATGTGAGAACAGCAGCCGATGCGGATACGCTCGAGCTCTCTGTGGAAGGCAAAGTTGCAGCCGACGAGACAGTACTGGTGGCAGAAAAGCTGGACTCGACAACGCTGCGGACCACAGACGAGTCGGCAGATGTCGACGAGGCCACTGCGGACGATAAAGCCGCAGATGACGCCACAGCCGAATCCGAGCTTGAGCTACTCGACAACGGAGCCTCGGGTGTGATGACCGCAGCAGGTCCAGTGGCAGAGATTGAGATCTCGAGCAGAGGGTCGAGTGCGGGGTCCAACAGCGATTCGACAGGTTGTAGGAGGCCTATACGTTAGTGACATCCAAAGAGTCGTGACCCACCATCATCGGTGTTGATCACAGCTTCCAGCAACTGCCTCTCCCTGAATTTCCTGCTCCTGCCATTCTGCCTCGACGCCACTCCGCTCGCATGGTTCCCTAGCGCTTGAGCCACCGTTGAGAGAGTCAAAGCGAGGACGACGAACAGCATCGTGTTGAGGGCGAATCTTGGAGGTTTGCGAGACCAACGCATCCTTGGTCGAGTCACTTAGATCACTAGCATGGAGTGTGGGATTGTCTAATCATGATGTGTGAGCTTGATCACAGTATGTCGGAGCTGGTATACTACAGCTATGCTGACGACGAGAATGACGCTCACGGTGTTGCGATTGATGCCACCAGGGCTATCTGCCAGTATGAAAATGATGATACACGTCAGAGGTTGAAACCGGGCTCTGGGGTGCGAGCCTGGGAGGTGGTGATGAAAAGAGGAGTCGGGTGATGGGTGAAAGGACGGTGGGTGGTAGTACGGTAGTGCTGGGCGAGATTTTTCGATAGTCTAGGGTGAACGAGTGACGACGAGTTGGTGCTGCTGCGAGTAAGTGGGGCCAAAACGGGCGGGTTTAGAGAGGAAGCGGGTCGAGGTAGAGTATGTAGGTTGCAAAGCGACGAGGTACGAATGAGATGAGCTAAAGTGTTCAAGGTAGTAAAGGTCGATCGAAGCAGCACTCGGCCTAAAAGGGTCAGCGCGAATAAAACGCTCGAGGCCTGCGCGGGAAAAAGGAGGGATCCTTGCGTTCACCCTCCAGGCACGCGGCACAAACAGTGCCCTTCGTCGTCGTCGACAACCACACATCGGTCCAGACTTTAACGGACCTGTGCTAGGACCCCTTTATGCATCGACACTCGTTTCATCAGGTCCTTCCTCGACGTCCTGCATCAGCGAAGCGATTCTGCTCCACACACGATCACATTGCAGAGATGACAGTCCCAGGAGGTAGGAGGTGCTTGACGCGTCGAGGCGGTTTTGATTTTGGCACGAAAAAAGCAACGCGCGACTGCTTTGCTCGGACCGCAGCTTCGTTCGTGATGTGTATCGTCAACTATTGTCAACCTATCTTGAGCCATGCATAGACAGACATAGACACGTCCTGTGCAAGCTCAGGCAAGCTCCTGTGCATGATATGGAGATCATGGACATGGACAGATGAGGACAGACGCTGACTCGACTTGCCTCTCCAGTTTCAACGCCCATCCGATGGACATCAAGTCATAAACGCCACTCGGGCTCAGGGTCCAAAGGGGCCAGAATTCCAACATGAAACGCTCCGGCGCGAAGCACAATGAAACATCGGGAAAGGGGGAGGAACCGTGAGCAAGCACATTCTGCACGCGTTGTGCGCGTGGAAGACCGGCGGACTCCGCAAGCATCTCGAGCGTTCGAGAAGTCCGGGCCAGAGTGGGCGCTGAACGAACGCTGAGTACTGAGTGCACTAAGCCTCTTTGTCAATACCATAACAGTTATTAGAGCCACACCTACACGGACACCACGTATCAACATGCCGCTCAACTATTCTAAATGGGATAACCTAGAGGTGGGTATGCTTTTGCTTCGGAGAGCACAGGCGCTGACAGACATGTCCAGTTGTCGGACGACTCGGACATTGAAGAGCACCCGAACGTCGACAAGAAGAGCATGATCCGGTGAGTCCAGCAACCTCTCAAACTGCCGTGTGCTGATTCCGCATGGGTCAGATGGAAGCAGCGAGACATACACGAGAAGCGAGAAGCTCGAAAGCTGCGAATCGCAAAACTGAACTCTGAACTCTCCCTCAACGCCGTCCTCCGACCTCGCATCCAGTCCGTAGCCACTGGCGTGGACTCGAAAGGCGTGGACCACTTCCGTGCCGTTCTCCGACGAATCCGCGAACAGCCATCCAGCGAAAGACCCAATACCGGTGCTGAAAACCAGCCTACCTACGATCAAATGATGGGCCAGCTCTTGAATGACATTTGGCGAGAGTCTACCTGGCTGGCAGAGGGATCCGCCAAAGTCGTCGATGGGGTCGTCTTCAAAGATGACAAGGTCTTGGATGAAAACTCGGGTGTACCTTCCTGGGCCGAGGGAGCGCTGCCAGAGGGCAAAGTGGACAAGGTCAAGGAGGCTCTAGAGGCCAGACTGAAATTCCACTTGGGCGAATTGGCGATTAGGGATGACGAGGTGAAGAAGGAGATCGAGGTGGAAGAGCGAGAGCAGGCCAAGAAGATCACGAGTGACGGTATCAAAGATGGTTGGTCGGCGAGTACAGTGGCCAAAGCGGCTCCCAGCCCCTTGGACGACAAGCCAAAGATCCCCAAGAAGAAGGAGACGCAGGCTACCGAGACGATAGAGGTTCTCAACCCAGGTGCCGCCAGCGTGAGTGATATAAGGCCCATTGGCATGGATGTCGCTCTATGAGAGTGCTGATATCATATTGTCAGTCGTCAAAACCCGCTCCCACTCCCGACCCTGATGACCAAGAGGACGAAGAGGCAGACTTTGGCCCATTATCTCCATCCGCCCGAGCGTTCGCCAATATCCCTCTAGGCGAATTCGAAAAATCCTATAACTACATCCAAAAGGACTCGTCTGTTCTCACGGAATCAACGCACGATTCGCTTCTGGCCGAAGCGTTCGACGCGGAGAGGCGCGGAGACAAGGCCCTCGCGCAGAGATGCGTCCATCAATCGCTGCTGGTGAACTACTGTCGCCAATTGGGCAGAGACGGTGTCGGGCTGTTTTTCCAAAAGTAAGCCATCACGCTCCACATCTGCTAACCTCAGGATGATCTCCAAAAACCCCAAATCCGTCAACATGTTCAACGACGACTTCAAGCGAACATACGGTAGGATCGAGAGTCGGACAGTCGAGATTCTAGCGGAAGAGGCTTCGACCGAGCGTGAACAGATCCAACTGGTGGCCGAGGATCCCAACATGACAATCTCGTTCAACCTCCCAGACGGCCCTCCTCCAGCAGACCTGCGAGTAGAAGGCGAAGGAGCCGAAGAATTGGATATCGAGCAGGTCAGGGCGTTCTTGCAGCGTAAATGGGAAATCTTCGAGGGATTCAACGAACCCCTCAAAAAGGCTCTTCAGACGGAGTCCTTAGACGAGGTCAACAAGGTCTTGGGCAAGATGAAGGTCGCCGAGGCGGAACAAGTGGTCGAGCTGATGCAAGAGGGTGGCATGTTGAGTTTCAGGTGAGACAGCTTGCCATGTTGTTGATGTGCAAGCTGACGCCGAGTCCATAGCGAGAGAGGAGTGAGAGATATGACACAGTAGTGACGGGCTATAGATCTGTCGGTCGAGCAGATCTCGTCATGCATGACTCTATGGTGCAACCTTGGGCGTTCCCGCCAATGCAAGACTCAACCCCCGCATTCCATCATCATCATCATCGTCGTCTAGATCGTCGCCCAGCCCGAGATCCCGCATGACCCTAGCCACCTCCCGTCCGGCGCGAACGCGACGCTCATCCTCGTCTCCTACCTCTGCCAGCTCCGCTCGTACTGACTGAAGGTGGAGCAGTAAGGGCGTTGGGTCCAGTGACAATGATCCAACAGTACCCCGAGGTCTTTCTTGGGGTGCGGATTGGAATGCGGCGAAATCGTCAAAATCGTCTTCAAAGCCGTCGTCCCCGTCTCCATCGAGTCCGTCAATGGTAGGTTGAAATTCAGGTTGTCGAGGGCGTCTGTCATCGACTACGTTGTGCTCTTCCGATGTCGACTGTGCGTCCGGTCCTGCCCCATCGGCCAGATCGTCACCTTCCCCGCCATCCAAGGGTGCAAATCCAAGATCGTCTCCCTCGTCATCCTCATCCAACCAGTCGTCCAGCCTGGCATACTCTTCCGGCCCAGGCCCCCCCGCCAGGTCCTCGTCTAGATCTCCATACATCAGATCCTCCATCATTTCCAATCTGGCAAGTCCCCTGGAGTTGTCAAAGCGATCTAGGTTGTCGAGCTGTAATTGGGCTTTGAGCTCGTCCAGACCTGGAAACTCCTCAGCCCCATGTTGTGCTCTCTCTGCCGATGTTGTAATGAACACCGTAGGAAAGGTTGAAGGGCCGCCGGCGTTCAGAGCCTCGTCATCGTTGTCGCTGTTATCAACGTCAGAGTCGTCGGGGAGTTGCGGGTTGTCCCTCCTGTTCAGCGGTTTCCGCAACATGTCAGGCCACATGTGCGTCATTAACGTCTGCCGTATCGTCTCCATGGGTGATATAGCTATTTGAAAGTCAGCACAGTTCTCGAGCAGCTGAGCTAGGGACTCACGCCTCTCGTCGTCATCTTGAGGAGGAGCATCCTCGTCGATGAACTCAAGGCCAACCTCCTCAAACAGCTCTTCGGTATCCACATCCGTATCGGAAATACCCTTAGGTGAGGGCTGATTTGCTTCTGCTGAACGGCTGACTTTGATGGCTAGCGCTATGTCCTTGGGTCTATCCACCAGCTCACGAACCAAAGCCGCAGGTATCGTCTTCGGTATCTGATTCCAGTCAGCATGGCTCTGCTAGTGCGTGCAAGCCAGACACTTACCGAGTCGAAGAGATATATCAAGACATCGACATTATCCCCTCGTATGGCATCATCATGATCTAGCTCGTACAGCCTCAAGGAGACTTCGGCCGAGTAGTACTTGTTCTCAATGTTCCACTCGACTTTGTCCTCTAAGTCATCCCAGTCGTCAACCGACCCAACTAGCCCTATTTACAGTCAGCTTAGACAGCTCAGTAGATACGTGCTCGGAGACGCAACTCACTCTCGACAAAGTCCCGAGGATTCAGAGACGGTGGATGGACGAGAAGAATCACGTTGCCCGGTCTGGACATTGTTGCCCTCAATCCCCAACTCTGCTCGGCGGTTCGCGGTTGACTTTCGGAGGGGTGCAGCAGACGAAAACCGCTGCAATTGAGCCGCAAGAAGTTGGCTTTGTGAGAGATAAGTATCACCTTTGATAAGTATCACCTTTCGAAATGAACACACGACAGCATCAACATCTAGCGACTTTTGGTGGTTGACCTCCACCCTTCAACCTCTTCTCTTGAGATGCGCCTTCCACGTTCACACCATTCGGCACTCGCCCACCACGCTGGACAACGTCATGTCATACATAACAAATCAAAAAAGGCGATCTGTATGGACTCGAGACTTATGATGATCTAACAGATCGATGTAAAAGGAGAGGGTCGGTGTAAAGTGAATCTACGTGGACTGAAGAGTCCTCTTTTATGTGCCGGGTTGATGAGATGAGACCAAAGAACGGGAGCAACGTTCAGCGAGAGGCTTAGGCCTTCTCAGCTGGGGCCTCCTTCCAGGAGATAGCCTGCTCCTCGTCTAATCGTTCGTCAGTATTGTCATCCGCCTGGATCCGAATCTACCCACCCATGGCGGCGATGATGGTGACCATAAGGTCCTTGCCCTCCTCGAAGGCCTTCTCAATCTCCTGTCCGATGGTCGAGTCTGGGACCTTGACGTCGTCCTTGGAGTTTCCGTCAGTGTCCATCAAGTTGAAGAAGCCCTAAAAGACTGTCAGCTTCGCGACACCGTATACGACAAATCTCCTCACATCCTGGATGTCGAGGAGCTGGTATTCAACTCGGGTGACGTTGGGGACATCCATGTTGTGGGTCTAACAACTTTGGTCAGCTCCTGGTTCTGAGAAAGTTCCCAAAGGGTGACTAACAGATGGAGAGATATCCTCAAGCTTCTTTCCGGTGAAGATCTACAAGGCCGTCAGTACGCAGTCCTCCTACTCCAAGAGTGATCCCTCACGTCGGTGGCGACAAGGTGGACCTTGGCGTGTCCGTGCTTTCCGGTCTTGGAGGTGGACATGTCAATGATCTTGCATGGTCGTCCCTTGATCAGAACGTGACCGTTCTTTCGGAGGGCAGAGCACTGCATGCTGTAGCAGTATCAGCATATATTCCTCTGCCCCGACGCGACCACCAGCATCACCACTCACGGGTAGGTCTTGGAGGCACCGGCTCCGGCAGCCTCGAAGGTCTCGTGGTGTTCCTCGTCAGACATGGCTAAATTAGGCGGTAAGCAGGTTGTCCAGTGTATTCTGACGTGCCGATGCGCGCTCACTGGTAGGTGTTTTGCGTTTGGGTGTAGGTGGTGTAAAGAGTGTGTAGACGGTTCGTGAAGAGGATTAGGAAAAAAATCGAAGCAGCGACTGTGACGGAGCCAACAGGCGCTCACCCAAAACCCACCTGCCCCCGCAAGCCAACCACGCACCCTGGACTCAAAAGCTGATCGGAGTTTGGGTCAAAACGCCGAGACTGCCTTTGCCACCCAAATGACACCTGTTTCGACCTATCCTACATGTGGCACTTTCCGCCATGCGCCTCGGCGGCGATCAGCGCCTTTCCCCTGTCAGCCAAGCCGTGTTGCTCACTGCTCGCCTGCTGTCACACTGCTTCGGCCGTCATACACGTTGAAAGTTGCCTCACTACAACGACCATAGAGCTACACGCTAGCATCAGTCTCCATTTCTCTCCCTTTTCGTCTCGTCTCGGCTCGGCTCGGTTCCTCTCTCTTTCGGTCTCTTAGGCGACTCGGCTTCCTCAATCTTCCGGGTATAACGAGCACAAGATATATACACTTTCCTCGACAAGCAGGTTACAGACACGAAGACCCGTTCTCTCCAACGCGCATCACCTACTGGTCCACATCATATTCGCTGTCCTCTATACCACCTGTTACACTTGGCAAAATGGCTGCGCCATTCCAAAACTTTGGCATCACCCCGGGCGTCCAGGCTGAAGCGCCCAAACGACCACATCTGTACATCGGAAACCTTTCGCCCAGGGTCAATGACCAGATGCTCACAGAGATCTTTGCTGTAGCCGGGTCTGTCGTCTCCGCCAAGATCGTCCAGGATAGAAACTACCAGCATGGCGGCTTCAACTATGGATTCGTCGAGTACGCCGACATGAGGTCTGCGGAACAGGCGCTGGCAACTTTGAACGGGAGGAAGATCTTTGACGCAGAGGTCCGTGTCAACTGGGCGTACCAGGGTCAACAGAACAGGGAGGACACGCAGCATCACTACCACGTCTTTGTCGGAGATTTGAGTCCGGAAGTCAACGACGAGGTCCTGGGCAAGGCCTTTGGTGCGTTTGGTACAATGAGCGAGGCAAGAGTCATGTGGGACATGAACTCTGGAAAGTCGAGGGGCTATGGATTTCTCTCCTTCAGGTAAGTTGAGCTTCGCTGTGTCAAGCTGACCTTTGCGTAGGGAAAAGGCCGATGCTGAGCAGGCCATCGCCACGATGAACGGAGAGTGGCTCGGTTCTAGAGCAATCAGAGTCAACTGGGCGAACCAGAAAACGCAAACCGGTGGAGGAGGCGTCCCAGGCATGCCGATGGGAATGGGACAACCAGGAGGTCGACCAGCCGGAATGGGCGGAGGATATGCATCTCCCATGGGTGGTCAATCAGCCGGCATGCAAGGACAAGGAAGCATGGGCGGTATGCACGCTGGAATCTCCCCTGTGCCATCACATCAGTACGCTTCGAATCCGCTCAGCTACGAAGCTATCGCTGCGCAAACGCCAGACTTCAACGCTACGGTATACGTTGGCAACCTCATCCCCTACACCACCCAAGCCGACCTAATCCCTCTGTTCCAAGGCTATGGTTACATTGTCGAGATCCGAATGCAGGCCGACCGAGGATTCGCTTTCGTCAAACTAGACTCTCATCACAATGCCGCCATGGCCATCACGCATCTCCAGAATCAGCCTGTTCACGGCAGACCCATCAAATGTTCTTGGGGCAAGGACAAGGGCCCAGAGGGGGGAAGTCAGGGCGGCAACACGCCAGTGTCTGGCAGCGGACAGCCCGGTGGCCAGTCTCCATACCCAATGGTAGGTCAAGTGTTCTCGTCCATTGCTCACCTTCAGCACTCGCAGCAACAGCAATGGGGCTCGAATCCTCAATATGGCTACTATGGTGGCTACGCATATGGCCAGACCGGCGTTCCCGGTCAGCCAGGTAGTCATGTGCATCAGTCTGGGCACCATGACCAGAATGGACATGCTGGTCAATGGGATTCCGCGGCTGCTCAGGCATTTTACCAGAGCGGCGGCGGATGGGGCAACTACTACGGTGAGTCCAAGACTTTGTGATGTCTTGATTGTCAAACTGATCTAGAACGAATCATAGCTCAAGGAGATGGATCGACTCAGTCGGGGTCCGCAAACCACTGATTGCGGGGCGGATCAGAGCTGTAGGACGAGGGAGTTTTGGGGATTCGCTGGTGGCAGGGCATCGACCCGTGCCAGCCATTAATGTCTTGTGACGATCGTCGAGGGTCGAGGGGGACCATCTCCTGTCAATATGCATCATTAACGAGATCCGGTAGTGTCGCGGGCCTAGTCTTGCTCGCAACGCTTGAGATCATGTAGCGTAGAGTGCCTCTCTCGGGGTAGCACATCATCGCGGAAACAGTTCCGACGGAAGCTCGACGCGACTTCGATATGAGAGTTGCTGTTTGCGCATGACGACCTCTTTATCCGTACTCTACACTCCTTCCATTCTTATATGTGCTTGTCCTTTTGGCCTGTCGACTAAAGACAATGTCAGTGTCTTGATCAGTGTCTGTATCACTCAAGGCAGGATGACCACCTATAATCCTCTACACCTCCTCCCCATACCCCCGCAACCTACCGACCCGAAACCGCTACCGACGGCGCTCACAGTCGACCCTTTCTCTGATCTACTATGGGTCGGCACCTCGACCGGCAGTACCAGCGCATTATGCTCGCCATCGCATCTCACCCCGAATGTCCGGTTCCCCGCTCATCGGGCTCGGGACCTCAATCCCGGGATGTTCATGGGAGGGATAGGTCCGCAAACGGTCAAATCGATTAGAGTCACGGATAGAGAGGTGTGGACATTGACAGAGGGTGGGATCGGGGGCAGAAAGAGAGGCGGTATGGTAAAATGGAGTGTGACTGAGCCACTGAGAGGTCTCAAGACGATGGCTGCGAACCCAACAAACTCGCACGAGGTCTTGGCAGGAGGGAACAATGGTGTTATTGTCGCCAACACTTCAAGAGGAGAAATCACGCGGAGAGTGAGTGTGGAGCGCTACAGTCTTGTCCGTGACTGACGTCCTTGCAGGTGGATTCAGGAAGCTCGATTGTGCATCTTGCGCCCTTACAACGGACAGTGTTCTCGGCTGCGTTGTCCGGTCAAGTCTCCATCTTGGATCCTAGAACCGGCTTTCGTACCGCATCGACGATATCACCTGTTCAAGCTCACACTGGAGGGATGAGCGGGGCCGACGCCCAAGGTCACCTTGTCTGCACATGGGGCTGGACACACATGTGAGTCAGCTTGGCATGGACAATCCTAATCCTCGTTCTAGGTCTGGTCATCCTCTCCCTGACCCTCTGGTCCGAGTCTATGATGTTCGAACATTGCGACCACTCCCGCCCATCTCGTTTCCATCCGGACCATCCTTCGCACTGCTCCATCCCACCGACACATCCAAAATCTTCATCTCCTCGCAACAAGGCATGATGCAGGTCTACGACATGTCATCCTCTACAAGCGGTCATTTCCAGCAACTAGACGTGTCGTCCTATGTCATCAGTATGGCCCTGAGCTCTGCCGGTGACTATCTCGCCTTTGGCGACGCAGATGGGTAAGTTCACCTCTGGACAACTCATTCCACCGGAGACGATGCGGCAAGGAACGAAGATGGCAGTATTTCATTGCCTCCTTTCAACAGCTACGAGGGTGTCAAGCCCGACTGGCCCGATGCTCCAATCATGCCACCAAGTATTGCTTGGGACGAGAAGACGTGAGTAGCTGTCTGTAATCGATTTACGGAGAGCTGACTCCAATCTATAGCCCGCTGAATGTCATTGGCATGCCCCACTACTCTGACCCACTCCTCTCCAACTTCACAGTATCCGACTACGCCCCAGTGACTTCGCCATTCTTCAACCCGCCCGACCCCATACCCACCTCCGTGCTCAGCACCATGCAGATGGTCGACTTTGTCGGTTACGCAAACCTACCCCGAGATCTGCGCGGGAAGCGGTACGTAGTCAGTGCTCGGCCCGGTGCAGGCAAGCAAGCCACTGGCCGCGGCTATACGGCTCGCAAGGACAATGTGCCTCGCTTCAGGAGTGCCAAGGATCGGCAAGCCAGACCTTCGATCTCAGGGGACCTGGACGAGGTTGTGAGTACAATTAATCGGACAATGCTCACTTCAGGCTGCTCCGGGTGAGATACCCAAGTACTATAGACAAGTCGAGATCAAATACTCCAAGTTTGGTGTCGAAGACTTTGACTTCGGGTAAGTATCGATTGACTACCCCAAGTAGTGTTTATGCTGAATCGTGGCAGCTTCTACAACCGAACCAAATACAGTGGTCTCGAGACGGATATCCTGAACTCGTACACCAATCCGCTCCTCCAGGCCTTGCATTACACGACACCGATACGGAACGTGGCCAAGGGTCATCTGTGTGTGGATTGCAAAAAGGAGCATTGCTTGCTGTGTGAAGCAGGGTTCCTCTTCCGGATGCTAGAAGACGCAAAGGGCACGAATTGCCAAGCATCGAATTTCTCGCGAGCATTCAGTGCCACACCTCAGGGTATGTCCAACGAACGATCAGGCTATGCCGGAGTACTGACGTATCGCAGCATCGGCACTGGGTCTGCGTGATGAGGGTGACAAATTGACCTCGCCTTATGGCTCGCTCATCCAGAGTTTCAACAGATGGCTTCTGTCCACCTTCAGCACCGAGTCGGTTGTGGAAGGTGCGACGTTCAGAGTCAAAGCGTCACCCGCGATCGGATCAACGGCTCTCGAAACGCCCTCGGCTATCGATCAGATACTTGGAATCATGACCACCACCACGAACAAGTGCCTCGGATGCGGGCATGTATCGAAGCGGAATGCAACGTTACAAGCAGTCGACCTCACATATCCGAAAAAGGTGAGTGAAGGGATCCTGAATCAACGACTGACCGGTTTGCAGGCTGTCGAGACTTCATTCGGTGATCTGGTCCGATCAGCGATCCTGAGGGAGAACTCCACCAAAGCAACATGTAGCAATTGCAAACTGTTTGCTCCATTGGAAAGCATCCGGAGATTGGCTGGACCTGCCGTTGAAACCCTCCCTTCGGTCATCTCTGTCAACGCCGCGGTGTCTACCCCGGAGATCTTCGAGATCTGGCGAGACAAACGAAAGGCCGGAACCAGTACCCACTTCTTGCAGAAACAAGTATCCATCCTTCCTACCGAAGAGGACGCGTTCTCCGTAGGCGAGGGCGAAGGAGCAGTCGTGTACGAAGTCAAGGTACATCTTCACGGCACAGTGGTGGACTGGACTGACCATCCGCAGTCCATCGTGGTGCAAGTGCAGGAAAGCCCAGACACACCTGTCCATCTCTTGTCCTTTGTCAAGAGTGAGTCAGCAGTCAGACGCGGGAGCTGATGAATAGTGCCTGCCACCGAGGATGGGGAGCCTACGTGGATCATGTTCAACGATTTCTTGGTCCGACCAGTCCCAGAGGAAGAGGTGTTCAGGTTTAGCGATCAGTGGAAGGTCCCCGCGGTGATCATCCTGGAGAGGAAGGACCAGTCGAATGTGCTGGACTTTTCCGGAGTACCGAGCGCACTGGACCCAAGCGTGCTCTACAAAGACGTCACGGTGTCGTGGTGAGTGGTCAAGCGTCCTCAACGAGGATTACCATGCTCATGCCACTTTAGGAACCGAAGGAAGAACATGATCCGTCACAAGGGTCTCGAACCGACAGAGCTACCCTCCCCCGGCACTCTGATAGCGATTGATGCCGAGTTTGTCGCCCTACAACAAGAGGAAATGGAGTTTAGATCAGATGGAACGAAGAACATCCTGCGACCAAGTCACATGTCCTTGGCAAGAGTATCCGTGCTCCGAGGCGAAGGGGCCAAAGAGAGGACACCCTTTATCGACGACTACATTCACACTAGCGAGACTGTCGTTGATTACCTGACAGAGTATTCCGGTATCAAGAGTGAGTGGACAGGAGGCTGGGTTATGTCGACCTTGCTGATTGTGAGATAGGCGGTGATCTGGATCCATCCAGCTCGCCTTACACGCTTGTTCCTCTCAAGGTTGCGTACAAGAAGCTTCGTCTGCTGGTCGACCTTGGCTGTATCTTCATCGGACACGGTCTTGCTAAGGATTTCCGAACAATCAGTGAGCTGAAAGCGAAGCAATGACTGTCCACAGCTGATGATTGTTTTCAGACATATTCGTCCCACCAGAACAGATTAGAGACACTGTCAACATCTACACCATCCCCGGTCGACAGAGGAAGCTGTCGTTACGGTTCTTGTCTTGGTTCTTGCTCAAAAAGGATATTCAAACGAATATGCACGACTCGATCGAGGATGCCAGGTATGCGTTACTGCTGTACAAGCAATGGCAGGACTTTGAAAAGGATGGCCGATTCGAGGACGTCATGGAGGACATCTTCTACGAGGGGCAAAAACTGGTGAGTGCAGTGGATCAGAATCATTGAACAGGGCTCACGCACTCCGTAGGGCTTCAAGCCGCCGCAAGATAAAACGGCCTCTCCGGCGATGCCACCGCCCAAGGTCGATGGTCCGCCTGCTCCAAGGGGCACAAATCAGACGTTTGCCCAGCACCTCCAGCCGATCAACGGAGGGCAGCTCGGCGGTCATGGCGGCGAGCAGCTCCACCCCCATAGAAGCCGAGGCGCAAAGCCAGGCTCTCATCCAAAAAGGCATCGATAGAGGTACCTTTTGTTACTCTAGCTCTTCGCATGCAAACAAAAACAGTGCAAATCCAAAACTGCAAAAGGCCGTCTCTGAGCTATTCGTCGAGAGAAAAGACAGTCGCGTTGGAAGGAGTTGGCCAAAATGTTTCGGTGTTACGGACCTCGAATTGCCGCGTCCATGCAACGGTCGTCGTCACTGCGTTGAGTTGACTTTACCACTCCTTTCTCTTGATCAAGTTGTTCATCTCCGCAATGGCCTCTGCTGTCGTCAACGCCCTAGATGGCGTCCTCACGCGCTTGGCCGGCCTCGCCGATAATCCGGCCATCGACTACCAGTACATCGTCATCATGTCGGGGTGGATTCAGTCCATCTTCGAACTCCAGCTTGAGTGGGTTTCGAGCCGCCTCTGGGATCAGTGAACTTGCATTGATGCGATGATATTTCAGTGGCCGACAACTCAAGTGCTTCGAGCTCACCGCTCCCCCTGTCGAGCTGAAGGAGCATCTCTCCGATGAGACGTTCAAGAAAGCTCAGAGCTACGGCAAGGACAAGATCAGGTATTCCATGGCGAAAGCGATCTTCAACACCTTCCTTTCGTTTGCCCTGCTTAAGTATCGGATCTATGCTCAGCTGTGGGATGCGACTGGCGGGTTCATGGAGTCTGTTGGACTGGCGCAGAATCGGACGGTGAGCCATAGAAGGGGTGTTGGCCTTGAGAATGACCGCTGAAGGGACCGTAGACTACGCACAGCCTCTTGTGGATGGCAGCACTTACAGCCCTCTCGTCAATTCCATCCTTGCCTTGGGGATACTACTACACGTTTGTGCTGGAAGAGAAGCACGGGTTCAACAAGTCGACGGTCAAGCTATGGGTCACAGATCAGATCAAGACGTGGGCCCTATTGGCGGTATTGGGTCTGCCCATCCTTGCGGGCTTCCTCAAAGTAATAGAATGGGCCGGTAAGAACTTTGTCCCGTGGTTGATGCTGTTCATGTGAGTTTGAAGCAAGACTGCTAGGTGCACCGTCCTTACTTCTCGTAGGATCACCATTCAATTATCGCTTCAGATCATCTACCCCACCTTCAGTACGAATTCTTGACTTGCGCAGGTTTCCGTAAGCGCTAACTCCCATCCTAGTCCAACCTCTTTTCAACAAGCTCACTCCGCTCCCCGCTGGCGATCTGCGAGAGAGGGTGGAGAGACTGGCTGGAAAGCTCGGATTCCCGCTCAAGCATCTTTACATCATCGACGGTAGCAAGAGGAGCAGTCATTCGAATGCGTGAGTACGGTTGAGCTCGACTTTTCATGGATCACCTGCTGATCTGTGCTAGATACTTCTACGGCCTGCCGTGGTCCAAGCACATTGTCATTTACGACACGTTGATGGAGAAGAGCACCGCTCCAGAAGTCGAGGCTGTTCTTGGTTGGTTGATCTCGCCTGGACGTCGTGCAATGAATGTTGATCTACTGTCTAGGACACGAGCTCGGTCATTGGTATTACAGTGAGCTCAGCTGTAGAATTCATCTTCGCGTTAGCTGACGCCGCGATAGATCACCCATCTAAGCTCCTTCTTGTAGCTCAAGCCAATTTGCTCTTCACATTCACCCTCTTCTCCGTGTTCATCCACAACCGAGCGCTCTTCTCGTCGTTTGGCTTTGATCCTCGGTTGGCAACCTCTGGACCCGCGGGTGGGCCTCAACCCATCGTCATTGGGTTTATGCTCTACCAGCTGGTGTTTGAACCCATGGACACTGTCGTCAAGTTCCTCATGAACTCGCAGACCAGGAAGTACGAGTATCAAGCAGGTGAGCTGGCCGCTGACGTATTACCCCCCTCGCCGCCCAAGCTGACGTCCTCGTAGACGAATTCGCTGTCAAGCTCGATAAGAAGGACGAGCTCAAGTCGGCATTAACCAAACTACACATTGACAACCTGTCCTCGCCACACAGTGATTGGATGTACTCGATGTACCACCACTCTCATCCGACTCTGCCAGAGCGACTTCGGGCAATGGAGAAGTTTGCACAGACAAAAGAGGCCAAAGCGGGTCTCGGCCTGAAAGAGAATAAAGAGCTATAGGTGTGAGATTTGAGACGTCGATGACCTCGAGTGAAATCTGCATTTCAGACCCATCATGGATCCATAGTGCCTGGCATACATGCTATACATGATGTAGACTTGATTCTCCCCTGATCCCCTGATATTGTATTATACTGGACATATGAGTATAGCCAACCTCGTCCTGATAGACGTATTGCCTTTCGAGCTCGACCTTCTAGGCGATATACCTGAACGCGGGGTGGTCGTCGCCCAGCTCTACGATCTCATCTCTTGTCATTCCCGATAATCCCCACTTCTCCTTGTACTCGTCCGACTCAACGTCCAGCTCCTGTCCGGGTGGTGGGGGGATGCCGTAGTGCTCCACGCGCCTGGCGTTCTCCCTTCGCAGCCCTATGTACAGGATGATCGAACAAAGTCCGTTCATCGCCGCAAAGGCGAGACCGGTTCCGTGACCCGAAAAGTATCGCGGAGCCGTGCCGATTCGGTATGCTTGAGACGCGACGATACCACCAGAATTTCCAGAGGAGAATACCATTCCCATTGCCAATGCCCGTTTGTCTATGGGAGTGTTCAGCCATTGTCGATACGTTTGGGGCAGTCTAAGGCTTACAGTGATTTCCCCAGGTGTTTCCCGTCCAAGCGATAGTAGTGGCAATCATGGGTCCAGCGCCCATTGTAGTCAAGAACACTGCAAAGTAACATGGTCCGGCATTCCTTGGGTGCACGCAGATCAAGATGATGTAGCCAGTCACGCAGATGATGGACCTAGGCTTTGTCAGGGATCGCTCGACTGCACAGCTGACTTGACTCACCAGAACATGTTGAACGGCCCTCGTGTCTGGAATTTGTCAGACAGGAATCCGGTGCCGATGGTGGTGCAGAAGGCAACGACGTAGGCTGCGATAAAGTCAGTGGTATCCGTTGAATCCTTTCGACCATGCTGCACTCACGAGGCGTGCTGAGCAGGAGAGACTCGGCCTGGGTGAATCTACCGAGCGAAGCGATGATACTTGGAGTGAACAGGCTGCACGTCCGTCAGAAAGAGCCCTGCCCACCAGTATGACTGACTCACGAGGCAGAGTAGATTGGCACCGCGGCACCGATGTAGATCAACATCATGCAGTACACCTTCCAGTCCTTGAGGCCCTTCCTGATCACCCTCCAGGAAAACTTGCCCTCGCCGGCAAGACCTTGGTCCTGTTTCAGTCGGGTAAGGACGCACTCCTTCTCGAGCGGGGTGAGGAACTTGGCTTGATCCGGCCAGTCGACCATCATCCAGAACGAGGCGATGGCGATGATGAGCGTGAGCACACCTTCCCAGATGAACTAGGTAGGGTTAGCGACAAGGGCTATACCATGAGGAGGATCACACTTACGATCCAGCACCATCCGTTCTTGCCACCCACACCGCCCATCTTGCCCAGGGCGTATCCGAAGATACCACCGAAGGCACCGGCCAACACGGCTCCGGCGAAGAACACCGCGCATCGCTTGTTCAGCTCGGATCGCTTGTACCAGCCGGTGAGAGCAAAGTTGAGTCCAGGGAAGAGACCAGCTTCGAACAGTCCAAGGCTAACGGGGGTCAGCATTGCTGATAGATACAGCCACTCGTGCTCACCAGAATCGCAGGGCGAGGAGCTGTCCATAGGTTGTCACGAGGCCCACTGCGCAGGGTTTTAGCTGGATCCTTCGGTAACGTCGCAATACTGACTGAAGATCTGGAAGATAGCCCAGAGTATCTAAAGCAAGGTAAGCAGCTGACATTGGCGGTCTTGCGTCTCACTCACCATGGTCACTGGAATAAACCGAGACGGTCTCATCCGCTTGAGCACCAGGTTTGAAGGGATTTCAAACGCGACATAGGAGACGAAGAAGACTGAAGGTCAGCATTGAACAGAATGCTGTAGACTCACTCATTGAGGCATTACTGAACTGAGCAGAGTTCATGTTCAAGTCCTCGGTCAGGCCTAGAGGCGGTCAGCCTCGCCCCTGATTGCCATATTCTGCACTCACCGGAAAGCCTGGCTACACCGATATTCACTCGATCGAGGAAACTCATCAGGTACAGCAGACTACGAGGAGTCAGACACAAACAGATCAACTACGTCCGAACGTACGTGATCCAAGGAATGATCTTCAGGTCGAGCTTCCACATCAACTTCTTCTCAAAGGCGGCGTACTCTTCTGGCGACATCGCCGCGAGCTCCGCTGCAGCCGCTTGCGAGTGGTCCGGTAGTGTGTCTGGCATCTTTGCGTCTTCGCGCTTGGCTTCCGACTCTGCAGCGACATTGTGTCGCGAGTCGATCGAGTTGTCCGACTCGTCTTTCATGGTGGTGGTGGTGCTGGACGGTGTAGTTGATCAAGAAACGATGAAGGGGGAAGAGATGACAGATCAGCTCGCTGGGGTTACCGGTACTCGTATAAGCGTTTCTGATGGTCAATGCCAGGCTCCGGTGGGTCCGTTCAGTACCAAGAAGTAGTCACCTGGTCAGCTGCTCCTCGATCATGCCGGTCTATATCCTTTTTTTCGACTCCTCCTCGTCCGGACATTCCACCCGAATGAATCCAAACCAACCTAACTCGATCTCCTCACTGTACCGCCGAGCCGACGCCCAAAAAGCATAAACGCATAATCTCCAGCGAATTAGACTCGTCCATTTACACCAAGGAAACACACCGTCGGCACATCGGTAACCGGCGGGCCGTGCGTCTTCGCATCTTTCGGCCGGGCCTGCAAGCGACAAACCCGATCAGCGCGGGCTGGCGCCAAAAAAGCGAAGACAAAACAGCGAGCCAACAGCGGGTGGAAAAAGAGACAAAAAACGAAGAATCACTTACTGGCCCACTCAGGATCGAACTGAGGACCTTTCGATGTACTCGGATGAGGAATAACAGTCGAACGCTCTACCGACGGAGCTCTAGGCCAATTGGATGCTTGACGAGCTTTTGAACTCATTATATAGTCAACAAACAGCACACGATTACTCTGGCAGCGCTGCGGTCGAGGTCAGTCAGTTGTGATCGAGGGGTGACCGGTGATGCCAAAGGGTGCGACCTTCTTGCTTTGTCATCATGAGGCCAGACTCGCCTAGGACGGGTGCAGGACGGTGGTCAGTGGCTATCTAGTAATCGCCTCGTAAGGTATGTCTCGTCGTCCGCGCCTTGGCCTCAGTGAAGAAGTCGCCGCAGAAGCTGTGAGCTCGTGGTATCTTCGAGAACTGTGACACGGATAACAGGTTTGATGGAAGACCCCGCGTTCTTCCTGGTCTGCTGGCTGGTCTTGCCGGACAGATGCTTGTAGACTTCCGATGCCAAAGCAACAGGAGGCGGTGAGGTGGAGAGTGCGAAGTCGCATTCTGTATGAGATCACTCGCAGCCTCGTTGATCCTGTCGATGCGCGAGTTGTGACCAGCTTATGGCATGTCAGCTGTTCGATACAGCGGGAGCTCTGAGCGTGCCTTATGCTGTCGACAGGTTCGGATGTATGATTGCTTGACAGACCTGATCAAGACTTACAACCGAGAAGTCGGTGGCATGTCGGCCCTCAGGAAGGAATCGTTGCCGCTCATGAAGTCTGGAGGCCATCCCAATCAACTAGTATCCGACCGTCTTGTGCCTACTCCTGGGACGGTTGGCGATAGCATGGAAGGGGAACTAGGAGACGCCTAGCCGAGGATTCCGCGGATTGCGCGGAAGCAGGTAGCCAGGATTGAGTGCGATTGTCCTTCCCCGGGCCACGACAAGGTTGCATACTCGTACAAATTAAGCAGAGCGGGAATCAAGTATAGGAGGCATTCAGGATCAGGTATTAGTCGACGCTTGCGAAGGTAGACCGACGAGGTGTTAAGACTTGAGCACTAAGTAGTAAGTACCTTGTCGGAATGGTAGTGACTAGTGATCGCCTTTGATAAGGCGTCACTCGGACTCACTCGTCGCTTTGTCCGACAAGATTCCGGGCCACTGACGATGTTCTCGTCCGCCGTTGATCTCGTGATCAGGCGTCGGACTCGTACAGTTCATCGTCCACTTGTTCCCCATCGACCTCGTCATCGTCCTTTGACACAACCGATCCATCGTTGACGATTTGGCACTGGCTGGATTCAGCCTCGCCGCGGTCAACCAGGTCATGCGCGTCACCCTGCTGAGGGTGGTGTGTGGTACCCTGACCGTCCGCCGCATTGGCACGGTCTACCGCTGTGATGGATGCACCCCCGCCATCATCAATTACTCGCGGCCGGTGCGAGATGCGGGCTCCATCGATCTCGAACAGCTGGTTGATGACGGGCAGCGACGGTCGGATAGGTCGACGAGCCGCGTGGAGCTGTACGGCCTTCTCGCAATCATCGATTCTGCGAATAGCGCGGACCAGGGCGTCGCAGTCGCAGTCGATTATGTTCTGGTCGAACGTCGCCATGAAGGTGTTTGCCGTGGGGGCGCCCGGGATGTAGAGGGATCGCGCGGTACCGTTGATTTCGATCCTCGACTCAATGCCAGACTTAGCCCTGAGCGCTTCTTCCAGTTCCCATGTGAGATCGCTGGCGTTGTCACGCCAAACCGTTCTGTTGTCCAGGTATCGTGTATACTCGCGGAACGTCTTTCGCTGATTGGCATGGGAAAGGATGACTGCCTGCTGGAGTTGTTGACTGTCGCTATTCATGCGGGCGAGTTGGGCGTCGAGAGTCAGGCTCTGTTGGTTGTCTTCGTTGGTGGTCCCCGCGACCACTCGACCCCTTCCCGCATACCCTTTTGCCTGCATCGCCAAAGGTGCTGGACCCCCAGGCATCGTCTGAGGCGTCTGAGCTGTCTGGGTCGGGATGGCCGGGATAGTCTTCGATTTGACGGGGCTGCCGTCATGAGATAGTGAGTCCGCCCTTCTCATAGGTGGATATCGACCCATAGGATCTGGGGCGGTGGGGATGCCATACATAGCTTGACTGAGGTGGCGGTCAGGATCCGTCATCATCGAAATGAAGAGAGGTGTGGACGTACGCTGGAGAGTTAGAGACCGGAAATATCTGCTATATTCGCTAGGAGGGATACGGGGGTGTACAGGTGGTGTCTCTGTAAGATGAGGTTCTTTTCAGAGAGTGTGTCACGGTGCGATGCTCGTATCTGTAGGGTTCGAGTTTGGACTTTGGCCTGATTGGCAACTGTTACTGACGGCCCGACAGGGCTCTGGATCACCTGACTGATGTTGGGGCTCGGCTGTCGGCGAAGTCATGCTGTATGAGGCTGTATCGAAGACCCCCAACGATACGCACCGTAGTGGCGTTCTGACGACTAGGTGGTGACAGGATGCCTGGGGCCTGGACTCCGGGACAGGGACGCTATGAGTGTCCACTCACTTTGTGTACATCAGTATGTAGCACCATGTACTCGATCCATCACATGTCTGAGCGCCCGCTCTCATCGGGTTAAAGGTCAGGACTGGGTACTGGCGGGGGRATGGGGGGRTGAAGCTATGGAGCTTGATAGAGCTTGATGGGACTCCATTGGACTCGCAAAGACGTCTGAAATTGACACAATTACAGGCCGAGTGGATGGGTCGGCCGGCACCGCGGCGGCCGGACCCTGTTAAGGCGCCTTACAGTTTCTCTGTGACGATGAGGCGCCCGACGTGTGGTTGGCTTGGTCATAGGCACCTCAAAAATGAGTCTTGCAAGTGTTTCATTCCTTTTTCATCCCTTTCAGTGAAGTAAGTTCATGGGCTCAACTTCAAGCTAGTCAAGTTTCTGTCCTCGGCTCGTTCGAGCAGCCACGGTAGCTGTTCTGAATCGTGATAGACTGACAGTGCATGATGGAGTCACGCCCATAGCTTGAAGTCGAAGGCTCGAGACTTGAGTACGACCTCAGACGCTCCGGCCTCAGGCCTTCACACTCACAGAGCAGGCTCGATCTGTGCTAGAACGACACGATGCGACATACCTCGTCAGATCCATTGCACCAGCTCTCGCGCAAACGAGTGACACGACTGACCTCCTTGACTGACCCCCGAGGCGAAGGCGCGGACGGGCAGCCACGTTCTTCCAGTCGCACTCATGCCCGCGAAGATGTGAAGATCGACAAGCTGACGAAGTAACATTCGACAGTGGTATACATCTCGCTCAGGCTCTAGGCCTCGCTGTGAGCTTCAGCCCCGATCTTCTCCTCCGGCATGCGCAGGACGGCAGTGTCTGTGTACAATCCGAAATCTCCGTCTTGCTTTGATGTTTTGGGTTGCCATCTTCCCGGCGCAGATGCTCGTTTTCGAATGCGCACCTTCTTCTGGGCAAAGGTCGGGAGTTTCGTATAGTTGTCCTGAGGCTGAGTATGGGCGTTGAGCTGGGCAATGGCGTCGACTGCAGACTTAGGGGTAGCTCTCTCCTCGGCCTTGGCCTCATCACCCGTATTGGCGCAGTCTTGGTCTTCGCCTTCATCCGCTACATGTACAAGTCCCTCGTCTCGAAGTTCCTGACCATGACGCTCCTCGCCTTGACCTTCCGCCTCACTCTCCTCTTCCACGGTGAATAATGTCGAGCGGTCATCAACCGCTCTCCCAGTACCCTCGTTGCCCGACTCCTTGTACTCGCCTCTCTCCTCGAAGACTTCTCCCACAAGAGTTTCGCCCGACAAAGACCTCTCATGTGTCACGCCCACCTGCTTCCCAGTCGAGTCCTCTGGGCGGGTGAGATCGAGGCCTTCCTGACAATTGGCTAGCGCGAGCAACTTCTCATGGACCCGATCCTCCAGCTGAAACTTCTCGCGTTTAGCAGCATCAATTCGACGCTGATACTAAGGTACGGCGTCAACTCTTGTCATTCCACATCAGAAGTTGACTATGGAGGATGGACTCACAAATTCCGCTACTCGCTTTGCCTGTATCTGCCAAAGCACAATCTCGCGCTCTTTGTCCAAGACCTCCTGCTCTGCCATACCGAGAGCAAACTGCGCCGAGGCCATCCTTGTGGTTGCCAGTTCCGAGTCGAGCGCTGCCTTGAGCGAGTCGTGTAGCTGAGCGAAGGCATGATCTGTGTGCTGGAGCGACAGTAAGTGAACCAGACCCATGGTCGACTCCCGCAGGACTTCTCAGACTCACCTTGTCGCGAGCCGCTCGCTCTCTAGAGAAGTGCTGGAAGACCCCCTTGATCTCGTACTCCGGGTCGCTCATAATGAGGCGGAAATTCGTGAGAAGTCTACTGTGGTCGGAGAAGACGTCGCTCGTCGTTAATGTCGACAGTGCATGTCATGGTCAGCAGTACTGCGTCCAGGGTCCTCGTCGCCATATGGTAGAACCACATCGCGAGTAGGTCCAAAAAGCACTGTCGAGGATAGGCTGACGCTTGGACCGGGTCTCCTATATGTATCAGGTTTCATGTTGGAAATGACGACGAGGTAGCGATTGTCGCGATAGGATTCAGTGCGTATTAGGCCTGTCGGAATACCCGGTACGTAGCTCCTGGTAGCTGAGAACAAAAAAGACAGAATCCTCTTCCCTGACGGGAGTTCGAAACGCTCTCTCACCCGTTTCATGTCGGCGACCAGGCCGATTTGCAAGTACTCCTCGACTCCGGCGCCTCCGTATCTCCTGATACCCTCAGATTTGACCTGAGGATCTGGTCACTGACTGCTCACTGAGTAACCAGGAGTGACCACGGCGTCGGAACTTGGCAATGAACTTGGGCACCCTCGCTGTCAGGACTCCATCGAAGAAATGGGGAAGCGCAGGGAAGCGCAGAGAGGCATCGCGCCTGCTGGTACTGAACGATATACATATTTGTTTCCGTCTCCGCCACCCGGTGCCTGGAGGTGAACGCCACAGCGTTATGAGTAACGCTAATGGGACCTAATAGACCTGACTAATTCATTAAGATTACATGCTAAGCGTATTACGTCCCTGATTAGATTAGGATTGCGACGAGCACCTCGGGAACCAAACAACTGCCCTCTGAGAGCTCTTTCGGGCAGTTCGGGCGGATGAGGAGTGGGAGCCGAAATGCTCCCGAGGGCAAGAGCGGAGAGCGTAGCAAGAGGTAGCAAGCCAAAGGGGGGTGTCAAGAGGTGTCAAGGGGGTCGTCACGCGTCAAGCTCAAGGCCGGCACGGATGAAACTTCTGAAACTGATGTCATCTAGAGGCAATCCCGCATCAACACGTTCTCACGCTCTGACCCCGTGATGGGAGCGTTCCCTTGGCTTGATGGCAGTGTCTTTGCCCTGGACCCTTGCTCGACTCGACTCTGGTTGGTTCGTTGAGCGACCTCGCTCTACACGCTCCATCATTCCATGTCTTTCCCATCATCGTGACCTCGTATATGAACAACTCGACTCTCGCAACTACACCTCAACCACCTCATTCCACTCTACCAGCACGACCGTCGCCATGGCCTTCTCACCCGTGCTCATCACCGCCGCCAAGGCATTCATCGCCTTCTGGTCCCTCATCACACTGGCCGTAGCAGCCGCGTTGATGGCTTCCCTCAATGACAGGTGTATGTGATCCCCGTTTGATCATTACTTCGCACTAGCTAGTAGCTGATCCCCTGTAGTCGGGATGAGCAATGTCTCCGCCACCAACCTCGCGAGTGGCAGCGCAATCATCGCTACCGGCGTCTTCTGCCTTCTGTACTTCAGTGCCGCGTGAGTCTTGTCTCGTTTTTCTAGTTTGGATGCTTCTGGACGAAGCTCATGTCAACTTCCTAGCGTCTTCCTGATCTACAGAAAGCCTGATACTATCCTCATCTCCGTACTGGTCGACACCATCGTTCTCGGCTTCCTCTTCATCCTGTCCTTGGGATCCACTGCTGGCCTATCGTCAGTAGCAGAGGTGTTCAGAGACTGCGGTGGAGACTCCATCTGCGGGTAAGTACTGCTCGCGAACGCCTCACACTTCTAACACTCCTGCTTTACAGACTTGGAAATGGCACTCTCGCAGTGGCCTGGATCCTTACCTTGATGGTGAGTGCCCCGTATCTGAAGGCATTGTCCTCAAGATCAGATACTGAAGATGTCACTGTCAGCTATTGGCCTTGTTGATCTTCGAAGTCACCTGGACACTTCTCAAATACGGCGGGGCAATGTCCACCTGGAAGACTCCGTTCAACGAGCTGCTTCGATACGGTCACCCTGCTTCCAGCAACGGCATCTCTTCCACCTCTGCACCTGGTGCCGGTCAGGTGCCGATGACCACTATCCCCGGTCAAGCGCAATACGCGACTGGTGTCACCGCACCTGCCGGCACAACGACTGGGCAGGCTCACCCAGCCGCTGGCTACGCAGTCCCTCAAGACAACTTTGGTGCTCCTGCTACGGGTCAGCATGTCGGCAGCAGCACTGTGGAAACCGGCGACCTCAACTCTCAAGCCACTCACGCCACGGCTCCCAACACTGGCTCGATTCGAGCCCTGCCATCGACTCCAGGCGATCTAGGTGCGGCGGAGATGGGTGCTGGGTCTTCGTCTGGTGCGCCAGTCACCGCACCTCAGCAGTTATCTGAGAAGAACACGCACCAAGGGCGACCAGGAGGACCAGTGACACAGTGATCGTCGCTATCTGGTGGACCATGCCTGGACGCGTGAGAAGATTTGAGTAGTAATTTAGTGGTAATGGCCGGTCGTGAGGATTCAATGGTCACCGTACAATGATATCGGAGGTGAATTCGGAGATGTATCTTCGTATGCCGATCAAGAAGACCATCTTGCCAGCTCGGGAAGGCGAGGGCGAGTACCAGTACGTATTCAGTTTGAAGGTTCCCAGAGATCCGAGCAATTAGTCTGGCGCTGCAGGGCATTTCGGAGGACAGGCGATCTCCGTCGCTGATCTGCGCCACGTGGCGCCACGTCGATAAAGGAGAGACCAGAGAGCAACCAGAGAGAGCTGCTCCGTGCTCGATGACCTCGTTTTTTGAAGCGCTACACCCACAAGTATCTTACATTCAGCTCACGTACCAGACGACATCTATCAGCAGCCCCTAGTCGACAGCGCTGAGGAGGCCAGGACAATCCTGTGAAGCAACGACCCTGGTCAGACCCTACCCGCGATGCGGCTCGCTCCGACGTTGGGCGTGACCCTTCCCGCGCTCCTGCTGTCATTCTCCTTCCTGACACCTGTACTGGGAGAGCGAACGGCACAGCAGATCGTGCAGGACGCGAACAGACTGCTTTCAGAGGGATCGTATCTCGAAGCCAGTAGAGCTTATACCGAGGCCATCGGTAAGTGCGGTCTCTGGCAAATACGTGGCGAGAGCCCCAGGTCATTTGATCAAGGAGGTATGAGAGCTGTAGCTGAGACGCCCATTGTATAGATCTCGATCCATCCTCATATATCAATTACTACAAGAGAGCGACGGTGTACCTCTCGCTAGGCCGGCACAATGCCGCCCTCGACGACTTTGATACTATCATCCGGCTATACCCTGCCTTCGGTCAGGTGGGTCCTAGGAGCAAGGGGTGTCTCTCAGGGTTCTTACTGACTGTAGGTGCAGGCTCACTACCAGAAAGCCAAGATCCTAGCGAAGGAGGGGCGATTCGCCGAGGCTCAAGTCGAGTTGAGGGAGTTTGGCAAGGACAAGAAGCTGGAAGCAGATGCGGAGGATCTGGTGAGACCTTCTTACAACTTGTATCGGCAAGATACTGATCTGCCATTAGGAACGATCTCTCGAGTATGCGATACATGCAACGGAAGCCACGCGAAAAGCAGCCAAGGCGTCTTCATGGCAAGTGTGCGTGGATGAAGCCAGTAGAGCCTTGGAAGTTGGACCAAACTCTGCGGAGCTGAGAGAACTGAGGGTCGAGTGCAACACGCATCTGGGACAAGCGGAAGCCGTATATGGCGATCTGACGTGAGCTCATCTTCCTTGGTATCAGCGCCTGTCTGACCCTTTTTGTAGCCGTTTGGCGACGCTCAATCCGTCGATCATCTCACTTCCCCTCCGGCTATCACACCTCTCTTACTTCCTCCTCGGCTCAAGCGCCGCCTTGACCCATATCAAGCAGTGTCTACACTACGATCCCGACTCCAAGCCCTGCAAAAAGGTACACAAGCTCCTCCGCTCTCTGGAAAAGGACACCGCCAAAGTCCGCAATTTTGTTGAAGGCGGGACACATCGATCTGCCGTCAAGATTCTGGAAGGAGAAGATGGTCTATTGGCTCGATTCGAAAAGGCTCTCCAAGACGCGACAACGGCGCAAGCCGACGGTACAGTCTACATACCCGCCGAGTTCAATGCCATGGAGAAGAGTCAGGGTCGATTGGAGCTGTATGGTCTGGCTTGTAAAGCGGCTGTGGGCCTCAATGACTTTAAGAAGGATCGAGGGGTGAAATGGTGCGAAGAGGCTCTACGGTTGGATGAGAACAATGTCGATGGATGGGTCAGCCGTGGAGAGGTGTTGCTGAAGGAGGAGAAGTGGGATGAAGGACTACGGGCACTGGAAAAGGCCTTCGAGCTGACAGGAAAATCGAGCCAAGAGGTGAGTCGAAGTCATGTCCGAGCGCTTCGAGGGTACTGATGTTTGAGATAGGTCCTGAACCGCGTGCAAAAGGCACAGAGGCTGCTGAAGGTTTCGAAGCAGAAAGACTACTACAAGGTGAGTATACGATACTGAACATGATCCGTATACGGTGCTGATGTGCTCGACAGGTCATTGGTGTACCCCGTGATGCCGACGAGAGAACAATCAAGAAAGCTTTGTAAGTGGATCAACGTCTCCCACTTGGTGTGATGCTTATTCCATCGGCAGCCGAAAGAAAGCAAAGACTGTTCACCCCGATGTTGGGGGCTCGGAAGAACAGATGGCCGCGCTGAACGAGGCGTACGAGGTACTGACCAATGAAGGTGAGCAGACCGCGCGCTCGCAAATACGAATATGGCTCATGCTCGCCAGACCTTCGGCGACGTTATGACAACGGAGACGATCCCAACGATCCACAAGGTGGCCAGGGAGGTAACCCCTTCGCTCATCATGGTGGCGGTATGCCCTTCCAGTTCTTCCAGCAAGGTGGGGGAGGTGGCGGTTTCCAGGGGTTCAAACAGCAGCAAGGGGGCCGACAATTCCAGTTCAACTGGGGATAGAACGCCGAACCCAAGGCGTAGATGTTATAGATGCTCGCGTCAGATGTATTGTCGTAGTTTCAGCTCTAACTTGAGCGCCGAATGCGGTACATCAGCTCAGTGTGTAGTCAATATGGTCAACGAAGGATCGGGTGGCGATTTACGGGACAATCCGACCAAATTAAGGTCTTCTGGGCTGGCCGCATTCGTCGATACCAATCGGGGCTAAGCCAGTCGCATGGTGCTTGAGATCGAGAGATTGTAGGTGAGGCTCATACTGATGCTTGAAGTGACTCTTTAACCTATGTAGTCGGATGACCCGTGAGATATTTTTTCGTCGCGCAGTCTAGGAATCTGTCCGTAACTGCAAAACGACTCCTAAGTCCTCATGCGTGATGAAGTCTCTGATAGGTTTGCAGCTTATGACTGCACTTGTGTACCTGTACGGGACCAAGAAGTTGCATGGTGTCGAGAGGAAGGGACCAAGGGTGTATCACCGTATACAAGAAGAGAGCCAGCGCGCCAATGTGGGCTCCACAACAAACCTAAACCGGGTCCTCATTCTGGCTTTACACTATGCTTCGTCCTCAATGCCAAATCGCGGAAAAGAACGGACTGTCTTGACACACTCTGGCTGTCCTCCGAGCGACAAGCCCAGGGGGATAAGTCATAGGGTGTGTGAACCACTCGGTGTTATAGCTGTTGGGGTATTTCCGTAACAGGCCACCCGCCCGATTCCCGCAATCACAACACGCATCTTGACCCCGCGCGCGTCCTCTGAGTTGACGTTTCGCCGCTCAATCTTTCTTCTCTCTTTACATCTCACATTTCCCATCGACGCGTCTTGCTCAGGTCACCAGGACCGCCTCTTGAACTGCGAGAGATATCCGCTCCTTTCGTATAACACCATAGGAGCTCCAGTATGCCCGCAACAAGAGGCAGCGAGCCCGACTCCGTGGGCGTGGCTCAGTCGCCCGCGCCGACCAAACGCAGACGTACTTTCTTCGCGTCAACATTGGCGATCAATCCACTCCAAGTCAGCGCTACCTCCCGACCAGCTATCACCCCTCGATCAAAGGTTCTAGCTGCGCTACATGAACCCGAGCAGCCCAAGAAGGCTCAAGCCAATCCACCTCCAGCACCAGTGGCGCGCGAGAAGAGCCAAAGGATAGTCAAGCGCGTGACGGAGTCCCAGTCGGTCGCTCGGCCTATCAGTCCGGCGAAAGATAAGGGGAAAGAGGTAGAGAGAGGGGAGAAAAGTATAGATGGAGACGCGGAAGCTGGACCCTCGGAGTCTGCGATGCCTGTCAAAAAGCGAAATAGGCCCTCTGTCCGACCCTTCAGCGATGGTACGAACAGACACGCACCAACTCCCACGACGACGAGAAAGAAGACGACCAAGGTCACAGTTACATTGACCTCTCGGAAGACTGTGAAAATCCCTGCAGAGCCCAGCACACCTCGAGCCCGATCTAGCAAAGCGACAAAAGCACAAACTACCAATGAGAGGCTAAGTGCCATGATGGCACAGTCCATCAAAGCCACTATAGATGGCAGGACTAGACCGTATACCAGGGTACCGGTATGGGAGGAAGGAGAGGAGAGTAAGCCAACACCCTCGCCTTCGCACAAGAGGTCATCGTTTTCCGCAAAGGTCAAAGTCAAGACAGATGCAAAGGCCGGTCCCAGCACAACATCAAGCAAGAAGAGAAAGAGCATGGTGGACGAGGAAGCTTCAGAAGCCGAGAATATTGGACACGAAGACGTGAATGAAGCGCCATCGGGAAAGGGAAAAGGAAAAGGAAAGGCAAAGGGAAAATCTGGATCTACCAAATCGTACATGGCAGCTGGATTCTACTGTCAAGATGCCAACGCGAAGTCACCCTTCAAATTAGTCAACAGGGTCTTGAGCGAGGGCGCACTTCTATCGCCAGTCAACACAAAGTACAAGAGATCGCTAGCCGCCAACTCGCTACTACCTGCCGCCAAGAGGATCAGCACGGCGACGAAGGAGAAGCCTATCTCATTCCCGCCTCTACCCTACGACCACGGTTATCAGCACTTCTTTGGCGAAGAGCACGACTTTGTGTTACCGTACAACATACAGCAAGAAGCCGAGACCGGTGCTTTAAACAGCAAGAAGAAGCCTGCCCCATATCAGAAGCTCAGAGGCAGTGAGTCGAATCTGCACAGAATACATCATTGGCCGTGCTGATACATGAACAGACGTCTTTCCTGACCGAAGCAGATACGTGACCGAGGAGAAAGCGATTTGCAAGTGCGACCCCGATAGTGGATGTGGAGAGAATTGCATCAACAGGATCATGAGCTATCTCTGTGGAAGGGACTGTCCCAGCGGAGAAGCCTGTACCAATCGCAGCTTGACGAGGAGACCGGGCGCATCGACCAAAGTCGTCTGGGTGAGCAGAATCATTCCGTATATCGGACTACGATTACTGACGCGAGGCAGACCGGTACACGAGGCTTTGGTCTTTTCACAACCGAGGACATCAAGGAGGGCGACTTTGTCACCGATTACAGAGGAGAGGTGAGTCAGCATTGGCGAAAAGCGCTTCCTTTGCTGAGGTCTGTGTCAGGTTATTTCGTTGAAGTGAGCTGCATCCATTGGGAATATCTGGTCAGATGACTAATTCGCTTCGTAGCAAATTCTACCAGAGAATCAACGACCAGTATGCTGGTCAGAAAAACTTCTACGCGCTGGCGTACGATCAAGATGAGGTGATAGATTCGGTGAGTCGACTCGGATACTGTCCCTGTGCTGGCAGTCGTACTGATTGGACCTGAAGGGCATGCGAGGTAACGACGCGAGGTTCATCAACCACGGATGTGATCCCAACCTGGAAGTGCGAAAGTATCAGACCATGGGGGATGGATGGGAGGAATTTGAGATAGGAATGTGGGCAATCAAGGACATTAAAGCTGGCGACGAGGCGAGTCACCACAAAACACAGTCTCTCCATCGCAAGCTGACATAGAGACTGACACAGCTATTCTACGATTACAACTTTGACAACTTTGACACCCGGCAAGAAGACCTCAGGACCCAATGCCGATGCGGAGCACCCAACTGCATCGGGTTCTTGGGTCGTAAATCTGGTGAAAAGAAGAAGAAGGATCTCCCCGTTGGTCTACAAGCCAAAAAAGCTGCCGGAGCTGCTCGTACTCTCAAAGGGAAGAAGGTGGTCAAGAGGACGGTGACCAAGTCTGGATCTGGTCGGGGAGCTATCAAGTTCAGCGGAGCGGTACAGCGGGCGAAGAAGGCAGTCGCGATGGCTACAAAAGCAGCAAAAAGGAAACCGACAAAAGCGGACCCAAAAGAGGCGAGATCAGAAGAGCTCTCGACGGCAAAGGCCACTGCTCTGTCATCGGGAGCTATGGCGGATCAGGTGCTCGATCCCACTTCGGTTCCTTCCACTGCGACCGAAGCAAACCAAAGTCCAAGTACTCTCAACGGCCCGTCTACCTCAACCACTCACCGCGGGTCAACCGCACCACCTCAGACACCCAGTCGAGCAACCGACACCGTTCCCGATGGCCTCCCGGCTGATGAGGACCAGGACGGCGCTGAAAGCCCAACCCCCAGCGAGATGGACAGCCAAACTTCCGCTTCGATCAAAAAGAGGTCTGGGTGGACGAATTGGCTGAGGAAGATTGCGGCCGAGAAGGAACGAACGTTGGAGGATTGGCACGAAGAGAGGATCAAGCGCAGAAAGGGGATCGCTTGGATGAACATGATGATTGCAGAATTTGGTGTTGCTCCCTCTGCCTCGACTTCGAACCCGGAAAGTTACTCGGACGGAAGGAAGCCAGCTGGTTCTTCCGCAAGTTTCGCCAACACGCTAGCCGCACAGGGCTTTGGAGCGGGACCTCAAGCGGTCAGAAACCTCGGTGGTCCGATGCACCACTACAAAAAGGAAAACTTTGTCCTGCCACACGAAGAGGTCCGATTGCGTGGTGTACTCGAGGCTTCCAAGCCAAGGCCTACGCCGGGCGGCAGAGCTCAGAGCCTGGACGAGTCCCGAGTGCCCGCGACAAAGTTCATCGACCTCCCCAAATCCTTCAAAGTGCCAGAGTCTCAGGCGGGGACCATGGACACCGCTTCCGGACCGACCGAGGCACTCAAAGACGTCGGAAGCATTACAGGTGCTATTGTCGATCCAGCCGCGTCAACTCCGGTCCCCGGTGTGTCATCCTCAACAACAACTTCTCCAGTTCGCTCCCAGCGCGGTCCTTACAAGGTGACAGCCAAGGCGAAGCGGAATGGTGCGCCAGCCGGATGGGTTTATACCCTCGCAACAGACGAGCCGGCCGTGGCTTCAGTTGGGCAAGTCATCCTGGACCTTCCCAGGGGTGCAAGGCGTGCAAGGCTGAGCGGACCAGCGCCTTGATCTCAGGCCGTTCCAATTAGGTGGACAGAGGAGGATGACGCGCGGTGAGGAGCCAGCCTGTAACGACCAGAACGACCCTTTCGAGATTTTACGAATAACGACTCCTGTTTGCCCCGTGAACATGCCTGGTGCTTTGTATAGTCTTAGTGATAGATCTTGTTCTCGCTGCGTTTAGTATGAATGGAGGGCAGCCCCAGGTGTCTTGTTAATCCTCTAGAGCGAGTCTTGCCCGGCGTGTACGATGTTGTTGTGAGCGGCGACCTCCACCAGTGTCTTGTGGTCGCGGACGCGAGTGATCGAGCGGCTCGAGCAACACTCATGTCGGGGCGGTTGATGGCTAGCATCTGTCAGTACGCAACTGAACCCTCAAACAGTCCCCATCGCGCAGCAGCTCTGTCTCACCCACCAAGCCAATTCCTTCCTCGATCCTCGCATTGGCTCGGCGAGACTAAGAAGCGCGGATCAGCTCGTGATCGAAAAGTTCCCTTTGTCCGAACGATACCGCGATCTTCACCATCTATGGCATCGCACGACGCTCAACTCCAGTAGTCACGCGACGCGCTTAGGAGGGGAAGGTTCGACCATGACCACGCTGAACAGGAGCAAACTGGGCACACTTGGTCTTCAGCGGTCACACTCGCCTCAGCCGCCCAACGCGAGCTCTGGACAGCCGCGCCCTTCGACCTCTAGCAATCGATCGTTCACAAAGACCGAAGCTGATTTCGAGGCGGCACTGCTCAATCCCGGCGCGACAAAGTTTCTCTCTGGCTCACCTGTGCTTGGAGATGATACTGGAGGCTTTGGAGATCCACTGGAGACCCCGCCGCGACCACGCCAGTCCACGAGTGGAAGTAGAAGGATACGAGATGGCGGCGACAGAGATGCGCCGGTGCCCGTGGACAAGAGGAGCTTTGAGGATGATATGAGAGATGGAATAGATAAGGAGGGCAGTCAGTCCTTCAAGATGAACGGAGGGAGGAAGATCAGCAATGGCGGAGTTCAAGCGGATGGCCTTGTGAGGAGGGAATCAGGGAGTGAAGCCCCCTCTACACCGAAAGGAATCCGAAGTCCAAGTGTCATTCCACCCACCCCTTCATCCAACGGCTCAGCAATCACCAACATCATAGTGAACACCCCGACGAAGAATGGCTCTGGATCTGAGAGAAAGGTCGACAAGCGAATCAGCCAGAGTACAGTCCGGACTATCGATTCTGGAGGCAGCTCAATGTCTCCAAGCAGGCTGAGTGTCGGTTCTGCAAAGAAGGCCAGCGTAGGTATAGACGGTGGGTACAGTAGCGGCAGACAGCTTGGTTTCATGCTGACATCGACGCCCTCATTTAGCCGAGCTGAATGAAGGCCACAAGACCAAGAAGCAAGCCTCGAAACGTCGCAGTATCTTTAGATCACCAGGTACAGCCTCTTCACCAGATCTCGCGACTCTAGTCCGCAAAGCTAAAGAGGCGAAAGGCTCCAACACATTCCCCCCTTCGTCCTCCAATATGGCAGCTCCGGCTCAAACGCAAGCACCGCACAAAACACTACAGAAAGCCCAGTATCCGACCAGACAAGCTCCCCTTCCTCCCATACCGGATCAGAATGGGTCGCGCAACATTCAACCTTCACAATCGGCCTCGTCGAGAATGTCCTCTGTGTCATCCGGAGCGGGCGGATCCAGCGCGCAGACACCCCATCGGACGATGTCGAGGCTTTCGGGCGCAGCGGATAGTGAGGATAGCTGGGACAAGTTTGGCAGTGGGGATCTGAGGAGTCTGCCTAGTGGAGAGCGTATGGCGACGATATCTGAGACGAAGAGCAGCAGGTCGAGAGAAAGTAGTGGCAGGTCAAGAGAAAGCAGTAGAGAGGAGAACACGAAGGCACGTTCACAGCCGGCGACGACAAACCCGTACAGAGCTGACCGAGCATTGTAGACACTCAGGAATAAGGCGAAAGGCATGTTCGGGAGAATGTTCGGTGCATCGAAAGATTTATCGGTGAGTTCGCTGGTAGCGTACGGATTTTGACTGACTTTCGATCCTCAGCCCTCGACGAGTCCCTCCTCGACGACTACAGCCCGGATGACCGAAGACATTTTGGGGCAGCCACCCGTACCTCCCGTCCCATCGCCGTACCGCAGAGAACCCGAGCTCCAACCTACCCCGGAAATCCCAGCCACGCCTGTCGTTCCGGTCATCATCAGCCAACCGCCCCCAATGGACGCTTTCCGCATAACGAACCCGGACCCTCCATCTTCCGTGGAGGGAGACAGCCCCAAGGTTCACCTCGACGATGGTGTCGACTCCTCTAATGATGATGGCCGGCGGTCTGTTACCCCGACTGCCAGGCGACCAAGTGGCATCGCCCCGGCGCTTGACAAAGCTTTACCTCCAATACGAGGAGACAGCACCCCAAGTGTTTCACCAGAATTGAAGTCTTACTCGGCTAGCAGCTCAAGACGGACCTCGATGCACGTCAGACAGCCAGCTTATGCGATGGACGACGAGCTTTCCTCCCAATCAACATCTCGTCGAGCGAGCCCTTCGCCTCGTCGTCCTGTCACCATGTCATTCTCAGACGACGTCGCGGGGATCTTTGACAGTATCGGCCAGAGCGACCCGGCGAGAGAGCTGGGCTTGCCTCCTGATAGCATGCGGATCAAGAACCGAACCCAATCAGCAGATTCACCCGTCAATCTTCGGACAAAGCCTCCTCTGGATATAGGTAGAAGTCCATCAACGGATCGGTCCCGTCCCAATGGTCATACTTCGCTCCTCTCTCCGGTGCCATCACAGCGTACATCTTCCTTACCACCCAACAACTCACCTAATCTCGGAGCTACACATCGCAATTCCTCTTCGCCAATCCCCTCGCCTCGGCCATCCGCAGAGGATGGCCTACTTCCTCCTCCCCGGCAATCGTTACTCTCTGATCCAGCGCAATCTTCGAGGCGGCGGAATCACTCTCACAACGGACCTTACCAATATCAACAGCCAGTCTCGCTTGGTCCTCCTCTCATGCCGTCAAACGGCGACTTTGGCCCTACGGCCAATGGAAAAGACGACACCATACGCCCACGACAATCTGTTGATCTACCGCCGTTGTCACCAGCGTCAATCCGCTTAGTGACTTCCCCCAAAACGGACGGCAGTACCATTCCGGGGATCTTCGCTTCTCAACAGATCAACCCTATGGAAAGGACAGTCTCGGCATCATCGCAGGATCCCTCTAGGCCATCTTCACTACTAGCATCCTCTGTCTGGGGGAGGCAATCGCCTTCGCCGTCCCTCTCTCGATCGAATCCGAAATCTCAGAACTCTTCCCTGGTACCGCAGCCATCACAGGAGGATGTACTGCAAGAAGTGGAGAGTTTGCCTGTAACACCAGTCATCGACCAATCGGCAACTCCTGCCGACATGGACGGCGAGACTGATGAGGAGAAGGGCAGAAAGTTGGCTTGCGAATTTTTGGACGACGACTTCACAAGCGTGCCTCACGACAGAGTTGCAGAATTCCTCGGTAGACCGTGAGTCACATAGATTGATGATTGGGTACGTCTGCTGACTCGGTCGTAGTCGCCCGGTGAACACTATCGCATTGAGGTATTACATGACCTACTTCAATATGAAAGGGCAGACCCTGGTCGAAGCGTTCAGGTGAGGAGTACAGGCTACAGGCGGAGTCTTTTGGTCGCTAACTGGTCATAGGGACCTATGCGCCAAACTGTACCTCAAAGCCGAGTCGCAGGAGATCGACAGGATCATCGAAGGCTTCAGTGCGCGATACTACGACTGCAACCCAACGACCGTGTTCGGATCTCCCGGCGTCGTTCACACTGTCACAGCGGCAATGCTTATGCTCAACACTGATTTGCACATTGCCGAGCTCTCGAAACACATGTCCCGAGGAGACTTCGTCAAGAACGCCATACGGGCGATCCAAGAAAGTGCTCCTGAGAGGGAGGGGTCGTCCACGCCAGATCTGGTCCGAGACGACTCTGGCAGTGTGCGCTATGCCGGAGCAGCCACCTCAAACCTGCAGTCCTCGGCAAGCGTGAGGGCAAAGACCGCACCCATAGGTCTGAATGCACCAAGAAGCGCGTCCGCTCCAGTGATGACGATCCCGCCCGCTCTCTCCCGCGAAGATAGCGAGAGGTCGATCGGGACGATCAACCAGGTCGGAGGCGAAGCCAAAGCCAGAAGTAGCTCCACAACCGTCAGCTCGTTCAACTATACCAAGGCATGGGAGTCAGAGGCCGAGAATGCTCTCAAGGTGGGTAGCAATAATGAGATATGTGATCCTAACGCTGCTCTCAGGATATTTTCAACCAAGTTCGAGCGGACAAGATACTGCTGCCGATCTTTGGCACGGCGACGAACAATCGCCAATCGGTCATCTCCTTGGGAAGCGAATATGGTCGGCCTAGGAACCCACGGTCTCCTGGAGCGAGGTCGAATGACCGAGTGAACGTTTTGAAGAGAGGCTCAATCCGCGGTATGCAAGGGTTGACCAACGCGAACAATCCCTACGGATCCGCCTTTTCAAATGATGGTCGACTCAGCCCGACACCTTCGTACGCCACATCCATTCAGGACACTATCGACGGCCACTTTGCCCCCACGATCGGTTTCGCGTCCAACTTGTCCCACACTGTCATCAAGGAGCAAGACGACGAGCGCAGTCTCCACAGTGGCGTCAGCAACGAGACAGCCGATGAGGATCTAAACGACGATGAGCTCGCTCTCATTGGTCCTCCATGGGCGAAAGAGGGTATTCTCTGGAGACGGACCGGAAATGAGGCGGCACTTCGCAAGACCGCCAAGAAGGATTGGAAGCAGTTTTTCGTGGTGGTTCAGAGAGGCGAGCTGTCGATGCACACCTTTGGCAGCGGAAGTGGAAGCAACACTTTTGGTACCGTCGGAGGTGGGAATTGGACGGTGAGTGTTCTGAGTGCCTCGTCGTCATCATGGCGCATGTCGCGACCGGCACTGATGCTGATCTTAGAGCAACGCCAATACCGCTGGTCAGTATTCGCTCGTACAGGCTGTAGCGACAGGCCTTCCAGGTGGATACGCCAAAGATCGCCCTCATGTGTTCAGCATATCTTTCCCCGGCGACGAGACGATATACCTACAAGCCGGAACGGACGATCTAGTGGGCGAATGGGTCGCGACGTGTAATTACTGGTCCGCCAGAAAGTCACGGCAGCCACTGCAGGGAGGTGTCTCGAATATGGAGTATGGCTGGCAAAGGGTGTTGCCAACAAACGAGACAGATCCACATCGACGCAGCCATTCAAACAACGATGACGACAGGATGTCGGTCAGGTCTGGTAAGAGCAACATGTCGAAAATGGGCACCTACTCCCGACGCACTATCGGTTCTAATCCTGCGGACAAGATGCACGTCAATGACTGGAAGCCACCCGCTCCGTCACTCATGCCGAGCCCGCTGGACGAGGAGAACCAATTGGAAGCTCTGGTAGCATATGTTCAACAGGTCAAGGAGGAGCTGAAGGCGCACAAGGAACTGGAAGAGCCAATGAAGCAACAGGTGAGTTCGGGCAAAGTCACCTGTACGACCACGCTGATGTCTTGTTCCGCAGTACTCCCCAGGCTCGAAGAATTACATGAAAGCAACGCAGAACTTTACGCTGAGAGGATCATACCTGGTCAAGGAGATTTATCGCTACGAGGGATACATCGATACCCTCCGGTCGGCCATTGCGCTGAGATTGAAGAAACAGGGAGAGAAAAAGTTGGAAAAGAGCTTGGCTAGGTCAATGACCAGTCTGCACAGGAGAGAATCGGAGGCCTCGTCCGGAGCTGGATATCTGGACGCTTCTGACGACGAGGATTGATTTATAATGGGGTGTCAGAAGTTGACCGGGTTTGTACGCGAATCACAATATGCCATCTATATGCCATTTTACAAGTCGACTTCCAGATTGCAAGATGGGAGGTGCGTATGGGTATGATGATACAGTGCATGTCTGAAGAACCTGAAAGAGACCAAACTGGGGGAGGAGGATATGGCTAACGAGCTTCGAATTGAACCTGTGGATATGATCAGCTGAGTCCTGCATCTTTGTCTCGCGTATAGCTGTTGAACCACCCACAACTACACGATCGTCAGTCTTTGAACTCCGTGTAGCGCTCGAATGTAACTCACTTCGATGCGTACGGGGCTTGTACATGACTCTGTGTCCGCATTCTTTACATCTTATCGTCTCGTTGACCCGGATTGCCGATTTGACACCGCAATCTGCAGCCGGCGTCAGCTGTGTCCTGATGTCCTCCGTGCCGTATACCGGGCGAGTATCGCGACGCAGAACGCACCTCCGCAGATGTACTCCACGACTTCAGGCGCATTGACAGTTTTCGAACGGTCCGGCATGGAATTTGGGTTTTGCGACTGCCATTGACTTTGCGACATGTTGAGCGAGGGAAGTTCTGGAGGTCACGGATCGAGTCTTCTGGGTATTTCAGAGCTGATGGTGAAGCAAGCGGGTCCTTGTAATGACTTCAGTCGTGAATGAGATGGTTGTTGTTGTGATTGAGCACCTCGAAGCTGGAAGCATCGTCGAAGTGAGCGTCGGTGAGCAAAATCACAGCTCGGGTGGCGACTGCCACGTGACTGCTCCGCGGCGAGCGCCGCCGCCGTGATGATACCCATGTCATGCAGCCGAGCTGCTGAGGGATGCTGCAGCTGCGGTCAAGCTACATTCAGTGACTGAGATTGCAGGTGGAGAAGATAGCTACGATCGAGGTGATCGATCTCTGACCGGCCAGGGTAGCAGAGTATGATTCTCTCTGGGCAATACATCGCCTGTCAGCTTTCTCGATCCACATAAGACCAACAATCAGCATCACGGACGGATCTCGAACCCGAATCACACGTCATGGACATCAACGAAGCGCTCACTGCCCTCGAGGCCCTGTCCGCCTCCCCCTCGACCTCATCTTCCGGTCCATTGGACGTTCTCTTGGAGAAACACTTTGCCAGTGCGAGGAGCCGGCTGCAGAATGGGGAAGATGCGAAGGACGTGATTGCGGATCTGCAGAAGAATGTGGCTAAGGCGAAGAAGGAAGTAGAGCGGGGGTTGAAAGGGTGGTATGCGGCTCTGGGTAACGTCGGCAAAGCGGTAGACAAGGTGGGTCCGACTTGGGCCAATACCTCTGCTCTGCTCCATAGGTCGCAACCGAGCTGATCCGAACCCCGTTTCAGTCTTTCCCACCAAACCTCGCGGCGATCAGTGCTGCATATGACGACCCGCCCTTATTCTCCGAAGGGGAAGCGCCATTGGCTATGGAGAAGGTCATTCTGTCTTCCTTAGGGCGGCAGGGGCTATGGGAAGCGGTCGAGGCTCTAGAGCAGGTGAGCAAGCTAATCCTCGGCGGCTCAGGAGAGTTGCTGATGATGCTGGCAGGAGACTGGCTTGAAATACGACGAGGAGAAGCGTGGTCTGAGTGAAGAGCTGCATAGAATCACCGACGAGATAGAATCAGGAGACGTGTCTTCGGCCTTGGCGTAGGTGTCTGTCGTTCCAGTTGAATGAGCCTTTACTGACCCGGTGACCAGGTGGTGCTCAGAAAACGCGTCTTTCCTCCACCTCCCACCACATCCCTCAGAACTGCCGTACTACCTCCATCGGTCGGTGTTCCTCCGTCTGCAAGATCCATTAGCAGCGATGAGCTATGCCAGGGCACATCTGATTGCATACGTCCCAACTCAGCCAGTTCTTCAACTCATAACATCGTGTCTGTACGCCAACACGCCGAGCAAGAGCAATGGGGAAGCCGAGTCCAACGGCAATGGAGACGGTATGGACATTGACACGGAACATGAGCAAGGACGGGCGACCAAGGCATCACCCTATAATCACGATAGAGCACCCTTGGTGGCCATGTTCAAGGCGGAATACTGCAGGAGACATGGGTGGCCGAAAGATGACCCGCTGGAAGTCGTGGTGGATCTAGGGTCTCGAGGCGGAGCTTTGAATGCAATTGAGAAAGCCAGGAGGGTGATGGGAGAAAGATTGGGCAGAGTCCGGACATGGACAGATCTACCTGTAAGTCATCGTAAAAGCCCGCAAAGGAATATCTGCTGATCACTGCATTCAGATGGAGATCCCAGTCCCTCCTTCCAGACGATATCACTCGGTGTTCGTCTGTCCTGTCAGTAAAGAGCAAGCTACGGAGGCCAATCCCCCCAAGATGCTCACTTGCGGGCACGTCATCGCCGAAGAGAGTTTCAACAGGATGCTTAAGGGAGGGTGCGTGAGAGTTCCTTCTCGCAATGAGGACAGTGCTGACATCTTCCTCTCACAGACGGCGCTCAGCTAAATGCCCATACTGCCCAATGGAGACGAGTCAGCAGGCAGCGCAAAGGCTCTACTTTTAGACTCGCGATCTGCCCAAATTTATGTGTACCGCCGTATATGGCACTGCCTCGGCCATCGATTGTAGACTATCACCGGATGAATGCTTGTATGTAAAGTGATGATGATTGACCACTGAAACTCCCCGCCGCTGTCTTCGTTGAGGAGCTGGCCGTCCGGATACCGAGCATCCAATTCAATGTCATGTAAAATATGCCTTGCTACTGTATACACAAAGATCCCTGTATGCTGAGTACACCATGTGCCAAGTTCCTGAAGTTGAGAGTCCGTGTCGGGCTTGACTGCTGCTAGGTGATTACCCTCTCTAGCTTTGACTACCTGGAACGCAACCCCTCATAGCCTCCTGTTCCTCTTCGCCTTTCCCCCTCGAGGTCCAGAGCTTCCGACGCTCTTCGAGCAGCGTCTCTGCCCACTTCTGAATAGTTGGATGCTCAAGTGGCGCTAAGAGAGTTTATTCAGCTGTGTACGAACCTCCAAGACAGCTATCACGGAACTCACGGATTGAACCCTTGAAAAAGGGGTGAAGCGTAGTGATGTCTTGCGCTGATGGCACCTGATCAGGAGATGCCCACTGTCTTCGAGTCCCCGACTACTCACATCTCTCATACTCGACAGCCTGAAGGGCAAGCTCTATCCTGTCCAAATCCTGTCTCTGATTAGCTCGTCGAGGCACACAGGCAGCTCGTTAGTAGCTCACTTTGACCAACTTCGACTCCGGTGTCTGCCTTGCTTCGTATTCCTGTTCGCATAGAGTCAGCTCCATAGATTGGGTTCCGATCGAGACGCTCACATCCCATAACGACCTGAATCGTTCCCTAGCCTCTTTGTTGCCCTCGCTACCAAGCATCTCGTTCAAGAATGAGTCCATGGCTTGGTCCTCCAGCTGGTGCTTGACATGCGCTGGTACGCCTTCGACGGGTGTTATGTCGCCGACGCTAAATGACGTCGTCAGAATTGACAGCGTTGAGTCTAAGATCGACTCACTAAGCCTCGGCCAGATCGTGAACGAGGGCCATCTGCGGAACAGGTCAGGGCGAGGTAAGTTGGACGAGCCGGACGACGCTCACCATGACACAACGAGGAATGTCCAAAGGCCTTGCGGGATCCGTTGGGATCATCATGGCCATCAGAGCCATTCTGCACATATGATCGGAAATACTGGGGACGATCTTTAGCTTGACTTGAACCGATTTCGAGGAGCTAGCAGTATTCACCTTTCTGGCAATTGGACCTAAGTTGTTTCATACATCAGCTGACGCAGGGGCGACCCGGGCATGCTGGAAGCTGTACTCACTCCCTCTCGGATCCATCCCGACCGCTTCTGTACCTAACGGTAGAGTCAGCATGATGACTCTCGGATTGGGGACTGCTTCCAGAGTCGCGCCTACCTTCAATTGCTCGAGCATGTGCAAGAATGCCATGGTATCCAACGCTTCATTTTCAGAGGACCTGCAGAACATTCTTCAGCTGGCAGACCACACCGCAGTCTCCCAAGCTCACTTGTATGGTGCTGGGAGCTCTTTACCCCCGGCGCCCAGTAAGACCGTTGACTCGGTGGTTGGTTTGTTGACAGCGTGGGATGAAGTTGACATGGCGTTTTCGACCTTGATGGGCATAATGCTTCAGGTAGGATACACGAAACTTGATGAGCCGGAGCTGTCTGTCCGAGAGACACTATCACGCGAAGAGTCACCGAGCTACACAGACGCCAAAGGTAGAGGAGTGAGTAGAGTGGACGAATGCAGTTCAGACTGTTTTGTTGTTGCCACGTCAGGTAAACTTTGGGTGGCAAAATCAAAGTCCTCGCGTGTAAACAGCTTCCGTCGGAAACAACTCATCCCTCCCACCCAAAAGTCGTTCTTTCGCGAGCGCTCTCTCCCCGACGCGACTGTATCTAATCTTGACTCTTCAATCGCGGTGGTATCAGGCATAGCGGGCAGGATCCCTCGAACACCATCACAGACCCACCGGATTGGCCGGACCATCGCGATGCTCACTAAGTAAGCTACATTACTACCTGAGAAGCGCACGTGCTGATCGGCTTTTCGGCCAGTCGATAGAATTATACCCGGTCCAACATCATGGCCGATTCGCAAACCCAGCAGCCGTCTTATCATGTCACGGCGGCTTCATATCATCGCAATGGAATACCTCAGCACCCGTACGAAGAATCCCAGCAGAGCGTTCCGCCTTCAGCGTCATCCCAGCTCTGGACCCAGGAGCAGCTCCTGCTGAACACTCAAGCACAGCGTGGGAGCAGATGGCACTTGGAAGCTGCAAACCGATCAGAACCGTCAAGAGCCGACGAAGATGTTGATGCCAACGAAGATAAGGATATAATGTCACCACCGCTCGACCCCTACGCACTATTCGACAAGTCTAGCAGCGACAACGGTCAACAGGCCAGCACGGCGCATCAGTCAAACCCTACCCCCGGGGCAAGTCCTCGCAATGACACGGATCCAGCGGTTGATCAGCACAGCTCAGGACCTCGGCACGGCGACAGCAGCGACATCCAAGCTGTTAGCAAGGACGTGGACCCAGAGGCACCCAATGGGGGAGAGAAGCTTGTGGTGGGAGCTGAGAGGGGCACCGCGCTCTCAAATGGTGCTCCCATGCAATCGGACATTAGGCAGGCGGTACCTGCATCTGATCGGGACGGCGGAGAAAAGGAGATTGAGAGTACCCAGGACTTGGTCGAGCACAGCATAGATCTGGATGAGGGCGACAAACTCACCAGTCCATCCCAATCACAGACTCACAACAATCAATTCGGCAAATTCCCTAATTACGCCAAAGACGTCTCTGCTAGTCTCTCATCTCCCACTTCGGACGCTGGCCCCTCCCATCTTCCGTCCGCCTGGACACCGTCTAAACGCTCTCAAGCCACAGCCACTCGGAAGACACCGCAGTCTGAGCGACGACCAATATCCGCTTTACCCCTTCCGAAACTCAGAGCGTCAAACTCAACACCAGGAATCTCTCGTGGACCACCATCGGCCACGCCGACACCTATGAAGCGAAAACATCAGGCACATGCCGCCCTAGTGCAAAGTCCGAGTGCTAGTGAAGGAGAAGAGGATAGCTTCGTGGAGCGTCCAACAGCCAGAGCTGTCAAGATGAGGCCATTGGACAAATTAGGGCAGATCCTCGAAGGCGGTGTCCCTCCTCTTCCTCCTAGGAAGTTTACACGCACCAGCAGTCGGCAATCTGATAGGAGCAGGACATCGACAAACGACACGAGGAACCGGAATGAAGACCTCCACTTGGGTCTAAAGCGACAACCCAGCCCTCGTTTGCCCCCAATAGGTGTGCAGTATACTCCCGTACCAGAAGCGGTGATCGAAAGTCCTAAAGGTCTCGACGAGTTTAAGGACGATGATTGGCCATCGCAAGTGTCGCTAGTCGACAACGTCAATGGCGCTCAAAACATCTCGCAGATAACAGAAGACGCCAGAGGCCTCGCAAGCCCCGAGTCAATGGCCAAGACGGACGACGAGACTGGACCTGTGCAGAGGCAGAGCCGACCCGGATTTGGCAGGTATGCCTCGATCGACAACGCCATGGACGACCAATCAGACTTGTTCCAAAGTTCGCTGGATCACCTGGGAGAGAAGGATGAGGAGGTTGAATTCACGTTCCAAGCTACCCAAGCGGCCAGTATGCCTCAGCGACGAGAATCATCACCGATCCGACCCGCCACAATTGCCAGTCTGTCTCCGACAGCGCTGCCCTCTTCAGCCTCGAATCAAATGGATGTTGATGGGGGAGGTTCGGAAGGTCTACAGGGAAACCACCTTGCTCCACTAAGTCCGCCACCCGAGCCGCAAGCAAGCTCTTCGCACTCGAGGTCTACCATTGTTCCCGAACATCGCATGCTCCGACCCACCAACAAACCAACAACGATTCACTCCAGAGCTCGAGCTGGTCAGACTCTGACTCGACAGGTGCCAAGGACGGCGCCTTTGCCTTCGCGGCAAATCTACGAGCCGACTCAGATTGACGAGCCAGCTGCGGTGACACTACCCATGCATCTCGACACAGAACAGGCCACTCTGGTCGAAACGTTCGTCAACGACGCAGCGCCAAGTCCGCCACCTGAGCGTGTCCCCTCCCAAATTCGACAAACGTCGCCCCTGACCACTCCCCCTCCGGCCTCGGACACGCGGAACGATCCGTACCCTTCGTCCCCACCCCCGTCCTTGCCCATCGAGCGACAAGATCCGTCCCAGGTTCTCACAGAGCTACCTCCTACACTCAACTCGTCACCGCCGACTCCGACAAGTCGATCCATCCCGACTCCAGTACCTGCTGCTCCTAGGCCGCCTCCTCATCTCGATCGCACACCCAACGCCACTGCTGGTCCCAGTACTGTCCGGCGAGCACCTCCGCCACCGCACACCGGTACATCCGGTCAGCTCATTACGCCAACCGAGAACAAGAAGGGCAAGAGGAAAGCGAGGAAATCTGCCAAATTACGCGAAGCGGAAGCCGACGCTGGTACAGATCTCTCGAGCGATAGCGGTGATGCCGTCGAAGATCTAGAAGACTACTCTTTCCGCCCAGTTGCCAAAAAGGCCAAAAGTACTTCTGCAGTACCGAGACCGCCCAAATCTCAATCCAAGTCGGCGTCCCGCAAGTCCGAAGCTCCGAAGCCTGCTGAAGATGGGTCAAATAGCGACTCGAGCGACGCCCCAGAGGATCCAGAGGACAACACATACCGCCCCGTCCAGAATGGTGTCCACAAGCAGCTCACTAGCGTCACTGCCAAAGGTTCCGGTCGGTCCACAAGGGCTTCTAGCACCTCGTCTACTTCCAAAGGCAAGGTCACACCGAAGGCGATCAAGCAGAAGAAGTTCGATCCCAGCGCGTCCACCAACGCTAAAGCGAGCAATACTGAGGCGGGCCCTTCGACGGCACGCCAAGACGTCCCAGCCGCTGCAGATGCCTCGACGAAACAGCCCGAACGGCTGTATGTGCTTGGTTACTGGCCACCGCTTCACTCATATTTCGTCGGCACCGTTGGAGATCGAGTGGGTTCGAAATTCTTGGTGAATTTCGTGGATGGACATCACAAGCTTCTCGCCCTCGATCAGATGCGGCTCTTCGAGTTGAGGAAGGGAGATGCCGTCTTTTCGAATGGAGACCTCAGGCACGAGGTCAACATGCAAGCAGTGGAAGCTTGGCACGGCGACACTCGCGGGGTCCAAGTCACTATTGGGGATAAGATCGCCGGACACATACCTCTAGCGGCCCTATGGATGAAGAAGAAGACGATAGAGGAGCACTTCGATACTCGACGGATTCTACCGAAGCATCTTGGTCTCTCGGCAGCCGAGTTCGAACCCCAAGATGACTCGTCAAATGCGAAGGTGTCCAGAGAGTCGCTTTGTCTAGCTGGAAGGTCGTTCCTAATCACCTCCGGGTCGTCGAGCGGCAATACCTCAGTCAACATACAATCTGAGATTGGCAGTATGGCGAGGAAGTATGGTGGCAGAGTGGTGGACGACTGGCCCAAACTGTTCGATCGACCTGGCGATGGTTTCGGTTCGAAGTTGAAGGGCAACGAAGCGCCATTTGTAGTTGTCCACGGAGGAGAGAGTCAAAAGCCAAAAGTGCTGGCAGCACTGGCTGCAGGCATACCCTGCCTAGTCTCGGACTACATCGACGATATCGGGAGGAAGGTGAGCTGGCATGAAGCATAGAATTCGCGTGCAAGCTAACAAGCTGAATAGGACGTCGATTGGCGTTCGTACCTGGTCTCAGCGGGGGTATCACTACAGTCCAAATATCACCTGTCACAACTAGTCGACCCCAACTGGGGTGGAGACAAGTGGACCGCTTCCAAGGCAAGGAGCATCAGGCAGCCATTCTCGGGAAAGTCTTTCCTCTTCTTGAAGCCACCCGATAGGGATATCGGATCCCTTGTCAGGGTGAGTCACTCCTCGCGACAACAGGCCTGGACTGTAGCTCATATACCGTTCGTAGGACCTCGTGCCGTTCTGCCTTCATGCCATGGGCGCCGCGAGCCTGGATCAAGTGAATTCAGCCTCAGCCGTCAAGTCCCTAGATGGGTATGACTACATCCTGATCGAGGACCGAATGTCGGCACGACCGAATCCGGGCGCTTGGGAAGAAACTGGGAAATTGTGCAATTTCCTCTGGCTAAAGCAGTGCATTGTGAGTGGCTCCCATGTACGTATCATGACCTGTAATACTGATACTGCTTCAGCTTTCTGGTGCCGCTCTAGACCCCGCTGTGCTTAAGGAGGAATCGACTGGGCCGAAGTAGACATTATGCTCGCATTTCAGTTCAACCGCATGACCGCGCATGTCAGCCTGGCGATGCTGAGGACCGACGCAAGTAGCGCTTGAAGTCACACCTCCGTGACAGGGAGTCATTGACTCTCCTAGCGGCAGCTCGCCTTTGTAGCCCAGCTGTGAATAATAAACAGGACCCTTCGTGCGATTAGTTGTACTTTCATACAGCATGTATCATCGGCTATGCTCAGAGGCTCATGGGCCTAACGAGTACATGACACAGTCAGCCCACAAGCTGTGCACAGCTGGGTCCTGCATGCTCACCCGGCGGTATGCCCGGGATCGGCAATCGGCAATTGGCGGAGTATCCCACCGCGTATCGAGAGCTCAGATCAGGTCGGGGATCTTCAACGTCTGGAGCTTTGGGTCTACACTGTGACAGCTGCAAAACACGAACATAGGTAAGCCAATACGGTGTGAGAGCTCCATGGGCTCCTTTTGACTGACTCACTCGATCAGACAGCGCCTTTGCCAGATGAGTGTCTCCCGAGCCGGGAGGCAGCTATGGTCTCCCCTTCACCCAACTGCTAGACCCAACCCATTGATATTCTATACACATCATCAATCTGCCCCACGACGAAGCTATGTCTCTGTTCCCGAGCCCCCAAAGTCAACACCGCAAACACCGAAACCACCGTCAGAGGCCTTCAAGACGGAACAATTACTAGGCGGGCGCTACGTCGACCGATTCCTACCCCGCCTTAGGGCAGTATCCCAGCGCACGGGGGTGCCATTGCCTTCGTTGGTCATTTCCTTTTTGGTGTTGCATGAGATCACGGCCGTTGTTCCTGTGGTATTCTTCTACTTCCTCTTCTACTCGCTCGGTCTGGGAACGGGGTTGATAGCCTGGATAACGGGCACAGCGGGCCATACGTCCAGCACCTTGGATGCCTCATCAACAGAGCGGCCAGACGATGGGGAGAGAAGTACGGGAGCCAGATGGACAGATTGGAGAGGGACGCTGGGAAGGTGGATAGAGGAAGGCGATAGAAAGTTTGAGAGAGTCGGAAAGCGATACGGCATCTTCGGTTACGACAAGCATGACAAAAGCACCTCTGGAGGAGGAGGGGGAGAGGGGGGATCGGGCTCGGACGGAGTGGTGGTCGTCACAGAGGATGCTGTCAAGCAGCATAGGATGTCGGCAAATCTGGCTAGTTTCACAGCCGCATACGTCGTGGTCAAGGTGAGCAGGACTCGTCCGGGGCGGTGGCTGAAGTGATGCTAACGGGAGTGTAGGCTCTACTCCCAGTACGCCTAGGTATTTCGGCAGCTGCTGCGCCAGCCTTTGCGAGGTTCTTTCCCAACTTGGTACGCCGGATAACGCGGCGGGCCAAGAGAAAATCATCGTGAGAAGGGGTAGCAATAGTACCACCTTGTGATGCATGTTGCCTAGACTACATCACAATCCGGAGTTATCCTCACAGACCGCTGGTCATGCCATTAGGCACGATCTTGAATCTCTCTGGTTCAGTCTCCAGCCGCGCTGCATCTAGAGTCAGGACTTCTGGCTCCATCATCTGATCCTCATCCTCTGCAGCAAACTCGGCCTCTGGAATTGGGCGTTCAAGCAGAACAAACGATCTCTCCGCGGAGTGTGGGGCGTTTTGGAGCCTAGCCAAACGAAGACGCAGCTCAGGCGTGAATGTAACCATGTTGAGCTCGACGTCCTATGGAGATTGTCAGCTGACCATGCCAATATGCACAGGAGGCTTAGCTCACTCTCCAAGCGATTACAGAGTCTGCCTCCAACGTTTCGAGGGTAGTCGCCGTGAGGTTGTCCAGAACATCCAGAGCCACTTCGACTTTCGCCCACACCAACTCTGGGTCTATCGCTGGAGTGACTTCCTCCGCTACTCTGGCCACCGCTGGTGCGGGCTCAGTCTCGCTCCTCGTCGCCTCCGCAAGGACCGCTGCAGGCTCCACCTCCTGCTCCTCTGCGCCGCTGGCACCTTGCACCACCCCATCCATGGCCACGTCCCACATGCTTACATCGTCGTACCCGTTATTCTGAGGCTTCCGCGGTCGTTGATCCCGACGAGGAGCCTCGAATGTCATCGACGTGATGAACACATTCGGAGGCAGGTCGTCCAGCTCTGAGGGCGGGATAATCCTCTGCCACTTCCGCTGAGTGTCCTTGCGGCGTAGCTGCTGGTCATGCCTGTCCTTAATTTTCGGTCCTCCACTTGGCGTTTCAACGCCAGGGACGCTGGGTGTCACATCTTGCTCTTGTGATAGACCAGGCGCCGGTGTGTAGGCTGCTGGAGCCTCAGGTACCGGTGTCGATGCCGCTTCGACGCCTTGAGCGAAGATCGTCTTCATCCCTTTCTGCGGCAACATCTCCTTCATGAAGCCTTTCTTCTTGTTCTTATTGACCATATTGGGAACCGGATACTCCGGCCTTGCCTCACTTGTCGTGTCCTGTTCGGCATCATTCACAACATTGGGCGCTTTTGGTGTTTCTGATGCCGCCGGGTCTGGAAGGCTGCCCTGTGCCGCTAGCTTCTTCAGCTGTCGAGCCCGCCGCCTTCTTATGTTTCGATCATGAGTCTCAGCAGTCCCGCGACCAGGCGGTACGGTGGTGATGGGTTTCCTGAGCATCTTGTTAGCTCGTTACTCGGAACCCTTAGGAGAGCTACTCACGAAGGGTTCACCTTGACGGGGAAACTGCCAGTTGAGTAATCTTTTGCCGGGTTCCTCGCAGGAGGCGTAGCTGAAGAGCTGGAAGAAGATGAAGAGGACGAGGATGATGATGAAGACGAGGACGACGATGACGACGAAGACGAGGATGAAGAGGAAGAAGAAGATGAAGACGAGGACGAGGATGACGAAGTATCCGAGCTTGATGAAGAGCTCGAGCTGGAGACGGACACCGATCGAGGCTTTGCCTTTTTGGGCTTATCCACTGGAGACCGTTCCTCCAACGTCTCAGGTAGATGCTTGGAAAGGACTCTCGCTGGCGACTGGACCACCTCCATAATTGGCTTCATAACGGGTTTTGGTGGCTGAGCTTTCGTCGACTTCCTCTTCTTCGATACTGGAGAGAGCGGTTCTGGAGCGGTAGCCTTCCTCTTCTTCCCAGCTTTAGACGCTTCCTTCCCAACAGAGGCCGCCGATCGAGATTCTGCTGGAGTTCCAGAGACCAGCTTCGAGCTGCCCGGGTACAGTCGAACGCTAAGCTCTGTGTCAGTGCCATCACTACAGAGGCTCCAGCTCAGGGCTCACCAGACAATGTCTCCATTCTCAATCAGGTTGATGTCGCTCTTCCCCAGCAACTCGAAACCTTCTATCTCCAACTTGATCTCCCTCCAGTTTTCAGACTGCTCCGCAATAGTCGATAGAGATGACCGCAGGTATTTCTTCAAATCGCATATTGTCTTCAAGTCACCCGGCACCAGGATTAGGATGTTGGACTGCTTGAATGGCGGTAGCAGAGATAGCTTGAGCCGCATGGTGCTGGAACCACGTTGAGCAATCGTCAAGCCACTGCCCCTCAGTCTCCTTTGAGCTTTCACGACCTTCACGGCGGTATGAGACTGGAGCAATATCAAGTCAGAAGGAAGCCAGTTGGTGGGCGAACAAGTGATCGACAACTTTGACTTTTTTGGTTCCGTCATCAACAACTCTACTCATCGCCCCCGAGTCTAGTCGTCAAGTATTCATGCTCAAGGTGGTCTATCTCACCCAAGGGGATGTCGTTGCAAGATTCAGAGTCAACAAGACTCAATGTACAACTCTAATTCGTCAACTCCACAAGTGACGATCAGATCCTCCGGCCACCTCCGTATCCCATCACTTCCTCCCCTTATCTCGCGGTGACAGGACTGGCTATTCCCACATTGTATCCTCCCGAGCCACTACCGCCTCCTCCACTTCCACCAGTCCTGCCACTTTGTCCGCCCTTTGCAGCCGAGGCCATCGCTGCGCTCTCTTGCTGCAGCTTCTCCTGATACGCATCGTACGCGTATTGCACGGGCTTTGAGAAGAAGACCTCGTCCGCAGTGACCGATTCCTCCGAGCTGTTCGAGGAGGATTTCTTCGAGGCGCCATTACCGAACATGTCGTCAGGGTCAAAGTGGTCTGAGAGTTCAATCAGCTCTTGATCGTCATGATACATCATCCTTAACAACTCACTGTCCTCGTCAACAATGGCTCGCCGTTTGCCAAGTGCTTTTCTACTCGGCTTGACCGGACCAGTGAGCGGTACTTCGTCCTCCTCTCCGTCGGCACCGGCATGGCCGCCACTGCCTCCGTCGTGGGTACTACCTGTACCCGATCGAGATGGGTTTGATCCAGCTCCTTGTTCTCGGTGAATACCACTCGCCAGGCTCTGCTGCGAGCCATTAGGTCCCCGAGTGAAGGGGTTGGGCAGAGGTCGAGGACCTTTCATTGGCTTGGCTCCTACAGGCGGAAGCGCCGTCATAGACTGGCCCAGGGGTGAGTGGGCCCGCTGGGGCGAGACGGGAAGTCGAAGGTTTCCGCCCGCACGGTCAGGAGAGGGCGTCCGCGACCGGACCAGCTCGCCTTGGTGGGGCCGGGAGATAGGGAGGGGCAGAGGCATATGATCCATCTGTGGTGGAGACGCATGTACTCGATCGGGATTGGGAAGTCGGGGATGCGGGCTTGGCGAAGGTGACCTGGAAGTGGATCCACCAGCGTCGGGAGCGAGCAATCCTCGACCGTCGGATCCGAGCTGTTGCTGCAGATATGCTTAGCGCCTTCTTCCGAAGTAGTATGATTGATTATGTCGACGCAAACTCACGCTTCGGTCCATCCGGGTCTCTTTCTTGCTCCGCTCTCTCACTTCCCGCATCTCCCTGTCATCAACTGCCATTCGCTCCATGTCGTCGTGCTGCTTCAATGCTTCACCCAAGGCACTGTGGGCCTCGAACAGTGTGGCCAAAGCGCGTTCCTCGGGAGTAATCTCGTGGGAGTCGTCCGAGTCACCCTGGTACATGGACTGGGCCATGACGATTCTTTCACGCGATTGTCCGGCCTCGACTTGTGCCCAGTCGATCTGGTTGGTGAGACTCTCATAAGCCAAGAAGCACTTCCGGTAGAACTCCTGCATTGTCCATCAGCTCGATCCTGGCCAACCACACCCTCCACCTTAACTCACCCTAATGATCGGCTTCGAGTCCAACTCGTCAGGTCTCGTAAAGACAAGGGCCTCCTGCAGCACTCTTGCGCTTTCCTTCCCAGCTGTGCTCTCTTCCACAAGCCGCCTGATGTCGTCTCCGTGACTCGGCAAGGCAGAGTATCCAGGACCGTCCATTCGCGGGCTCGAGTTTTGGTACGGCTGGTTACCCGGCGGAGCTCTGAGGTACTGTGCATTGGGGGAAGACGGCCGTCTCGAGCTCGGATAGTTGGAGTTAGGCGTAGAGTCGAAAGAATCGAAGCCTCGCGAATCGTAGAAGTTTTCAGGGGTAAAGGCCTGATAATCCGCAGGTAGCGGTATTCCCTGCGAGGTCGTCAGAGCTGAGACAGCGGAGGATTGTGAAGCCTTGAATACTTACCGAGTCCGGCTCTTGAGGCATCTTGATCTTTCTCCACAGCTCGCCCAGTCCCTCAAATCCCTTCTCTTGACCAAAGTTGTACGCGATATCGGCCAAGATGTCGGCGATCATCCGATGGGTCGCAGGCGAGACGAGAGCCTTGTTGGGCGGTGCAAGCAAAATAGGCTCGAGCGATCCAAGGAACTTCTTGCCCGATGCGTAGGCTACAAGCATATCAGCATCATGCTCCCTGTTCCTGAAGCTCTTACACACCTCTGAATCCCTTTGCGTGGACATTGCGCATCATGATCAACCACAGATTCGCGGCAGCGCGTCTCTCTGGCTCATTGCCATGCTTGAACTGCTTGCGGAGAGCTTGCGCTGCTTCTTTAGTCACGGCCTCCGCTGACTGAGATTGATTGATCCTCTCGCAGACCTCGAAAATGGCCGAGAAAGGGGGATTGGGCTGGGCGCACAGCATTTCTAGGTCGGAACCAATCAGTACACAATAACCACATGGCGGCAGCACCACTCACGAATGGCAGATGTAACGCTGTCGACTTGAGCGGCATGTCCATGCTCTTTCTTCTGCCCGCCTCCAAAGTCCAGGCCCAGCATCCTCGCTGCACCGGCTCTGTACGAGTGCTCCTCCTCGACTAGATTGCCGTGTCCATGGCTGTGATTACTGGCTGGGACGCTGCTGTCTCCATCATACTGCTGCCTGCTCCAATCCGAACTCTGCCTAGGCTCATCATGACTCCTGGCCAACTTCTCCTTGTCCTTCTTGTGACCGGTCTTCTCCTTGCTCATGCCCATGTTCATCCCCCAGAATTTCTTCTTCTCTTTGTCCTTGCCGCCGTGCTGGCCGGAGCTATACGCGTCGTGCTGATCCGCATCGGGCGTAGGTCCTTCGATCCGCACTGCTGACATCTGCTCCGTCATAGGATCATACGATATCGAATGGGATGGCGGAGGGATTTGAGGTGTTGGGAACGCCTGGGTTGGATATCTGAGCTGGGCACTGGTGTCCATCGGCACATTCGGATCGGGCGAGGCATACGAATTCGAAAGCGGTGAACGAGAGCCGTAATGATACTGCGAATGCGGCTGTGTTGGCTTCTGGAGTTTTGATCCTCCATGGCTGTGCGACGATCCCTCGTGATCGGATCCTCTCATCGAGCCACTTGCACTCGAGTATCCTCGATCCCTGCCGGCCCTAGGAGCAGGTTGGAAAGGCTCCAGGTCGTTCGACAGGACGCTCGACTGCGAGTGACCCAGACTGGAGGGATAGCTCGGTCTTGGCGGCGTGCTTGACTGCAGCTGACCTAGCGGAGATGGAGGTCTAGCTCCGGGTGGTAGGTAGAGTGGAGCCTGCTGGATTGTGGGAGTGGAGGATATGGAAGATGGTTGATTTGTCGGCGATGGAAGTGCACGCTGCGCCGCGGGTATTTTTGGCGGAGGAGGATAAGGGGGTTGAGGACCTGATATTATTGTCCATCCGTCTGGACTGGGTGTTCCTTGGTGATGATCGTTTGCTCTAGCTGCAGCGTTGATCGGCAAGGGCAGACCCTTTGATGGGTCTTGATTGCTTGAGCGTTGTTGAGCCAACCATTCATCTCTCCTCGCGTCCCTTTCTCGCTCCTCCTGGGCAGCCTGCATATGCTGTATCTCCAGTAGCGTTGGTGCACCCCCACCGAGCCGCTCTTTACTCTTGCTGCTTCTATGAGCCGAGCTGCCGTGGCCCGGAGGATGCGGTGCGGGAGGCGGAGGCGGTAGGGACCCGTGCGCGGGCGACATGGGTGATGCCTGCGCATGCTGCTGTAACGCAGCTTCGCGGCCTAGATCCACTGGAAAGGGCGTAACACTTCCTTGACGCGGTCTGTTCTGGTGATCATGATGTGGATGAGGGTGACCGTGTGGTTCGCTGGAAGCTGGTCCTGCAGTCACGCCTAGGATGCTGGCCATTGACCTCTTTGGGGGTATATCCTTCCCACTTTGACCATCAATCCCCACGCCCGGAGTTTCAGCGACACCGTGCTGTTGCGGCCATTGTTGCTGATGGGTCGACGGCTGCTGGCTGATATGAGGCGAGCTCTGGACGGGTGTGTGCGAGGGTGAAGGAGGAGGTAATGGATCTATTCCAGATTTGCTCGTTCTGAACAATCTCTTCATGGTGTGGGATCGCGGAAGGAGGTGACCATCGACTCGAGCGGGCTGATGACTGGAAGCAGCGTGGAGTAGGTTGTCGAGGACAGAGTACGGTACAGGGTTGTCGCTGTGTTGATTGATTGATCTAGACGACCAATGCTCGCGGCTGTCCCGGCCTCAAGTTACTCTGTGAAAGTGCTGACCGGAGATGCGATCAAGGTGCGCTCCCCGACGTAGATGTCTCCTGGTTGCACTACAGTCCCTCTATGCACGGCTATCTGTCCTCTGGGTTGATGAAAGGAGGTCGCTCTGGGTAGCTCTGGGTGTTGTCGCGGAGTCGGGGTCGGAGATTAACCAGCTTTGGTTTTGGTGCTGCGGGGTAGTCGCTTTCGCGAGGCGGTGATGCAAGCGACTAGCGTGTGTGTTGTTGGAGCAAGCAACAGTGGCGAGTGATCTACTCTCAAGCTTCTTTGCTACTGATCGCTGTCGACGTGGTGTGTCTCCTCGTTGGGGACCGTCTTCACCGCTGTCTTCGTCGGTGTCAGTCAAAGCTGTGCCCCTTCCTATAACGCGGACCAAACTCGTCCTTAGCGTGAGCAGCACTCGCTTGGCCCAATCCCACGGCCCAGGCCCTGGTGGCGAATCCTCACCTAAAACAAGGGAAAGCGGTCATCGCCGCATGCTATACTGCGATCGAGAGCCCTCTCTCACGGTCCACCTCTGGTCATCTGTACCAGCCAAGCACCACAAGCTTGCTATAGCCTAGTTAGCATCGTCGTAGCATCTCCCATAGTCACCCAAGTATAAAACACCTCGACCCAATGTGCAATATGATATATCATCTATGTCCGGCTCATACTCGTCAATCGTAATGCCTCGCGGCCTGAAAACTCCGAGATCACCGCTCAATCACTCTTCCTCAACTGGATGTACCAACTCTCTCTCCCGATCCAGCTTCCGCCCGATCACGCTCTGATCCCAGTCACCCCACTGCCCGTAGACAGTTTACTTCCCTTGCCCAACCTCGCGTTCTCCTTTCCGCTCCCAGTGGACATTTTGGCCTTCCTGGCTGAATCCCCATTCTCATCGTTCCGATACACTGACACTTTCTTCTTGTTGGAACCAGAGGACGCTTTGGCCGGATTGGCCTTTTGGCTTTGTCGGTTGGACGGCTTGGGCAAGGTGTTGTTGTCGAGACCACTGATCTCTGACACCAGTGCCAGAGGTTTATCGGCCTTGTCGCGACGCTTCTCTCCCTTGTCCAGGCCCTCCGCCTCCCTCAACTCCACTTCGTCTGCTGGGCGGACCGACTGTCTCCTGTCCTTGAGCTGTGAGATCATATCACGCTGATGCTTTGATAAGGTGAACCCCTCGGTGACTCGCAGTGGCTGTGGCGATACCTCGCTCATCGACGTGTATCCCGTATACGCCGAGCTGTATGATTTCTCCGATCTCACCGTCTCGGTCGACTTGCTTGCTTGATGCGTCTTCTGCAGCTCCCGCATTTGTTGTCGGATAGCCACTGGTGGATGGGCAGTGGTGACTGCTGGTCTTGAGAAGTTTGGCACCGAAGACGATGTTTGGAGGGGTGGATGAGGGTGGGACGAGATGTTCTGTTGGGAGTATCGATGGTTCAATCCCACTTGGCTGAGAGGATCGTTCTGAAACCCAGCCGGCGGCAATGTAGACCAAATTGGTAGAGTCGGTAGAGGGTGTTCCTCCGCATCCTCGAATCGGTCCATGGCACTTTCATCCGCGTCGGTACTGGTCCATCCGCTCGAACTGGAAGCTCTTTGCAGGGCATGTGTCGATGGTACAGGTGGTGCCGATGTCGACATCGTATAGTTCGATTCGTTCATCGACGATAGGCTCATAGCGCTAGCCCTGGATTCCGATCGGTGAACGACACTGTCCCTATCCCTTCCGCCGACCGATGTGGAGTAGTCTGACATGGTTGGCGAAATGACAAACTCGGCTCGGGTTGGCGTATCCATCGCCATGACCATCTCCATCTCCTCGGCAAGCCTTTCCTCGTCGGTGCGGATCGAACTGCCTATACTGGCGATAGAGTGGTTGAACGAGCCGTCTCCATGAAGAATGATCGGCGCAAGGTCGGACAAGTTCATCCTGGAACTCTTCTCCGAAAGCACTCTGGAGCTGTCGCCAGCAGAGGCGGGGGATGACAAAGCGATGATAGCACCTCCGAGCTCGTTGAGCGTTCTCTGCATTCGGGTCGACTCGGCTGTGGCGTTGCTCTCATCGCGTTCGCTCACTGGGGTGAGATCCCTGCCAGCCCTCATCTCCGCCCTTCGGGTCGCCAAGTTGCTGGGGAAGGGAGGAAGATCGATACCCATATCACCCTCCACCTGGGGCGAGTGTAGCTCATCGATGGACCTCCTGATGTCAGACTCAAAGTCCGAGGGGTTGATCTTTGGTAAGCCGAACGACGGTTTGTGCTGGATCACCCTTTGTCTCAACCCATTTTCGTTTGGCGTCGAGTGGTTCTTCAGGTCACCAAAGTCGGGCGATTTGCCAAAGTCCACGCTGTTGCTCTGACCCCTGGAGTGCCCACGAGCATGACCATGTCGAGAAGGTGTGGCTAGATCCAGAGAACCTCTGAAATTCGGGATACTGCTCATTGAAATCTCTTGCTCGCTCGCATCGCGTTCGAATGTCGCTTCGCCGATGAAAGAATTGTTATCTCCAGCTCCAAACTGGCTTTGCAGTACTCGCTTGGGCGGAGCGGCGCTTTCGAGTCGGTATTCGTTGGAGTTTCGTGCGGGCACTGGTTCAACTCGGACATCGGGGCCAATCTTGATATTGGGGACGAGGCTGCGTTATGTCAGTCCATCGATCTTCAACGCGAAGTATCCTGTAACTCACTTTGGCAGAACACCCGCTGTAAGCCAGTCCAGCTCGTATCCCTCATCCTGGCCGTGACGGCTACTGGCTCTACTGGTTGATCGGTTATATATGAATGCTGGACCATGGCTCATCCTGCCTTTCTGGGCAACGTGGATCTCGGCACTTCTGAGTGTCGTCATGCCCTCTCCCTCGGTATCCGCCGTTGCGTTACCTCTATAGTCACCAATCGCGTCGTCGCTATTGCCCTCGGTGATGTCGCTGACCATGCTGAATCGCTGTTGGCGCCTCTTGTGCTTTGACGGCGACTCGATATTGATGGCAATAGGACTCGGCGGGACGTCATGGTCTTGCAAATCATCTTGGATCATGGCGCTGATCCTCCCTGGTAGCATGGATACCACTCCCCCTCTCAGCTTCTTCATCGCCGAAGAAGATGATTGACCCGTTTCTCTGGGCATCCTGTCGAGAACCACCATTGCGGGGACCGGTTTCAACATCTCGGCCGTCCTCGAGAGCCTGTTACCAGGCACCACGGCGTGTCCATGTTCGATCCAAACATCACCCGATTGTCGCGATTGGTTCCCTCGGACTTGTCTCTCGGCAATCTCGTCCCTGAGCGCTTTGTCGACATCATTCATCCCACCGACCTGGTTGAGGCCAATGATGGTGTGGGGTCGGGCGCGGAGTGGCCTGGCATGACCAAAGTTCGAGATACTAGGTTTGGCCTCGAGGAAATGGGACAATCGGCCTGTCGGTACGGACATTCTCCTATCGTTCGGAGGAGTAAGCTTTGGCGAGATTGACACCGGGAGGGGCAGCTCTGATGTCGGTAGCAGAGCCAAAGATTGGTGAGATGAGCCAGTTCGGACCGAGCTCTTCTCGCGCTTGGCCTGGCGTGTTGTGCTCTGAGGCCGATATCGCAGGAGGTATGACGCGAGGATGAGGAACGGAGCGGGTATGAGCAGCGAGATGAGGTAGAGGATTTGAGTGACATTGGTGAGACCGTTCAGCAGCAGCGGCACTGTGAAAGCCTATCATATCAAACGTCAGCTTGACCATACAAGGGCACATCGATCGACTCACATAGCAGAAAATGACGAGAATCAAACCGAGCACTCCCACTCCTTTACCCTGCTCGCCCCAGCCTTCCATGCCGTCCACCTCTCCATCCACTTCAACCCAATCTCTCTCTCGCTCATTCATCAACCATTCTCTAGACTCCTTGGGCAGTATGGTCGAGCTATTCTGCCAGTCTACGGCCGACTCGCTCCGCGCGACTGTTGGCGTTGGGGGTAATGGCATATCCGTTGGCATAGGGGGTGGAGGCGGTGCTCTGGGCGTTGCAACGTTGATCGGTGTTTTCGGCTTTCTCGCTCCTCTCTTCTGGTTCGCCGGCGTGACAGGCTCAATGATTTCGCTGGTATCGGCGTCGTCATACTGATTCGATTGTTGCTCCATGGCAGAGTGATACGAGCCCAATGTCCAAGTCGAAGATCCAGCTCCGGACACTGATCGGTTCTGCGGCACGAATGTGATCGCATCCTGGGAATTGGCCAATCTGGTCGCTAGGCTGACTCTGCTGCCTCCCTCTTCAGATTCCATTTTAGCCATCTGCTCTGGTGAGAGCGGGAATGAGGCTAGAGATCCAAAGTGCCTAGGCGGCAGTGGGTTCGTCGGATCGACCTCGTACGCTGCTACGATGCTGCCACCAGGGGAAGCCATGGTGCCAGTGGTGTACTGCGATAGCATGGTCTGATCAGCCCAAGAAGCTGAATGGCCGACAGAAGAGCCGACAGAGCCGATCGTCGCTTTGGAGACTTTGCCTTGATTCTGGTTGTAGGTGAATGCCGAAGGTGGAGTAGGTCTCATCGGCTGAGCCAGCGACGCAGGTGGTTGAGGAGATGGGCTTCTAGGTGATCTCGTCATGGCTGGTTGCGGAGAGGAGATGCCTTGATTGTCGGGAGAGTAGTCCCATGTGGGGATGGTGTCGGGAGAAGTTGTCGGACTAGTAACCCAAGAGTTGGGAGAGCTGTCAAATTCGGTTGTTCCATCGTTCAAAGCGTCCCTCATTGAAGGTCTCGAGTTGGACGACCTTGGTCTTGATGGCGCTCGAGGGGTTTGCAGAGAGCCATATGAGAAGTCGGAGATATGAGCGGACGAAGCGTGCGCTACAGGAAGTCAGATCTGCTGCGATGAATTCAAGCTGGAAACAAACTCACAGGGCGAGGTCACCCAGCTATCTTGGTTGAAGTCCGTCGGGTCCGCCGGATTGGCCTCCTCTCCAACCCTCTCTTCACTACCGTACAACCTGATTCCACCGCGCTGCTTGGCTTGGTACGCCCTCCGAGCTCCAAACACCGACATGATTAGGGTGCCGAAGAGAACTAAGGACAGGAAGGCCATGATGACGGCATCACCAATCGAAGGGGCAGCGGCGCATATCACAGTGACAAATCCCGTCATGGCCAGTGATGCGGGTAGGATTCTTGCGAAGATCGTGGAATGGTCGATACCGCCAGCATCGAAGATGAATCTCCCAAATCTAGTAGTACTGCGGTCGGCCAGGTGGAAAGTGCAAAGAGCCATAATGGTCGACGGGACGAACGTCGAGGATATCGCTACCATCCACCAATGCCCCTCTTCCCTCTGTGTCAGAAAGGCCCATCCCACCGACAGACTGATGAAGCATTGTATTGCGAGCAGTAGTATGATCTTCCCCCGCACCGATAGGATGTAGATATCGTCGTATTCGGATCCCCGGCCGGAAGGCGAATTTGGCCTTGGGGGCAAGTTGAAGAACTCTCGTGGGAGGTTTCGAGCTCGTTTCGGTCGTGGGATGACGGTCGATAGTCGCTGTAGCGACGGGATGAGATGGATGTTCGGCAGGTAGGCGAGGAGTGGGGTAAGGTGGTAGAGCGTAACGAGAATGAGGAGAAGTAGTGAGGGGATGGGTAGCGTGACCAGAACGATGGATGGGAGACCGTTCTCCAGCATGATGCCGGATTGAAGGGTGGTCGTGAGGCGCAGTGTCGAAGATCGTAATAGGTCGTGATCGGGAGAGAGGCACGTATCCGGCGTTGTGCTCGCTACTCGCTGCTCTTTGCGTAGACCCTTCTCGTCGTTTTGTCGTTACTAGTCGTCAATTGCAGCGCAAACAAAGCCAAACGTGAAGACAACCCAGAGTCAGATCGAAACTCGAGTCGTTGACATCGGCGTGAGTATTTACATCGTCAGCAGGCCGTGTCACTCAACGCGTCGTGTAGCGTGTGAAGGTGTGTGGTTGAGTCAGGATGTATGATCGGGCGATAGGGCGAGTATGGGTGCGAGTAGATACCGTCAGTCAACCAACCCGATCGATGTTCGTCCTCGACATTACACCAGTCCGCGTTTCAGGCACGACGTACGTGCTGACCTTTGAAGTGATCCCGATTGCTCCAGCTCCTCCTACCTCGCGCCTCTCCTGATGTTCCCACTTCGACAGTTGGCAGGTGGGCGGTGGTTCTCGTTCCCAAAGAAGTCCAACTTGCTTTCGAGTGATCCGATCGAATCACAACGACGTGTCTGCCGGCCGCCACGTCGTTGATCCAGCGGTAAGGCCTGCGCCGCCACCTTGCGAAGGCCTGCGGTAAATCCATGACAGCTGGCAAATCGCGAGCCTATTCCAGCCAGTCGTCGACGTGACTGCCAATCCGTCTCGCAACTCAAGCTTGAAGCTTGAAGCTTGAAGCTTGAACATCCACACCTGCAGTCGACGCTTGGAGGACACTTGGTCGGCCAGTTCGGCTGCTCTCTCTGCTCGGATCATATGGGATTCGATACAGTTAGAATGACTTGGTGCCCCGATTTTTGAAGAACAGCGACCATGCCGCTTCGCCTTCACCCTCTCCGACCACAGTTCGCTATCCCTCCTCGTCTGCGTCATATATCTTTCATCACAGTTCTCTGGTTCTGAACGGCATGCAAGTTGAGCGAGTCTCATGGTCAGTCCGCCTCAGTCTTTCACCGGGCGCAAACACCTCGATTCATAGCCCATGATTTCACAACGCTCGAATTGACAGATGTACCAGTGGATCTGATACAGCCCGTGGGAGGGTTACTATACTGCCTGCTTATCGGGGGGATGGGGGACGGAAACGCCCCAGCCTAGCCGCCACATGTCATCCTCACCTTTGACCTTCTTACCATCAAAGGATGGGTCTAACTGTTGAGACAATGTCGTCTCCGCCGCAAGTCGGTTTTGCCGCTGTCTAGTCTGGATGTAAGGCTTGAGAATAGGGTACTATTTCACTTATACCAATCTTGAGCACGATTCACATTTTGACAACGAACGAAGAATGCCATCTCGGGATACGTATCAACCTGAAAATCAAGACCTCTTCGCTCTCTACGATGGGATCCATGTGGTGGAGGACGATGGCGGGGAGGACGGGACATTCGGAGTTCGTGACAGACCAGAGGACAAGTTCACGACGATCAGTCAACAACAGACCATAACGCAACGACCACGATTCAGCTTACGCCCATCTCACCAATTTGGATCCATGCGCTTTATCCGAGAGAATACTTCGAGGGATGTGTCGACCGTCTCAGAGATCAGTGCCGCCGAATCAAAGCTTCGAGAGTTGGGACGTGATCCAATGGACATCGATGTCGCAACATATCGACCTGTGGATCAGATAGCCAATACCAAGAGGAAACGAGTTATTGACGATAATGAAGAAGCATCTCGTGACGAAGACGGACAGCGTATACAAGATGACATAGCGAGTCGCCGGACAAAGCGACAGCTGACCACACATCCGATTCAATACACACCTGGTCCTGCCCTTGACAAACCTCTCAGCCCCATTACCCACTGGCCAGTGGTCGACCAAAACACCTTTCGAATACCACCTCCCGACGCCGAGGACGCAGTTCGGATTGACACCTTTCCGAGTTCGAACCAGCTTACCCCTCCGATATCGCCACACCATTCCTCTTTCTCCTCATCCGGCCTATCAGAAGTAGATCTTCCTCCCACCCCAGACACACCGATGGGCAGTCCCTGGACAGGCGATACAGAACCGAGTCAACTGACACCCGAATTACTCAGCGAGGCGCTGTCGTCCATCGCCTCTCAATCGCCTTCGAAGATGGAAGACAAATACCAAGCGCCATGGTCGTCGGCATATCGCCGGGCGGATGGACTAGGTGCTGAATGGACCTTCGGCGAGGCGCCAGAAATGACCTTGGAGAGAACTCAGTTTCAAGATTTAAGAGCGAGAGTGGACACAGTTTCAGACGGGTCGTCTCGTGCGTCTGCGGTATCGGATGGGGAAAAGTACCTATACGATGACACGTGCTGGGGACGGGACTCCCTCTTGGTTGGCATCGAGCGTGGGATGGATCTGCTCGGCGTCACGGAGAATCATCATCTCACTGATGCTGAGGACCAGTCAGGAAAGGGGACACGGAGTGGAAGCCGTACAGCCTGGACGGAGACCGGATGACGGAGGGTCAAGTCGGCTGACGATACGCAACTAACGCAAGACCTGTCAGAGCGCGGAGCGGAGACATTGGTGTGGTCGAACTGGAGGAGATAGAGGCAGAAGGTCGTGGTTGACGAGGTATCTCTACTTGTACGCTTACGCTTATGACTGCCTGTATACATCTATGCACTTCTAGAGATGTCTATGTCGAGATTGCCGAATGGTGTTTGACTGCAATTTACGTGAAGGGAGATCCTCCTCGACGTTCGTTGGCCGTAGGTCATCCTGCAGCAATGCCAGCGTTTATCCTTCACTCCGCCTTGCTCAGATCATCCGCTACGCTGACTACGGCAGCTCCTTCGACGAGATGCGGCACATGACCCCAGCTCAGGACTTCGCCCTTCCAGTCTCCCCGCTCCTCCCAGCATTTGACCTTCATTATGCTGGTATTCCGACACGACCGTGACCGGTCCACTCCCTCCGCTAACGTGAACGATACCGCGGAGGAAATGAGGATTGAGAACAAGGTCGAGAGGAAAGCGCCATGCGAGACAATCAGGATAGTGGGGCCAGTTGCGTTATGAGAGTCCTTCTCTGTCGACGCGTGCGTTTGCAGGAATCGGCTGAACCACTTGCATATTCTCTGCTGGAACCTGACCGCCAAAAAAGCCGAGGGTCAGTCTTCGGGCTGAAGATGATAGAAGACCGAGGCCGAACTCACTCTGAGGAAGGCTCAGCATCGTCGGGGAGCTTGTACCCCTTGACCCAACGATTACCCTCTAGGCTTCCTAGTCCACGCTCCATAAGCCCCGGCTCCAGACTTAGCGAGATGTTTGGGTGGAATTGAACGAGAATTTCAGCGGTCTGACACAGGATGTCAATCACGGCGCTTCAAGTACGGGACCTGGATCGCAATGTCGACAGACCGATCTTGTCACTTGTTACCCACTTCTTTGGCCCGGCTGAGACTACTGGAGTGCGCTTCGTCAAAGAGCACATCCTTCAGCGCTTGTCCTAGTAATCTGGCCTCTTCTCGCCCGGTCGCATTCAACTTGGTGTCCTTGTGTCCTTGGATGATCCCTGCGGCATTGCTATCGGTCAGCTAATGTACTGGCGAAGACACTCACTCGTCGGTCTGACCATGCCGGACAAAGTAAATGAGCATGTCGAGGTTAAATTGAAAGCGCGACCGCCGCAGCACTCGTGTCTCGTAGTGTTCTTGCGAGATCGGTGGCAGAGACCACTAGTGATTGAGGACGATCACTACTTCGCTGCATACTTGTGTTCTTCACTGGAATGCGAGGACGACACCACGCCATCAGAGCAGCTACCTGGTGGTCACGGTGAAAGGAGCTTTGCTGATTTGCTCAGTGCGACCATGAAGCTTCGACAAGTGATTAGCTGCTTCCTGTAGACATTTGAAAAGGATTAGGGAAACAGTCTGATAAAAGCACGTTTTTCTAATGTCACTACCGACCTTGAGATGACTTGCAAGCTGCAGAGTCGCAGAGGCGCCTTCGCACGTCGATACAACGACAGCTGGCAGCTTCGTCCACTGCACTCCGTTCACTGTCCCGTTAGGGAGCTGTAGGTAGTAACCGCCGCTACAGCAGGGGAGCATCCGCAGACCGCAATACCAAGCTGCACCGCCTGAAGACAAGCTGCCGATGTTACGGATACAACACGGCTCTCCCGAGACAGCAGTGATGGTACATACACCAAGGCTAGGTCGGCTCAATCCAGCTGTGATCACCGCAGTATAGCTAGACGAGGATAAACTCCTCGCTTGAGGACTTGCTACAACAGGAGCTGAGCAGAGATGAGCTCTCACACAACTGGAGCGCTGTAGTACGGAACGGATGATTCATCCGTCACGGCTGCTGTCCTATCTGAAGTCTGCTGAGCAGCTGCTAAGGGTCGATTGAGAAGACTGATCGGAGCTAGACAGCGAAGCGTTACTCACTTCAGTACATTCCCGGTGCCGAACAGTCGTCTTGGTGGTCTGGAATGGGCCTTATAGGGCCTAATCCACTGATCCAACCTGTGCTTTCGTAGGCTTTCGTCCTCTTTCGTCACGTCCCAGCACCGCTTCGATATTGAGAATTCAGGGTCAATGCGTGCTAGCCCAGGGTAAGGGTCCAAGTGAAACGGGCCCGGGCCTCGATCACCTTGCCTTGCCGCGCCTTTTTCACTGACCCCCCTGAATCGGGTAATTCGAGAAAGTGCATTGTGTATGTGTTTCAACACGAGTGTCGAGTGAGCGAGAGAGACTCTGCTGGCGGTCACTGCTCTGTCAGTCGCAAATAGCACCGTCTTCGATAGCCTTCTCCTATCCACCTCGACAACAACGACAACTACCCCAAGTACAGACATCCACCACCACGATGACACCCGACAACGTCACAGAGGATCTCGCAGTGAGTCGATGAGCTAGCTCGTACCGCTTCCCCCTTTTCCTTTTGTGCCGTGCTTTGGATTCCCTGTTTCATCACGTCGCAGTGACAACAGAGTCACCAAAGAGCAAGGGGTGGACTAGCAATCACCTCGACAACAAGCATCGCATATCATACGTACATCGTTTCACTACACCTCCTCCGTCACCTCCTTGCTCCACCCTTGCACAAAGAGCCCGCAGCTACCTTGACACCCGTTTCGACGAGACGACGCGCGACGTCGACATCTCACATACCTAGCTTCGCTCTCTTTGTCGCTCAAACATAGATATCAGCTTCGATAGGTATATAGACTGACGATATTACTTCTCCCAATCTTCACCTTCGTACCAACCGCTTACTCAACGCCCACTTGCACACTGCGCTCATCCGACGCGTCGCTGGCCGATAGTCCCAATGTCCGCTCTAGCTCTCCCCTCTCCCATCAAGCTCACCCACCTCTCGCCGTATCACCCGTACACATCGCGTCAGCACCAAGTCTCCCCACGCACACCCCATTTCCACCGCCCGTCCACCTTTCCCCTCCCAGTCAAGCGCAAGAGGGACGATCTTCCGGTCTGTTTCATTCCATTCTCAACCAGCGATCAAAGGAACAAGCGGACCCGAATCCTCCCACCGACCTCGTTGTCAAATGAACTGAGACGGGAGCATAGTCCACACCCAGATCCAACCGGGTCACGGAGTCAAAGGTCCAGCTGCGACGTCGATCCGCAGGGGACCGAGATCTCAGGGGTACCTTTAATCCCTTCCAGCACTCTCAACTTTCCCACCTCGCCAGTAGAAAGCGCCAAGATGACATCGACTGTACCCATCGCGCATGTCGACTCGACCAACGGTTTCTCGTCCGACTTCGCCTCGTCATCTTCTACCGACTCTCCGTCGCCCAGCAGTAATATCGACAGCTCGTATCCCGAGTTCATCATGCCTGCGACGCAACCCCTCCGCCGCACTGCCTCACCACCGTCCTTTCCAATGTCAAAAGGGATGAAGCGACCGAACCCGAAGAGGTTATCCCTGACTATCCCCAACGCGACATCCAGCTCGCCTCCGTCTGTGGCTACGCCCACACCGTTTGCGACTCCAGTTCCCACATCGTTCGACCACCCTTCAGCCGACCATACACCATACACACCGGGACCACCACAGACGCCTACGCTTGCCATGTCCATGTCCCTAGGCAGCTCGACAAAGAAAGGCTCAAGACGACCATCTCTGCTTACACTCGTCACCCAAAACGCGTCGAATTATGAGACGCCGCTCGTCACAGCAAACCCCTATGCCACCATGCGACAGCCGAAGCTCCGTCTACGAAGCAGCACTGCCGACTCGATACCTACAACTGTTTTGTTTGACAAGGATCACAAGTCTGCCCATCGACACCCTCGACCTTTTACGATCTCTGAGAGCCATGACCAGGATCACGACCATGACACCCTTCCTATCCTTTCCAAGCGATCGTCATCTCCTTCTACTTCTTCAGGCTACACGTCCGGAACTGCCTCTGGGTCTACCTCACCCTCGTCGTCCATGTCTCCACCTCTTACTTCGGTCAACAGGTTCGCCTTCCCGTCCAAGACCTCTGAGCCTTATGAGGATGGACCCGTGGAGGTGGTTCCGGGTGTCTTCCTCGGCGCCGAGACATCTGCTACGGATCTACATTGGCTTAAAGGGGACAGGATCAGGATCCTCAACGTGGCCCAAGAGATTGAAGACCCTTTCGCATCCCTATCCTCTTGCAGGATTAGCAGTATCAAAGGCAAGGAGAAGATTCGACTGGCCGACTACGACTTGAACGAAGCTGGAACCACTCGCCGAATAGAGTACTGCCATCTCAAGTGGTCCCATGGAGAGGCGGACCTAGCCCAACTTCCCACTTCGGCCAGTCTACGTGGCTTCCTGGACGGAACCCTGACGGCGAACGAGGACAAAACGACATGGGGTCTCTGGGATGCTGTTATGTGGCTCGAGGCTGCAAGGAGAGAGGGTGTTCCGGTCTTGATTCAGTGAGTCTAGCGGCTTTAACGGGTAGCAATACGGTACTGACTTTCGGTAGCTGTCAATGTGGTATCTCCCGATCCGCTACAATGCTCGTAGCATACCTCATGGTCCTTGCCATTGGTGGCCTCGTACCTGAACGCCTCGGTCACCTCAAGGGCATGCAGGATACGTACGACATGGCCAAAAGGCAGTCCCCGTGGATTGGCCCAAACGTCTCGTGAGTCTACCTGTCGCTCTGCTCTCCTGCCGATTCACTCAGCTGACTCCGGTTCAGTCTCGTGTTCCAGCTTGTCGAGTTCCGACGCAATTTGACGGATCTCTTCACCAAGCACCTCGCCGAAGGAACTTCTCCCAAACCCCAGACGTCTTGGCCAACGCTTGCCGACGTCGCGCTGTCCGAGGCCGAGTGGGCACAACAGCGCCAGGAGTTTGAAGACCAGGATAGAGAAGAAGCAGGAGATGGCCCATCGCCGATGAAACTGCTGGCGAGTCCGCTCAGTCCCGAAGAAGCGGACAATGAGGCGAAACGCTTAGACGAGGAGATGGAGCGAAGGCTGAGGAGCAGGGAGTGGAGCGAGTAGGGTTGTATTATAGGTCGAGGGAGGCTTCACGTTTCGACAGTCGTCTTTGGGATTGGATTTATCATAGATTATTGTTGGTATATTGTGTATCTTAGATCTTGGCCAGTATGGCGAGTAACATCAATGTACAAGTACAGGTTAGATACTGTCGATGTTCTCACGCCCAACTCACACGCTCATAGATGACTGACAAAGGCCAGGAGCACTGTCCGATATCGCCGATAGGATGATCATCTGACCGCTATAGTGACCCTGAGATCCGTAATCCGGCCGGAATCTCGGGCTTATTCCCCCCGGGTTTTGGTTGTAACCGGAGCCTCCACAGAGCATTAATCGCCGTGATTAGCTCAAACGTCACTGATCCAGCGAACAGCATTGCTCGTATATCCAACACACCACAGCCATATAAAGGTGGTCATCACAGTAGTCCAAGAACCCCAGCAGTAACATCTTCACTCACGATGTCCTCTGTACCACCCATTATTCCCAGCGACGTGGCTCAAACTGCCGTGCCCAACCATGGAGCCAATGGACCCGACGGCACAGGCAAGGCGGACAAGGGGGGCAAATCCCTGCCCAAGCTGCCTATACCCAAGCTCGAGGACTCGTGTCGGCGATATCTCAAAGCCTTGGAGGGATTGCAGGATGAAGAAGAGCATGCTAAAACGAAAGCCATCGTCAAGGACTTCTTGGCCAGTGGCGAGGGCCACAAGTGGCAGAAAAAGCTGGAGGAGTATGATCAAGGTGTCGACAGCTATATTGAGGAGTTCTGGTGTAAGTCTCCCAGTTTGAAAGGTGCTGCGAGTCTTGCTGACATGAGGGTCAGACGAGAGCTATCTGTCTCACGCGGAATCCGTCGTGTTGAGCTTGGTGGGTGGTAGTTGGCAGTGAGATGAGCACAGTCAAGCTGATTTGAGCTGCGTCTCAGAATCCATTCTTCGTTTTGTCGTGAGCAACACACCGGAAACTCTACTGTCGACGAGGCACTAACGGCCTGGCTTCCAGATCCGATGTCACACCTCGTGCCGATCCACAACTATCGAGAGCCTCGTCTCTAATCCTTTCCTCCCTTTCGTTCATCCATGACCACCGGAATGGTCTCCTACAGCCAGACGCGGTGCGGGGCGAGCCATTGGACATGAGCCAGTATCAGCGGCTCTTTGGTACCTGTCGAGTCCCAACAGATGTAAGTCAATTGCATCTTCGGAGCTCATCCTCGATTTTTGACCACTGTGAGAGTGCTGACCCCTCCCACAGCGAGGTTGCCGGATGGAGGTGCACGAAGACAGCCGTCATATCGTGGTCATCCGACGAGGACAATTCTGTGAGTGTCCTCAGGTCTGCCTTGTTCACAAGCTGGACTGAATCCACGCGTATCAGACTGGTTCGACTGCCTCGACTCCAAGAATCGACCCTTGCTCAACGACAAGGAGATCCTCTCCACACTCGAAGCCATTGTCCGAGACGCCGACAAGACGCCAGTCAGAGAAGTCGCGAGAAACGCTCTGGGCATCTTGACCACGGAAACGAGAAAAATCTGGTCACATCTCCGAGACGAGCTGATCTCGTCAAACAAGAACAACAAGAACAGCTTGAATGTGGTTGAGAGCGCGCTGTTTGTGGTGTGTCTGGATGACGGGGAGGCGCCAGAGGATCTCGCTGCGTTGTGCGGGAATTTCCTGTGTGGAGGGTACAAGCTGGACGGGGGTATCCAAGTGGGAACATGTGAGCAGAGTCCTCAGAATAAAGAAAGGCTCCATGACTGATCGATTCATCAGGCACGAATAGGTGGTATGACAAAGTGAGTCCAGCTGCAGAGTCCGCTCCAAGATAGGAAGTAAGCTGATCCAGCACCGTAGCTACAGATTATCGTCTGCCCTGATGGCGAAGCGGGCATCAACTTTGAGCACACCGGTGTGGACGGTCACACCGTCCTGAGATATGCTGCGGATGTGTATACCGAGCTCGTTCTGCTCTTCGCCAAGGTGAGCCAGTCGGTTTCGATTGTTTGAACTTCACAAGCCTGATGACTCGCATTTCAGAGCATCAACCCTTCAACCCCATCTCTGTTCAAAGCCAAACCTTCCCCATACTCGAAATCCGCCAAAGCCAAGGCCACGCCTGCGGGCACACCCGCTGAGGAGCAGGACGAGATGTACGACTACTCGCCCAAGAAGCTCGAGTGGAAGCTCACCTCTGAGCTCCGCTCTGGAGTCCGATATGCCGAAACGAGGATCTCCGACCTGATCTGCCAGAATGACTCACAGGCATTGGAGTTCAGAGGCTACGGAGCGGGTTTCATCAAGCGCCACGGATTCAGTCCGGATGCTTTCATGCAGATGGCCTTCCAGGCCGCGTACTACGGTCTCTACGGTAAGTTATCTAGCTGTGTGGCAATCTTTATGGGTCAGCGCTAACAGATGTCCAGGTCGGGTGGAGAGCACCTATGAGCCCGCGATGACCAAGGCTTTCTTGCATGGCCGTACAGAGGCCATCAGAACAGTGCAGCCAGAGTCTGTCAACTTCGTCAAGGTGAGCAATACGACGGATAAGGCTTGTGCGACTCGAATCGGACTGACAGCGCACTCTCGTAGACCTTCTGCTCGGATAGCGCTTCGGCCCATGAGAAGATCGCAGCTCTGCGATCGGCTTGCAAACGACACGGTCAATTGACCAAGGAGTGCTCTCAGGGCCAGGGTCAAGACCGGTAAGCAAGGAACCGGTGACAAGCAGTACCCTCTCGCTCGTCAGCTGACATGCGCTTAGTCACTTGTACGCGATGTACTCGCTCATTCAGCGGGAGATCCAATCCCCCTCCTCTACGCCCAATGGCGAGACTGAAGGTCAAAGTTCGGCCTCAAAGCCAAAGATCCCAGAATTCTTCACCGACCCGGGATATGGTCTCCTCGGAACCAGTGTGCTATCGACCTCGAACTGTGGTAATCCCGCTCTGAGATTGTTCGGCTTTGGACCCGTCACCCCCGAAGGCTACGGTATCGGTGAGTCAACCCCACATCCAATCTCCTCATCACCTCGCTGATGCGATCTCCCGCTTAGGCTACATTATCAAAGAGGAGGGAATCTCAATTTGCATGTCGTCAAAGCATCTCCAAACCCGACGCCTATTGTCCACTCTGCAGGCGTACTTGCTGGAGATTAGGGCACTGTTGATTCAAGTGTGGAAAGAAGCGAATGATAGGGCCACAGAGTCATTCATGGATCACACCGGTGTGCTCCGGGACGCTAGGACGGGCAAGCCGATCGAATCGACAGACGGCGAGGACGACAAGGAAGAAGAGGAGATGAGTGAGTCAGGAGAGATGTGTAGTATATGGGGTACTGACTTGGTGATAGTGGGCGGGTTTGGATTCTTCGACGTGGGTACAAACTCCTCCGCGACGCAGGTCAAGAGACGCCGCCCGACGGTTGGTAAGGCGATCCCAATCGCGGAGTACTAGGCTATTATCAGGAAGGAGTCAGATGTCAGGTGAAATGGAATCAGTTGCGCGCATATTTTCGGGAAGATCTATGCAATGCAGATATGAGATGTACAAGTACAGTGTGTTGACTGATGGTTTTTGGTCTGTTGAGTCGTCATGTTGGCCGCCTATTTCGGAACGTAGTCGCTCAGGCTATCGCTCGCTGGTCAGCTAGGCAAGTTGAGATCCGGCGAGTTAGCTCACCTGAAGAATCCACTTGGGCTATTCTTCTTCACTGCCGCAGTACTGGGTGGAGGGGTGAACACCACGCTGGCTACAGGTGATCCCGCTCCGCTCCCCTCCGCACCGGGGCTGGACGCTGATGGACCGGCATATCGCGCCGCTGGGGAATGTTGTCTGTGCGACGACACAACTCCACGGCTCCTAGACGACGAAGTGGAAGCTGGGGCCGGGGTGACATTGAACACGGAAGGGTCGAGCTGGATCTTGACATTGCCAAACCCACCAAAGCCAGAGGGCGAGGGGGTTGCAGGTCCAGCAGGCACGGCGGTTGGATTGCCAAAGGACGAGATCGGCTCGGGCTCCTCTTTCACCTCCACCTTTGGCGCTTTGATCTGAATAGCGACATGACCGGGCATCGGCATCGACTCCATTGATACAGGACCGCCAATCAGAGCGGTATGAGCCAACAGGTGACCTCTGCCAGCGGGGCCAGTGGTGCCCGTGGTCATGTTGGTCTTGGTCACCTGCGCCAATCTCTCTTTCAGCTTTGCCTGCCTTGCTTTCACCGCGGCGACCGCCTTATCGGCCTCGATCTCCTCTTGGGTCTTGGGGATCGCAGCGACGGCGGGAGAGGTGCTAGCGGGAGATTGACCAGGTTTGGACTTGAGCTTTGGTCCCTTTAACTGGATATCTCGAATCCGCTCAATAAGATCGTCCACAGTTGCAGCTGTATCTTGAATGCCGAGTTCGACATTCCGAGCGTCCTTCTTGACTTGCTCGAGCTTGGCAGTTCTTCAAGCATCTTGGTCAGCTTTCACCAAATATTTGTGGATTCTTGCGATACTCACTCTTCTGCGTCAGAGACCTCTGATTTCTTCTCCAAACGCTTCTTCAGTCCCGCTATCGAAGCTTCATACTGCGAAATCCCCGTCTCCATCGCCTGAACACAGATGATTAGCACCACTTCTGCCTCACAATATTCTTGATGACCCACCTTGATCATTTCCTGGAGGTGGGAACGCGTCTGAGCCTGCGACGGACTAAGCTCGGGGCTCTCGAGCGATTTCGCAAATGCCGGATCTGTGCGGGCTCTGTACAGCTTATCCGCCTGACCAGACTTCATATCGCCTATCCAACGTCAGCACGTGCCCCCAAGGGGACCCCTCTATTCCAGTTTACTCACTCTTCAACATCTTATTCTGGACATCTGCGAGTTTCGACTCTGCCTCCTCGCCCTGTAGCTTGATCTTCTCGATTTGAGAGGTCAAGTCGTTTAGAACCAATTCGAGATCTTGCGTCGGCGCGAACGGAAGCGCCTTTATGCTTTCCAGACCGCTATTGCCACCTCGGGCTTTGACAAAGTATGATTCGTCAAAGCGCTGGTGATACCCCGCGTTCGTCTGCAAGATCGATTTGACCTATACCGTATTCTGTCAACGCAATCTTCAGACTAGCTCAGCATTACTCACATTGTCGATATCGACGAGTAGATCGTCGATCATGCGCTCCAGCAGGGATGACATGGTGCGCTGCCCGTCGGTCGGCTTGTGAGGCGATTGGGGGGCCGGCTGGCGTTGTATCATCGTCGCCGGGTCCGTCGATTTCGGGACCACCGGCGGCGCGGGTGTCGTTGGCGTGCGAGGCTGTGGAGTCGAAACCTGGGCGACTGGCTCGAAGGGAGAAGTGGGTTTCGCGGTCTGGTTGAAGAATGAGAAAGGCGACTGCGCTCCTGGAGCTGTAGGTGGCCTGCCAAGACCCAGACCGGTGGGCTTTGCAGCACTCGCGGGTTGAGACCCGAAGATCGACTTTGGCTGTTCCCCCGCGGTGGGTTGACTTCCAAAGAAGTTGAACCCCGAAGTAGCAGGCTTGGCCTCCTGCGCCGGTCCGCTGGGAGAGCCTGGTGGGGTGTCCGTGTCCCCCGTTTGAGGTGGATGCTGGCTTAATGGCGAGCTGGTCCTAGCCGCATGCTTGAAGTTGAAGGCCGGGGGGAGTTTTTGCGCAGCGGCAATCGGCACAAAGCTCGGTGCTGGGGGCGAAGGGGTTGCTTGAGTCTCGACCGACGTGGGGAACAATGGTTGATCGGGGGGAGGGGTGCTAGTCTCGGAGGTGGCTTTCTTGCCGAACCACAATGGAGGGGATTTGGGTGTCTTGGTCGCCTTTGGCGAAGTGGATTCAGCGGGAGAAACGTCGTAACCTTCTGGGTCTTCGTCCTCTTCGGATTCAATCTCCGATGCCTCTTCTTGGATCGGGGACATTTCGGGCGCGATGGAGCTCGATCTCCTTCGATGCCTTTGCTCATTCTCCCCATCGTCATCCGCGTCCTCGTCATCCTCTTGGTCCTCCTCGTCATATTCTTCGTCGACACTCGGTCCCTCTTCTTCATCTTCGTAATCATCCTCATCCTCATCCTCATAGTCTTCCTCGTACTCGTCCTCCTCCTCTGCTTCTACGGACTTCTCCTCCAGAGGCTTAGGCGAGGTCTTGCTCACTTCTGCTATTGGGGCGTTCTCCTCTACATCGTCAGTCGGCCGCTGAACCAGGACACCATCGTCGTTTGACCCATCCTCGCTGCTTCCGGTAGGCGTTGTTGAAGTCTCAATATGCTCGTGTCTTGGCGAAGGAAGCGGGACGTCGACGGCTGTCGTGTTGTCCTGCTCAGTCTGCTTGACGTCACTCGTTGGCGAAGTCGTCTTGTCGTAGCCCGGTGGGAAGGGTGCGGGCTCGATACCCGATTCCTCATCGGCCGTTTCCTTGTCGGTTGCCGGCGTGGGATCCGACGTTGGGACGTGGTAGCCTTCAGGCGACGCTGATCGATGTTCCTCTTTGACCGGTTTGCCGGCTTCACCTGTGCTCACACTAGGAGCCACTGTCGGTGAGATCGAGGGTGGTGTGGTAGGCGGAGGTGTGGTAGAGGCAGGAGTATCTTCCTTCTTTGGTTGATCTTTCGAGATGCCAAATACGTTCTTGCCCACATCAGCACTGCCGAATGCCGAGACGCCCTTCTGACCGAAGATACCACTGTCCGACGATTTCGTCGACTCCGAACCTGGGGCCTTGCTTCCAAAGACATTCGTTCCAGTCGCTGCAAAACCTCCAAACCCAGCGAACCCCTTCGCAGCCTTGGCCTCGCTCGAGCCGGAATCGTTTGAGGGGGGCTTGGCGGCAAAACCGCCGAATCCACCGCTGATAGAGCCCCTAGCTGTGGGTGTCGAGGCGGCCGAGCCAAAGCCCAGTGGTTTTGTCGAGGCAAATGCAGTCGAGGCGCCGAATGCCGGTGTTGAGGTCGGTTTGGACGATTGGCCAAATGCCGTCGAGGCCGGTTTCGATGTTTGGCCAAAAGCAGAGCCCGTCGCGGTCGCTGGTGTCGAGGGGCTTGAGGCGAATGCCGCGGGTATGGGGTTGGCTCCAAAGGCGTTCATGGTTGCAGTTTTGCTATTCTGACCAAAAGCACCAAAGCCGCCCGAAGTCGTTCCTGAGAATGCAGTAGCGGGCTTGATGAAGCTAGAGCCGGTAGACGCCGAGGACTTTTGCGTCACCGTCGGCGTCGACTTTGGCAGGAGCGGTGGTGAGGGCGGAGGAGAGTCCTCGAGTCCAGCGGGAATCTTGGATGCTTGGCCGATAGGCGATTGTGGTGGTGAATCCTCCAAACCGGGAACCCCGCCAGTCTGTTGTGTCTGACCAACATCCAGGGCTGATGCGAAGCCTCCAAGGCCAAAATCGTCTTGAGCGGCTTTTGCCGATTCCGCTGACGGCGACGGAGTTACCGACTGGGATAGAGGGGTAGAGGATGTCGAGCCGAATCCACTGAAAGGCGATTTCGCCGTCTTCTCATCCTCTGCTTTTTTGATACTGGGGCTGGGCTGAGGTTTTGTGGCGAACGCGCTGCCACTGCCAAAGGAAGTGGTGCCAAAAGCAGTCCCGCTTCCAAAGGCACTGACAGCACTTGCCCCAGATCCAAATGGAGACGCGGGCTTCTCCTTCTTGTCCTCGAACTTGGTATTTGCTCCACCGAAAGAGAACCCTGTGGCGGGTTTCCCGAACGCTCCAAAGCCCAGAGACGTGGATGCCGGTGAGCTAGTCTGTCCAAAGGCAGAGACGGGGGCGCTGGGCGTGGACGCAGTGGTAGGCTTGCTGGACTGTCCAAAAGCGCTTTGACCAAATGCAGAACCAGACGTGCTCACAGCAAACGGATTGGCCGGGGCCGGCTTCGCATCTGCTGGTTTAGAATGTTGTCCGAAACTCGATTGACTAAATGCTCCAGCGGAGGCAGTAGCTGCGAAGGGATTCACTGTGGGCGTTGATGGTGTCGCCGGCTTTGTTGGCTGGCCCCATGGCGATACGGCAGGTGACGCTGTTCCGAAAGCAGACCCCACGGTCGGTTTTGACGATTGACCGAATGCAGATGGTGTCGCGCTGTGACCAAAAGCAGAAGGGGTGCTGGACTGTCCGAAAGCAGAAGGGGTCGGCGTATTTGTTTGGCCGAAAGCAGACGGCGTGCTCGTCTTGCCGAATGCAGAAGGCGTGCTAGACTGCCCGAAAGCCGACTGTCCAAATCCACCGGGCTTAGGCGCCGTGGTGCCTGTGTTGCTAGCTCCAAAAGCAGATGCACCAAAGGCAGCTGGCTTCGAGCCGGTGCCAAATGCCGGACTGGGTACTGGAGTGGTGGATTGTCCAAAGGCCGAAGCGCCAAATCCGGCCGGTTTGGCTGGTGTCGATGTCGCTCCAAATGCTGAAGCAGAAGAGGAGGAGCCAAAAGCACTGGCGCCACTGGTCCCACCAAAGCCCGAAAATGCTGAGGGTTTAGGAGGCTCCGACACTGGTGCTGGTGTCGGTGTCGAGCTGGCATCCATTTGATCTGATGTACCACCGCCCGAGGCCGTTGCTAAATCTTGCGGCTCGACCATTGCTGGGTATCCCTCCACTCCGTCGTATTCAATGTTGAAACTGACCACAAAGCCCTCTTGGCTATATGCCAATACCCTAGGAGGTGGGGGTAAATCCGGCTGCTCCTCTCCTCCACTAATACCCCTCCTTATAGGTGTCTTGGACGTGAGATCGAGTTCTAGGCCCAAAGCGGATGTATCGTCCGAAGCACCTTTCGCAGCTGGCATCACTCCTCTTGCCGTCTCGTCCAGCATCAGAATCTCCCATCTCGACCCTCCGCCCTCTTCCTCCCCAGCATGTAAGACCCCAATCTCCGTAGCGAGCCCGGACAGGATGAAGCCGAGATGTCTCGAGCTTGGAGTCCAACCCCGCAGACCAGCGAAATGGCGGTATGTCCCCGATCTCCCCGGTACGCCCATTGTGTCTAAGGGGTCGAAGAAACGGATATAAGTGAACGCCGTCTTTTGTCGTTGAATGATGAAGACTTCAAGTGGATCTTCGGAAGTCCCAGTGGCCGAGGCGTAGCACACGAGGAAGACGTCGTTCTCAAGCCATTGAACAAAGGTTGGATAGAATTGCTGATCTGGGTCGAGCTCGGGCGGCGGAGGGATTTGAGCTTTGGGATTCCCTTCGGGCGTATACTGGACCAGGGTTCCGGAGGGGTTTCCAACCACAATCTGCTTGCCCTTTGCCGACCAGCACGCTATGATGCGAGTCAGTCCAATCTCAAAGGTTACGAGGTCCGGCTTACCGCATGTAGCAGGTCCAGCAGTCGGTCCTGAGATATTCCTGCCCTCGATGTCCGCTATCTGGAATCCATCGGAGGACACTAGGGCGACGTAGCGAGCGAGTGAATCTGTCGATGACGGTTTCGCTGGATTTGGCAACACATTGATGAGGTGATTCGGGATGCCTGTCGTGAGAGTATGATAGGGCGAAGTCTAAAGCATATTAGGAGCTTGTCACCGTGGGTTGCGCATCGGAGCGACCTACATCACCACTTAAAATCTCGCGGAGGTTGTAGAGACATATCCCCGCTCCGTCTGCTGTCGCCACGACCAGCTTTTCCTCGTTGTGAGCGAGCCTACAGTCAGGCAAATCAGCTGGAGTCCAATGCCTTCGCTAAGGCGAGCTGACCTGATCCATATGGGTCGCGCTGGCAGAGGCAGCGTTCTGAGAGGGGTTGAAATTGGCGCTGCATCCCTCGCCGACTCCTCTAGCAACTTGTGCACCTCAGACAACCGATGTATCCGGACATCTGACCGGGTCAGTATGTCTACACCAAACTCCGATTCCCACTATGGACTCACCTGAATCTCCTCCTGCTATCAGGAGGTCCCACTGATTCGATATTGCTAGCAGGTTACACTCCTGCGGCAGTCCATCCAGCTCTACCTTCTCCGACACTCGCACCGTCACATCTTGATTCGTTTTCCTAAGCCGCAACCACTATGACCTGAGGTCAGATTTCAAGTTTTGAAGCAAACAAACGCATACACCTACCTCTGCGTCGACTTCCTCGCCGTCAATCTGTCGAGAGCTGGGTCCAGCGCCTGGTGATGAAGTTGGTTCCTCGACCCCAAGTGCTCCAAAGGCGTTCCCACCGAACATCCCGTTGTCCTGAGTCGACTGTACTGCCTGTCGTTGGAATCGGTAGCGCTCTTGCAGTTGTCAATTTACTCGACTGTAAGTCTGTAACTCGCCTATAGTTCCAGCTCTAACGTGGATCGTGGACTTTGACTTCTTCAGCCTAGCTTGACTTTGACTTCGGACATCAGCGGGCCACCGGGTAAACTTAACCGACCCCTCCGTTAGTGTATCAGATTGGCAGAATGCGATCTCCTGCTCCTGCTGTTGCTGCTGCTATATCTGCAGTGAGCTTTCGCTACCGACCTCAATCGGTTCAGGCCTCGCACACTTGAGCTGATGAGCTCCTACGTATCCATACACGACCGCCCGCCGTACTTTGCCAATCTACCAACGCCACCGCAAAGTCAACTGCCCAGATCACCGCGATACGGAACGCCAGATCTCGACCCGGAAATCCCATACCACTGGACCCAGGCGTCGAGGACAGTCATGTCCGACGGAGGAGAGTATCAGAGTGACGAGATCACACAGGGGTATGAGCAGGTAGAGGCAGGACCAAGTCGAAAGCGCAGCAGACACCATGAGGATGAATATGGGAATGGAAATGGCAGCGGAAATGGACATGGGAGTGGAAATAGCTACCATACCGAGCAGGGGCGTCAGAGGCACCACTACGAACAGGGATATGAGAATATGCCAATCATACCCAGTATATTCGGTATCCCACCCCGGAACGAGTTCACCAAGACGATTGGCGAGTTCATCATGAACAACGCCCGGGGGAGGGAGAATGTCGAGGTGAGCCCGGCTTGGCTAGTGAGCTTCAGGCTGTGAGCTGATTCGTGGGCAGATTGAAATCAAGTTGGGCACTCTGATGTCCTCTGTGCCTGCTGGAGAGATGCCTAGGCGGGTGAGGATGCCGACGATGAGTGAAATGAGTAAGTGTACCCCTATTCCCATCTCGGCCACGATCTCGCAGAGCTGACTGAATTCTAGTCATGCCGCCGGATTACCCGATTGGCGGTTTCGTCTCCAACATGAACAAGGTGGGCTCCAATATGTCCAGTCGAACGTATGACTCACTTCAGCTCATCCGTAGAACCAAAATAAATCCCTGAACCAGCTATTGAACGGCGCAGCCCAAAGCGCCCAGTCCTCCCCCTGCCCCATCAAGTTCTACCGTGCCCAGCACGTCGACTCTTTCTACTCCCAAGGATCCAACTCCCAGCGAGGTGGAGGCAAAGTCAGAGTATCCCGCGATCGAGCGGGCAATATTGTCGAAAATGGGATCATCTGCAAACGCCGAGTTGGCGATTTGAACGTGTACAGTCCCCGCGAGGCGTTCGACTGGCGAGTCAGCGTGAGCACTGAACAGCCTTGTAAGCGATCCCTGTATACCATTAGGAAAGAGTTGGTTGACAACGGGTATAGGTGAGATGCCAACGGGAGCAGTAACGTCCGTGAGGGAGAAAGATAGAGCCTGTTATCGCCATCAGCTTTGTCAGGTCGATTTGACCGTCGTCACCACGAGAGTGAGCCCTTTAGCTAATATTATTCTTCATCACTGGATATTTAGCTAAGAGCGAGTGTAGCAGGCGGAAGGGCAGGCGAGCGGGACCACGTTTGAGCTGGAAATAGAGGTTCTAGACGTGCCCGCATTACTCGCTGAAGGGGAGAAAGAGGAGAGAGGGGAGCCTAATCGCTTTGACGAGATATTGCAGTCGTGTCTCGACACTGTCAGGATGTTGATCAGGAACGTCGAGGGGTAGAGGCAGAGCGACAAAGGCGCATGGGGCGGCTGTCGGCACACTATCGCATGAATGCAAGTGTAGTCATATCAAATGCTCAATGCCCTTAAGAGTGCAACGATTTCAGCGTTTGCACCTGATCTTCCTCACAACCATGTCTGTCGAGAGGCTGCACAGAGATGGATATCTTACACTTTTCTATGCATCCCTCCACATGGTTCTAGAACCACTTGGCCTTGAGCGCTGCTCTATCCACCGCAGGCTTGGCCACTGCCAATCCGACACTCAACACCGCAAGCGTCAGGAGCAATTGTGCTTTGTTGAAGCTATCTGTGAGCATGTCGAACGTTCCTGAGGGGTTCACTCCTCTTGTCAAGAACAGATCCAGTCCATGGGCAAAGAGGAGCGACGTCGATTCCACAAGGGCCGGCGAAGACGTTAAAGTGGTTGCGCCTAAGACCTATAGTCGACAACGTCAATATATTGCCCTTAACCCATTCATGCTGAGCATAGAGTCCGAGGCTTTGACTAACCTGGTACTTGTGCGAAACGACCCTTTTGATCTCCGGGCCAATCAGGGGATCGTACGGGACCAGCATCTCCTCTTTATCGCTAGACGTGGGCGCGCCTCGCGGCCGACGAGGGTCAAGAAGTCGTCTTGGTATTGAGGCCACCTGGTTCCTGTCGTTGATATCTGCAAGCATGTCAGCATATGAATGTCGATGCCAAACTCCAGTGGGCGAACTCACAGACTAGCTCTTTGGCTGTGATGCCGAACTTCGACACAGTCATACCGAGCGCTTTGACCTCGACTGGGAGGATGAAGTATTTCGCCTCGGAAACGACATGTCGATTCGATGCAAAGGCGGAGGAGTCGGGCCTGTTGAATTTGCGATACATCAGCTATGCCGATATACGCCACAGATCACTCACGAAGGGGTGTGATCCCTTGACCTATCCTCGTATAGCTCCACCGAGCCAATTCGACCGCCTTCCTTTTCTAACCAAGTAAACACCAGCCAATTCTCGCTCATGACGACTTTGACACCCTTTGCCGTGATCACACTGTCGATGTGGCTTTCATAGACTTTCTTACCCGTCACAGAGTCGACCACAAAGACATTTGCCCGGTGTTGCTCGTGCTGGAGTGTGACGACCACTTGGAGATGCGGGTTGAGATACTTGTACAATGTTGACTTGTCACCTGCGACACGGCCATACGATGAGATTGGACCGGACGAGATCGGGGTTACAGAATGCAGTGTCTCGCCTGGGGTCATGCCGATCGACCAAGTAGGCAGGCTGACGAATGACTTGCCGGATGGCGCAGATGTCACATGGCCCTCCAATGTCGAGCCGTCAGTCGAGGGTGCGACAGTGGTGAAGAACAGTCCCGGCTCTTTGGCGATTTTCTCGAAGAGGGTCTTACAGAAGGGGAAAATGTAGACCTGTCTGGAAGAGTCCGCCACTGCGAGCACTCTGTTTCCCGTACCGCAATTCTCATGAGCTGTGAGGAAGGCGGCTTCGTGTCGACCCTCGAAAATCACTTTTCCTAGGGGGAGACCAGTGTGGGCATCGACTTCTCCGCTGATTTTCCCGGTGAATCCGTCGACATGGAACCCGACGGTCTGGGTGACCTATGGCCTATCAGTATATCGAATTAATGGGCCGTGTTACGAGCCCACTTACACCGTCGCGAGTTCTCGTCGCGAGAATGGCCAATGTGGGATTGACACTGTCGCCAAACTCTCTCACAGTCCACATGTCCTCGACATGCAGCTCTGCACCAGTGTAGTCCGTAATACCCAAATTCCTGCTCCAAATGGTGTGGCCGTTCGAGCTGTCCAAAGCGAACACTTTTCCGCTTTTGGTCACAGCAACCAACAGTTTCTGGAATCCGAATTGATCTCGATGCAGGTTTGTCGCGTTGAGCGGTGCCGTGATCAGTGTCGACTTGTAGGAAGCGGATGAGAGGCGATAGATGAAGCGGAAGATGTACGCTGGTAGGTCCTATGAAAGTTGGTATCAGTACCTAGGCAAAGGCGGGACGCCTGGTCGATCAACACTCACCTTGAGCTCGACCAGTTGTCGCGTCAGGCGCTGAGCGATGTTCTCATCCGCCAGGATCTGTCTCGTCTCCTCGACCTGTCTCTCGCCGAGGTCGATGAACTTCACCGCTACGATGTTTGCCAAGCTCTCCTCCCTCGTCCACATTGGTGTTTCCGCCGTAACGCTCTGTATCGCACCGCTGGACGTGGTGAGCAGAATCGTCGGCCATTCTGTCGATCCCCAAGGTGTCGATACAGCGTTCTGCAAAAGCCCTATCAGTCGACCATACGGAAACGAGCAAGCGCACTCTGCTTACAGCCAGTATTACGCCATGGCTCGAGGTGTCGAATGGGAATGTGAATCCCGTAGCGACTAATCCGTCCGTATCGGAGATACTGTACGTCTGAGTTGCGGCGAGCTACAGGGGAATGTCAGTTCTGATGTCTGGTGCGCCTCAGCCCGCGACTCACTCCTAAGCTGAATGACCAGTAGACGCGGTTGAAGGTGATTCCAGTTTCCGACACCCTGGCGGTGTAGACAGACGGCGACTTGTCATTGGAGTCATGCTTCTCGATGTCAGCAAGCCCAAAACGATTCGAGGCAGACTCACCGAGGACTCAAACTCGTCGACGATCTTGGCACCATTCCTCACATCGATGATCTGCACAGCCCCATTACCCTTCTTGCCCAGTATAAAGCCCCTCTGCCTTGTCCTGACGTCGAGGATAGACGCAAATTTGGCGCCTTTACCGGGCAGCAGATCCTTCACATTGCCCAGTAGTCCCGCGGCGGAAAGGTAAGCTGACCTGATCCTGCCGTGTTCGAGCCACAACACCCTTGCCGGGCCCTCCACTGAGGTTGCCGCGAGGTGGGCATCAGATGGGTTGGCTATCGACGACGGAATCTGAGTGAAGTCGCCTAAAGGTCGGGCGGTGTTGACGTCGAAAGAGAGGGTCGTCAATGTCGTTTCGGAAAAGCCAGACGTCAATGCCATGATGTGTAGGCTGTCCCCAGTCACCAGGAGCTGTTTGAACAGCACGGTCGAGCTAAGCTATAGTCAGCAACTGGCATGTGAGACTGATGGATTTAGCAGGATTTAGCTTACCCGGCACCTGGAGCATCGAGACCCCATTGGACTTGACCGTCGCTGAGGGCGAGTTTCGTGAGACGCCTACCATCGCTCAGAATCACCACACTTCCATCTTCGGATGTCGGTACGCCTGGAAGAACAGGCTTCGTGAACCCGACGTCGGTACCGAGATGAACTGGCGTGGTGAGCCTGACCGCGGCAGAGTCGGCATGTAATGGTCGTTCCCAAATGACAGCACCAGTAACGACGGAGAATAATCGTGCAGTCGTCCCCGAAGATCCAGAGAGCAGCAGTACGGCTGCAGAGGTGTTTCAGCTTTGACCGCCCATGAAGATGGCCTCGGTGTGAGAGCACGGCTCACATTCGCCATTGAGGTGGAAGCTGACAACGGGATCCTGGTCTTCCAACTTGTACCTCCAAGCTATGTCATGTTCAGCCTCAAGATTCAAAGTCCAGCCGTTGCTGTTTCCACCTACCTATATCGCCAGTCTTGGCATCAAGACACGCAAGCACATTGCTCTTTGTCACTGCAATTACTCTCTTCCCCGTAGACAGCTCCACGAAGCTAGGTGGTGTGGGCTCCAAGACCGGTTCGCCTATTAACGGCTTGTGCCAATCCACAATACCGGCTAGATTGGCTTGTATCGCCAACACCGGCACCAGGGTCGCCAACAGCGCACATATCAGTGCGATCGTGTAGGCCGGAGACCGCATTGTCGGGGTGGGCAGACGACCGCTCTGGATCTTGCTAGTGGTTGGACAGAGGTACCTTGTTCCGTGAGTCTTGTAGAAGCGTGGAGGACGGAGAACGAACGAGCATCACAAACACGCTTCCGTTGGAAGACGCCTACGCTGCTGCGACGTCAAGGCATGTGATACAGGTCGTCACGAGTGTTCTTTACAAGTTACATGTCATATCTAGCTGTCGTCGTACGCATATATAGGGTACTAGAGGGCTCGTCATCGTTATTGTGCTTCGTCTTCGTGTTCTGTGTGTGGGAGAAAACGCAAACTCGCAGAGTGCAGGCGGTTCTGGCGGGCTTGCAGGCTGTCCCTGATGCCTCGCTCAGATCTGCCTATCCTGTCGAGTCTTCTCCTTGTGTCTTTCTGCGGACAGAACACTTCTTCTTGGCGCTCATTGAGCAGCCTCTGGTACGGCGGTCGTGACGGGAGGAGCCTCGCCGGAATCTCGTAGGTCATTCAGAGTCGGCTTGAAGAACATTGTAGTAATGTACTGCGATATCGTCAGCGTTTGCCTCGTACCAAAACGCCGTGCACGTGACAGTTGGGTGTCACTCACCTTTTTCCTGTACCTCGTAGTGGTTCCAACACCCAGAGTCCCATTTTTGATCGCACTAGCCGTGAGGTGATTCAGCACGACGTGGTTGGGAACCGCCAGTATCGAGTTGTCATCGAGGCCAGCAGGCGTATTGCCATTCACGGGTTCGTCCCAAGTTTTCTTGGGCTCAGTGTTGAGAATGACCTTGTCGAGGATACGAGGCAGCATAGGGGGTTGAGGTACAGGCGATAGGAAGGGGAAGCGTTCCAGATGCGCATTCAAGGCGGCTGGGGCAAGAAGAGAGGGCAGTTCTTCGATATATTGATAGGCTGCTAATTGAGCGGGGATCACAGTCGTCCATTGACCTTCGTCCTCTGTATCAAATTCAGCCACCGGTCACACCAAGAATTATCGCTCTGGACTTACCCTCGTTCTGAGCAGGATGAGCTTTAGCATCCACCTGCCATTCTGCCTTCAACTCCTCTTCCGTCTTTGGCGCCTCGACCTCAAGCCAATTGACCAATGTGCCGTCGTCATCTGTAGCCGTGGATATCTGCTTCGAGCAGCGCCACGAGTCGTCGACTATGAACTTTAGTCGGTATTGGCCAGGTGGAAGGCGGAGGACAGTGTTGAAGTCGTGCGTGCTAGCAAAATCCAGTCAGATCAGATCAATATGGTCTGAGGAAGCCGCTCACCTCCTCTTCAGCTTGATCCTGCCCTTCCAGTTGTCTGCAAAGTTGCCCGTAACGAAGACATTCTTTCCACCGCCATTCCACTGAATTGGCACTTTGACTAGTCCGTCATTCTCCCCTTCCGTTTCTGTGGTGTACTCGCTGACTGAAGGCGGCGGCGGTGTAGGTGCTGTTGAAGGTGGTGGAGGCTCAGTACCGTTGTTCAGTTGTTTCGAAGGGGAGCCCGAAGGCCGAGATAAAGATGTCGACCTACCGACGCCGTTGGGAGGGATGGCAACAGGTCCGGACGCAGGAGGTTTGTGAGAGAAGGGGTTGCGTATTCTAGATGGAGAGGTGGATGCTGCGGCGGCGGGTGGAGATGAAGGGAAGTATGGATTGACTGGTGCGCCTGCTGAGCCGTCGAGCTGCGTGGCTCTTGGAGAAGGCACGGAGGCGTTGGGATCCATTTTCGACAAGGCACCCAGGCGGTCGGTGTTGGCCAGAGGAGAGGCCACCCTGGCCCCTAATGCCTGTCGCCATCGCCCAGAGGTGTTCTCTCGAGTGGCCGAAGGCGAGGCTGTTTGATTGGCAGGTGTACCGGCGATCTTTTTCGTTTGAGCCTGTGGTGATGAAGTTGCACTGGTAGACGCCAGATGATGGGAGGTATGTGTGGCGAGGGTCGGGACTGGAGCTGCTGGCGTAAAGGATAGCTTGTTGAGATCTGGGAGTTCGAGCGATTTCCTCCTTCTGGGACTACCGCCTCGACCGCCCACACCACCATTAGGCGAGGTCGGGTTGGATGATTGGGGTGAGATGTGAGCTGGGCGTTGTGGCATTGGGAGCCTAAGTCCGGGTTGTCTACCTCCTCCTGATCCTGGTGCGCCTTGTGCTGTGGATTGAGTGACATGGTTACCAACCGCGCCTTGCTGGTTTGTGCGAGAGGGCGAAACACCTGCTTCCCCGCCGATGCGGGCTGGGGAAGCTTGACTCGAGGGCGTGTTGCCCATCGTGGGCGGAGCTAGCTCGGGGTGCCAAGTAGTGGTGAGTGGTGGTGGTTGTTTCTCTTTTGCCTTGATGTGTTGTTGAATGCTTCTATGTCACTGTTGGGGTTATGCTGTGAAGGTGATGAGGATGCTACGAGTAAGGTTGATCACGACTGTCAGATTCCAGCAGAGAGAAAGAGGGTTCAGGTAATACGCCCAGGTCCGACCGAGCATGAAGAGGGGGGGGGGAACACGTAATAGTTTCCACTTTGGGCAATTCAGGAGCATCCCACCCCAGGTCCCCCCTTTCAGCTCCCAGCCTGGCTCCGGGGGGTGGGTGAGCGAGTTGGGATGCTGCATCATCCTATACCAGCTCATCACTACCATCACCGAAGCAACCTCCAACCCTCTGTTCACTCTCCTGTCACATAGACACTACGCTCAGCTCCTACTCCCCTCACTATCAACCCACATCAATCAGCATCACTGTCATACCTTCCCACAGACACAACGTCACACGCCCACGGCATCAACTTACCCGGTACTCCTACTCGCGAGACCAGCTGGCTAGGTAGATCCGACCCACACGAGCAATACAGAACACTCTAGGTGTCACCTTTCGAAGCAACACTCTTCGCATAATCCGGGATTCCACCTCAGCCGACTCTCACAATGGCCACACGACCAGCACCGCCAGCTCCTGGCGGACGAGGAAGGCCAGGCGGTCCATCCCAGCACGGAGAGAGACCTAGGTCGAAGCCTAGAGTTGGGCAGTACATCATCGAGCGTACTTTGGGAACAGGGTCATTTGGTAAAGTCAAGTGTGAGTCAGCTATTCCTCTTGGACCTGTCCTACTTATTGGACAGCTACAATGCCTCAAGTGCGGTTGATGCTGATCACCCGCAGTGGCAACGCATTGCATTACTGGCCACCAAGTAGCCCTCAAGTTGATCAACAGGGCCAAGATCACCACGCCAGATATGAATGCAAGGGTCAAGAGGGAGATTCAATACCTCAAAGTCCTACGGCACCCCCACATCATCAAGCTGTGAGTGAGATTGCTTAATGACCCTCGTTTCCGCTAAAACCGTACAGATACGAAGTCATCACCACGCCAACCGACGTGATCATGGTGATGGAGTACGCTGGAGAGGAGCTGTTCAACTACATTGTCGCCAATGGCAAAGGAGGCGTGAGTAGCCTGTATGACAGACGTACACGGAAGGCTGAACCCAGGACAGATGCCGGAAGAATCGGCCAGGCGCTTCTTCCAGCAGATTATCGGGGCTATCGAGTACTGTCACCGCCACAAGATCGTCCATCGAGATCTGAAGCCAGAGAAGTGAGTCAGCATTGTCACAACACAGGAAGATTCGCGCTGACGCTTCTACTCAGCCTCTTCCTTGACTCGCGTAACAACATCAAGATTGGCGACTTTGGCTTGTCCAACCTGATGACAGACGGAGACTTCCTCAAGACATCGTGCGGCAGTCCGAACTATGCTGCGCCGGAAGTCATCTCCGGAAAGTAAGTGTGACCATTCCCACTAATCACGCATCTGCTGACGCTTTGCGCCAGACTGTACTCTGGACCAGAGATCGACGTCTGGAGTGCAGGAGTCATTATGTACGTCTTGCTCTGTGGCAAGCTGCCATTCGACGACGACCACATCCCCACCCTATTCAAGAAGATCGAGAGTGAGTGTCTCGGTATTCCGGGCTAGACTTGGACCTCAGCTGACATCCAATATAGGCGGAAACTTCCATACGCCTAGCCACGTCTCTGATGGCGCTCGACACCTACTCAAGCGAATGCTATGTGTGGATCCACTGAAGCGAGCCACCATCTCGGAGATCCACTCCATGCCATTCTTCCAAGAGGGACTTCCTCGATACCTACAGCCATTGCCCGAGGTCGAGCAATATCCCACCCTACCCATGGACGACTTGCACACACTGCTGCTGATCAACGAGGGGCAGGCGGATCCTCGTAAAGTGGCTGAAGCCAAAGGAATGCTGTACACCGACGACCTAGGTATAATAGATCCCGAGATCGTTGGCGAGCTGTTGGAGAGGATATCCACTTACAAGGAGGAGATGGTGTGGGACTTGTTGCAGCGAGAAGGTGACAATCAGGTCAAAGTGGCTTATCAGTTGGTGCGAGACCACAAGCGTATCTTGAAAGACTGTGAGTGATCGTTGCAGCTTGCACTACTGACCAAATTAGCTATGCACGGATACGAGGATGAGGATCAGTCCGCCATGGAGGACTTCTTGGCTTCATCACCGCCGGCCTGGAACGCCGACATTCCAGTGAGTCAATCCTGGATTATATAGACATGGAAAAAGTACCTGACGATTATCTCAGCGCCCGCCCTCGCTCAACCATATGGGCCCGGAAGAAATGGATTGGGAGGATGTCGATCAAGAAATCCAGGATATCCCCAACGCGCACTTCGATGTGCTGAACAGCAGTTTGCCTGGATATCTCACCCGTACGTCCAGCTGCCTTGATTTTCGTACTGAGCTGACTCCATCCCTTAGCCGCGAGTACTGGGTCCGCAACCGGATCAGAGATGAGCGTACAGACACCGGTATCATCAGCTGGGCCCGAGTCTCAAGAAGCAGCTGAACAAGCCGCACGAGTGCTGCTCAATCGTCCAGCGCCGACCAATGCGCCCCTGCCCTACAACAACCTCGACAAACCGCTGTCCAAGCCCAAATGGCATTTCGGCATCCGATCTCGGTCACCGCCCATGGAAGTGATGTTGGAGATTTACAAGACTTTGAATACGTTGGGCATGCAGTGGAAGCGCAAGGACGGGATCACAATGCCCGAAATTGGTCTACCTCCCGATGGGCGATATCCCGAAGAAGTCGACCTGGCCATTGAGCAGTGGACAGCCGAGCACGGTGGTGTTGCTCCGGTGTTCGGAGTGAGAAACCCTGGGAAGAAGGAGATTTCGGCACACGAGAAAGCCGCTCAGAACTTGTACCTCGTCGAGACGCGAGCGCAGTACGGCGAAGTCGTGGTGAGTGCAAAGCCCAATCATTAAGAAGGCATTCGCTGACTTGAGCGCCAGGTGCGAATGGACCTGCAATTGTACAGGGTTGACGATTACAACTACCTCGTCGATTTCCGAAACATCGGATACTACGCCGCCTCTTCCGGCAAAGATGACCCTGACGACGTACGCTCCATCCCGCTCACGTCGGCAGAGGGAGACGAGCCACAATCGGCAGTCGAACCCACCGCTGGAGCAGCAAAGAAAGGTTCAACAATGAAGGACGGCGCTGGTGGTCAGATTGGTGGTGTTTCCGGACCATTCCAATTCCTCGAAATGGCCTGTCAGCTCATCGCGGAGTTGGCCAATGGGGGATAGATGCTGCCAGAGTACAAAGGCAGGGCCGCGGAGAAGGTGTGAGGGAGGGTAGTGTCCTGTCGGTCGACCGGTCGAGGGCACAAACCAACCGGTGATTTCTGTGAAGGAGGTGAAATACCTCTCATAGATGGGAATTAGACCGCCGTGTCCCAACCAACATCACAATGGGGCATGGCTTGAATTACTGTGCTTATACTTGTTACAGTACATGTTCCATAAACTAGAGACGACCAAGGGTACGAGATCATTGAGAAAGGAGAAGACTGGAGGAGGAGTTTCTTACGACAGCACGAAGCATCAGCTCAACAAAATACCCTCATTCAGTACCGTAGACGATTGTATCTCATGCCATTTCATGTTTCATGTCTTCCACCGCCACGCACTTCATCTCAGTAACTCAGTCCTTAGGCGCGCTGCTGCTCTGGATATATCACTTGTACATCGCTTTATATTCTGTTTGTGGGACCAATGAAAAGGTAGATCATACAAGATAAGAATTCTTCGTTGTCGTTATACATACTGCGGGACTTCGACGCTGCTTAGCACTACTGCCTAGCATCGAGACGTCTGGTTGGGGAGGGGGGGGGGAGGTCAATGAAAAACCAATATGAACCTCTTGATTTTGGATCTTCGGAAGGGGTACCGCCATCTTTCTTCTAATGTTCTATATACCTTCGGGTAATTGACCCAGGTAGTCTTTCTTGATAGTGCCAATAGCGAACTAAGAGGGGATAAGCTCGAGTTCTTCAAAAGTGCAGAGAGGAGCTCACGATATCGTTCGCCTCGACTCTGCAGCCGACTAGCTGCATACGGACTTTGGTATCCGGCTGGATGATCTCGTCGCTCGATGCAGATCGATAACATGCCGGCGAGGCATTCGGGTCGAACTTCATATCAGGTTGAACGAGCTGTCAAGTGGAAGGAGCGCGTTAGCTACACATCCAAATGACCATGGCACGGTTCGAGGGGAAAGGGTATGAGAGTCAGATATTGATCGATCAATTACTACAAGATCATCCCGGCATAATCAACTTGGCCCTAAAAAGGGTATATGATGTCCCTATGCTTGCTATTCATCACGAATGGGGGAGGGGTGTGGAGAGTAGGGGGCAGAGACTTGGACTGCAAACTTACATGCGACGAGACAAACACCTGTAGCGGGCCAACCATGGCAAAGAAGCCCATCTGACAGACAGGATTAGTACGTGGGCGGTGATGAGATCCTGGTTCACTCACCTTGTTCACGTTGACCACCTTACCGTCGACGACCTCACCCTTGAAGGGCTTCATGACGACGGCAGTGTACCAACATCTGAATCTCGCCTGACCCGTGGATGGCAGGATTTTGCCCTCGCCTATCGAGTTGATCTGGATTACAGAGACGATGTATCTTCAAGAAGCGTCAGCTTAGAACCTCTGTCACTCTTCGAAGCTGTACTGACCCATGCTTCCCGCTACACGTACCCTCGACATCCTCGTACAGCTTTTGCTTGAGGTAATCCTCCAGCTGGGCTCCAAAGTACGATGGATGTAGGAGGATTGTGTGGGAGAGCTCTCGCTACGGGCCCGGACAGACGTGCAAGCGAGTAGGGTTTGCGCCAGTGGAGAAGATGAAGAAGAACCGATCAACCAGTGTCAGCACGCAGTAATGATATTGCGGCTTGAGTGTGGTATAGGAAAGGTATACGAACGAGGAAGAACATCCTGTCCAGCGTATTCTATGACCTTCGGAAGTCGCCCTTTGCCCTTTGATACCCTTGATCTTGAGCTTGCGTCCGAAGTTGGCCCTTTCGACGTGAGGATCACTGGGAATCACCCGCAATGCCTTGTCTGCTGTTGCTGGACGGATGTTTGATCCTGCTCGCGCTTTGTCCTTGAGAGAACAAGAGGGGCTCGGATCGCCCACTTCTCACCTCCCCCGCTGCTTTGCCCGTAAGTCGTCCTCGGTCGAGCTGCTGATGAGAGGCGAGAAGGAAGGACAGTTGTTGATCGTCGACACGGACACAGGAGACGACCTATCTCATGAGACTGGTTGTAGTGTGGGGGGGTTGTTTGGTGGAAGAGCGAGAGAAGACGAAAGAGGTTTGTTGGAAACTGCACAATGGGTGCGGAAACAAATTTATCAGGCCGCTGGATCCTGACGTGGCAGCCTGGCTGGACGCGTTTGCTTCCGTCGGTTGCACGCTGAGGACCTCCACTTTTGGTTTCATGAATTTTGAATGCTCTGCAACCTGTACTCAGCTGAAGATCAACAGATTGATATCTCTACTAAGGATCAATCATCGCCTGTTACAATGGCGCAAGACGACTTTATGGCGTTCGATGATGCTCCCGAAGCTGGAGCATCGATCAAGAAGGAGAAAGGCCCCAGAGAGAAGTAAGTGAACCGCTACGTCACCGAGCAACTCTTGAGCAGCACTGACTGTCTCTATCTCAGCACAACCGTCTTTGTCTCGTCTTTGCCATACACCGCCACGACAACTGATCTGATCACTCACTTCTCCTTCCTGGGACCAGTGCGACATGGATTCATAGCCACGGATAGGGAGTCGGGAAAGTCAAAAGGAGTCGGATATGTGACGTACTCGCTGAGAGAAGACGCCGAGAAAGCTATTGAAGAGCTGGATGGCGGGGAGTTTGGCGGAAAGGGGAGGAAGATCAAGGTCATCTGGGCTGATCACAAGGTGGGTTTCGACGGGTCAGCTCTGCGCTTTCTGTTGTAGTTGAGCTGATCAAGGACATGCCTCGATAGCCCACGATGAAGGAGAGAGGGACTGCCGACAGAGAGCCCAAGAAAGTCAAGAAGGAGCCTGTCGCAGAGACGGTCAAGGACCCGAATGCTATCAGGACGCTTGTCCTCTCTGGTCTGCCGAAGGACATCACCAAGAACGTACTGTGGAAGCGGGTCAGGAAAGTACACGATGGGGTGGACTTGAGGTATCCTGTTGAAGGGGAAGCCGATACTGGTACGTCAGCTTTCAATCTCGGAAGAATGAAACGTGCTGACAATATGGTTTGCTTAGCACACATCATCTTCCCATCGCACAACGAGGCGCTGCAGTCACTCGGAAAGCTACATGGACATACTTACAAAGGCCTGGTCATGTCCTGTGTCCTGAAGAAACGGCTAGAGAAGCTCACTGCTGGCGGCGAGGGCAAGTCGCCAAGTCATGCGGGTCGACTGATCATCCGAAACTTGTCATGGGACGTGAGTGTCTCAGACCTGGATCCTTCTAGATTTTCTCGCTGACACGAAGTATAGACCACGGAACAGGATCTCCGGTCCGCTTTCCTACCCTACGGACCTATACACTCGATCGATCTACCTAAAGCGCCATCAAAACTCCCCAGTACTGGGTCCAAGCCCGCTCCGCCTCGTGCGAGAGGTTTCGCCTTTGTCTGGTTCTTGACGAGGAAAGACGCCGAAGCGGCCATGGAGGCAATGAATGGCAAGGTGATCCCCAAGGCCGGCGCTGTCAAGGGTAAAGGAAAGGAGAGAGAGGGCGAGGGTCGACCCATCGCCGTCGACTGGGCTTTGAGCAAGGATCAGTGGGAGAAGGCACAACAGGACGGTCAGGAGGTCAAGAAGGAGGACGATGCAGAGTCGTCGAGTTCTGGCTCTAGCTCCTCATCGTCGTCTGGTGACAGTGACAGTGACAGTGAAGAGGACTCTGAAGACTCGTCAGACGAGGGAGCAGATGAGGACGCGGAGATGGACGATGAAGAGGAAGAGGAGGAAGAGCCCACGAAGCCGAAATTGCCAACGGTGGATGTTGGTTCGACGCTCTTCGTCCGAAATCTGTCATTCGACGCTACAGAGCAGGAGCTCATGACTCTGTGAGTCTAGACACCATGTCTGCATTTGGCCTTGCTAACCTTCGCACAGCTTCCGGACGTTTGGACCCCTTCGTTACGCTCGAATCACGATAGACAAGAGCACTGGCCGGTCAAGAGGTTCCGGCTTTGTCTGCTTTTGGAACACGGAACATGCCGATGCGGCCATTGCCGAGGCGGAGAAGGTCGCTCAGGAGACAGGTGCCAACGCCATGCCTGTAAGTACTGATACACGGATGTGTGAGTCTTTGAACTTGACTGACTCAATGTAGCTGGGAGGCAAGAACCCCTTCGCTCTGCCTACGGTGCTTACTGCCGACCCATCGTCTTCCCTGACCAGCAAGCTGGTCCTGCACGGGCGTACGCTCGAGGTGTCCCGTGCGGTGACTCGAGAAGAGGCCGGAAGAATGAAAGAGGACGGAGAGAGGGCTAGGACGGCTGGCGATAAGCGAAACACGTACCTCATGCGAGAGGGTGGTGAGTCAATCCCGTCAAAAGTTATACTGGTCGCCCGATGCTGATTGGTACCTTCATCTTCTAGTCATCTTCCCCAACTCGCCCGCAGCTGCTGCTTTGCCTGAGGCTGAGGTTGAAAAGCGACAATCCTCCTTCAACGCTCGAAAGACATTACTCCGATCCAACCCCTCGTTGTACATCTCCAAAACCCGTTTGTCGATCCGACAGATCCCACTCTTTGCCACGGACCGAACTCTGAAACGACTCGCAATCCACGCCGTGCGGGACTTTGACAAGGAAGTCAGAGAAGAGACGCGTGAGCCTTTGAGCAGGATAGAAGAAGCCGACGACACATTGTCCCCCGCTCTGGCCGCCAAGACGAGCAAGAAGAAGGGCAGGGGAGAACGAGAGACGCCGGTGATCCAGTCCAAGGTCGTGAGGCAGACGGAGAAGTTGGACCCCTTGACCGGTCAAGGTCGATCCAAGGGCTATGGATTCTTGGAAATGCGATCGCACAAGGATGCGCTGAAGGTCCTCCGTTGGGCCAACAACAACGCCGATGTGGGCAAGTTACTGGCTGAGTGGCACGCCGAGGAGCTCAAGGAGCTGTTCGAGCGGACCAAGAAGGACTTGGAGGCCGCGAGGAAGGAGAACAAGGAGAAGGAGGTGGAAGACCTGGAAATGAGGGTCAGGAGGATAGAAGTGAGATTGGGAGAGAAGGAGGCCGGGGGAATGCGAGGTGGAAAGACGCTCTTGATCGAGTTCAGTATCGAAAACGTGCAGGTGAGTATAACCCTCCACCCTTGAGCAGTGCATAGCCAACTGACAACCTGGTGGTAGGTGGTCAAGAGGCGTGTTGAGAAGATTACCGCGGCGAGAGAGGACGCTGTCGATGGCAAGCCCGTCGATCGCAAGAGGAAAGCGGCAGAGGATAGCGACGACGAGCCCGATGTCCAAGACGGCGGAAAGGCTGCCAAGGGCAGGGATGGATCTAAGAAACCCAGGAGAGATCAGAAACGAGATGGCAAGCCATCGCGTGGCGGTAAAGACGGAAAAGACGGTCAGGATCGACGGGATGGTAAGGGAGGTAGAGGTAGAGACGGCAAGGCACCGGCCGGGGGTGATAACAAGGCCGAGAGCAAGGTCCCCGAGAAGAAGGGTCTTGAGAAGATGGGCGCTCAGTTGGGCAGCATGATTGGCAGGAAGAGAAAGTCGAGGAAGGGCGGCAAGTAGTTGGGGTAACCCAAACTGATCACGGTCGATGCACTTCTTGAGCGATGTACGAATAATGCCTCAAGTATATCGCACCAATGTTCGTCCCCTGCATGCGTGTATGAGAGGTCGGCTGGTCGCCCTTCCGCAAATCAGGTACTCGAGTAACGAGCTTCGTTTAACAGCTCTTGGGCTCCAGGTGTCCACTTTTGTTCACCTTGTACTGGAACTACCGAAACCCGTCGCCCTCCTCATCTCGCCCAAACCCGAATTGCCGGAGTTACTAGGTCCAACTCCTCTATCATCGTCGTCGTCGAATCGTCTCTGCGTTGTCCCTCTGTAAGTTGAAGGCCCAGCGGTATTCCTATTAGCCAGCGAAGAGGCGAGGTATCCTGCAGCTACGCCGCCCGCCAGACCGCCCAGGAATCCCGGGCCTGTTGTGGTCGGTGCTGCGGTGGCTCCTGGCTGAGTCTGCCTGGCCTCTTCTGGAATCTTGGTGTACGGTGGTGGTGGGTGGGAATGATGGTGATGATGACCACCACCGCCGCCGCCAAATCCAGGTCCACCGCCGCCTCCCCCTCCACCGCCCCAGGGGAAGAAGGAGGATACCGGCGGTGGAGCAAATCGAGGTGCAACGCTGAGTAGGACTGATCGGACAATGGTGTAGAGAAGGATGAAAGTGACAACGAAGAAGAGCGCAGAGAAGGCTTTATCGATGTATCTCTCTGTAAAAGTCGTTCAGCGAGTGACGCGAGGGGATCGACGTCAGAGCTCACCGATTGTATTGTGTTTTGGCATCCCGTGGCCTTCGTACATCAGGTTCTGGTCTGTTCTGTGCAGATCATACTCCAGTCCACAAGATCCTGATATCAATCACAGATATCAGCATCACATTGACCCAAGACACCGCTCTTTGCTTACCCTGTAGCACATTGGCGTCACCGGCTTTAGACCATCCCTCGCATGAAACGTCCGTCTTGCCTAGTCTCAACCCTGAAGGCAGATCGGTCGAGCACTACATCAGGTAGAGCACGTTATCAGCAATGTGTTCATCAGAAACCTCGATCGTGTGTTCGGTCCAACAAGGAAATTTCCGACTCACCTTCCATTGAACATTGCCCAAGCCGTCATCGCCCATATTGCTACACTGCACGACTTGCGGTTGAAACAGATCACACGCCCGACCCACACACGTTAGCTGCTCTATCAGAATCATCAGCTTCGTGACATCAATCCAATCAACTAGAATCCCAGCTGACTCACGGATTGGTGACACCCTCCGACTAGCCGTCTGGGCATCGGCATGAAAGGTGAGAGTTTTGATGTTCTTCAAAGCTACTTTCTTGTGTACCATCTTGCTGAATGTACACGAATTCAAGTGAGCACGAAGTGACAAGATCGAGGCGACACTTTCTAGTAGTGGTCAAGGATGGATGATGGCGATGAATTGACAAAGCAGAGGATGCTCCAACACTCAACGTGGAAGGCGTTGACAGTGGACCACCTCCACGTCGAGCCAACTTTGTTTGGTTCCGCTCGTGGAAATTTGCAGATCCGCACGCAGGTGCGCAAGTGATAACGAAGTCATGACCCGAGCATGCGAGGCGTGAGAGGTGACAGTGCCCGCTTCTACCACCAGCTGATTGCTACCCGTGCTGGATGCCTGCAGTCTGGTCACAGCAGACTGAATGGCAAGCTCCTCAACACGCCCCACATCCTTCACAGTGCTTATACGATGACAAATGCATGTCTCATGAAGACGCAATCCGTATCCTCATCCCGACTACGAAACCACAAACCCAGCCAGCGAGTCGGCTTAGTAAGCGTTCTTCTTGGCCTGGATCTGGAGGTGGTGAGAGTGCTCGTCCAGAGGGTTCTGGCCGGCGGGGATGATGGTCCAGAGGTCTGGGGACTGGAACTGGACGGGGGGTCAGCCATATTCACGTGGTGACTATGCTAGGGTGTACTCACCTGGTAGGTCTTGGAGAGAGCAGCCATGGTAGCCTTCAAGAAGTTGATCTGAGTGGCAGTCGAACCCTTAGCCTGGGCTGAAGAAGGGGTTAGTGGGAGTCTGATCGGCGGTTCAGAAATATACGCACTGTAGCAATCCTGGATACCAGCCATCTGGAGCATTCGCTTGGAAGCTGGGGCAGCGACGATACCAGTTCCTCGAGCTAACATGTTCGGGTTAGTGGCTGTTACTGCTCAGCAGTCGAGGCCGACTCACGAGCTGGGATAAGTCGGCACATGACGGAACCGGCCTTTCCGGAGACCTTGCATGGAACAGTGTGTGGCTCAGCAATGTGCGAACCCCAGTAACCTCGTCGGACGGGGACAATGGAGAGTTTGGCGGTGATGATGGCACCTCGGATGGCGGTAGCGACTTCCTTGGCACACTTGATACCGAGACCAACGTGACTGTAGGAGGATGTAGTATCAGCACAGAACGCCTGGACGTCGAGCGACCTGCGCCGTCCAATCTCCACTCACCCGTCGAAGTCACCGACGGCAACGGCAGCCTTGAATCGGGTTCGCTGACCGGCAGACGTCTGTTTCTGGACTGGGGCGATGGACATGACCTCGTCCTTCAAGGTTGGGAGGAAGATGTCGACAATCTGGAACTCTTTGACGGGCAGAGAGAACAGGTAGATCTCCTCCATCGACTTGATCTTTCCGTCCTTGACTAATCGACCGAGTTTGGTGACGGGGACCCATTCCTTCTCCTCGTCCTTCTTTCCACCTCGTCGAGGTCCCCTTCGTCCACGGGGAGCACCTCGTCCTCGACCGAATCCACCTCGGCCACCGGCAGCAGCTCCTTCAGCCATTTTGTCGTTTTGTGTTTTGTGGGTGGTAAGTCGAGCTGTTGTCGACCTGTGATACCAGAAACGATGCTTGAAGGATGAGCTAGCACGACCTCTTGCTCTAACTCTATGCAGCACGTCCTCGACGGTCGCACACTCGCTCGCCCACGGGCCACGAGCATCGTCGGCGTTATGGCGAAAAATGGATAACGCCGGGGGTTTGCACTGTCGGAGTTAAGGATTTCGCAAGCCTGGTTTGCGTCCGAGATCACAGGCAGGCCTATGAGCCGCCGATTTGCCTTCATCGGCGAAGACCGGCGTGGCGTTCGCTCAGGTCCGCGCCGAACTCAAATAAGCTTACTGACCTTGGCGCAACGTCCTGCTGCCAGCGTGCTGCCAGCGTAGGCCAGCGTCCTGGCGAGTCCTGGCGCCGCTCAGTGTCCTCGACCTTTGACAACAGTTGACATCGGTAGACATCGGTCGACGGAGGCTGACGGAGGTCGACGGTCTGTTGTCCAGCAGCTGGTCACCGTGTGGTAGGACATGACGGGTCACGCAACATGCCCTTGGTTTCAAATAACCCCGCGAGAACATGTCATCTGTCTTACTTTGCTGGCCATTGCAATCCGATTGCACCTCACTCGGCGCAGCGAGGTAACGAGATGGTGTATCGTCGGCCTTGCTTGACTGTAAATAGCCAAGAGTGACCCCAAGGCGGATCTGCTGCGCTCATCGATGTCAAGTGAGCTGCGCTGCTGCGATATTCATAACCGCTCAGTGATCATGATCGTTCTGTGGCCGGCCTCCACATGACTTCTCTCGTAAACGGCAAATGCTTAATTTTGCGAGCAGCGAATGAGTTGACAGACCCTCGAATCCTTATCCTGTCACTTCACTACGCATCGCATTCGCATTCGGATCTGTATCTGGCAGGTTCCCGGCTTGGAACAGCTACGCCCTGTGCATTCATCACCGTCCTTGATGGCCGCGCGGTGAAAGCGAACAGTCCTCCGTTGTAACACGTTCCGAAGCGGCCCTGGTCTGACCTGAGCTGTTCCTTTCACTCCCCACGTTTTCAACACGGTGCCTGTCCGACAACCGAGCATCGCACACTATCACACAGCACAACTTCGCCCGAGGTTCCCAGGAGCTCAGTTCTTCCACTTCCCACCGTCAACGACTCCATCTTTCATACTCGCTCTATAATCCTCGACGACTTCCACCATGACAACGCCGACCAACCCAAGAGCGGTGAGTGATCGTCAGCAATCTTACTGGACTTTCAGGTCCCGTGTCTGAGGCAACTCCGCTTGGCCTATACACACAGTTCTATGCTGATGATCATGCCTTAGCTGAGACGCAAGCTGGTCATCGTTGGAGATGGTGCTGCGGGAAAGACCTCGCTGCTGAACGTCTTCGCCGTTGGGCATTTCCCCGAAACCTACGTGGGTGACAAGTTCCGATACTCTCGACACTCCACACTGACGCTCAACTCAGGAACCGACAGTGTTTGACAACTATGTCACAGAGATTGAATTGGATGCAAAGCCTATACAGCTTGCTCTCTGGGATACAGCGTAAGTCTTCTTTATGTCAGAGCTGCGCAGTATGACACAGCTAATGCTATGCAGAGGGCAAGAGGAATACGAGCGATTACGTCCCTTGTCCTACTCGAAAGCACATGTTATCCTGATAGCCTTCTCTGTCGACACTCCAGATTCGCTAGACAACGTCATCCAGAAAGTGAGCAGACAGCTAGAGCCCCCGAATCAACGGGATTACTGACTCCTATGTCAGTGGATTGAGGAGATTAGGTCGATTTGTGGTAAAGCCATTCCCGTCATACTGGTCGCTTGCAAGACGGACCTCCGGGACAAGGCGATGCAGAATGGAACATTCAGCGCTGAGAGATACATCGACAAGGCGACTGTGAGTTTCGTCAGAATCCTTCCTGCAAGAACCCCGGCTGAGACTCAAATGCGTCTAGGGTCAAAAGGTCGCTCAGTCCATTGGAGCCAAGGGGTACTTCGAGACTTCCGCTCTGCTAAACTCTGGGGTCGACGCTGTGTTCGAGGCGGCCACACGAGCTGCAGTCCTGGTCAGAGATCAGGGCCACGGCGGTGTGGGCGCGGCATACGACAGGGACGGCATCAAGGAGCTCAGGAGGGAGAAGGACGCTGCGAACGGCTCGGGCAAGTGCTGCGTCATCATGTGATCGGCGAGAGTACCAACCACCTACGAAACACCAACCAAAAACCCAAGCCGCCCAATACGACTAGGCCCCAGATAGCCATATTCATCACATCACGACATACACGACGAAAAAGGAGTCTATATTCGGACGACAACAATTGTAACAGCGACGAACAGGAGGGCCTTGGAGCGAGGACTCTACGGAAGCACGACTGGCGACATCATTTCCATACCATACCACCACCCTAATAATCTTTTCGATACTCGATGTCCGGTTCCACCCATCACGATCATAGGCATTCGCTCGACCGGCCTCTTTCCGCATTCTCCAATATAGATTTTCTCATAGATTGCATGCAGGTTGTACACGATTCCAGGTCGTGCAGGGTGTCAATTGGGCCACTACTGGCCTCAGTCATGCAATATGCGTCGACAACACTTGACGGTCCGATCAGCAGCACCAGTACCCGGCCCTGGCCGGCCGGAGCCGCGGAGGTCGATTTTACCCGATGCGGACATGACCGCCATCTTTGGAAATGACGTTGTCTGCGAGCGGCATCAGCAACAACAACAAAGGGGGGTAATGGTAGGCCCTGCTAGGCCATCCACTCAGTTGAACAAGCAGATCTCTCATACTTGGGTTGTGCATATCAACGACGTACATACCCGAAGACTGAGCGTCGCTTGTATATGAAGTCTGGCAACACAAGTCACACATCTTGACTGCGATCGCAACACCCACGATGGACATTACAACATTACCGCCCACTTCGATCCTTCACAATCACTCCCATCTGTCACCGTTACTACCCTCTCCGTTCGCCAATACCCACAATTCAGTCGCATACCAACATGGGACACGATCTCGGTCCAGAAGACCTCTGAGCATCAGTAGCTCATTCATCTACAGCAACAATGCCAATGCCCTCCACCTGCCATTCACCCATCAGCTGCGGAATGGCTATTACGACCAATTTCGCCCTCCGGCAGATGGATCCTGTGCGCTGTCGAAGCTGCCAGATGAGGTGATGGTCGGAGTGCTGGGATATCTCGATTGGGAGGATCTGCTGGACGTGAGATTGGTGTGCCAGAGGTGGAACGACTTGATCACTACTTTCGCCTCGTCACTCGTGGACGATGTGACATTCCTTTCGCTGCCGAGGACACAGCGCTACCGCTCGACTTTACCCGAAATCGAAGCCAGTACCACTTCTATCTGTACTGGTGTAGATGCTCCGAGTATGAGCTCATTACGGGGACTCATCCTCAGGAACGTCAAAAGGCTCCATGTCCACCTGTTCCCCTATCCCCTCCCGACGTATTCGTTCGCTGGGACTACTCGCTCCGGAGCTCAGTCGCCATCCTCGAATTTGCTCGCCCTACTGGACGCTATACCTGTAGATCAACTTGTCTCCCTCTCACTACCTTTCTCAGCGCCCTACCTCAACGGAGAGGAAATCGGCGGGGTGCTTCGTCGGATCGGCGGAAAGCTAGAAAGGCTGGATCTGCGAGGGTCAGGCTTGATCGGATCCCGATGGTTGCAATGGTTGCAGGACATCAGTTGCACAAGTGGCGGATTGAAGGAGCTCGACCTCGGTTATACCAGTATCTCGGCCCTGCCAACGAGTCGCACAAACGACGGTTCGATATCAGGCAGAAGCTCGCCAAACCCGATGATACCAGGTGATATCTGCTTGAGCTCGATGCCGAGCCCCGACCCGTTCCGACAATTGAAGGCACTTTGTCTGGCGAGCTGCACCTATATCCCAGACACAACCCTAGCTGCCTTTCTGGCCGACTTGCCGCCGACCATCGAGCGACTAGATCTCAGCCGCTTAGAAGCCGTCTCCTTCGAAGCACTATGGCACATGCGGGTCGTGCATTCTATTGGAGGAGAGGACGAAGGCATGATGATGGACCAGGAGATCACTTTGGTGCCAACGGCTTTGAACGAGATCAAGTTGATCGGGATCGATCACCTCACTCGACTGGACATTCGGCAACTCAAGCGACACTGGGAGCAGCAACGATCGAGGTGTTTCCCATCTCAGGATACCGACATTGTCATGTCATACCAGGAGATAGCCTCTCAGCCACCTTGTATGTCTTTTGGTCTATCGACTCCCCCTTCGCAAATTACGTCGAACATGCCTCCAAGCCCGCCGACGACTCCGGGACGAGGCACGCCCCCGACATTATCCCCAGCACCGCGCTTCGACCCGCAACTCAGAGGATCACTACAGCGAGTCTTGACATATTCACCACCAGAGCCACCGTCAGAACCATTCCTCCAGTCCCTGGAATCCGCATTCCCAGGCTCGAGAAAGTCTATTTCGATCCCCACCAAGGTCCCGAATGCCGGACGGGGAGCTGTGGAGGGAGTCACTGCGCCGTTTGGTTTACCAACGCCGCCGCCCTCGGAAGAAGGTCTGGTCAAGACAGGCTTGCACAAGGGGATCGATATACATGTCATTCATTCGGCGATACTGGAGAGCGAGGATGAGGCCGGGTATAGGCAGTTCATAGGTGAAGTTGCCGGCGCGCAACCCAGAGGAGAAGGGCATTTGGGTTTGGGTATCCATTGAGGACGGGAGGGGGGTCCATGGAGATCGGAAGAGGTCATAGAGGAAAGGTGTACGGTCTAGTCTCCCATTTGTATCGAGCGTGCTGCTCACGTTTATAATCTGGTCGCTCTACGTAGATGTTGTATCGGTGTTCTCGACAGCATCGCCTTCCTGCCGCAGTAGACTGGGTGGCAAAATCAGTCGCCCAACTCCTTTGTCCCCGTCGGGTGGCGCGTCAACATGCCCTTAGAACGTCATATGCCCACAGGTTTCACTCTGAGACGCAGTCATCCGAGGTTCATGTTGCATCTACCTCCAGCACTTCAGTCGTCTCAAGAGTCACGCCCCACTCAGTGTTAGAAACCCGCCAATACCCACATCACATACCCAGGCCCCGAAGATAAACCCACTTACTCATCATCTCACCTCATGGCTTTCGGAGCGCCAAGATGTATCAACTGCTCGGGAGCGGTGTATCACGCCGAGCAGGCCATAGGTCCAGCGGGCAAGGTCAGTGGGCTGGACAGACTGTCTCAAGGGCTTGAAGTGGTGGTGGATATGGACGAGGGCTGATTTCGACTTCGCAGATATACCACAAGACGTGCTTGAAGTGCGAGAGCTGCGGGAAGAGATTGGATTCTGGAAGCTTGGTCGAGCATGATGGACTGGTGAGCTGCTTTTCATACCGCAGGGAGCTACAGCTGATGTGACTCTGTGAACAGCCGTACTGCGCTCGATGCCATACTCAATCTTTCGGGACGAGAGGTGACTTATCATTCATGATGATAAAGCGAAAGGATGTGTATTGACACTATGATCGTTGTTTCCCTTAGATCTACGTTCTGCCAATGTGCACCCTGCGTCACTCCCCACGACACCATCCAAGACGCCTGCTCGGAACTCGCCCCTCTCTCCTCAACAGACCTATTCCCCTAAACCATCAACCCCTCGCACCCTACCTCCCCCTTCGGAATACTACACCCCTCCGAACCTCTCCTCGACGTTAGGCGCAACGCCGGACCTGCCATCGAGAAGCGGTCTCACGCCCAGTGGGGCCAATGGCAATTTATCGGGTCTGGGAGGCGGACCGAATGGCAGCAATGCTTCGGGCGATAGTACACCTATAACGAGACCGAACTTCAGGGAGGCAAGACCGATATCAGTGCCGTATGCTGGCAAATTGGAGAGCTTTGATGAGCGGGGGTTAATCAGGAGGAATGACAGTCCGAGGAGCAAAGTCGGCGAGAAAGTGCTGAGCGATGACATGTGTTGGTCATGTGAGAGAAGAGTGTACGCCGCTGAGCAGGTGCGTTCGGTGATGAGAGTGTAAATGAAGAGGCCCCAGACTGATAGTCTTCGTTTAGGTCATGGCGCTGGGACATAAGTAAGTGATGCAGTGCGAGTGTCCTTATAAATGAGCTGACCCCATGGCAGATGGCACAAGGGATGCTTACGCTGTGATACGTGCAAGACATCTTTGGACCCGGGCAAGCTGACCGATCGCAACGGCGTGCCCAAGTGCAAGCACTGCTACGCCAAGGTGAGTAGAAACGTCTTCATTGGGGCATGTACTGACCGCTACTCTGTCAGGAACACGGGCCGGAGGGAATCTTGGGCAAGCGGTAGCTGTCGAGGGAAATGCTCTGCGGGCTGCCTTGCTTGTGTCGAAAGTCAGTAACAGTATAGTAAGAAGAAAACCGCTCAATCAGCAAAGTGGATGAATGAGAACAGAGAGTCAGAAGTCAGGGGAAGGCCAATCAGTATTGAACGCAACTGGACACTAGGATCCACCTTGATCGTATCGTTGTCATCATGTAGTTGCAGTATATATCTAGTCATAAGTGTGATTACTACACCCGCCGCCATGACCCTCGAGTGGGTTACAGAGAGGTCGAACCATAGCCCACTCAGAATTTTGTCCGTCTCGCGAGCTCGTGATCGATATCGTGTCACCGCTCCAATTCCGTTTCCTTGCTTGCCTCCTTCAAGGCCGATAGCGGCTCTTCCCCTTGCGTCTGAGATTTGTTCTCCTGATCGAGTTTCTGCAGTCTGACCAAGTTGCGTTTCTTGACCAGTAGCCTGACCGTGCGTTCTTGCTCGAAGGGGGTGAGGTCCAGCCAATTCTGTATACGGGAAAGGGTCTACAATGTAATTGGATCAGTCAGTGCTCTAGCTCTAAGCTCACTGCCAGGCTTCGTCTTTCCCATCAAGTCCACTGCCTGTATGCCGTGCCAGCTCGATGCCGTCCAGGAATCTGGATGTCAATGTCCATCGACTCACCCCGTCAGTGTTGATGATCATGGGACCGAGTTTATCCAATTTGACCACATTCCCCTCCCCCACATCCAACACGTGAACCTCCTCTCCGTCGTCCTTTACCGATTCTTCCTCTCCGACAGGCTGTGCGGCAGGCTTGTCCTCTATAGCGAGCGGTGCGCTAGACGAAGAGGATAGTTCAGGCGGAACGGGCACACTGCTCGAAGAGTCGATAGGGTCGGCACGGGATTCAATGCTTGGGCTCGAGGCCTGCGGGTCGTCCAGGGGCGATGGCATGGCGTGCAGGTGGGCTTGTAAGATCTAAGTTGGAGACTGGGATGAAGAAGTCGGGATGCTCAGGTTTTGAAAGGTGGTCATGTCGAAAGAGTTGACAGCGGCAAATCACGGACTGCGTGCGTTCGCTCTAGTCCGATCGAGACAGACTCCTGTTCGCCTTTGTCTTTCGTCCAATCATAAATACATGCAGGGGATCATGACACACATCGCAAAGAGCCAAATAGCAAGGATCAGGGGCCACAAGCAGCCTGGGATGATGTTTACACCAGGAGCAGACAAGACCCGCGCCACGACCAAAATCGACCTGGAGCAGACTATCGCCTCTCCGTCTTTCCACCCTTTCTCTTTCCTGCCAACATCCATTTGGGCCTGGTGATGGGGATATGTCTGTCCGACTCTGAAGCCTTTGCCAACCTGTTGGGCTCTCTCTGCGCAAAGTTTCGCAACTCGACCGCCTTGTCGGATTGCTGCTGCGTGGCCAGACCGCCCATCTGCCGATTCGTCCTTGGTGCTCTCGTGGTGACGGCCGCAGCCTTCTTCTTGAGAGCAGCTCTCGATGGGGGCGCTCCCTCAACTCCCTCATCCATGTCGACGTCCATGCCGCCTGCGACGCTCGACGCAGCGTCTCGGGCATTGGCCTCCTCCCAAGCCGTCTTCTTCTGCTCCACCATTCTCGCCGCTCGCTTCTCCAGGACAGACGGGTCGTGACCGTGTTTGCGCATACCATGGGTGAACTCGTCGAGAGTGACATGTCGCTTCTTTCGGGGGATGACGGGCTTGTTCTGCAACCTGTTCTTCTCTTGCGAGAGCTTGGTCATCGTAGCCTTCTTCTTTCGGATCTGGGCGGCTGCGTCTCGGAACTCCTCCTCGTCGGTGTCGAGCTGCAGTTGGGTCAGTATAATATCCTTTGGGAGATCACTTGTCACACTCACCATCTCGTCCTCGTCGTCCGAGGCGTAGAAGCCCTGAGCCTCCAATGCCTCCTCCTCTCGCTCCAAGGCCTCGAGCTTCTCCTCGATATCTGGGTCGATGAAGTCCGCGACGTTCTTTCCGTTGTAGAACTCTGGCATGACGTCGTATTTCCACGAGTCGTCGGCAAGGATGTAGTTCTTCTTCATGTCCACAGAGTAGACGTCGATACCGTCCAGAGCCTGCTCGAAGTCCCTCTCCAGCTTCCTCCTTTCCGGGTCCTCCTTGTCGTACTTGACTCTCGACTTGACGGCGTCCGGGATGAACGGTGTCCTCTCAACATTGTCTCGCTTGACCGGAATGGCGACGTGGATCTTGTTGGCGACCGCCTGGATTCGAGATCCCTTCAACTTCTGCTCCACTCTCTGTGCTAGCAGAGCTTCACAGGCCACATTCCTGACATCCATGACTCCCTCCTCCGAATACGTCGAAGCCTCGACGACGGTCACACTCTTGTCTGCGAGGATAGTGTCGACATACGACCGGTTCTCGGGCGTCAGGTCGGACAGTCGGACAATGTCAATCTTGTTGATGACGAGAATGACAGGTTTGTTGAGGAAGAGGGGTTTGATCGAGTGGAACAGCTTGCACTGTGTATGGTGAGCGACATTCTCGATTCGCCTGCTCTACACTTACCTGTGCCTCGACAGTGTATCCACACTGTTCACTCAGGTCCATGAAGTACATGACCGCACTTCGCAGGTGGGCCAGGGCGGTGATCGACTGCATCTCGATAGTGTTCATCTCCTCCAGGGGGTGATCCAGCACTCCTGGAGTGTCGATAACCTGCCACCGCAGGTACTTGTAGTCCATGTGTCCGACGAACAGCGATTTCGTGGTGAAAGCGTACTACGAGGGGTCAGAACGAACTCAGGCACCGGCTGCTTGTAGATTTTACTCACTGGCTGAACATCAACATCCGCTCGCGTGATCTTGTTGACGAAACTACTCTTTCCAACATTGGGGTAACCGCAGATCAACAGTGTTCTGGTGTTTGGGTCGATAGCCGGCAATCGAGAGATGTGCTGCCTGACCTGCTCCAGGTACGCCAATGGGTCCTTCTGTCTCTTCATGATAGTCGCCATTCGACCAAGGGCGGCCCTCTTGAGCTGCTTACATCGGTACAGCGAGTCACCGAACTTCAGCAGTCGGCAGTAATCCTTTGCGACCTGAGAGATAAGGTGACGGGCCGTGTTGAGCTGTCCTAGAGCGAGCTTGTAGTGGTTCTTGTCGTACAGAACGTTCAAGAGGGAGGAGAGGAAAGGGTGTAGGTTCTGACAGTATCGCTATCAGCCAGGCTCTTCTGCCGAGAGGGACATCTGCTCACATCAAGAATTGGGAACTCGGAGATGATCCTGCCGAGCTTTTCGTCGAAAGTGTCCTGGGTGAACTTGACCTTTCTCATGTAGAAGTTTCTGATACGGGAGATTTGGAACTACGAGATAGCTCATAAGCTTACATCACTGCTTTCACAGCCGATGTCCACTCACGTTTTTGTGGATGACCGTTGGGGTCTTTCGCATGGTGGCATTGAGCACCGTGTCGATGAACTCGGATGCCGTTGGCACCGGCGCAATGCGCTGCAGACCAGCTACTGTCGACATGGCGGCGAGTGTCGGAAAGCGGTAGGGTTGGTCCGAGGAGAAGATACGTCTAGCTGATGGTCCTGATCGACCTGTACACCTCTGTTGAAGTGCTTGTGTACGCTATCACACCAACGCTTGAAAACCTCTTCGCACTTTGCAGAAGGTGGACCAAGCTCGCTCGCAAAAATAAAAAATGAGCGGGATCAGATACTAAGTGCCCCGGGTGGCAAATCCAGGTCAGGCCGGTGGCGGCAGTGGGAATATGCCACGTCAGGGTGTTAATGTGAGCCCAGGTCTTGTGATAAGCTTCCTCCCCAGCCCGCTTCTCGGAAATAACCGGGATTACACGTTGATGACATTGAGTGTGGCACTTTGGCACTCAAGGTCACGCGATTTTCCAGTGAGCTGGGCGGAGGAGAGCCAGCCAGGCAGCAACCGACCACAGCGAGCACTTGCCGAACATACCACCACGACAACCTCGACCGCTCTTCTACAAAGTTCTTGGCTCGTCAGATACAAATACCAACACCACCACGCATCCAGGACCTTGACTGGTCTCATAACCCACGGTCCCGCTAGATACACCCCTTTGGTCTTTCTCAGAGCTCCAACCGACCCGGTCATCAACGCTTCCATCACACCACAACCACCCTCCAACTCGAGGCTCTCAACTCGAACTCTTGACCAACGCAAACATGGCTTCGGTTCAAGATCTGAGCTCAAAGTACAGCTCGCAGCTGTCCCAGCTGACGGCAATCTTCCCATCATGGGACGAGAGTGATCTATTGTTCACTCTACAAGACGTTAGGGGCAATGTCGAAGAGGCTGCTCTCATCATCACAGAAGGTGAGTGAAATGTTGCAATCTGCAGGTGGCATATTGTGGGCCCCATGCGCTCCAACACCCGCTGATACTATGTATCAGGTCGAGCGTCCCAATTCACCCAAGCCACGAAGAAGAAGTCCGGCAAGTCCAGTTCCGCTCAGGCCAAGGGCTATTCGAACAGGAACGCGGATACTGGAGGCTGGGAGGATGCCAATGGAGGCGACTTCTCGGATCGACCAGGCAGAGGCGGTCGTGGAGGTAGGGGCGGTAGAGGCGGCAGGGGTGGACGAGGAGGTGGTGAGTTGCTGCAAGCAGCTCTAAAGACGCATTGTGCTGACACTAGGTCAGAGCCATTCAGAGGCGGTCGAGGCGGACGAGGTGGTGGTCGAGGCGGATATGGAAATGCCAACGGTGCATCTTACTCGAAGAAGGACAATGACTTCCCAACTTCGACCGAAACTACGACCGACGGCTGGGCCAGTCAAGTCCAGCAATCCGACAATGCTGAAGCCGCGACAACTGGAGGAGACGGAGGATGGGGTACGGCTGCAGCGGCTGTTGACAGCGCTGAAGCCGGAGCCGGAGGTTGGGGCGCGGATGCTCCTGCTCAGGCGGACGACGGAGGTTGGGGTACAGCTGCTCCTGCCCAGGCAAGCCAGCCCGAAGCCGGAGGCTGGGGTACGGATGCCCCTCCAGTCGAGGCAAGCCAGGCCGACGACTTCGCCGCCGCTGGTGGATTCTCAGATGCCCCAGCACCCAAAGAGATTGTCGCCGCTGCTAAGCAGGGTGACACTAGATGGGAGGAGGAGATCAAGAAGCCAGTTCCTGCTGTCAAGCCAAAGTTGACCTGGGCTCAAATCGCCAAGTGAGTCGACAGATTGCATTCGTTGGGATGGAGAAGCTCGTACTGATACACATATCTAGACCCGCCGACAAGCCCAAGCCAGCGCCTCCACCAGCACCCAAGCCCCAAGAGCCAGAGCCCGTTGCACCAGAACCAGAAGCTATCACGACCGACGAGCCAACCACCGAGAATGCCGAGGTCGAGGAGGAGGCAGAGACGGCTGAGGAGCCAGAGGCTGAAGAGGAAGCTCAGGAGGACGTCGAGGAGCCAGCACAGGAGGAACAGGTCGAAGAGTTCCTACCAGAAGAGCCAGTCACCGAGGATCAACAGGACGGATGGGGAGAAGACCCTGCCATCGCGGGCTCAGGTGTCAAGCCAGACTGGGCAGAGGAGTCTGCACCTCAGCTGGAGGAACCGGCGGCTCCGGCTGCACCAGTCGCTGCCCCTGAGCCAGTGACCACCTACACCGGTCCTCCAGGATTCAACACGCACGCCTCCAGAGCCCAGGCCGCTGCTCAGCCGCGAACTACATCTCGTGCTGGTCGTCACAAGAACATCGATGGTCAGGGTGTCGTCCTACCTGCCATGGCAGGTGGAGTCTCTTCCATGGAGATGCAGTTCGGCAGTTTGAGCTTTGGTGGTGAGGCAGGAGATGGTGTAGAGGCCCCAGTGCCCGCTGCCGCCGCTGCCACGCCTGCTCAGACCGCACCAGCCCCATCGCAGACTGTCACTTCCCCTCCTCGAGCTCAACCACCTTCCGCTACCCAACAGCCCCAAATCCCTGTCTCGTCGGCGCAGCCATCTGCCCCGTCCGCTCACCTATACTACAACCAACAACAGCCTCAGCAGGCCGCTGCTCCTGCTCCGGTTGCCCCTCAAACCCAAGCTCCTTCGTACACCGCTCCCCACCAAACTCTCCAACAGCAAATGTCCGCGTACGGATCTCAGTACCCCCAGCAGCAGCAGCAGCAGCAGCAACAGCAGGCTCAGCCCCAAGCTCCCCAAGAATCCCAGCAGGCGTCCGGCTTCTACAGAGGTCAGAACGACTACTACGGCGGCGCATTCGGTTCCGCCGGTCTGCAACAGCATGCCACGCAGCACTCTCAGTCGCAGCAGCCAGAGCACGCTCATGGCCAACAGCAAGTGCCCTCGTCTCAGTCCCAGTCGACCGGTCCCTACGACTCTGGATTCGGTGGAGGCTTTGGTGCCTCGCAGCTCTTCGGTGGTCAACCACAGCAGCCACCCCAGCAGCAGCAGGCCAACGATGTCTACGGTGCTGCCAGACAGGTGAGATAGTTATTCGTATACTGGCAGAGTGCTGCGACTGACAATGTCCTCAGGCCTACGACTCGTACTCTGCTAGCGGATACCCACGACAGCAGGCGGAGGACCCCAAGCAGGCTGCCCCTGCTCCCTCGCACACCCCGACTGCTCCTGCTCAGCCGCAGACTCTTGCCCACCAGCAGAGTCAGTACTACAACCAGTTGAACAACATGGGCTTCTACCAGGCTGCCCCATACAACCCATACTACCAATGTGAGCGTATTTGCCGATTGTCGTCTTTCCATGCTAACCAGTGTCTGTAGATGGTCAAGCCCCCAACCCTGGTTTCCAGCAGTACTACCCCTTGGCCAGCCGAAACCTCTACGGCCAGCCCAACCCACAGGCCCCACCCCAGCCTATCCCCCAGGCCAAGCCATCGCCGGCTGCTGCCCACTCGCCATACGGCGGGCCATCACCATACCAGTCGTCGGCTTACGATGATCAGTCGTCTCTTGGCGGTGCTAGCCGATACGGAGACTCCAAGGGCGCTGGTCAACAGACCCAGCAGCAAGCCGCGCCACAGTCGTACCAGTCTCAAGCTGGTGGTCTGCACAACTTCCTCGGCATGAACACCCCATCCGCCACTGGATCCGGTGCTTCGCGGCAGCAGGCCAGCACGCCCGACGACAGCTTCAAGTCCCAGACCACTGGATCTACCGGTGCCCAAGCTGGCCAAGGCAATGGTCTTCAAGGCGGTCTCAACAGGCAGAACCCGCAACAAGGTCTCGCTGGACACCAGCAACAACAGCACGGCGCTTTCAACTACCCTTACGGCGCGGCTGGAGGATACGGCAACCAAGATTGGGCGCAGTACGGTCAACAGCAGCACCAGTACGGCTCCAGGAACGGTTACTCCCACTGGCAACAGTAGGTCGTTGATCCCGTCCGGATCACATCGCCGTGGATAGAGAAGTGAGGAGCTAGGGGGAATGAGTTTGACTGCTTGGTGCTGGTAAGCTAGAAAGGAAGCAGGAGAAGGAAGGCCGCAGAGAGACAAGCGACAATGGCCGGAGGAAAGCGAAATGAAACCAAAATTTGACGATCTGTCCCCACTCGATATATTCTTTAAAGACCTTATGTGTACATACAGAGAGATTGGCACTTTTTGATGAACCACTTAGCATCGATGGGTCGGTCACACCACGCCATATTACGAGGAAGCTTTGGAGGGTGTGTGTACTGATCTAGAAGAGAATGACGATTTCAAGTTCTGCGAAGAGCGGGCGGCGATGTGATGTCGAGGTGAGTGGTTTCAGGACATACAGATAGTGCAGACAAGCTGACACGCAGCAGGGAGCAGTGGGCCGACTACCGGGACATCACACCCTCAGGCCACCCTCGACATAGCCTTCCTCAACCCAGCAAGCATGGCCAGATGACCTACGTCATGAGGAGTGAGATGTTTGAGGAGTGCAATCCTTTGGAGACGTTTCTCACCCTTTCATCGAGACTCGCTCTAGCGCTTCGCTCGATTGTGCACTTGAGAGTCTGGGGCTCGAGCTGGAGGTTTCGAAGCTTTCTTGATAAGGCAACAGTCAATACAGAACAGCATCCTGACATTCGCCACTACTCACCAGTACAGTACTACAAATTCACAGCACAAATACTGCCTGTCATCCCACATCAGACCCTCAACCGGACCTCGGATAATCTTGAGTCTTCAGCATGCCCACCGTCCAAGGAGTAAAGAGTATTATCGGGCCAGACTCGGTGGCCAGCAAGGTTTTCGGTAAGTCTGGTCCAGAGGCCGTCAATAGACTGCTCACTTCCCATGTGCCTCTCGAGTCATCGACTTACTTGGCTAACTCTTATCATTAGACAGTTGCTTGACCTCCTCAGCCGAGGAGAGACAACAGGCCACTGCCGATTGTCTCTACTACCATCGAAGGCTCCTTCAAGACACCGGCAATCAAAGCTGGAAGCTGGAGAAGTCGGAATTAGATGAGATCTGCAAGAGCTGCACGAAGGTCATTCCGGCCGGGACCGATCGCTTTGAGAACGTCCTAACGTACAAGCCCGACGGGACGGAGTGCATGGGATCTTGGCATACGAACTGTCTTGGGATAGTCCACTTCACAGCTCATGTGCAGGGCCCTCGGGCCATCCAAACTTATGGCGCGGGCTGTACGTGCATCTCGGACCCCATTGGGGCATCTGAGACTGCCCCCCTGACGTTCACGATCGGAGGAACGACTCGCCTCTTCTCCGACACTGATCGGAAGTGAGGGATTGAGTTGCAGATCGTACTGCCAAAGCTATTCATGACGACCTACCTATGCAGAGAAGAAGTAAACCACTGATTCCCTGACCGTGTCCGCGCAACCATTACCAGTAGCGAACGGCAACCAGCAGTATACTGTCTCTTCCACTTCAACACCTGCGATGTCCCCGACAAGGCTCTGCCGAAATCCGTAATCCAGCGGGCGTCTCGTACTCTGTGACCAGCGCTGTGCCACTCGACCTACCCAGTACGCTGACTGGATCGGCCGGGGGCTGCTGGACGAGACGTTTGAGAGATGGGATCCTTTATTGATTGACTAATCCTTCCTCCCTTCATCGAGACGTCATTTGGCTCTCCGCCTGTCTGATCACCTCTGTCAGGCGTTTGAGCTGAAGTCCATCGGGCGTCTCGAAGAAGATATAAGACAGGAGATTCTGGCATTCGCCACTGATTCCCTCGCTTATCATCTCGAACTGGAACCACATCAAAGAACACCTTGCCAACAGCTCTCATCAAATTCACCATGTCCACTAGTACTGCTCGAACAGTGAACACCTCGATCGGACCGTACACGGTGGCTTCCAAGGTCTTCAGTAAGTCTGATCAGAAGACACGCCCGGTCAGCCGACCTGACCTGAGACCTGACTGACCCCCTTCGGCAGGCGACTGCTTGGGGTCCTCCGCCCACGAGAGGCAGCAGGCTACGAGCGACTGTCTCGACTACCACCGAATCATTTTTAAGCAAGATGGAAAGCAAACTTGGACCCTGGAGAAGTCGAAAGTTTCTGAGGTCTGCAAGAGCTGCGGTGACGAGATCCCGGCCGGCACCGATCGATTCGAGAACGTACTCACGTTCGATAAAAATGGGACAGAATGCTATGGATCTTGGCATCCGACCTGTCTTGGGATAGTCCATTACTCGGCTCATGCGAAGAGCCAATCGGCCATTACACAATATGGCCCTGGCTGCCCGTGCATCACGGAGTCGGTCAAGGCTACAGAGGGTGCACCCTTGAAGTTCACGATTGGAGATAAGACTCGTCTCATCTCGGAGACTGACCAGAAGCTCAGGTGAAGGATTGACATGACGATCGTATCTTGAGAGCTATCGATGTCGCGTATGCAGAGTGCTAGTGAATCATCGCTTGCGCCAGAGGCCCAGTATGGGCAGTAGTTGGCAGTAGTCAGTCGAAGTGGGTAGATGAGAGCTAGCAGTAGCCCATCTTAGACCCATCCAAACGTCCAGAATCCCAGATTCTCGATCATCGGATTCTCGGATCCGAATGCTCCGTCGACTTCGCGAAATGTTGAAACTGCCGAGAGCGCTAGAGCTCTAGCTATTCAATTCTCTGAACACTGCTCTCTTCCTCGCTCGTCACACCACAGTCAGACCCAGTCAGGATGGCGACAGTACCGCCCTCCACGCCGCCAATGGCATATCACGAAAAAGCGTTACCCGTGCTCGTCAGCGTCAGTTCGAGCGATTCTGACGATTTGACCGCGCTCGGTCATGCGATCTCGATACTCGCTCGCTTACGACTTCAGCACCGCACGACGCATGATATCCAACCGCTCAAGCTACTCCTCAGGCGCTCGGAGACCAATGCAGCTTCGTTCGGCATGGGCCTCATCCTCAATGCGGTTGTGGCGTATCCTCTACACTTGAAAGCCATCTCGACCATCGTCACTCGCGTCCTTGCAGATCAGCCGTCATTTCTGGATGAGATCCGCCGCGAGGTCATCCCGTCTCTGGTTAGTCGACTTCGACTATCAAGCTCCACCCCGGAAATGGGCAGTACCATTGCGGTTCTACTGTCTGTGACGCGTGCACATGAGGAGCTACTAGGACTCGCCTTGACAGAAGCCGATTATATCCTGCCCACGCTCAAGGAGATCTATCCGAAGTTGGGCAATGGCGACAAAAAGTGCATCAGGTACAGATCCGACGTCCTTCTATTGTGTCACTCGCTAGTCACAGTTCTGCCGGGCCAGGGAACCAGTAGAGACGCTCTGAAGCGATTGATGGGGGACGGAGTGGGCACCAGCAAGAAAGTATTGGTCGACGGAGCTCTGAGAAGTGACTATGAAGCGGTGTTTGAGAGGAAATCCGGGCTGGGGGATGAGGAGCTCGCAAACCTCGCGGATTTGAGAATCGACGATACACGAGCGGATCCAGTGAGTGCAGGCGAGGAACCAATACATTGGCTCGATTTACTAAAGTACAATCGATCACAGCGACTCGCACCGCTCACCAATCTCTTCCCGCACATCTCCCCGCACCTGCTATCGGAAGCGCTGGAGCACCCGCAATTCTGCTCTTTGTCACCCGACTACGAGGAGGCTGCGGCACCTCTAATCCACGAGATACTCACCGGTGGGACATCCTTGCCAGCGGAACTGTCCGATCTGCGCGATGCCATATCACAGGGATCACCCCAGCAGGCGAATGGAGCCAGTGGGGCGCCCAGGAGTGCAGCTAGTTCTTTCGTCAGTCATAACCAGCCTGCTTCATCTATGGGTGCCAAGAAGAAGATTGAGAGGAGGAATATTTGGGATGACGAAGAGCTCGACTTTTCCAGACTCCGCTTGGGCAAAGACGATTCGTGAGTGCAATAACTGCAAGCCCGACGATGTCTGTACTGAGACTTCTTCAGATCACTGGAGATCGGTAATACCATACCTGATCAGTTGCGAGCTTCGATCATGCGATTGGTGGAGTCGCAAGCTGAAGAGGAGGCAGAGAGGGAGAGAGCGCTCAAAGACGCCGGTCACCGTTCATTCGTTGCCGCCAGTCGCGCTGTGGTCGGGGGCGTGGGCAGTGATGACGTCGAGGGCGAGGACGAAGCCGGTAGGGACAGAGTCAAGATTGGCAAGGATGGAGAGGAAAGTGGGGAGGACGAGGACGCTCAAGACCAAAAAGTGATCGGCGTGAGTTTGACTTCTGCACCTCACGCAACGATATGTTGACTTGTGCCAGTCCTCAAATCCGCCTTCTTCTGTTGGTCTGTACGACGTGGACCAGCAGAGCAAGCTGGAACTCGCGTACCTCGCCAATCCGAAGCTGTTTGATCGCGACTCCAAGACACGCAAGTCGGACGCCAGGAAGAGACTTAGAGAAATCACGGGCATGGCCGACGAGCAGATTGAAGGGTGGAAGATTATGCTCGAGAGGAACCCACATAAAGACGCCATCCTTTCTAGACACACATTCACCCCTGCCAAGAACTACTTGACCCCGTCCTCGGCCTCGTCGGTGGTGTCGGGCTCGAATGCGGGACGCGGCAAGGGCAAGGGCAGTGAGGGCAGTCGAGGCGGAGGTGGTAGTAGTCGAGGAGGTCGAGGCGGAGGCAGTGGAAGAGGAGGCGGCGGCGGAGGCGAAGGCAGTAGTGTTGGTGGAAGCAGAGGCGGTCGAGGCGCTAGCAGGGGCAACAGAGGCCACTCGAACGCTGCCAGGACAAGAGGGCATGATAAGAAGATGGCCAAGATGGGTGCTGGGGTATAGCGTACCAGCATGCAAACTCGTCTCGACCCACTACCTCACCGACAGGATCCCTTGCGCGCATCTCTCATCTGGTAGGTGATACATGCAAACCGATGCGGAAACGACTATAAAACCCACCACCGACTGTAATATAAGTTTGCAGACGACTTCATCTATTATTTATCCTCTTCGTCAACCACTCACTCCCTCTCGCTAGACTCTCGGCTCCATCGGAGGCTGTAAAAGCTGTCCAGCACCCCACTCTGTCGTATCGCCCAGACCGGCCTTTCTGTTCTCCTCGTCCTGGTCGTCTACTCGTGTTTCCCGCTCAGTGTGACCGGCTCGCGCTAGCCGACTGGCCTTGCGGGGCGTCGTGGGGTCCGGGTGGCTGCCCTTGCGAGGGGACTGAGCTCCAGTCAGACTATCGTTCCGAGGTCGCCCATCGATCGAGCCTTCTTCCGAAGCGTGAGTCGCATTGGTGACGGAGCGTTTTCTGGCGGAACCGAGGGTGAGAACCGATCCGGCTCTCTGCCTCATCTTCCTCATTCCCCATGGACTCGAGTTGAGAGGTGTGTTCTGTCGGTGATCCGCCTGAGTTCCCGCTGGGATCGGTTTCAGACGCGATCCGAAGCCGCCAGAGCCTTTCTTCCTCGAGTGTTCCGATAGCCTAGACTGCATGCGTTGGACCTGGTAGCATATCAGCGCCAGCTCCACCTGCAATAGAGCTTACTCACAGCAACCCCGTTCTCCTCGGCGGTAAAGTCGAAACCTCGGCTCGGCTCCCGTGACAGACCGGTAGCCACTGTAAAAGTCAGCTTGTTCTCCTTGTCGAATCCTAGACCATGAGACTCACTGTCCACCTGGGATCCTCGGGCGCTACCAAGCTGGCCGAACCTCTGACTGTTCTTGCTCGCCTGTCTCTTGGGTACTGGTCGATCGTTTGAAGGTACGCCCTGCTCGATGTCTCTGAGGGGGATGTTATCGTCTCCGACCTCTGCCATGTTTCCAAACTCGTCCGCGACGACTGGCTTGTCGTCGACTGTGTGCTCCTTCAGCTTGCCACCGAGCATGTAATGTGTCGCTGGGTCCACATGTGGCTGGTACTTTCTCACCAGACGCATGGTGTCGATATCGGTTGGCGCAAAGTTCTGTCGGTAGTATCGGAACAGGTATCTCGGCAACAGAGCGATGATGAGGACGAATGGCCATCCGAACCAGAAGGCAGCTGAGCGGAACAGGAAGTGATTGTTGCCGTACACACCAGTAATGAACGAACTGGGAGGGATTGCAGAAAAGACGGCAGTGTAGACCCAGACCAAGGCGGGTCCGATGAGGATCGCAAACCACGTCCAGTTGTTCCATGAGTCGATGTTGAGGCCAGAGAAAAAGTTTGCGACCATCACAGCGCCAAACACCATCGTGGTGGACATCTCGTAGATGTACACGTCGTAACCGTCTCCACGAGCCGAAGTCGTGATGTAGGTGAAGTGGATGAAGAAGTAGATGACGGCCGACTGGTACCATCCTTCCATGATGTAGTAGAGGAACTTGCGGAGACCAAAGTACTTCTGCTCCCGGCCGTATCGATAGAGCTCGGGGAGCGCCATGAGAATGTCGGCGTCGATGTTTCGGTCAAACAGACCGATAGCAATGACGGGACACAAGGTCCAGAAGACGTTCCAGAACAGCAGGTAGGTGTACGAGAAAACGTAGGTGGTCGACCATCCACAGTAGATCATGAACCAGAAGAGCACTCCAATGCCGATGATGTTCTTGTAAAAGAAGTTGAGGATCATGTTGGAGTTTCGGTAGTAGGACCAATGACCATGGACGAATAGTAACCTCTTGAGGTATCGGAACTGGGCGATGGCGTAATCGGCAGAGTTGACAGCTTGGAGACCTTCTTCACCGGAAATACCGACACCCACGTCGGCAGCTTGGATCATCGAGACATCATTGGCACCATCACCGATGGCCAAGCACATCACACCGAGGTTGTCCTTGATCAGTCGGACGATCTGAGCCTTTTGCAGCGGCGAAACTCGGCAACAAACGACAGTGTTACACCTCGTTGACAGGGCAAGCAGCAGTTCTGTAGTCTCGGGATCGTCGAATGCGTGGGTGAGAGCATGTCCGTCGATGACCAGTGAGAATCCACCAGGTCGACTTCCGTTGTCGTGTCCCACCAGAGACCTCGCACCGGTGTTGACCCTGTTCAGCCTTGGGGCGCCACTGACATGTGAAGCGTGTCGAGAGAGACTGAGCCCTTCCTCACCAAAGAAGCCCTCGAGCGCATCTCGAATCTGGTCCTGTATCGAGTGATTGCCTTCTCGAACGATGATCAAGTTGGTCTCTGGTGTCAAGAGGTGCGTGGTGTAGCCAATAGCGACGGCGGTTTCGAGTTTATCACCGGTGGCGACCCAGACTTTGATACCGGCTCGTTTCAAATCACTGATGGCCTCGGGAACTCCATCCTGCAATTTGTCCTCGATGGCAGTGGCACCCAACAGAATAAGGTTCTCTTCGATCCTTGCAGAAACTTCCTCGACCTTGACTTCTCGATCGTTGAGCGCGACCGAAGCTTCATGGTAGTCCCTGGCCCATTGTTCGTACTCCTTTGGGTCCAGTACCCGGTAGGCGAGACAAAGTGTTCGCAGACCCTCGCTGGCGAAGAATTGGAGATCCTTGTCCGTCTTCTCCCGGAGCTCCCTTTGTGAGTCATCCTTGACCAGCCTGTCGAAGATGATGTTGTCGGCACCTTTACTGAGGAGGAAGATTCGCTCGTCCTGGTCTAGTTTCTTGAGGATGACAGACATTCGCTTTCGGGTAGAGTTGAACTCAAGGACGTGGAGTAGTTCGTATTCATCGATCTCGTCAGAGAATGGCGTGGAGAGCTTGACAACGTTGTGGTCTCTGCCTCGGAACACAAAGCCAACGTCGGCGGCACTCTGCACGAGCGCAGCCTCGTCTGGACTCTGAGCCTTGTATTCGAGCACACCAGGCTCGGTTTCCGCGGCGAGGACAGTGTGACACAGAGCGAGTACCGCAAAGAAGCCATGTAGCACTCGAGACTGCTCCGTGTCGTGTTCCTTCAGGTCGATGTCAAGCTGGGCATCATGGAAGGGTGCGAGGACTTCTTTAGGCAGAGCCACCTTGATTCCATTGCTGCCGCCGGCGTCGTTCGAGTCGTCACCAGAATCCGAGGAGTCAGAAGTTGATTTACCAGCCGATTTCTCGATAGTGCCAGCCGGCATCTCGCCATCCCCGGTGTATACTTTTCCGCCGATTGAGCATTGTCTGAAGATCATGGCGTTCTGTGTCAAAGTTCCTATTCATCGTGTCAGATAGACACCGACAACATTCACATTGCTCACCTGTCTTGTCCGAGAATATGTATTCGATTTGACCCAAATCATCTGACAAGTTCCAACTCCTTGCGAGTGTCCTCGTTGTCACTCCATTCCTGACATATTTCATTGCGTGGTCCCAGTAGATGAAAGCGGCTTGAGCCGTCCTCACAAACTCGATTGAAATGTACAGCGAGATCGGCACAATGTTCTGGAATGTAATGAAGGCGTTGGCGAACGTGACCAAACCGTTGATGCTGGGGTTATCGCCCGAGGTGTCGTTGTACAGTGTCCAATAGGCGCCCTCCCGAGTCCAAGTGACCTCATTGAAATGGTCGACAATGGCACAGACCATGGCAATGAGGCCAAGGACACACAGGTTGACCAGAACTTGAGGGTTCATCTGCCTCTCCACTTTGGATCGTTTTGAGGGCGTGATGCCAGAGTTCTGGACAATTTTCGTGTCCGATCCAGTGAACATGACGATACCGATGACCCAGGAGGTGTTCTTCAACACACAACCTCGTAGCAGAGTTGTTTCCAAAGTAACGGGGTGAATAGCTGGCTCGCCGTTCTCACCGGTCGAATCCAGAGTGAGAGCGGCACCGTTCAGCCTAAACATGTTGACCTCTGCGGGATCCAGGTCGATGCGCAATCGGGTATTGGCGGCAGCTTCCAAACTGTTGAGCGACTCCAAGCCTGACACTGCGTGCCGGGATTTCAAGTTGGTCTCTCCATCCAGGTTCTTGGTCTCAATGTAGCAAACGTCTTCCTCCTCCGAAGTTGAACAGATCAGGAGGTCTGATCTTGGTCAGCAGGCTCTTGAGACCTGGAATAGGGCTACTCACCTGCGGGGAATTGCTCATTGTCGTAAATCTTTACGATATCTCCGACCTTGACATCCTCCCAGATTGTTCTGTGCCAGCCCAGCTCATTGGGCTCGTCTCCAGCTTCCGGATCCTCCTCCCAATTGGACACTCGGCTCTGCATCTGTCTCAAACGGTTGCCGTCCGCATCTCCCTGGGGTCTCGGTTCCCTGACTTCCGGTACAACCTGTTCCAACGCATCCGTAGTCTGTTTTTCTCCTTTCTTGGCCTTCTTACTTCTCTTTCGAGGGAGGGGTATCGCAGGGACGAAAGTTTTGCTCTTCGAGGCCATCTTGTTCTTGTTCTCATACCCGGGTCCTTTGAGAACGTGCACGATCGAGTGGTTGACCTTGTGATCGGCCTGATGACGCTTGATGTCCTCGTAGCCATCTTTAAGGGCGGTGATACCGAGAACGGCGAGGAGGGGGAGAATGACGAGACCTGGCGAGATGGTGGAGAATTTGGGGAAGAATTGAAGGATGGCGATTGCCAAGAAGAAGATGTTTGCTATTCTCCTGAACTGCTCGAACAGGTTTCTCGGCAAGAAGGTGATGATGGTGTATTTGGAAGTGACATTTTGGTTCGATGGGTAAATGTAGTCCTTCAACATCCTCCCCTTCTTGTCAAACATCGACGAGGGTAGTTCCGAGTTGATGTAGATGGACCGAGCAATCTTTGGTTTCCCACTTCCGTTCCATAATCGGGCTGGATTGAGTTTGGCCAATGTCGGCGATGCCTTCCTCGTCCACCATGATTTGTTCTGCTTCCTAGCCTTGTAGACTAGGGGCTGCTTGGAGGTTGAAGCGGCCGCCATGCTGAATCAGCCCCTTTGTGGGTCGAGATAATGACGCCAAGCGATGACTCCCTGTTCACAACGCTGCTGATCGTCGTTGCCGCGTGTTGTGCCTCTGTCGCGGTGCACCTCGTCCTGATGTCGGAATCAACGATCAGAGGAGAGTGCTACTGTGAAGATGGCGATGTGACTGATGGAATCGCTGTTGTTGGTATTACCAAACCAATGACCGAGCCTAGGGGCGACCGATGATTTCGGCCAGAAGTGTTTTAGATTATCTGAGGTGTTTCGCAGATTCCATGCCAGACCGAACTTGTGTTGAGAGAGCGCGGCGCCCTGCCTTGCCGTTGTGGTGGTATAGTGATGATGATGGGCGTGTCGGATCGTGAATAGAGCGTAGAGAACAGCAGAGACTATGCCCAAGCCGGAGCGGAAGAGGACGGGGTGCAGGGTGGGTAATGTTGTGATCTGTCTCGGCGCCGCCGATTCGTCTCCCTTCGCCGCGGAGGTAGCTTGCTAATATTCTGATTCCGCTTTGGGCCGCGTCAAGAGCTTAAAATCAACTAGTTCGGCCATCGGGCATGACGAGTACCGCATCAGTCGTCCTCTAGGTCTGTCAGCGCTCTCGCAAACTTGTCATGCATGCACGGCACTCTCCTAATAGTACACATAGCACCAAACATACCTGCTGTTTCCAGGTCTTCGCGATCAAAGGACTCGTTGACTCGAGAAGAAAATACCTCAACAGCACGCTGATGATGCACTTCCGCGGACCGAAATCGCGTCTCCGGCCGGCGATCTGCATGACCACGCGCGTCTGACACAGCAAAATGGGTGTCCTTCTTCGGCGGTTTCTTGACCGTCCTACTCCTCGTCGATCACTGCCCTTCACTGCCTCGCTATACGACCGCATAGGCCCGTTCGTGCTCACCAGAGCTGGAGAGGCCTCTGCAGCGCCTTCGCCGATCAACTGCAGGCCGTAGCCCCGACATGGTCCCAGCATGTCAGATGAGATGGATGATCTGCTTAAAAGGTTCCAGGCTCTGAAAGGTGTTCCCACAGATCCACCACGATCACCTCGGTCAGTTCTCGGGGCTTCCGACACTAGTACTGCAGCACAGCTGGCCAAGAGGGAAGATGACGAGCTGAACGATATCGCGGACGGCAAACCGATCTCCAGTAACGACTCGCTCTTTGGCCCAGTTGGCTCAAGTGGGAATGCCGAATCAGACTTGCGGCGTCGGGTTCAGCGGTTGAAAGGCGAGGACGCTTCGGAGGATGATCTGGAGATGCGAGATGACGAGGCGAGTCTTCGTCTTCGTCTTCGCGTTTAGGCCTAAGAAGAAGCCTGACCCAATCTCAGGTAAATGCATTTCTCGCTTCGCTTTCGCAGACCACAGCAACCGAGTATCTGTCGACAGGCGATGTTTCCAGCGAACGAGAGCTCGGATCGGAGGCGGACAAGGCTCTGGACCTCGCTCGACAGCACATGAATCATGAGCGTGAAGACGAGTCCGAAGTTGAAGACGACCCAGATGAGGAGACCGAAGAAGAAATCCTGGCGAAAGCATTGGCAGAGGCTTCCATCGAGAACTTACAAGACCCAGAGACTATACCCGGGAACGACTCCCGCACTGGTGAGGATTGGAGCGATGATGGCGAGAGGGAGAGCGACGTAGCGGACCCTTTCACTTTCCCCTCGTTGCCTACGCGGATTCCCAAAGACGACGAAGAGCTCGAGGACGAGGAGACGAAGAAGAAGATGGACATACTACTCGGTCTCAGCGGCCCTTCAGTGAAACCTTCGAATCCCATTTTACCATCAGCGCCCAAGCGCGACGTCGGTCAGGGTTGGAATCTACCGGGCTTCCAAGACGAGAGGGATAACGATCTCGATAGTTGGTGCTGTGCGTAAGCTCTCAAACCTCGTATGAGGACGTGACTAACGTACCCAGGCATATGCAACAAGGACGCCGAGTTGGTGTGTTTGGGTTGTGACAACGACCTCTACTGTTCGGAGTGCTGGAGAGAAGGTCACGAATTTGAGAAGCACAGAATGAGGAAGTTCACCTGGAATCGGAAAAAGCTCGTAGGTGCAGCTTGACACCGACCGCAGCATGCTGTGACATGCCGTCCGCAATTGTAGTACGAATAGCATGAATATGATACATGAAACCAAGATGGCTATGGCAACAATGTCTATAACTTCTTTGGCTTCTTGGCTAAGGAAGGCAATTGTCAGTATCGTCATTCCGCAAAACGCCCGACTCTGCCACTCACCTCCGTATTTGGACCTCGCTCTCAACCGACCGGCGACACCACTCAAATCCTCTGCACCTCGCACAATCTTGTATCTCAGACCAGGCAAATCCTTCGTTCTTCCACCTCTGATCAAAACTACACTGTGATCCTGCAAATTGTGTCCTTCTCCTGGAATGTAACAGGTCGCACTGAGACCGGTACTGAGCTTGACTCGAGCTACTTTACGGACGGCGGAATTGGGTTTCCTAGGTTTCATGGTGTAAATTCGAGAACAGACTCCCTTTTTCTGGTAGTGTCCTTCGAGTAATGGTGCCTTGCCCTTCTTCGTCTTTGGCTTTCTGCATCCCTTAATCACTGATAGAGATATTAGCTGCAGTAGGTAGCGGCCGGTAAATTCCTTACCCTGGTTGATGGTTGCAAGCTGGGGTGTCGAGGAGCTGAAAGACCGGTAGTTGAAATTCGCAGATCGAGACGAAGATGCAACCGGCGAGGCGAGGAGCGTCGGTCGTAGTGCCAATCTCGATAGCGAAGACGAGAGGCTTGCCATTGTGGTAATAGATCTGGCAGCCATTGTTACTGCGTGTTTGCGGGTATAGCAGAGTAGCTGGTCAAGTTGAGCCTCTGAAGCAATAGACCCGAGAAGCTTGCGAGAAGCGCAAGAGAAGCGTGAGCTGTCTCGAAATGAGTTGCATGCTGATTAATCCCACGTCACTAAAACCGGCCAGTGATACCGGACGCTCCCACGTGGTGCGACCTGAGCGTGTTTACGACTGACGGATTTGGTTCCGTCTAAATCTGAAACAGCCACCTTTGCAGCACAAAGTCAACGCGACGACCTCAACATCACTGCATCACTCGCGACTTCACTTGATCGATCAATACGGCTATCTACAAGGACGTCACTTAGGTGGAAGCTTATACTCGTTCGTAGCTCAGACGAGAGAGCAGTACTGCTCCAGCAGTCGGAGACGCCCGCCCGACATCAGGATATCGATATCTCCACCGCTATGAACGAGAAACAACCCGAAGATGGACCATCGACGACAAAGGCCGAGCGCCGTATGTCATCCACCCGTCACTTGAAGCTCAACAGGCTGCCGACTCTGGAGGAAGTACTGAACAGGAAGACTCGAGCACCCCTAGATCTGTTCTGCTTCTACGTAAGTGATTCCTTTTGGTGATAGTCAGTGCGTCTGTGCACCTGACTAGCCCGTGACTGGAAGGCAGCATTGCGGGGCTGATGTATCTCCATTCGTAGATCTTCTTGCAGAGAGAATCGGCAGAGGATGCTTTGGACTTCTGGCTGGATGTGCAGCAGCACGAAAACATGTGCAAAGCTTACTTTAAGGTGAGTCCATGTCGACGATTCTTTACACTTTTTGTCTTATGTTTGATGGCTGACGTGCCGGCAGGATCTTCGTCGATCTGGACGTTCAGTACAAGAGGATTGGCCGGAATTTGCCGCGTATGCAAGAACAAACGGATCACACTTTGCGCCAGTACTGCACCTACCTTCTCGGCCGGAATCGCCACAGCAGGACGAGACAGGTGCTTTCTCTCCACCTATTGGCTCACCAGTATCAGCTTCGCAACCTGATTTCAGCTCGCCTCCAAGCAAGAGTACCCGGGAGAGGAGGGACACTGAGTCCAGAGGGCCAAGCGACTACCCGTCAGCAATCGGCAGAGGACAGGCGCCAAGAGATAGACCCAGCCATGCGCCAACAACAAACAGCAGAATCAGCAGTATCCGCGATAGATGGCAGGAGAGGAATGTGCGAGCCCCGACTGTTATCGCCAGGGATAGAGCTATAGAGAAAGCGGCACTGGTGGAGAGTGCAGAGAGGATATACCTGCGTTATCTGCTGCCTGGAGCTGAACGAGAGATCTATCTTCCGTGGGTAGACTCAGGCCTTGAAACTTAAATTCGCTGACACTGGCGACGCTCAGGCCCTCGCTGCGATTGAACAACTTCCCCATATCTTCGAACGAAGCCTCACCCCTCATTCCCGATCTGTTCCACGCACAAAAAGTCTACATCTTCAAAGCGCTCGAACAGGATGCTTTCCCCCGTTTCCTCCGAGGTAAAGCATTCGGTAACCTCACCCCTCTCGGCTCCTTCGTCAGACTGGTCGCTGGCCTCCTGTGCCTCTGGGGCGGGTTCGTCCTGGCATTTTCCCTCATCTTCCTCGACCACAAGCCAAGACTGGACAGGCTTTGGGTGAGTACTACCGGTCTTTGTCGATTTGAGCGTTATGCTAAGTCGATTCAGGTCATACTGCCCTTCTTGTTCGGGATGAACTTGCTCTTCTCGGCCTACTATTCCTTGTCGCCACTGCTAGCTGTTTTCCAACAATCGGAGACTACGCCTTTCCGGCTCATTCGGGTAAAAGAGCCGTATGTCAAGAAACTGCTCCTGCTGCGTGCCGCTTGGATCGAAGTCGTCTGCGTGGTCGTCACAGCCATTTTGACAGTCATCTTCACCGTTGTTCCAGGGCATAGGCTGTAGCACGTGATGTAGGGCAAGAGCGGAAGGGAGACATGAAGATCTTAGGTTGATTATAACGATTATTTAATGAATGCACGACGCTGCCGACCGTGACTTGTCATCTCGATCTGTACTTAGGCTGGAACGGGGGAACTTTCCACATGACCCCTTGAAAGAACAAGTCTCCACATGAACAAGGCATACATGATGAGTATTTGTACATATGATCCCTCCTCATGACCAAAGACGGACACTCGGATACTCGGTCACTAGTAAGGCTTAGCTCTAGCTGCGCCTTGGGTAGAGTATCTCTGCGCCCCAGCACCGTTTCCGCCTGTAGAAGAGTTCGTGGGCGTTGTGCCTCCTGTGCTGTTGGGTCCAGCGGGCGTAGACCGCATCGCAGCAGGGCCTCTTGGTGCATTGGGAATGGGTCTTGCGCCTGGACCGCCAGTAGGCTATTGTCAATTAGCCATAATCTCCTTGCGTTCCTCATTCTCTGTCAACTCACCCTGCTGTTCATCATGCCGTTGTTGAAGCCACCTATAGCTCCATTAGTATTTCTTCAGGCAGATGAGACGGTCGGACTCACCACCCATACCATTGCCCATACCCATACCCATGCCGTTGCCCATCATACCCATGCCGCCCATACCCCCCATGCCACCCATTCCCATGCCGCCCATACCACCCATACCACCCATGCCCATCTGACCCATGTTGTTGCGCATCATGTTGCCAGCCATGTTTGGGTTGATGGCAGGTGCATTGCCCATACCGCCCATGTCTGTTACGGGGATTAGCTCTGTGGCATTGAGGGCTTCCGATGTCGTCCAACTTACTCTTCATCATGTTCTGGTACATCATAGCCATGGCGTTGGGGTCGAAACCACCGCCCATGCCCATGCCGCCTGCGTGTATCAGCGTGGACTGACAGCGATCATGAAGTACACCACTCACCCATGCCACCCTTCATCATATTTTGGTACATCATAGCCATGGCATTAGGATCGAAACCGCCACCTGTCGATGCCATACCGCCACCGAAGCCGCCCATCGGGTTGGAGAAGCCTCCGGCACCCATCATCGGCTGTTGACCGAATCTCTGACCACCCTGCTGCTGCTGGTTGAAGTTCTTAGGTAGGTTTCCGGCTCCTTTCGGTTGGGCCCTCTTGATCTCGATAGGCTTGCCCTCCATCTCGATGCCGCTGGCCTCCATGGCCCTCTGGACAGCCTCTTCGTCGACAAACGTGGCAAAGGCGAAACCCTTGGATCGGTTCGTGCTCTTGTCAAACATGACAGTCGCGTCCAGGACTCCGCCGAATCGAGTCAAGAAGACCTTGAGCGACTCTGACGTGGCGGAAGGAGGAAGGCCGCCCACGAACACCTTCGCCGTTCGCTCGTGCTCGGCTCTTGGGATCGCTCGTTTGGGATCAATCTGAGGTTCATTTAGCTACAGCAGAAGCAAGTGTGAAGCTCATCTCACCTGCTTTCCGTCGAGGTGATGCTGCTGAGACATGACCTTGTTCACACTCGCCGCCTCTTTGTAAGTCAAGAAGGCGAATCCTCTTGATCGACCATTCGGATCTCGCATGATTGTACACGCGTCGATGTCACCATATTGGCCCATGTAGGCCTTGAGACCGTCTACGCGGGAGAGACATCAGATGACGATCCGCGCAGTGTGGTCGTACTTACCGTCGGTAGTCTCCCAGTTCAGACCGCCAATGAACATCTTGCTATATGTGGCATAACATCATGACACCGATCAGATCGTGAGGGGCACCAAGACGAAATTTGTCAATTGCGCCGCATTGGATCACACCAGTAGGCAGGCATGATTGTGGTCGGGGAAGGAGGATAAAGGGTACATTGTATCAGTTTAGCAATCCTATTACCTGTTGACCTAGGTAGAAATAGCAAAGGGGATAGGGAGGAAGCGGGGTGATATGTAGCTATGAGTGATATGAAGGGTCGACTGCCTTGATCTACCGCTATGGCCCACATTGGGCTTATGGACTGGGATGATACGAGTACAAGCTCCCGCTTTCGTGTGGTAGGTATACGGGGGGTTTGGGACGAGAATCTAAACATGGACAAGGAGGGAGACACTAACCCCTCATCTGGCATATCACTAGGCCTGATCCTATCCAGTCCACTCTGGTCATTGGCGTTGAACTGAGCACCTCCAGGACCCGATCCACCCGCACCAAAAGCGCCCGAAGACTGGCCTTGGTTTTGGTTCTGGTTCTGATTCTGAGCCTGGATCTGAGCACCGCTCGCGCCTTGATCTTGAGGAGTTGCCGTTGAGCCCGAAGCCGCTGCTTGAGGTGCCGAGGCGCCAGCTGCAGGCGCAAGGGGCTCGTCGGGATCAATTAGCTCGTCCTCTAGCTGGGTCTCGAGCTGGGTGGCATCGAGGTCTTCCAGATCGCCAAGGTCTGGGTAGGTCAGCAGCTGCTTCATGGGGGGAAGATTTGGCTGAGTCTGGGACCTACCGCCATATAGGTCGTCGTTGTAGAGATCGTCGTCGGCCATCTTGCGGATTTGCGGTGATCAAGGTAAGGGTGCAAGAGTATAACGTGTAGGCTTGTGGTGGAGAGCGTTGTCAAGACGAGCTGGCTGGCAGTTCGGAGAAGAAAGGGGGGCGGCATGTGCGGAAGCATTTTGTTGGTTGACCGTGGGAGAGCGATGTCGGGTGGAGGTGACCATGCGAGCGTCCTGCTGCCTGGCTCACACTCTGGGCTGTGGCCTGCTGCTTTGAGCTCGAGACAATGATCATTGTCGTACTCAAAGTCCAGCAAGTCATGTCCGAGCTGCGGGACAGGAGAACAGCTGCAAAGATGACAGAGACTGCAGAGAAACAACCCTTACTGCAAGGTCGCAGCAAGTCTGCTCCATTCCAACGGACGCCTCGACCTCCCACATCCAGACGGCCAACCCGATCGATCCATATATCCATATCTCTGCTGATACTCGCCGCATTCGTCATTTACGCTCAGAAGAACGGCCTGAAGAAGCCATCTAGGGTTTACGAGCTGGGAGGAAAACCGCTGCCCGAATACTATGCCATCTGTTCGAAAGAGGGTAAGAAGGTGTACACCGTACCGGAGTCAGAAGGCCTTGGACCGGTGGATTGCGTTGTTGTTAGCGGCAAGTATGTGGTGGACATTGGAAGTATTGGTATGTCGACATCTTCACGTATGTACAGGAAGCTGACGGATGCACCAGGGCATGTCCGGAGGAAATGGGGAGACAAGGCGACGATCGGAGCGGTAGACCAAGCTCCTATGGCGGTTCGGAAATCGGGAGGGCTGCCCATTCACTATCTGCCAGCTGGGCACTCTTTGACTCCAGTAAGCTAAGGAAGTCACCACGGTGCAACAGCTTCTGATCGACTGTAGGGACTCGTTGACTCGCATGGCCATCCCCTTGCATATGGCCACTCTCGGCAGCTGCAGTTACAAGGATCTTCCTCGGTAGCAGAGGTCATCACTCGTGTGGAGACCTATGTCAAGACATTCAACGGATCGATACCCAGTGGCATGTGGATTGAAGGAATGGGTTGGGATCAGAACAAATGGCCTGTCAAGGAGTTTCCCACTGCGGCATGTCATTGTCTCCTCATAAACTTCGAACGCACGGGCTGACCTCTTTCAGGAAGACCTAGAGTCATCGTCAGCTCTCAGCGGCCTGCCTATCTCCCTGTCTAGGATAGACGTTCACGCAGAATGGGTATCGCCAGCTGTGCTGAAGCTCATGGGCGACTTGCCGGACCATGTGGAAGGTGGTCAGATCGTAAGAGACGATGCCGGGAAGCCTACCGGAGTGTTCGTGAGTGACACAATCGCTGTCATAGCCTCGAAGCTGACCATGTAACAGCTCGACAATGCGATGGATCTGATAAATGCCGTGCGACCGCCTTGGACTGATGTTCAACGGCGCATGTTTCTTGATATCATGATGGAAGACGCTCTGAGCAAGGGCCTGGTCGGTATTCACGATGCTATGGTTCCCGTTACAGATTTGGCATTCTACAAGCGGTAGGTGCTGGAACCCAGATCTCTGGCTGATAGATCATCAGAATGGCAGACGATGACGCGTTGAGAATCCGCTTCTACTCCATGGTGCGTGTACATTACCCTCCTGCCGACTATACCTCACACAGTACAGGTCTACTGCGAGGACCGGGAGTCGTATTGCGGTGACTCGATACCCATGGTCGATAACGCTCAGGGTGAGTCGGGGCCATCACTATTACAGATCCGGGCTGATACTGTCTAGATGGCCGATTGAACGTCAAAGCAGTCAAGCTCTTCGCAGATGGAGCATTAGGCTCCCGCGGCGCGGCATTAATCGAAGACTACTCCGATAAGCCGGGATGGAAGGGCTTCTTATTGACTCCCGAGGAGAAATGGAAGCCACTGATCAAGGCATGGTATGACGGTGTGAGTTCATCTAGCGAGCCTGCATGCTGAGTACTGACACGAGTATAGGGATGGCAAGTCGTGAGTCGCTCGGCCGTGTTGACTACACCGGAACTAATCCCGGCAGAACGTCCATGGAATCGGTGATAAAGCCAATAAAGTCATTCTTGACGCTATGGAAGCAGTTGTCGGTGACGACCTGACCGCAGGGAGGGAGCGGCGGATGAGGCTGGAGCATGCGCAGATTATGCAGGAGAGCGACATTTCCCGAGCGGTCAAGCTTGGAGGTAAGGCATTTCCGGAGCATTTGATCCGCTGAGCTGACGGGACCAGTCATCGGGAGCTACCAGCCCACGCACGCAACCAGCGATGTGAGTATTGTGTTGACCCAGACGGCGGTGTACATCTGCTGAGATGGAACGCAGATGTGGTATGCCGAGGACCGTTTGGTGAGCGACTGCATCATATACAGTCAGCGCATGCGTAGGCTAACATCACTGTAGGGCGCAGAGAGGCTTAAGGGAGCCTATGCGTGGCGCTCGTATCTCGAGTGAGCCCGGCTAATCGTCACCGTGGTAAGCTAGGAGTCTGACTGATTGCGTGACAGGCAAGGAGGCAGGATCACCTTGGGCTCTGACTTTCCCGTCGAGTCGATCGACCCTTTGAAAGGGTTCTACGCGGCCGTCACAAGATTAGCCGAGGACGGCACTTCACCTCAAGGCAAGGATGGATGGTGGGTCAAGTTGCAGTGTTCGCCGAATCGGCTGACCGAGGTGCAGGGTACCTGAGCAGAAGCTCACCCGAGAGGAGGCATTGAGAGGAATGACGGTGGACCGTGAGTGGCTGCGGTCAGAGTCAGAGCAAACCTTGACCTGTGGGAATGAACAGCTGCCTACGCTTCGTTCTCGGAGGACACTGGTTCGTTGACGATAGGAAAACGCTTCGACGCGGTGGTGTGGGATGACGATCTGTTAACCGTCCCTGAGAACGAGTTATTGGAGGTCACGGTGAAGACAACAATAATAGATGGGCAGATTGCCTGGGGCAAACTTGGCGCATAGTCTAGAGCAAACTGAATCGCTCCACTGAATCGCAGGAGCGAACTGACCGGAATGCACTGTTGAAATGATTTCATTTTGTGTTTCCTTCTTACGACTCTATTGTATAACGTCTATACTATCATCATCTGCGTCGTTATCAATGGCATGTGCAAGACACCTGAGCTGGCCCTCCGCGCTTCAAGATCGTTGTCTTCCCTACAATATACTATCCCGGCGTTGAGGCCTTTTGTTGAGCAATCGATTGCCATTTAGACAACAGACTGCTTGGGGAAGCTGAGCTTGGGGCCAATCTGTCCGCAGCAGATCTGACCAAGCTTGTGGCCGACCTCGATACATTCGTCAATGTCCTTGCCGAGGGCAAGGGCACCGAGGAAACCACCGGCGAACATGTCACCAGCACCGTTGGTGTCGACAATCTTGTCGTCGGACAACTTGGGCACGGCGTACGTCTTTGGGTTCTCGTCCTCGGGCTTGATGTTGGACGACACGGCGGATGGCTGCGACGAGGCGACGAGCGTAGAGTCGGCACCCTGGGTGATGACAACCAATCGAGGCTTCGAGGCGTTCGACTTTGACGAGCTGGCAAGTTGGCTGGCAACCTGTTTCAATGGAGCATCCTGGAAGCGGACTGTCAGTCACGAAACGATGATCGAAGCGAACTCTGCACTCACTCCCCATCCGGCGGCAGTGGCGTAAGCAGCGGCCTCGCTCTCGTTGCCGATGATGATGTCAATGTAGGGAAGGACTTCCTCGAGTTGGACCTTGAAGAATTGAGGGATGAATGGTGCGCTCAGGTTGATCACGACAGTCTTTCCTCGGCTCGAAGCAGCCTTGGCGATCTCGAGGATGGACTCGATGCCGTGGGTGAGGAAGTAGCCCTCGATGTAGAAGAACTTGGCGCCGGAGAGGATCGAAGCGATCTCGGGCTTGCTCAAGTGGTCTGAGGTGAACTTCTCGGCGGCTCGAAGGGTGGTAACGAGCGATCGGTCGTGTCCAGAGATGATGACGGCGCAGGCACCGGTCTCGATAGGCGAAGGCTGGACCTGGTAGGCGGAAACAACACCCTCGGCCTCGTTGGCAGCCTTGAGCGTCTTCATCAAGTCGTCATCTCCGACCGAACCGAGGTAGGCCACAGACTTGCTGGGGAGGACGTACTAGATGTACGTCAGTCGCGGTTCGCAGAGAGCTCCATCGTTGAACTCACAGAAGCAGCTCGAGCGGCGTTCTGGGCGGCTCCACCGGCAACATATGTGACCTCGCAGTTCTTCACCACATCGTCGTAGCTGTCCAACAGGATTAGCATGCCTTCCTTGACACGCTAAGACATCTCCTCACATTGGCATGTGCTTCTCCTCGGCAAGAATGGCATCGTTCGAGTTGAGGCCGTACTTTTCGAGGTATGCGGGACCGTGCTTGGGGTCGACCTGGATGTCAAGCTAGAAAAGGAGTCAGAGACCAGAATTGACCCTGCCTAGTGATCTCTGCCGGATCACTTACCAAAGGGTTACCGATGCAAACAACGAGAGGAGTTTCTGAAGACATTTTGGGCTGATTTGGTGATGAAATTCTGATTGCACGAATGATCAAGGCAAGAGATGGAGACCGTTGGAAACGTTTCAACTTCTCAATTCTCGGATCGAACGATCGCAACTTTATTTGATCCCGCAAGCCGCAAGACTTTACCGCATCTTGGACTTGACATGCAACCTTCGTACTTGGTACTCCAAGTAGACGCTGGGATACATAAAGCCAGTGCTACTTACTGCAGCAGACAGCATGCATGTCCATCTATGCTACCAGACATTTAAGGAGCTAGCCCGGCAGCTTAATGGGTGTGCTCCATGTTGGGCAGTGGGCCCTTATCAGCAGCGTCTCCGACTGAGCATGGACCAGATTCAGCCACATCACTCAAGCACGAGAGGGACCCAACTCACCCGTCCCGAAGAGGTCGATCGAGTCGATCCTCGTGGTCTCCTCGTCCTCCTGGTTGTCCCGAACCAGAATATGCAGACTGCGGACGTTCTGGAACTTGACGAAACGTAGGTCGACCTTGTTCCCCTTGACATCCTCCGGTTTGAGCTCAATCTCCTGAGCTGCCTGCATTGTCTCTATATCGCCAAAGTCCATGGACAAGTGATTGATAAACAATTTGATGTTCTTTGGCGCCTGTGAGGGCGAGACTCCAGAGAAGATCGAGATGGACTTCAACTTGACGGCATCTTGGAATGGTATGGCGATGAGAAGTTCTGGGTCGACATCCGACTCGAGATACGATCGACCCTTGGGCCCAGCGTTCGGACCAATAATGGAAGAGAGTGGATGGTCCGATGACTCGTTCAGACAGGTGAGACCTTTGGAAATGATGTTGTGCAGTAAGGACTGGGTGTTGTCTACAGGACCAGCAGGCGGCTTGGGAGCTGAGGATGAGGAAGATGAAGTCGATGATCCTGCGGCGGGAACAGGTCCAGCGTGTTGCTGAACCAGGGACGAGAGCTGCGGAGGACTAGCGCCTTTCAACTGTCCCATTATTAGCTAGAGTATATGCGAGGAGAGATGTGATACTGACCTCTGCCACCTCCCTGCCTCCTTTGATAAACTTGAACGTTGGCATAGCCGTCACTCTGAAGCGTTGAGCGAGCGGAGCAACCTGGTCCACGTCCACTTTCTGAACGGGGGATCAGCTACAGGCTTCTCGTTCTAGCTGGAAGTAAGACTCACGACAAACTTGACATGTTGGAACTTCGATACGACGCATCAGTCTTTGAACATCGCACAGAGTGGATTAGTAAGCCAGAACCCACCTTTCCAGCTAGCTGCACAAGTACCGGAGCGATCGCATGACATGGTCCACACCAGGTCTGTCATCAAACGCCTCGTGCTTAGTGCGTATCCAGCGCCACGTTGACCTCTGACGACTCACGGCATGAAAGTCAATGACAAGGAGCTGAGTCGGCGGCAACGCCTTAACGATGCTGTCGTACTCTGAGCAGCAAACTCGGTCAACGCGGCTAAGACATGGTGTGAAGGATTCATACCTTGAGCCGACTTGATCTCTGTGATTCCTGGCGCCATTGCTTTGATGTCGTTGCCTGCTGTCCGTCCACTTGGTCAACTTGATGGACACCTCGGGTTTGCACGCAATCTGGAGAAGCCCGGAGATGTCTGAACGAGTGACGGGAGCAAAAACACGTGAAACGACTTACGTCATATTGCTCGCTGCCTAGCTACGATCTGCATAAGAGCCAAGCTGTCGGTGTCGTCTATCTATTAGTTTGCTATTAGTACTTCTTTGTGGAGTTGTGGTGGCTCCCACATGGCATGAGGATGTCGCTGCATAGATCTGCAACGTCTAACAACCCCTGCGCACAGCATTTCTGCAAGCGTAAGCTCCGCTTTGAGACGTCTAGTGGAGTGATCAATCGGGAGTCCGGGATGATCGATGGTCCTCGGTTCCATCTCATCGCAAGCAAGCAACCAGCAACACCCAGCTCTCACCGCTGCGCCATACAGCTAGCTGCAGGTAGCGTTTAGAGCTTCACGGACTAGTTGAGGTGTTATCCATTCAAGTCTTGGCTCCCTCTCTAATCAGCTAGCGCTCTGCAAACTTCAGCTGCAGTGCTCAGCCTCGCCCTCGACCTCAATGCCCACCGGGTGCCACCATGAGTAAGCAAGCTGGGAGCCACGTACGAGAGCGTACGGCACCTCCTGTTCCTGGTGGAACGCTGGAACCATCTCCACATTTTCGGCTCAGCCCCAAAGATTGGGAGTCGCACTCTTGGAGTAACTTGGAGAAGCTCTGAAGAGGCTTGCAAGGACGTCGTATTCCGCAGTAGCTAAGCTAAGACCAGTTACCATAGATCTACGCACTCCGAGATCCAGGCCGATTGAGGCGAGCGAAGAATAGTGATCGAACATTTGATCAGGTACTCGGTACTCAGCTGAGAACGCGAGGGGAAGGCGTGGACCTCCTTCTCGAGTGTCGACCTATATGTGGCATAGGAGAACCTAGGTAGACTTCCATATACCCTCGATGGAGCACGACGAGCAACGACGAGGCACAAAGCTAGTGTGCACTCGAGTAAGTTGAGCACGTCCGCCAGTCGTCCGCTCGTCGGACCACTGGGATAAGGTTCGGTAGGTAGTAACTGGTAGTAACCTGCAGGTAGTAACCTTTACGAGTACGTACGGCGGATTTGTATCCGCAAACTTACTTGCCAATCTCCCCAGTTGGTCAAAACGACGTCTAACGCCTTCGGCAACTAGGCCAAGTATAAGATTCGAGGCTACTACTGCGTCGAACATACCTAAGCTTACAGGTCATGCCTGGTTATGCAGCCTGTGGACTGTCAGGAGCTGTCAGGCCTCAGGCCTCAGGCGTCAGCAGACCAAACTCAGGGCACTGATAGGCGATAGCGCGTGTCTGCCTTACATACGGTATGTGGCAGCCCGGCCGGCATCGTGCCCCAGTCGTGCCCCTCAAGTCTCCACGAAAGCTATGTACTTGCGTCGAAGTGATCGAACAAAGACGTCTGCTTCTGGCTGGTTCTGATGACATCGTCAGGCCTTGTCCCAGGTCTGTTGCGCCGTACAATTTGGGAGCTCGTAGCAAATGCGATAGCATTGATGACATGACTTTCATGCAAAGACTATGGGAGTATATACTGTACTCATGTATGTTCATAACGGTATCGTAACAATGCGAGGTAGTATGAAACTGGGTACAACTTTTGATTAGGATTACAAGATTGGAAAATAGATGTCGAGTCCGATGGTACAGTGGGGCGAGCCCAAACCAGATGATGCAAAATCAAAGATGAAGCGATGTGTGTTGCTTTCAACGGAAGAAGGGGTTGGCAGTGATGGCCGAGAGTGTGTCCGGAGAGACGGGGTTGATGAGGATGCTGGTCGGTTGTAGCTTTTGAAGCTTGTCGACCTCCCATAGCTGCAGTCGAGGTGGACTGACTTCCGAGCTGAGTTGTGGAGTTGGTGGAAGCGAGCAGCATGTCGACGAGGCCGAGTTGATGCGATGGATGGGAGGGGAGCCAGAGTCTGCTCGAAGGGGCGGAGTGTCGTCGTCGTAGGCAAAGGCAGTATTGTCGACCCAATGCTCCTCCATAACGGGGTCGTAGGTGGGGAGTGGACTGGCGTCCTCGATGATCTCAGCTTGGGCGGCAAGATGTCGTGCGCGTAGCTCCTCCTCGTCCATCGAGAAGGACTCGATCTCCATGATCTGTTTCCGTAGATCGGAAAGCGTGATCCGCTCTTGTGGGTCGATGGTGAAGATCTGGGATAGGATTGACAGGCAGTGTGACGACACGGGCAGGATTTTCCGCAAGAATGCCGGGTTGGTGAGGAAGGCGTTGAAGGATTCGTCCGAGGGGGAGGCGATACGCCATGGGTTCCGTCCGCAAACCAAGTTGACGAGGATGATACCGAGTGACCAAACGTCTCCGGGTTGGGTGGGGTAATGTGTTTCCGAAGGGAACCACTCGCCGAGGCATTCTGATGTGGGGTGTCAGCGATGATCAAGGTCAACGCGCATGGCTACACACCTGGAGCAATGTAGAATGTCGATCCACAGCCAAACTCTGACGAAGAAGTCTCCGAGGTCGCGAGGCCAAAGTCGCAGATGAAGACGTCCTTGCCATCGTTGGCGCACACGATGTTCTCTGGTTTGATGTCCCGATGAGATATGCCAAGGCAATGAAGGTAGTCGACGCCGTTGAGCAATTGTAGGAAGACGTGACGAATCAACTCGTCGTCGCCGACATACTAAGACGCGAGTCAGAAACAGTTCGTATACTGACGATGTCGACTTACACGCTGCCTGTCGGTGATCATGGCAAAGAGATCGCCGTCCTCTCCGTAATCCATGACTACGTACATGTAGTCACCCTCCTCGACTATCCTGTCCATGGTGATCACACTGCTGTGGGCGCTGGCTAGGCGGTGAAGAGCGATTTCGCGCCGCTGAAAGTGTCTCTGTCGTGCGTCGAGTCCAGTCCGCCGCAAGCACTTGACGGCCCGCCACGAATGTTGAGGGTAACGCGTATCGTAGCCAGCGTAGACCACACCGTACGCGCCTGTACCGATGACCGAGACCAGCTCGAGACATCCATCGTCAATGAATCTGGGCGCAGTAGTGGAAGAGCCGTGGGCGGAGCTCATGTTGCGGTATGTAATGTCCGGGCCCGGAATGGTTCGAAGGTGATTATTGGCTATGGGCGAGGGTGGTATTGGCTCCGGAACCGGGTCTTGTTGATTATATATGTACACAGATCACTCGAGGGACTTGTGGGATGGGGTTCTTGATGATCTATCGTCGACGGGGAAGACTTCGTTGATTATGTAGGTCGGGAGGTCAGATGGCAAGCTAGATGCTCCGAGTGGGCACTATGGGCTTTGAGTCTCGCAGCTTCGTCGTGTTGGAGGTGCTACTTTTAGGCTTTTCCTGCTGACTGACGTTCGTCGACGTTCAGGTCCGAGTTAGGGGACACGCCGCGTTCACCATGTCGTAAGTGCAGCCAACAAGCAATCTCTCTAACATGTCTCTGATCTCTGCCCCCGACCGACGCTTTCACCACTCGCGTACTTGCGAGTTGGGACCGAAGAGGTGTGATGCGCCAGCTGCTGGCAGCGGCGGCGGCCAAGGGGGAGCTAAGTCAAATTGCAAAGAAAAAACACGACAGCCTTTGTGCATGAGGACGGTGCCGAGAGGGGTTAGGGCAGAGGACAGGCTGACATTAGTTGAGAAACGGAGGGTCGGTTTCGCCAGGGTGCCTTGCCGAAAGCAGGGGGAGATGCGTTAGTACCCTTACGGCAGGGAGATGCAAGCAGCAATTTCACCTCGAGCTCGCCGGCGGATCTGTCTCACTGGACAGGAAGAATATAGGCACGAAAGGGCACGACTCCCCGTTCTTCGCTCGGGACCCTGACAGACTAATCACGCACTACGATTCCTGAGGCGATGACCAAATCGCGTCGACGTCTAAGTACAAGCATCTACATGGGGCTCTAGAGGCCTCTGCAGAGCTCTGCGGGCCTGCCCAGGGCTCCCCAGGGCTGCGTGCGATTTCCTATGATTTCCTACTTGCCCCTGGCAAAAACGCCTCCAGCTTCCACTAGCCTGGGCTCTAAATTAGACCTAATCCATCCCGTGATCATCATGACTCCCGCCTACTCCCGCGCCCTGGCAACGGCGGACCAGCCAGTCCCTTGGATTCCGATGGTCACAGACGTTGCGGAGATCGACCTTCCAAACGTTCCGTTATCGGCAACTCGGTCTCACAAACAGGGCAATTAATCTTGGTGGCAAATGACTGAATGACGATCAGAAGAGATCAGAAGCTGCGCGCTGCGCGACCCCCGAGAACGCGAGATGGCTGTCGCTAGCTGTTGCTGCACTCCATGGCAGATTCGGGCTGTCCTCGCACCGGCCAGTTACAGTACATAGGAGGTAAAGCAGAGTAGAAGAGAGTAGAGCAGAGTAGAGCAGGCCTGCAGGATTCACCTCTCTCCCTCGCATTTCACCGCGGTCGCCGGTCCCCGGCCATTTGGGACCTTTTAGGACCAAAGTCTGCCAAACCTCGGGCCTCGGGCCTCGAAGGCGTCTAGACTTACTAACGCAGATCTCTGATCGGCAGACTACTCGAGTACGTACGAGTTTACGAGTCGTTACGAGTACTACTTATGGAGGGTGTGAGCAAGCGCGAGGAAACCTTGGGGACAGCGCTCTACAGCCTTCTACAGCGCCTGACCTCGCCTGACCGGACTGAGAAGCGAGCGCAAGTCCAAGCCTGTCCAAGCCACCCATAACCCCGGCTTGCGTACTCCAGGAGACTCCAGGCGCTCTCCAGGCTACCGAAGAGTAGCTGCAGCCCATACCCTCCCATACCGCAATGCTAAGTCTTCACGCCTTCCTGTGGCGAGTTCGCTTCCCTCAGCCTTCGGAACCCGAAGCCCCTATCTAACCCCGTCCAATCGGGTGCAGCAGAGAGCAGCAGCAGAGAGCAGCAGGCAGCAGCACACTTACTCTAGCTTGTAATGAGGGGATGCGCCAAAAGGGGCCAAACATCGTTACGTGTTACCACTTTCTCGGTGACAAATCGCGCATCAATGTTGCCTGTGCACGGCAGTGCAACAGAGTGCAACGGTTACGGCAGTGCGATTAGGTCTGATTAGGTACGGTATGCATACGGTCGCATGCTATCGAACGACTTGCTTGAACCATGACATTGTCGATCGCAGCCTAACGTAGTCCAAGCTTGATCAGCCTGTAACCCCTCATAACAGCTCATGATCCTATATGCTTCAAGATTGCTTCGCCTATTTGGACACTCCTGTACGGTCATGTACACCAACACAGGTTTACACTCTCGTACACTACAATGACTGCACAGCTGCACTAGAAAGCACATTATTTCCGCCATAAGGGTATTGCGGACTCGGAGCCCAGTTGCAAGGTGATGCAACGACATCAGAAGCCGCCGAATCGGGCGCGGCCGGCCACCCGGGCAGGATCGTCCGATGGGCCTGTGTATGGTGTAGACTGGTGTAGACTGTAGACTACTGCAGAGGAAGGCAGGAAGCTATTCAGCTGGAGTAATGGGATGGCGCTCGTGTCTCAATTACGCGCCTCTAAAACGATAACCGGATCCATCGAATTGATGGAACGCGCCAGTGTGAAGGGGTCCATGAACTATCAAAGATCTTCCGAGACCTCATACATGATGCATGATCGATGGGCGTGAGATGTCGTAATGGCTCGTTATTTCTATGTTCGGTAGCTCTCTCCCTCTGGATCGTCGCTACGACTTGGTTCAATGCGCAAAGGACATGCCGCCCTTGCCTCCTTCTGCAACCCTCTCAAATGGAAGCAGAAGACTGCACGCCGCCGTGGCAAGGAAGACGCCCGCCGCGACAAAGACTGGCAAAGAAGGCGAGATTGTGAGTAGCACTCCGGCTGAAACCGGTGCCATCACCCCAGCCCTATTCTGGTGTCAGATCGTCGCGTGGCGCTTGAAGATCGCCGATGACTCACAAGCGACTCAGAGCTGCAGAAGTGCCGCAAGCGGTACCACGAATACTCGTCCCAAAGGTCTCAGGCGTCATTCCATCTGAACTGGATTAGCTGAGACTAACATCATCAGTACTCACACAGCACCGCATACATTGCAGTGGCGGCTGCCGAAATCACCATGGAGCTAACGATGACTGCCCAGTTGGCTTTGACGGAGATGAAGGCGAATGTGGATAGACCGGTCGCCGCGGTGCAGATTGCTAAGGATTTGCGCCTACCCAGCTTGGTCTGGATCATCCAAGCGCCTGCTATGGACCCTGGGCATCCGGCCACTGCGGTGTTAGCAAGACCCGACCACATGCTCGACTTACAAGAGTACAAGACGTATTCCCTCAATGCTTGCTTTATGGCATCGTCACCTTCCCCAGACGCCCTACTCTCCAAAACCGCCGGTAGCCAAACATTGAACATGGTGTACGCTAAAGTCTCAGCGATATACTACGACTATGACACTCACCAAATGACATTGATGCCCAGATGATCCACATAAGTATCACTGTCCGTCTCCACTGCGGCGCAAACAGCTTCTTCAGCTGTCTCATCCAGGTATGCCACCAAGCAAATGGACCAGCAGGTTTCCTTGCTCTTCCCTTCACGCCTCCTCTGGTGATCCTCTCTGTATCCAGCCGCCCGTGTTCGTTCAGCAATCCCACCTCGTCGTCGCTCTGGGTAGGGACAATGGCTTCCGCGATCGGTACTGAAGTAGGTGGATGCTGGGAAAAGAACCGTTCAAACTCATTTGCCCTTTCGTTCTCGACACCAAACGATGCAGGCGTTTCAGCGTAAAAGGCTGATTCGGTTCGTACTGGATGTTTCCGTAGAGGCGCTGGTGTCCCGACTGACACGGCAGCATACTTTGTCCTGGCGGAGCTAGTAGGAGATGTGTCCCCCGTGCCCGGACCGGTGGGAGAGTACACAGGTAAAGGAGATCGTTCTCCTCCGCGACTCCCGTTCTGTCGTAGATCTTCAAGAGGTGATGCAAGCTCGACTGTCTTGCCCAAAGTATCGTCGACTGTCGTCTGAGCACCGTGTTCAGTGGACTGCACATCTGCGGCTTGAATGTCCATAGTCTGGTCGTTATACGTCGCGATGGCTTGTAATACCATGACGGCTTCCTGCTCTCGACCATTTGACACCAAGTATCTCGGTGATTCGTGAAGTCGAAACAAACCCCATCGCGCAAAGGAGCATAATAGGTTCTGTGGGTAGTGAGCGACGTCCCGGTTCGGTCATCATGCGGACTCACAAATATACCAAGAACAAATAAAACCCGCCTCCATCCATCGTTCTGCTTTCCAGCTATGTCACAGCCTTCAAACTGCTTACAACTACTGCCCGGGAGGAAGATTAGGGAGATGACGGATGACAATACGGCGCCGAGGGAGAAGAAGACTGAAAGCAAGGTGAGGAGATACTGCTTCGAGTGCGGTAGATTTTCCAGAAACAGTGTCCCGTCCGTAGGCATAGAACCACTGTCGCAGGTCAGCTCTGACCTTTTGGAGAATATATTGACCCACCCCACGGCACTGCCGAGTAAGAACATCCAGACCAGGAGAACAGGAAAGGTAGGCGCAAAGCTTGCTCCGATACCAAAGACAGCTGTCAGGAAGAGGGTGACGTTGAACGGCAGAGCTCGACCCAGCAGGTCAGAAACGGTGCCCCAGCCTACCGCGCCGATCATCATCTGGGCAGTGTTAGCATAGACACATTGTCTTCGTGGGTGACATATGCTCACTCCGGCCATTGTCGAGGCGGAGAGCAGTGCAACCACCTCCGAGGTGAGATCGAAGTGTACTTTGACCCTAGGCAAAATGACGGCTGAGGGCAGTATAAGCAAATGATACTTCAGATAGCAGCACATACCTATACATTGCAATGCAGAGTTGTCTGACATCCATCCGAAACCGCAGAGCGCCTAAGGAGGAGTTAGCTGAGGTCATTCCTGGAAAAGATCAGCCTTGCTCACCAGTAATCGCCAGTGGTAAGCCCCTAAAGAGCGATATCAGTCATTCCGCTCAAACTCGAGGATCCGACGCCTTCGTCAGAGGATTCAGTGACACACCAAAGCCCAATTTCTCCAGCGTCTCCTCTAGACCTCTCTCCTCATTCAGCCCCTCAAGATCCTCTTCGAGCCCTAGCCGCTCTTCGAAATCTCCGTTATCCGAATTCGACCCTTCGCTCCGTCCACTGTCCTCGGCATCGCTTTCTCCGTCACGAGGCCGGCTCGAAGACGCCCGCTGCGACCGTCCAGTGGCGGAGGCGAACGATGCTATGCGGTTATGCGGGGATGGATGCGGAAGCTGGTACGCATAAGAAGACTGCCTCGATGCTGGAGGGGGTAACATAGCGGGTTGGTTCCATCAGTCGGACGAAGAAACGTTTTGGCGAAGCCGCGTTTTGACGAAATTCTGAAGACGACAAAGGACAGGACGATCCACTTCGATCATGGGTACTGGGTGAGCTATGATTGCTCTTTTAGGGGGAGGTGCGGACGTGATACGGGAAGAGCGCGACCGTGCTGATGGGAAGATGACTTCATGTGATGAAGGCTGGACCGACGACTTTGTTGTAACTTACCCGAAGCAACAACAAATCCTTCCGGTGGAGGTCAGTCATCGTTCCACGTTAGACCCGTCGTAGGCCGCCGGTCGACCGAGATGATGCATGATGCGCGATGCTGTGTGTGTTCCTATAGCTACTCATGTACAGTACATATCTTCCAGTCCGCCTAGCCTTGATCATCTTCTCTCCTTGACGAAGAACTCGAGAACGAGGTAGCTAGCAACGATGAACACTCCGAATACGATCGCCAGCAGCGATGTGTCTGGCCACCAGAACGCCTGTGCGTGGAACCCAAAGGACGACAGAACTGGATATGGTCAGCTCAACAGGACATCGATCAGGTCACGACAAGCGGGACTCACTGGTTGCGCTGGGGACTTGGATATCGAGACCAAACTAAAAGACGAGATCAGCTCACACCCTCAGCCCTGGCTCGTCGACTCACCTTTCTCTCGATGAGCTGGAGGTATCGCAGTTCGTTGACGAGGAGGGCTTCGTAAGCCGCATGGAAGAAGGAGAGCGTTTGCATCCACTTGAGGCCATGCGGTACCCGGTCGTAGTTCATCAGTAGTCCAGCAAACAACAGGCTGATCACGAGGATCAGCACTGACATGATCTCGCAACGAGATGCTCACTTGTAAAGCATGACCAAGCTGCCGAGCAGATTGGCGACACCGCCGTCGGAAATGGCAACACTGAGGAAAAGGACAATGCTGCTCGAGGTCAAGTTGAACAATACCAAGATCATGATAAACTTCCAGAACGAGGAGACTTCGGCATTGAGGCCGGCTAGACCATACACGATCGAGCCGAGGATGAACGGTGGGATCACTCGAAGCGGGATTATGTCAAATAGCACCTATCGGCTCGTCAGCTTCCACAAAGCAAGGGTCGGCTGTCAATTCACCTTTGAGAGGAAGTAGGTGGCTGGGGCATAATAGCCATTTGCACGTTCGCGCATGAAGAGCATACGCTCGTTGGCGAAGATGCCCAGAGACGACAGAGTCGAGAAGCCGAACAGACTCAGGATGAAGAGGAACAGACCTAGTCGGTTTCTAGACAAAGTCAGTAGAGGCTCAACAACGCTCAGACAGCACCTACTGGAAACCGGGGATATCATTGGTGACTTTGTAGAAGAACAGACCGCAGAGGAGGGCGACGACGATGGCCATGATGTAATGCGTGGCCATCAGGAGAGGGTTTCTAGCGAGGGGAAATCAGTGACCACTCTTACCTTAATCTAGGCAAATGCTCACCTGTACAGATTCTTGAATGCTCGCTGAGAAAGCAGAGTGAACTGCGTCCAGTACGACGCCTTCTTGTATCCCCTCAGCAGCTCCGTCTCCTGCGTGATATCTCTAGTCACGTCGAAGCCATCAGCGCCGCCGGGAGTCTGACCACTCTGTATCCTGTTGATTTCGGCTTCAACAATCTTGGCACCATCACTGGCTCTGCACGCCAAGACGAGATTGGCCAGCTTCTCTGGTATCCTCTGGTCATCCGGTGTCGATGTACCGGTATGATCGGCCCCATTGGTCGAAAAGGCACCGAGCAGTTGATGCGCCTTTTTCTTGATCCCATCGACGACGCCTTCGGGCTGTGGTCTACGAGGACCTTGTCTGGCGGTGGAAGTGGAGTCGTCATCGTCATCGGATGTGTCGTCCGCGTGAAGTGAGTGACGACTCCCACCGTTTGGCTGGACAGGCGCAATATGGCCATTAGTCTTGGTTCGGTTGGAAGTCCTATGATCTCCGGAAGCTTCGACCGTGACGTCGATGAGGTAGTCGGCAATATTGTACCCCTGTGGGCAAGAGTAGCCTGCCTTCTCGAAATGTCTCTGCGCTTGGCTCGTTTCACCAGAGTACACCAATTGACCCTTGCCGAGCAGGATAAGCCGGTCGAACAGAGCGACAATGTTGGACTGCGGTTGGTGAATAGTGAAGATCACCGTTCGATTGTACTGCTTTGCCAAAGTCTTGAGCGATTCAATGACATTGTACGCGTTGTACGAGTCGAGTCCTGTCAAACGTTAGTGAAGAGTTCCTCATAACGAACACGTACCCGAAGTCGGCTCATCCAAGAACAGGATTGAAGGGCCGGTGACCAACTCGCAAGCAATGCTGACTCTCCGTTTCTCACCACCGGATATACTTCGCTTTCCGCTTTCTCCAATCCTGCTATCCTTGATCCCCAAAATGCCCAGTTCGTTCATTGTCTCCAGCGTTCTGAACACCTTTGCCTGTCGTGACATGTCCCTGGGAAGTCGCAAGAGGGCGCTGTAGAGGACTGCTTCGTAGACTGTCAGAGTGCTGAGGAGCGTGTCTTCCTGATCGACGTATCCTACGACTCGTCGGAAAGTCGCTTCATCCGGTATATCCCTGCTGTTGACGTACATGTCGCCGGAAACCACTCCGGTCTTGGCCTTTCTCGCCAGGATATCTAGCAATGTCGACTTTCCAGCTCCAGAGGCGCCCATGATAGCGAGCAACTCTCCAGGACGGACCGTGCCGGAGATGTGGGACAGGACCTGCTTTTTATTGGGCAAAGTGTACGATAGGTTCGAGAAGTGAAGTGTCGCAGGGACGTGATCGGTCATAAGCTTGGAAGCCTCGTCTTCGGGCAGTTTGATACCGCTAAAGCCATCAGGGTGTCGATGTGTACGTCCGAGGTACCATAATGCTGATCGACTATCAGCTTTGCACGATTTCAAGAGTATTGTACACACCTAAACAGGCAAGGATGACGATACCAGCGGCGACAGCGGCACTCAGGGCAACAAGGGCGCTGTTGTCCTTCCGCTCCGGTCTCTGATAACCGGGAACCTGGGTGTAATGCAAGCATTCACCAGAATCACAGTCCAAAGTAATCGACTTGTCGCCAAAGATGTCGTTGATGAGCTGATTCATAGCTGGTTCTTGAAACGAACAACCTTTGCCAGAGTGACATTCGAAGGAACCTGGACCCTTAACCTCTTCGGTGAGGAAATCGTCAATGTCTAGGGGAGTCAGTATTCCGACGTATTCGGTTACTGGATCGATCACTCACTGACTGAACCATCTTGCCCACAGAGGAAGCGACCTGGAATACAAGAACACTCGATCTTCTCACATCGGTAGTTTGTTGAATTCGAGTCTGAAGAATGGATCAGACCGCTTCAAACGCAATCGGACTTACCAAAGCTATCTTTGCTCTGCCAGCTGCATTGATCCAGGTTGCAATAGAAGCTTTCAATTCTGTCAACCCAGAATTGAAACATACAAGTGCCCATTTCCTGCCCATCAGCGAGACTGGACATTCCGCCGAGAGCTTTAGGATCGGTCCCCATACCCCGCGATGAGGGGTGTGTGAAGTTGGACGCAGGTCCGTTAGCTGAGCAGGTGAACGTCACTTGAGGAGGTTTGTTGTCGGGAATGGTATCTATGATCTTCCGGTCTAGCTCATGCCAGATCAGCGCTGTCAATCACCTCCTGGTCTCGAGACTCACTGGTTACATCGCACATCTGGAAGTTCTGCTCGATGGCCAGACCTCCGCTGTAGCAGACCATGTCGTCAATCTCTTCGTTGTCACCGTCTGGAGGCGGTATCCTTCCGTTGTTATCATCGTCGGGAGGTGTACGGAGCTTGAAGCCGGAGCAGGCTTTGTCATTCTTGCAAACTGAGTGGAATTAGAGAACGACTTCAAGTCATTTGCCAGACAGCGTACCGTTGCAATTGATCCCACCCCATCCCTCTTTGCAATCACACAGCTCTCCGTCCGGACGGGGATATCTCGAGTCGCCATCTGATAATGCGCCGCAGACTGGAATAGGGTCAGCGATACGATTTGAAGCAGACCACAAGCGATCCCTTACGCGGCGTAGTGCAGTCTTCCCCTCCAAACCCTGCTGGACATCTACATTGTCCATCAAACTCGTTACATACTCCACCGTTGCCGCAGTTGAAAGCCGGTAGCAGGCAGTTGAAGCATGGTGGGCACTCGTCGGGCTTTCCTGGACCTGGCCGCCGACGAGGTGGCATCTGCGCAGCGATCAGCACTGTTACAGCGAATTACAGTACAGATATCCGAGCCGGATCTCAGAGGATCTTTCTGAGTACATCACTCACCAGACTCGAGTTGTAATTATGTTGTCCGATCGACGTAACTCCCTGACCTCTCAGTTCGAGCAGTTCACTCGATCGAGTGTTCCTCTGCGCCACTTGCCCATAGCCTACGCGTTCCCCCAAGGCGGCCGAGGAAGAGAGAGACGCTAGACCGAGGAGCGCCCAAGCCTGTGTTCTCCAGCGCATGATGTATGGCCACTGTTCGGGAGCGATCGGTATCTAGAGGCCTGGAGGATCGAATGGCACAGCGAGCAGCGCTGAGCTTCGCCGTGTCTCGTCCTCGAGCGGAGACTGAAATCTGAACAGGCCGGTTTGCCACCGCTACCCTTTGGACGCGGATCTTGCTACACCGACGATGCTGTACTGCTGCGTTATGACAAGAGATGATGGTCAGTTCAGGCTGGACGGTGGACGGTGGCCAACGTTGGACGAGACCTAACGAGACATGACTGACGTGAGAGCGGATGTCGCCGGTGATCCGCTTGAATAGCCGAATCGGGTGGTCCGGAAACAAATTCATCACGATTGACTCCGTTGAGTTTGACCAGGTGTCGGAAAACGACTCATGTCAAGTGGTGAACACAACCAAACAACAACACGGTTACACGACGACGACTGTCACGGCCTGGTGACAACACCATCATTGATTTCGCACATCAACATCACACGCTACAGAGTTTGGGGTCCCGTACGAGTTCGGTGGACCCAGTGCGACCCTCTGCAACACTTGCGCAACCTCGCAAAATCCTGCATCAGTTGACAGGTCCTTGGGTACTTGAACTTTTACTGTACATACAGTAAGTAGGTCCTTGCACACTGCGCAGTGATCTCCAGTGATCATTGATGGAAGTGACATCACATTAATTCCACTTGTCGATCTTGGTTCCTGTGACGCCGTCTCTCTGAGTTTCAACCTCAGAGACCCGCAGAGCCAGGCAGAGCCTGGACAGGCCTGGACATGTCTGAATTCGCCGCATAGGAGACTCGGTGCTTTGATCGTGCCGCCGGTCTCGACTCTTGAACAGGTGGACGAGATCTCGCGATTACTCAGGGTTACTCCGACTTCACTTGTGCTGATTGCTGACATGACGTCTGTTTTGATGAGTTTCGTCATGCCTTTCCCTCTGATCAAGGCACCATGCCGCAATTGGCATGCGATTCCAGCAAACCCCCTGTGTTTCATCTTCGCCGATCCCCCTTGGCGGGTGTTCTGCTGACAGCAGAGTCCATTCTAGCCAGATCTGGCAAGACTGGGCTTGGTTCAGTCAAGCTGATCGACTGATCCACAGGCGATGAACAAGGGAGGGGTGGAAGGTAGTCATGCAACCCCCTCCTTCCATGAGGGATTTCCACTTTTCTGGACGTCATCGCCAACGACTCGCTAACCTTCCGGATCGAGCAGTCAGTGGCGAGGAAGCTCTTTGGAATTTGCATGTATAAGTAGGGTTGGACGAGCGATACAATTTTCATCCTTCCTTCCCTCCCAAATCCCCCAACGTACTCTCACTGCGAACCCTACCCAATAAGTGAGTCACTGCCAGCACCTGAAATTCAGACCACAGTGATCTGACATCGCTTCCACTCTACAGGCTTCAAGCAGCATGGTCTACACCGGCTCCGTCCTCTCCAACCCTGGTTCGGACGAGTCGTACATCGTCTACTATAATTACATCCCCTCCCTCGCCTTCAATGTCATTGCGGCCGTCCTTTGGGGTCTACTCCTCCTAGCTCACACCTACTGGTTGACCCGATCGCGAACTACTCGCATCATCCAGTCGCTGCTGGTCACCGGAGCCCTCCTCGAGCACATCGGCTACATCCTCCGATGCGTCTCCCACAAACACCCTTTCCGAGACAACCTCTTCATCGCGCAGTATGTCCTCCTGATCATCACCCCTCACTTCTTCATCATGGCCTTCCACCTCGCCTTCTTCGATGGAGGCATCCTCAACGTCAGCCTGCGAGAAATCATCCCCGTCCTCGGTCCCAGAGGTTGGAAAGCATTCTTCGTCTCCTTCGCCGCCATCACCTTGATCCTCCAAACCATCGGATCGAGCATGCTCGCCGTCGCGCATCGTAGACGAATCGAGGGTACCGAAAGCTCGTTCTCGGTCGGCAACTCGCGACGATTGCTCTCGGCCAGCTTCATACTCAAGGCCATCCACCTACTGCTCTTCCTTGCCGTGCTCACCTACGCTCTTCTCCGACTCCTCGCCAGGCCTAAAGTCCACGTCGACAGCACTGCAACCGGTACCGCCACCACGGGCACCGTCCATCCAGTCACCCGATCTCGAGCCCGTGTCTTCACCTTCCTCGTCTGGTTGACCACCGGTATGATCTTCACTCGAACCCTGTACCGACTAGCCGAGACCGCCCAGGGATTCTACGAACATGCTTACAGCTCGGAAACCCTCTTCGGCATCTTCGAGTTCGCCACCGTCTGGACTGCTGTCGCTGTTTGGGCCATCCGACCTTTCTACCGATGGCTTCATGACATCAACGACACGGCCGCACCAGGTGTCATCGAGGCGAAGGATGCCAGGAGGGATTCCGTATAATCTCCACTACTTAGAACTCGTTTCTGTTCATACATACACTTCGTATAATGTCTATACTCGACGATGAATACACGTAATCTGTCAAGATTCGAAGCAAACCAAAGCTACCAGGTGGTCGTAACATAATTGGAGCTGACACCATCTATACATCTATCGCTACAAAATCAACGACCGCTATTCGCAGAGTCCTCGAGCACCCCCACACGCTTGTGCTTTAACCTCTCGTCGGGCTGGAGGTTGTCGATCATGTATTCCCCGAGGGTATCAAAGGTGATCTTTTGCGTTACCCAGTTGTACATGGTGTTCCCGGCGTACCCCAATCGGAAAGGAATGAGTCGGGCTATCGCACTAGGTGCTTGCCAGAGTGGAGGGGTGGTGAAACTCTCGACAAGCGGACCGGCGGGCTAACATCGGGTCAACTAGGATCTTGCGTTTCTTGTCCACGAGTGCTCACCTTGGTGCCGACCTTTTGTATCAATGCCGGACAGTTCATGCTCCAGTTGACATCCTTGCCGTGCTGTTCGAGAAAGGCAAGAGTATGTGCATACTCTGGGTAGAACGTCATAGGCATTCTAAGCATCTTCGTCAGCACTCAAGGCTCAAGCCGAGGACGAGGAGAAGCCACTTACAGGTCGCTGGCGTATGTACCTGGTATCTCTGGATGTTCGAGCACCGCAGCACCTGCCATCAACCACAGCTTGATATCCGCCCCCTTCTCCTTCTGAGCCTCCTTTACACCTCTGATGGCATTTTCTGCAATTTGCTCGTATCCACTTCGTCTACCCCTCATATCACCCATGGGGGCGGCCACCACGACGGCATCGACGATCTTGCCGTTGTTCTGGATTGCCGATCGAATGGACTCCGCTTCAAGGGCATTCCCCTGGACGACTTGGACATTTTCGTCCTGCAAGTCTGCAGGCAGTTTGGATGGCGTACGTAGGTAGGCTATGGTTGGATAACCGCGTTTAATCGCAGCTCGGAGAGTAGCTGACCCGATTTGGCCTAGAGTTGTCAAAGCGGGACGATACATGTTCAGCGATGTCTGGTCCGGCGAGGAAAGGTACTCAGTACTCACCATTGGCGCCGATGACAAGCACGGTTGGTGAAGGCATCTTGCTGATCTTCGCTTCGTTTCTGAGTGGGTCAGTGTGCTGGACATGAGTCGTTCAGTCCTTCCAAATATATCGTGTTCAAAGGGGACCTTGATGGTTACTTCGAAGCGCTCATGACGTCGTGGCCGCAGGGCGCGTCGAGCCCGAAGGCCAACAGGTTCGGCCTCGTCCGATCGACAGTTCAAACGCGCGGACGATCGCTAGCCGTAATGGCCTTGTGGATCCGCACGTGCGAAGCTGCCATGACCGATGGATGGCACTACCGTGCTGATGCATGAAGCTCTGAAGGGCTGTCTTAGCCTCTGGAGAGGTCGAAGGGCTGTTAAGTAAGTTAGTTATTTCGTAGATTGATGATTGAAGCCATGTCGTACCCGGAAGGAGGAGGAAGAGGGAGGAAGGAGGAGGATGGGCCATCTCGGGCCGTGCCTGACAGCCCGTCGATCACGGATCACTGGAAAGTCACTAGTCACTAGTCACTCCTGTTTGCTCAACGCGTGGAGCCTCGTGGAGCTGAACTTGCTGATCAGACATGCTTGTGTTGGTGGCTCGGCTGAGAACGATTCGTGCTTGCGACCTCATCTGTAAATACCTGCGACGTTGTTGATAGCCTTATCTCACATCACACGGTATCTATCTTCTGCGGATTAGCGTGAGCAAGGTCACATTGCATTGCGGATCCGATGGCGATTGGCAGCTTACGCGAGAGCCGGATGCCGAAGGGACCAAACAGGCATTGCAATTTCTTTCACCACTTATGAATTTGTCAATCGCAGCCCGGAGGTCCGTAGCTCGACTCGAAGCCTCTTGTAGCTTGATGTCCGGTCGGATGAGAGCTCGAATGAATGTCAACATGACACCTTCAAGAGAGCGCCGCGAGCGGGAACCGATCCGAGAGGATATACGGCATGAGGATGAAGAGAAGGTCATTCCCCCGGAGCAGTTAGTACGCATCCAGTACGAGAAATCAGGAAACTGCTCTGACCATAGAGCAGAGACCTGGCTCAAATCTCAGAGCTGCACTCATTCCCGGCTCGTCGGAAGCTCTCTGCGGGCCACCTGTAATAGGCATACTGCGTTTGAAGGTGCCACCGTGTCAGTTCCCAGTGAAAGTGAGTGAAACGGCAGACAGGTCAGTCGCTGCCGGCTGAACCACCTGGGCCAGGTGGACGGCTGCCGGATTCTAGCCTGTTACACCAGGATGTCTGCATGGCTCACACGACTCAGGCTGGACCGCCATCTCACCTCTCGGTTATCGTAGACGCCGTAGTCGATCGTCGATAGTTGCCTTGTTGGGCATGGCAGCGTGCTACACTCTGGTTAGTGTTAGGACCATTGACCACGACCGTTACAGCATGCCGGGGCCAGAGAGGACGGCAGCGGTTCGTGTATACAAAGTTACCGGAACAGCCTTCCCCTCGGGGCTCCCCCTGGTCCAGACTCAGACATGGGGGCAGAGGGCGCAGATGAGCAGATCAGAGATCGGGATCACGTAAACGTGGGCGTACCCGCTCACTCTATTTGGTCCCGTTAACGCGAGATTGCTGCGGAATAGAGGCGGATAACGGTTCACTTTGAGCCCGGTCGGGGCCTAACCTATCTGTTTCTGGGCTAGACCAGAGGGCGTGAACCAACAGGAACCAACATGGGCCCAATTGGCCGAAGTAGCCGCTCGTCGCAGATCTAGAGCAACCCCAGCCGGGGAGGCAGAAACAGCTGGCATGGTGCCTCGCAGTATATAGTCGAGGCAATCTCGCCCGGTCCCTCTTCTTCTTTTCATCCAACCCCCCGAGCTCAAAGACAACTTCACACACACAAACCTCACCTCACCTCAAACCCACACTCACCGCCAAAATGAAGTTCACCTCCACCCTCGTCGCCGTGTCCGCCTTGACCTTCTCGGCCCTGGCCTCTGCTCAGACGTGAGTGGGCAGATATACCGCCGGAGGTCTTATCACTGACTGTTCCTCTAGTATCCCAGCCTGTGTCCTCACCTGCTCCACTTCCGCTGCCACCGCTGCCGGCTGTTCAGGAATGTAAGTGCTGATCCTCGTAGATGAGTACTCGTTGCTCACTCTTTTCCAGCACCGACGCCGCCTGTATCTGCAACTCTGCCACCTTCCTCACCTCGGCCACTCAGTGCATCCAATCGTGAGTTTATGAGCACGCGACCGTAACGCATGCTCACCATTGTCACTATACAGTTCCTGCACTGCTGAGGAGGCCCAGGCCGCTGTTGCCCTCCAGAGCGCCCTCTGTGCCGGTCAACCGGGTCCATCCGGCGGCTTCTCCACCTCTATCGCCGCTACTGGCTCTGGCTCTGCCGCTGCCGAGTCTGCCTCCGCCACCGCCTCTTCTGCTGCCAGCGCGGCCTCTTCTGCCGTCGCCTCTGTCGCCTCGTCGGCCTCTGCTGCCGTCTCTAGCGTCGCTGGTGCCGCCTCGTCCGCTGTGGCCTCTGCCTCTGCTGCTGCTTCCAGCGCTCGATCCTCCGCCGTCTCTGCGGCCTCGTCTGCTGCTGCCTCTCCCACCGGTGCCGCCAACAAGAAGTTCGAGATGGGCTTCAAGTCCGTCACTGGTGTCGCCGTCGGCGCCGTTGGTGTTGTTGCCGGTGGCTTCTTGCTCCTATAAGCAAAGGACTTTGAGGGCCCGCCTCTCAGGCTCGTCCCGTCCACACTCGTTTTCGCTCCCAGTTCATTTGGGTTCATTGGCCTTTAGTAGCTTGTCAGAAGATTGTACCTCGTATCTGTAGCCAAATGCACGAGATACATGATACAACTGTGGAGACGACATTATAGTACGAGTAGTCTACAAATGATCCGAGACGACCACTTCCTCCCAGGCTTATACGCGCAGCGACGTCCACTTTTCTGATAGAGGCGATTCGACGGTGTGAAGCTGAACGGATCGTGGGATCCTCAGCGCCTGGACCAGTTCCACTACGAGAAACACGTCCCATCCGATCCAAACGGCTATGAGGCCCACCGGTCTGCACGATATCAGCCCGACGTCGAGCAATGCCGACTAGCACTCACCCTTTGGAACGAGACCGAGGATTGGAGAGGACCAGTACCATGGTCGTAGCGGTGAAGATGAGGGAGAGAAGGAGGATTATGCCTATAAACTTGATATCCTGCCGTATGAATCCAAAGAGTGTGCTATCCAGCGCGTTCATCTCGGAGCGAGCATCTACATAGGCTCATCGTCAGCGACGGCGCCTCTTGTCGTCACTGCCATATGTCAAAGTGGATGGTGCTCACCGAGTAGTGGCGCAGACTCGAGATCCAATCCCAGCTTCATAGGTCTTCCCTTCTTTCGCCTATCGCCAATACTCGAGGGCCGAACGATGGGATTTTCAGGATCACCGCCGGGTCGATCTCCTGCTGCGATGTCGATGGGTGCTAGAAGTGGTCTCGTGGTAACGACTGACGACGAAGGCGCGATCGTGCTCATTGGCGAGGGGTACATGATGAGCGCGGCAGGTCTACTTCGCGCTGTGAGTCTGAGCGGGATCTGTGCTGGTCTGTGAAGTTGGAGACGTGAAGTCGTGATGAGGAGATGAGCAGCTTCGTAAACTACTTCACTTCCTTGTACTTCACTTGCATCTGGTCACTCCCGAAGATCGCCCAGCCAGTGTCAACATGCCCCGCATCGATGAACGTCAATAGATTGGCAGTCTGGACTGGCCAAACAGGGCCAAACCACGCTACACTCAGAGGGCGCTAGGCGAGCTTGTCTCATTACAGTATCTCAATCTTGGTCCCTGTTCAGCTCCCTGCGGTCGCCCATCGGAGGGGCCTGGAGGGGCGGTAACGGTAGAGGATGGAGGGGGAAGGGGAGCCAGAGGACGAGAGTCGCAAAGGGTTCGACTGAATCTTGAAAACGCCTCTTCAAAGTCAAAACTGCTTCCCGGACCAAATTACCAAAGCCGACCAGCCTAACCCCTGAGCACGCCGGGATTACAATGTCCTCGTTCATTCAGCACTCTTCACTCAGCTCTATTCACAAGTATGTGTACAAACATTTATGATGCCCAAGGGCAAGGACAACCAGCTCAACTGCACGTTGGGAACCTACCCAAAGCTCCTCAGCTCGATCACCTTCTTCTCTGCACTGGCAGCTGGACCACCAGACGCTTGGCTCTGCCTCGCGCCGACTGCCTCTCTGACAGCTTTCTCCAGCCTACCCCGTTCTTCCGGATCCATCAATTGAGTCGCATCCTTGAAAGCCCCCGGAGCGGATTGAGCCAGACCCAAGAGCGTCGTTGTTGCTATTAGATGGATGGGACTAGCGCCGCTGTCGCCCGTGTCGAGGAGTAGACACAATGTTGGCAGGAGGACACCGTAGCCTCGTGCCTTGACATTGTCGGGGAGACCGCTTGTCCAACCGACCAACCCCCTGACGACTTGCTTGACACCTTCGACATTGGACAGATCGCCAGTCGAGGCCGATGCCACGGTCTCCGCCACAAACGTGATCAAAGGGGTCAAGAGGTGCAGAGCGGCGTGTTGCAGTATTGGTGAGGGAACGGGCGTGGTCGAGCTCGACGACGGCATCGTCCGGAGCGAGGCTTGAAGTAGGGTCGTAGCGCAGTGGATTGCTGTCATGCCGAGCTCTGGGCGTTCGTTGCTCGTCGATAGGTTTTGACCGATCGCATAGCAAATCTCTTCGACGACCACTTTGCTTACTTTGAGCGAAGGCGGTAGCGAGGTCAGGACGAGCGTAATGGCGAGGAGGTTGTTCTTGATCTTGACATTTGCCACGGAAGTGACTCGAGTCCTAAGAGATTAGCTCATGCCTCTAATCGATGCTCACCTCATGTCGTCGATGTGCTGCAGACATGTCGACAGCAAGCCATGGATCACCTTGTCGCCCTCGGCAATGCCCATTCCGGGAACTTGCGCGGTGGGGCCCAGAATCTGACTGACGATGAGCTTCAAGATCGGCAGCATCGATCCCGCATAGTCCATGTTGGGCGTCTCGTCCGCGAGGAGATCGTTGAAAAGGTGTACAGCGACAGCGAGGAGGTCGGCCCGTTGAGTTGGCTCGATGCTTTCGACGATATTGACATAGGCCGTAAAGGCGACGCTTAGCATGTTGATCCGATCAGCGAGCGTGTCCTGGTGCGAGAAATTTGACGGGCTTTCTCTGGCCGGGATGGCGGAGCGAAGAGTGTATGTGATGATGGCCAGCGCTCGACGAGTTTGTGCAGCGTCATAGCTGGATGTCAGCACATGTAACAAAGCTTCACTCACCTCTGGACTCCGCTTCGGCTGGCAACAAACACCCTCATCACCTCGCACATCTCGCTTCGGATACTGGCGCTCGAACCCATTCCGATTCTGTAGCATATCGTGCACAGCTCGTCAAAGAAGGCACCTTCAAAGACGCTGCCCGACATTTGCGGCTTGACCAAGCTTCGCATGGCCTTGAGGGACGTTTGAGCGAGGGCAGAGGCCGAAGCGTCTCCCAGCGACTTGACCAAGGACTCGAAAGCTAATCCGTAGACAATGTAGAAATTGGCGACGGGCTGTGGCCGGATTGGCGGCGTGGAAGCACCTTGCGCTGGCGAGGAGAATGACTGGCCGTCCATGGCTCCGATCGCGAACGAATCTGATGCAGAGAGTGACATGGCCGTGGCGTCGAGAAGCTTTGAGACGGATTGCTCGTAGTACTAGACCAGTCAGCAGTGTCCTCACGCGATCAACTCACAGGCAACAAGACGTCTCGCCCGGCGCCATTGTTCAGATCCAAACCTGGCCCTGCGCCCATCTCTGGATCTGTGCGTAGCTGGGCATAGTCTCGTAATGCTCCGATCCAGAAAGGACCCAGTAGCCATCGATATGGTTTGATCACCTCGACAAGGTATGCTTGTCGTATCGACGCGACTTGAAGTTCTGCCCAAGCTGCCAATACCGAGACTTTTAACATGATTGCCGCGTTTGCCGACAAATCCTCGACATCGCCCAGAGCGACCATGTTACCGTCTATCCATTAGCGCAATCTCGCGGAATAAACTCACCTCTACATTGCTCCAAGGCCCCAGTGAGCAGTTTCAAGATCCTGCCCATCCTGCCGACCTCTTTCACGACGCCACTGCCAACAAACGCGGCGCAGACTTGTACAGCGTACGCGAGGACCTCTGGCGCAGAGTCGGATCCAAAGGATGGTGTGAGGGCAGCTGCGATTGGAGCTTGATGCTGTTCGAGCAGAAGCGATCCTTCAAAGTCTGGGTCGGCAGAGGAAGAGAATCGCTAAGATTGAGCGGTCGTCCTAATACTTGTTACTCACCTCGATGACATCTCGTAGGATGACCAAGCCTTGAAGTCTCACTTCCATCACCTGAGCCGCGCTAGCGGAGAAGGCCATGCGGATCAAGTCGGCCACCCGAGAGAAGAGCATTTGTCTGGTGTTTAAACCCAGGCGACGAGCCAGGAGCGGGTCAAAGTGCTCCGCCTTGCCTCCATCTGCAACCGCAATGACGATATTGTGGAGACATGTAAGAGCGAACAGTTGTGTCCTCCATCTTGACGAGAGTGCGTTGGAAGCGGAGGAAATGTCCGCACCCAATGATTCACCCTCGTCGTCGATGAAACCTCCAGTTGGCTTTGCCTTTGGAGCGCTAGCTCGAGCGGAAGCAGCTGTACGTGTCATGATGCGCTGACACAGGTCGATCCATCCTGAAGGCAAGGCCGAAGCGGTCTGTTGGAGCCACGAGGTGATCACATTTCGGACGCCTTCCAAACTTGGGTCGTCGTCGAGTAGACCAAAGAGATCCTCCACCAATTGGTTTCCTCCTAGTTTGGAAATGAGAATGGCGTCGCGCTGGACGATCTGGTACAAGGCGGTGATGGCAGCGACTTTGAGTGGCCGCCGTGACGAGGCAAGGTGGATGCGGAAAGTCTGGAGCAACTTTGGAACGTCGACTTCGGCGGGGGCGAACATGAGGAATTGCTGAACGCACTTGATCGCCTCGACGGCCAACCCTTCGTCTGTCTCTTCGCCAAACTCGTGTACGAGAAGGAAGACTAAGCTCCGCACTCTTCCTGGCTCTTGCAATTCTGGACCGAGGACGCCAATGAGGGCGTGTAGGACTCGGCAGATTGTCTGATAGGCGGGAAGGTCGCCTCGCAAGTTGACACTGCCGAGTGATCCGCCATCTGGCTCGTGCGTTTCCAAGAGGTAGATGTTTGACAGCATACCGAGAGTCGTTTGGACAAACGGCGAGTACGACAAATTGGCTGCGTTGACAACCTGAGCCAATGCTGACATGGCAAAGAAGTGTACCACGGGATGAGGATCCGTTGCTAGCGACATGAGAATGTTGACAATCGTTTTCAGGATGGGACCTCCGGCTAGACCTCCGACATTGCTGTAGATTGCACCAAAGGCCAGAGCGCATCCCGCTCGACTTTCCGGTACTCGATTGTTGACGACCTGATCCACCAGCCACTGGATTTGAGACGAGAGGTATGCACTACCGGCAAGTGCGCTCAACGAGCCCATGCACTCGGCAGCGGCTTGCCTGATACTTGGGTTGGCGTCTAAAACGGCGTCCTACTGGATCAGCGCGATCACACACAAGACTCACCTGTAGAAGGGACTTGATCATATCTCCAACTTGCTGACTGCCCAAACCTTTTCGGGCTTTGGCTCCGACTTGCTCAGCATTGAGCAACGAACGCCGAAGGGCTGCCAGAGTGTTTATGAGAACAGCTTGCCGTCTGCCTGGATTCTTTTCCAGTTTGCCAGACCGCGTATGACTCGATAAAGTCCCTAAAGATTGGATCAATCCTTCGGGACTCTGATGGGTAAACAGGGCGGCGAAGAGCTCGACACCGGCATCGATGACGCCTGTCTGCGGTGGCGGCGGACGGACAGATGTACATGTCGACGAGAGCAGGAGTAAGAAGTCGTGCTCGAGCGAGCCGCCGATCGGATGTGATAGCTAGGCGTCAGCCATCGTCGATGACATTTACTCACCTGCGATTCGATCGACATTTCTATCCTATCTCGATTCAAGAATGCCTCTTCTGTATCGACCCCTCCATTCCCCTCTCTCGCTCCTAGGAGGCTAGTCACGCCGAAGGCATAGCCATCGGTGGACTGCCAGACGTTGGTGAACTGCCCCGCTTGAGCAGCTATGGCAGCTTGCGCCCCGGACCCCGAGTAGTTTTCCGGATCGGCAAACACCGTAATGGCAGCTTGTAGCAACGCAGGCTGCATCGACTCTGTTGCGGAAGATGGTCCGAGAGCAGTAAAGCATTGTAAGACTCGGCGACGCAAGTTCGCTTCACGCTCGACCAGTGACGGCCTGGCTGTGAACAAAGGCGACACGCTTCCATTCGGATTGGCGGCTTGCTCACGTAGCGCCTCCGCATAGGCCGTTGCAAAGCCATTGACAAAGTTGAGCGAATTGGTGAACAGCGTGGCGAGCCGTCGAGCGACGTCGATGTTGACCAAAGAGCTGTTGTGACAAAGGAAGTTGAGCACAGCAGCCAGGGCACATTCCCGGACCAATAGTAGGAAGCTCCATTCAGCCTCGCCTCGCTCGCCTACCGAAGTGTCCTTGCTCGTCGGCTTGGGCAGGGCATTTCGCCAAAGCACCAGTAGTTGGGGCAGGTGTTGCTTGACCAAACCCTGACCGAGGCTCATCAGGGCAGCAATAAGATACCAGGCCACCTGAACCTCCACCGTGGCCGCCGACACGTCGTGCTCTCCAGCCTTCTTCAGAAGCGATACAGCCAAATCGAAGACTTTCGACGAAATGTCGTGGGAAATGTAGAGGGGTCGAGCAGAGCTCGAGGCAATGAGCCCTGAAAGAGCGAATGCCCTACCGATGACTCGATCTGGGAGCTCCTTGGCAGCTGTAGGAGTGCCAATCATGCCGAGATCCTTGGTTATGTCGGCGAGCAGAATGTCGAGTAGACGAGGTAGTTGATTTGGGTTGAGGGTGCAAAAGCGGCGGATGGCGAAGGATGCGGCGAGGCGGGTAGAATACGAGTCGTGCGATAACAGTCGGGCCAGAGGCTCGGCCATCAATTCGATGATTGACGCCGGAGCGTTGCCGAGCTGATCCAAAAGACCACTGATCTCGTGCAGGGCAACGATCAAGACGTTTTTGTTCGTCGTCGTCTGCCCGGATAGACTCTGGGGTGACCACTTTTTGATGTACGAATTTGTCCATTCCCTCAAAGCCATCACCTGTCCACCTTCCGACAACAGTCTGACGCCGATGAGATCTCGAAGCAGTATACCGACCGCTTCCCGCGTGGTGAGGATCTCGAATCGATTGCTTTGCGAGCGTTGAGGCATGACGATCTCGTGCATGAGGTGTTTGACAATGTCGGCGTAATGCGACTCGACGTAACTCGCGCCAAGGGCGGTGAAGAGTGTGGCGTAGACGTCGATGAGAGCGTTTCGGAGCTTTCGAGGGGAGCCAGCGCGATTGTACGTTGCTGAAAGGACTTTGAGCATCTCTGAAGGGGTGTATAGAGCTTTTCCCGCTTTATCCTCGGCGGCAGAGGTCATGACGTTGGGGTCGTTTGATTCGTCCTCGCCATCCTTCTTGACAACTTTCTTTGGATCAGGCAAAGGTACACCAGAGCCCGGCACTTGAGTCGCCGCAAGGAGATGGGCTATAAGCCGGCTCAGAGACCGTCGTGTGAGGTAGTCGGCAGTCTCGAGGCTCTTGAAGAGGAGTGGAGCGACAGAGTCCAGTGTTGATTGAAGGGGACAGGCGACTGTGAACATGTGCAAGGAGACAAATGTCTCGGCGCAAGCTCGCTGGATGGGCAGTGCTCGGTCGGATAGTCCAGCCCGGAGAGTCTTGAGCAGATCCTTGACCAAAGCATCGGGAAGAGCCCTTCCTGCCGAGTGGAGTGATTTGCTGAAAGCTTGAAGAGCGTGTATGCGTAGCAGGACAGACTGGGAATGTCAGCTTGAAAAGCTAACTTCTACTCACAAGGTTGGTATTCCGCAACACTTTCATCGAGGACGAGCAAATTTCCGCCATGAACGACATCATCTGCCATCAGCACAGTCCTCAAGACCGTCGACTCACATTCGCCCCTAGTTCCTTGATGATCTCACCAATGCAAAACCAGCATGCACTAAAGGTCAACGCTGTCTACTCGATAAAACTCACACTCTGGTAACATTCTCTGTGGCACTCATGTTCTTGTTGCCCCCATCTGCCACTGCTTTGACCAGCGCCTGAACGAAGTCAAACAAACTCCTGGATTCCACCTTCTTGTGTAGCTTGACCATGCATCTTGAGATGAGGTGTCTGATCGGGCGACCAGGCTTGGGCAGCGTGGGCGAAGGCGTCGGTAGGAGGACCTTGAGGAAGAATGCATGTAGAGTTTGGAGGTTTTGGAGTAATGGTTCCTAGAGCTGATCAGTAGGATCCCAAGAGCTGTACGCACCTCCGGCAGGGTCTCTATGGCCAGCTCTGCATGTCGAAGCCAGTGCAGCAAGCTCAAGTCTGAGCCCTCGCCTGTGTAGCGGGCCTGATGGATCAGCTCGGTCCTGCGGATTTGCACTTACCTCGACGACTTTGAGGTCGTCTACGGTCGGCTCCGACGACATTGTGAGTCGGTGGGTATGAGTATGTATGTTGCGGCAGATGACTATAGTTTGAGTCCACTGCTGTCTCTGGTTATAGCTGGACCGCTGGACATGGTGGACATGGAGGATCGCGTCCTGCCTGATACTGTGCCACGTGGCCACAACATTGCAATTTCCAATTATCAGGGAGGGGAGAAAGAGTTCCAAACGTTTTGTTTCCCCGTCAAGTTCGCCGTGCAGCGATCTCCAACTCGCAACTTTGGTCAACGGAGGCGTACAGCTGTCAACCTCGCGAGCACCAAGACTACACAGAGTACGAGTAGTCAGTTGAGAGCATCCGAAATAACACGCCCGCCAAAATGTCGCTCGAAGGCTCCACCTCTGCCATCCACCTCAACCTCCCTCCCACATCTTCGTCCCAAGCGTGAGTGACACACAATGAACAGCGCTGATGCTACTTAGCCGACATCCCTCGGCCATCAACGTCCACCCTTCGGTCCTCGCTTCGATCCTTACCCACCACTCGAGAAGACCCGCCGAGTCGACGGCGCCGAGAGTGATTGGAACTCTGCTCGGTTCGAGATCTGCATCAGGACAGGAGATTGAAGTTAGGAGTTCATTCGCTGTCCCTCACTCCGAGGATGAGAACCAGATCGCGCTCGACATGCCATTCCACCAGGCCATGGTGGATTTGATCAACGAGACGGGCACAAAGGAGCAGATTGTCGGATGGTGGGTTGACGGAACCGTCTGATGCCATACGCTAATAATCGGTAGGTACGCTACGCATCCCGATATCAACGCATACTCCGCTTTGATCCAAAACTACTTTACGAACAAGACTGCGCCTCTCCCCGCCATCCACTTGACCGTAGACACGCAGTTGACGGCCGAGGGTAAAGGACTGGGAATCAAGGGTTGGGCCTCTACCCAACTGGGACTGAACCCAAAGCCAGAGCACTGCGTGTTCTTGCCTGTACCAGTCCAGCTCAAGTTTGCCGAGTCGGAACGTGCTGCTCGTGAGTACTAGGATACGGCCTATGCTGATACTGCAGTCGACATGCTCACTACGAAACCCAACCCATCGCCATCGCAACCTCCTCTGCCCACGCTCGCGTCCTCGCTCAACGAGCTATCCGCTCTGATCGACCAGTGCCTCTCGTATGTCAAGGATGTCAATGCCGGTTCAAAGCAGGGAGATGTCGAGGTCGGACGGTACCTGCTGGAAGGACTGGGCAGGTGGTCTGGATCGGAGAACGAGCAGGGAGGAGTCAAAGCTGGTCTGCAGGACTCTCTCACCGTTTCGTACCTGTCGAACTTGATCAGAAGTCAGGTCGAGCTGAGCGGACGACTTGGTCTCGTTCAGCAGCAGTAAGCCATATGCATACAGTACCGGATCCCAATACAAAGATTCTAAATCCTGATCTTCTCCATGAACCCGAACAATCCTTTCATGTCGACGTATCGCCTGCCATTGCGGTCGAGGTATTTGTCGGCCACTGCGGCGAGTTGGTTCAGCGTGCTTTGGTTTGCAATCGCCAATGCCCTCTTCTCCTCTAGACACGTCAGCGACGTCCAAACATGGCTAACCCACCGAATCGACCGGTACCCCGAACCGCGGACAACGCTCGCTCGGTGTCGAAAAGCGACTGAAAGTACAGCAACTGATTGTACAGCATCGAATCCGAATACTACTTGTCAGCTCCGCCCCCATTATACAACCCACCTCTAGTTTGACTGTGCCCTTGCAACCCTCTCTCACCATACCCAAGCAGCGGCGACCATACACGCTCATCATGCGTGTTCTGGCCGCACAGCCTTCGCCATCGCATACCGTCCAGCCGAGGTAGTATTTGGATACGTGCGCTCGGATCTGGTTTTCCAGCTGTACCGCAATGCTCGCCGGATGTATCGTTTGCGAACAAGCAGGGCAGATGATTCCCGAAACTTGGATCATGTTGGCCTGAAAAGTCAGCGCAATCCTCCATGCTCACTCACAGAGTCCTCAGCCAAGCCATCAAAGTTGAAGCTGCTTTCGCATCCAGCACACCGGACGACCAACGGACTGGCGTCTTTGAACCGGTCTTTATCCGAAATCTGGCTTTCAAACGTGAAAAACTCCTTCTCTGCCACATCGCCAGACTGGGTGGAATATCGCGATGGGTCGAGCCCTAGACATTCTGCCAGACGAGCTCGATCCGTGCCCTCTATGGACTCGCACAGTCGCAGAATGGGCTGTAGTATCTGAGAGTCGAGGTAAAAGTCGTAGTCTGAGGTCAGCGGTGTACACCCGTGGAACTTACCTATTCTCAGCTCTGAGCCTTGTCGTCTCAGGTCGTCCGGGTGGAAGGCTCGGTCGGCTTGAGCCGTCTTTGCGCTCTTGCCATCGTCGCCGAGGCACATGATGTACGGTATGACATCGTGTGCTCGTACAGCCACTCCTTTGGCCTTCATCCTTAGAGCCACTTGGACGTGCGGCTGCGACTTTTTGTCCGGGTAGTCTTCTGGGTTCTTTCCCAGTCGCTTGAAGATGATAAAGTCGTCCAGCGGGACAGTGCCATTACGCACAGTTTCGCCAAGGGAGGTGAGAAGGTCGTGGATCTTTTGGATGGCGACTTCGGTGGCCTCTCCGGAGAGAACCTCCTTCAGAACAGCACTAACAGTCAGCGAGGCCTCACTTGGTCACTCACCTAGACGAATCTTTGGAGATTTTGGAAAACTCTCTCCTCTTCATATCGAGACCCTTGACCTCGGTCGTCTTGCCTCCCGACTCGTCAATCTTGACAGCGGCATACTTTTTCTTGTTCAGCAACAAGATTCGCTCGAAGACCGCATCGAGGTCGATCTCGAGCAGCTTGTATCGCTCATTGACCAGTTTCTTGAACTCGTTGGCGATCTTGAGTGCCTCGGGATATGTCGTGACGTTGGAGTTGACAAACACAGAATCGGTATCTCCATACACCACATCCAAGGAGAGCGACTCTGCCAGTTCTCGGGTATGCGTCAGAATCTCTCTACCCTTGAACGTGGTCAGGGCGGCGAGTGGTCGGGAGGAGAATCGGGAACCGGCGAAACCTAGACAACCGTACATCGAGTTGGCGGTGAGTTTGAGCGCTTGTTGTCGGATATCGTACTGGGCGGTCAGCGGATTCAGAGGGTGTAGCTCACCTGTTGCATTTGCGCCGGCGTCGTCGATCTATCCTTCATCAGGCCCTTGACTTGTTTTCGACGACCAACAAGATTGGCGATAATCTTTGGCAGGACGCCTTGTGCGACGTCGCTTCCAGGAACATCGGGTATCTTGTCCTCTTCCTCGACCTAATTTGTCAGCTTTGAAGACTTGTCAAACTCACAGTCTCGTTGCCCCTCTCTACAGTGGTAAAGTCGATATTGTACTCTTGGATGATACTCGGGTAAAGCGAGTTGAAGTCCATCACCATGATGTACGTATCCCAGAGACCTCTCTTCGGCTCGAACACCAGACCTCCGGCGTACTGTGCCTTTCCTCGCTTGGCCACTGGCGCTTCCTCGTCGTCTTCGCCTCTTGACTTTTTGAATGAGGTGAAGACTTTGTCGGGGCAGACGTATTTCATCCGGTGAAACTCGTGAAGCAGGATGAACTCGTTTCGGACCGCACGACCACCATTGAGTGTGAGACTCCAAGAGTTTCCGGCGAGATTGGTGAGTTGTTTGGTCAGAGGCAACATTTGCACCTTGGAAGCAATAGCCATTTGAAAATACGAGTCCACCTCACAAAGCCTGATGAACTTGATGAGTTTGTCGGGGTTGGACAGCGTGTGGTCAAAGTAGGAATGCGTGTCTTCCGGATCGATATCCTCTCTCTGGACCTGGAGGTGGGTTGCGCACATTTCCGTAAGAGACCAAGTCGTCGAGCTGATCATGCCCTAAAAGTCAGCGCTGAAGAAGTATAAGACTCACCTTTGCTGCATCCGAAGAGAGATCCGCAATCAGACGACCAGTCATCAATCGCGCATTGCTGCCCGCTTTGGAAATGTTGAATTGCCTTCGCCTGAATCGACCGATTCTAGACCAGTGATCCGCCTTGAGCTCCTTCATGCGGTATAACAACGCCTCGAAAGTGTTGCCGAGAAAGTTGTGCCCGACGACCACATCCGGGTCGTGCCGCTGAATCGTGGCGAGCAACGAGTTGAGCAGCGCTCTTTCCGCTTTGACTGTCTGGAAGGGTGAACGCTCCGTCTTTGCCCTCGCTTCAAGGTTGGGTGGAAACTTTTCAATAGGCCTGATGATCGTGCTGAGCTGCGAGGGTTGTCGATCGGGGGGAGTAGGATCGTCGATGTTGCCTAATGTCAGCCCAGAAACCTGATTGAACTTACATCCTTCCCAAGTCCTTGTCGTGGCGCAGAGAATCTCCGTCTTGTTTTCCCGATGGTTGACGATCGTGCGGAGGGAGATGCTCATGATGGTGAAAGGTGGAGTGTCTTTGAAGGCCGGATTGTCTGTCTCGGCAAGTACATTGACGTTTTTCGGGTCGTTGACGCTGAATTCAATCTTGCACCATGTGGTCTAGGTGTCAGCAATGTCTCGACTGCGATACTCACAGACTTGGTGCTCAGCGTGGCAGACTTGACATCTAGCCAGCATGGACCCATGATCTTCCGCTTCACCGCCAACAGTTCAAATGCCGAGGTGTTGGTCCCGAAGACATGGCTGAATGTGGCCCCGGTAGTGCCCATGGGTATCTCGGGTTCTGCTATCAGCGCCGTCCGCATCTGGCTACTCACGATCAAACCCGTACACCACCTTCATCCACTCTGATTTCCCCTTCTCCACGGTGTTGTCCTCAAAGGCATAGTTTCGATCGACGAATCTCGACGCCCACTTTTCGATCCCTGCTTTCTGCCTGATCCTGTCAAAGTCTTGATGGACATCGGTACGGGTCACTTCGAGATCGGTCTCGACACCGCCGGCTGACGTTAGCGAGGTTACAATGGCGAAGACTCACAGAAACGCTTGGGTCTAGGCTTGACGTAAAGATTTCGCTCAATCCCGCTGATGCTCAGACAAGCGCTGACGTATCGCCCAGACTTTCGATCCAGCACCTTGCCAATGAGGTGGATCACACCATCCTGCTCCATGAAGTCGAGGAAGAAGATTCTTAAGTTGCCATCCTCCTCGAGAACGTTTTCCGCTTTCACCGTACCAGTTGACGCCTTGACTTCATCGAGCTCTGATTCCTTGGGTGCTAAGGTCTCCTGGATCGTGGACCAATGCGCAGCGGTCGGAGGTGATTTGACGATTGGCTTTTCATTCTTGACTGCCACTTCCGGTTTGGCAACTTCCGTCTTGTGCTTGACAGAAGATGAGTTGTTGACACGTCTTTGATTGGCGTTGACACGGGTCGAGTTGGCCAAGGGCTTGCCTTTGATCTTGATCTCGTCGTCATCGTCCGGTTCAGGTTTGACCTCGACCTCTACATCCGACGACATGTCGATATCGGGGACGACGGTAAGGTCGGACACTCTGGGCTTTTTCCCTCCCCAGTCATCTTCCTCCTCGCCGTATCGCTTGCGATGTCCGCTAAAGAAGCTCGAGTCAGAGCTCGGCTCGACGGGCTCGGAGCTGGGCATCTCGACTGGTGACGACTTGCGCTTTCGACTTGGCTCCTCGGTCACGGATGAGAGAAGGGACGCCATAAAGTCATCTTCCTGAACCGCCGATGGTGCTGGCCGATACGTCGATGACGATGCCGCAGGTCGGGCATAGTCCTGGAAAGAGGACTTTGCTTTGGGCTTTGGATCCGCCTTGGCCTTGGCCTTTGCTTTTGAGCGTCTGAGTTTACGTGCTAAGTCATCAGCTCGTGCTCAAAATACAAACCCACCTCTTCGCAGAGCCTCGTCCTCGCCTTCAAAATCGTCTTCGTCTTCCGACTCGTCTTCTTCCTCCTTATCCCAGTCTTCCATGCCATTATCCACATAGTCGCCATTGTCGTCGTCTTCTATAAAGTCGTCTTGATCCTGACGCGACCCGACGATGGCGCGATATTGTTCATCGGTGACTTGGTCATAGATTTCGGATTCTTGTGGCTAAACTGTCAGCTTCTTCGTGGACTTTACTCACTTTCCACTGTGACAGACGACCGCCCTTTGCTCTGGCCTCTCTCAGCGCAGCAAATTTATCCGACTTGGACATGGTGCTCTGAGCTCTGAGGTGAATGTAGTCAAGAAGAGGAGAACATGAGGACTTCGAAAGCTGGTCGCGTCGACGCGTCTAAATTTAATTCCGCAAGTTCGCGAATGGCACGACCAAGACACAGTGCTCCTACAGTGTGCGTGCAGTGTGCTGTCGAATGGTATCTCGTTCATTATAAGCTACAAGTGGATCTAGCTACAATATCTGCCTACAACAAAGCCGGGTGCATGATACGTATCTGCAAACACGCGAATGTTGAATGCTACAATCTTGCTCATGCGTTGTACAACAGCTCGTATCTCGCTGGCGACGAGTTCCATTCCTGCAGACTTGATGATCTCGTCGTCTCTCCCCGGATCGGCAATGCTAGCGCGTAGGATCGCTGGACCTTTGGGAAGTAGTGCGCCGACGACCGAATCATCGGCCTCCGAGTCTAAACCTTGGTCATCGAGGGAGAGAGTCGGGTCCCGCGAGGTGTAATGTGTTAGAAGCTGGGTGATTACCAGGCGTAGTCGTTTCAGCGTGGCGAGGTAGAGGGGGGAAGTCTTGGTGATGTTGGAAGCGAAAAAGGTGTCAAGGGTGAGGGCGATGGCGGAGACTTGACTCGGACTCTTGCTGATCCTCGCAGCGAGACAGAATGCTAGGTCGGAATCCGGGGTTGGCCGCAGAGAGCCTGAAGTCTGGAGAATCGCTTCAATGTCATTCTTTGCGGCCAGAGCACATTTGAAAGAGGAGTGGGCCCGGAAACCGACCAGAGCGATGTTGAGGACTGCCAGATCGACGACTTCGGCATGGAAGTTCTTGATCCTCCGAGAGTCCATGACGAAAACCTCGGGCACGTCGACCTTTGACGACGTAGCGACTTCGGCAATCTGGATTCCAGCTATCCCAGAGAGACGTCTTTGGATGATCGGTGGCCAGTCGTTCTCGGACCAATCTGCACAGACCAGATCGACAAAGCCGTCCATCACTGAGCGATAGATGAGCTCGTTCCGGGGTATCAGGGTTCGGGTGGGGGGAGGCAAGCTCCTTAGCACTCGAACTGATGCCGAGCGTATCCACTGTCGGGTGGTGGACTCTGTGAATGATCGGTTGTGGAGGCGAGCGGCAAAGGCGGCATATTCGTGCGAGACTGCAGATTTCCAGAGATAGGGCCGGAGTGCGTGAACCTGGTGGTTGGCAATGTCCTGGCATCAGTAATGGGACAAACGAAGAAACTCACAAGCTTCATCTCTTCCACGCAATCAAAGCATTGCCTGAGACCCAAAGCTACGTCTCCGGAAAGAGCAGTTTGAACCATGGTGTCCACCATGCCATCCCTGACTGGAGCGCAGTGCACCTTGATGGCCTCGCCGAGCATGTTGAATATACCAAGATCAAACACCCCTCGGCGGACTTGACACGTGAGAAAGTCGGGGTCGAGGGCAAAGTACAGCTCGGGCACGAGAGCGTGGGTGATGGTAGGGCAATTGACCTCGTGAGCTGCAAGGGCTTCTCGGGAGAATGAATGGGCAAAGTGGTTTGGACAAGGGGTAGTCGAGCCCATGAGCGAAATGAGAATGTCACGCAGTGCTAAGGTCAGCGAGGTCACGGGGTTTTACTCACTTTTGATCAACTCTGGTAACCGAGACGCCCACTTGGTCTCCTGCATCTTCCACCAGGCCTTCTCCGAGAGATCCAAGCTCCATCGGCCGCAGCAACATCCAGGCTCCTTTTCCTTGGTCGCAATGATGGACTCGTCGATCTTGCCTTTCGATCCCGTGACCCGCCATCGTGTACACCTGCAACCGTCCTCTAGCTCGTTGGCGATGCTCTCCCAGTACATGTCTGCGACAGCGCACGAGGAGAGGCCTGTGGTGCTGACGGGACGAAAGGCAAGGGCGTCAAAGAGGAGGTCGTGCCGCAGCTGAGGGTTCTTGAGTATCTCATTGGCGTCGAGAGACTTTAGCGAGGCCGGGTTGATTGGCGGCTGACGGGACGCAACGAGGACTTGGCTCGGCTTCCGAAGCTCTCGGCGTAGGCGTACCGCATTTCTCTCTGCTGCTTTCAAGACCTGCCTCTCAGTGCGGTAATTGGTGGTATTGGGTTTCGCTCGCTTTGGTGCGGGAAGTGATGATGAGCGGTGTCGCTTTGGTGGCGGGATGGACGAAGAGGAGACCGAGCGGTTCAGAGGTTCAGATGTGAGCAGACTGGATTCGCTGGGCCAATAAGTCGATCCCTGGAGATACGAAGGACCAGCTTCCGACTCGTCGTTCCATGTCACGGCGGCGACCGGCGAAGTAGCCGGTAGGCTCAGCTTGTTGGATTCGACGACACATTCGGCTTGCTCTCTCGATGGTCTATGTGTCTGCAGCGGCGACGACGGCAAGTGGTTGGGGTCCATGGTGTGTAGTTGGCGTGGTTGTCTGGGATCTAGTCATTGTAAGCAGTGAATATAGCTCGCGCTCGACCCGTCGACCTACTGTTTATGCGGTTTGAGTTGGAAAGATGGCTTTGAGTGATCTGCGCTTGTTGGTAGAGTCCAGATCGGATTCGGGGGTAGTACTTAGAGCTGGGCTGTTTAGCAATCCTGTATTCGGCAGACGTTGATGGTCGTGATTGCAATCGAGGCTGTGGGCGCTTTGGGTCTATATACGAAAGGGATGGTTTCACGGGGTTCAACGGGGAGCTTTGAGGCAGTGTGTCGAAGACGCAAAGTGGTGAAACGCCGGCGCCGAATGATAGTGGGAGTCGGCCATGATGGCACCCGTTGGTCTGTTCCCGAACCACATGCACTGGCTAGGTCGACATACCACAGTGACTAGAAGTGAGCATCAGACAAAAAGACGGGAACTCCATGACACCTGTGGCGTCTGAGCGAAGCTGAACGTTGATGGTTTAGCCTAGGGTTTAGCTTACGGCCTAAGCTTATTGCTGTGAGTACCAATCCTTCGTGCTCTGCCTTTCCCTTCGGCAGCAGAGTATGTACTCACCGCAACTACCGTACGTTCAATTGCCATGACTCATGCTTAAACACCTGATGGAGAAGCGGGAACTGGAAGGCTCCGGTTTGTTGCTGTATTCTGCAGCTGCTGCAACGTCGGTGAATCCGGGTGATTCTGCGGCCGTGGGCTGCCGTGGGATTGCGTGGAACACGAGTGCGAATGTCCGAGACAGCATCTTAGAGTTGGGCTTCTTCCTGCTTCTTCTGGCGCTATGCATGATGCGGTGGTATAGGCGCTGATTTCCTGGTCGTCGATCTCCAGCCGATCCCCGCCGTTCATGTCGGATGCGGCTCGGTGTACGGAAGGGAAAGTGAAACTTGCGCCTCATTGCGTAGTTCGACTCAAATTGTCATAATGAGGCAGTGAGAGCCAGTGGCATTCTATGAGTGAGTCAGACATGACATGACAAGCAATGAGCATAGTATGCATGGCCAGCAAAAGGTGCCAGGAGGACCCACGCGCACGCGCACGCGCACGCAAGCGCAAGCGCACGCAAGCAGCGCCAAAATGAGGACTACCCGTTGCTAAAGCTCCTGATGACCACGAAGCTATCTTACCAATGACCTTGGTCTTATTGCTCGTCATGAGATATTAAGGTTGTTCGGCAGCAGTTACCACCTGTTACCACCAGCGGGTGCCCAGCGGCCGGCGCTGCCGAGCCCGAGTTCTTTCGGAGCCGCACCTAGCCGCACCCAAGCCTGCTCAGCTGCTCAAGCCCTCGCCCTACGCTAGCTCAGATCCCCACTATCGCCTGATCTCAGACTCTGTACTGCGCGATCTTCATTGACGACCCCCTTCTTGCATGCCAGCTCCCTCCTAGTCTTCCTAAATTGCCCCCCCCCCCTCCTCCGCATGGGCTTTCATCAGATCCCGTAAGGATGCACGTTCAAGGTGCACCTTACTGTAATCCAAGGCTGACGGATCTGTTCCCGGAGGTGACCATGACCCACGGCACTTTTTCGACCGAGCATGTGTTCAGGACCAATGTTGTCCAGTAGGTAGAGGTCATTGATATACATCCGAGAGGTGTCCACGCCGATAGTCGCAGGCAGACGCCTGCCTCTGCCTGCCTGCCGCCGACTTCCCGATCAGGTTCACCAGGGTTCACCGGCTGTGCCGGTCCAGGTCTCAGATCTCAGATCCATTGAGCATCTCGCGGTATCCCGGGACGGGAAGAGCGGGAAGTACTTCCGACCCGAAGTGCAATTCAGCAGTGGTGATTGGAGGTGATTAGGCCGAAGAGCTGACGCCTCATGCTCTCTCATGCTGCACTCGTCCCGTCAATCGCTAATATGACAAGTCCAAACAGGTCCAAACCCTTTTCCTAACTCACTCATTTTCTATCCTTTAGCGACGAAGGACAGCGATGGACCCCGGGGCCAAATGTGTGAGTAAGGGTCAGGTCAAATCAGATCACAAGGTTTGAAGCGCTGCAACAACAAAAGTCCACGTCTCGGTGGCAACCATATCTTCCTGGCAACCTAAAAGATCGTCCACGTCATTGAGAACGCACCGGGAGCATTAGCTGGCGGCTCAAGATCGCTACCTGTCGCTGACTTGGTGTAGATGACAATCAGCCCCGGGCCTCAAGCCAGCTCAAGCCCGCTCAAGCCCAAGGCGACAGGCGAGCGGCCATCAACTCGTATATCGTATATACAGAATTCATTGACAGGCGACTCAGGGTCTATTGGCTATTGTAATCAGGGTTCGCCATTCCTCTAATGATTAGAAATATTTCTAATTACATGTGCGGAACCAAATTTCGAAAAGGATGCTATGCTCTAAGGTAGGTGGTAGGGATTTATCTGAGTACGAGTACTATTGATGAGTATTGATGCATGGAGGTCATTCGCACGGCTTGTATAAAATACTACCTACCCGAAGGCGCGACGACGTTGGTGGTTGGCGGTGGCCTTGGCCCCGCGGTGTTTCGAGCCGGCGCGCGCGCCGGTTCACTTATATTGTTCGAGGTCAACTGACTCAACTCGAGGTGGACCTCCGAGGTGCTCGTCGAAGACTTTTAGATCGGCGAGAGCAGCAATCGGACAGTCCCATACACATCCTTCGATCAGTCAAACTTAGCAAAGGTCAAGCTGCAATCGTTTGACCCATTCCTGTGTACTCTCAATCCCGCTTCCGCATCCCAGTCTCCACAACTCAAATTTCAAACTCCACCTCGACACCCGACCTCAATGAACGTGTTCAGGCTAGATTGGGAAGATGACTACCCAGAGAGACCCTGCACAGACTCATGCTGCGTGCCCAAGCCCCATGTCCCAGATCCTCTCGAGGGCCTCATTGGGATCGAAAGGGTGTGGTTGCCGCAATACTCGGCTGAAGACGCGGGGAAATATGCATCCGACATGTCATCTAGTCCTCTCCCACGACTTACGACTTTCGACCCCCAAGCCGTCCAGGCCAAGATGTCGGCGCGATTCCCGGATATGAAAATCCACCCATGGCAGATGGAAACGGCTTTAGGAATAGCAAAGGGAGAATGTAGGATACTATTGTCGCCAATGGACACGGACAACAGTCCGATCTGGATCTCTTTGATGGAGGGCATTGGCTCCCATATCCAGGAGGACAGGGGAGTAGTCCTTTTCGTTAGCCTCACAAGGAACATGAAGCATCGACCGGTATGTCCCTACTCCTTATACCCGCTGACTATAGATCGACCGTCTCAGAGAACAAGGATATACAGCGTACGATGTCAATACGGACGCGGAGGACGATCCAGCCTACAAAGCATCGTCCAGGGCTGAAAGAGGGTTCTACTTCTTGACACCTGAACTGATGTCCTGTAGTATCCGAATGCGGAAGCTCCTCAGCTGGGTTTTGTTCAAGAGGCTCTGCGTCGCCCTCATCGTGGACGATGCGCACATGGTTGACGTCCTGGGCGACACAACCGATCCGAGACTACTCGATATCTGGGAAGCGACGGAGACACTCAGCCCCGATATACCATTTTTATTTCTGTCGTCGTCGGCACAAACCAAGCAGATCACAACCATCTACGACTCTTTCCGACTCACTTGTCGCTTCATCAGCGGCATCGACGCTGGGAGTCGACGCGACAACATCTTTTACGAGATTCGACCCTTTATCAAGCCCTCGGACTCTTACGCCGATCTGGCAATCTTCTTCGAGCCACACCTGCTGCCCGTCGGAGTTGGCGAGGACGATAGGCCTTTCCACCCGAAGGACATCCAGGACATACCTTGCAATCCTCACCTCCTCCCACGCATGATCATCTTTGTGAAAACCCTGGAGGATTGCCTTTCGGCGCAATACGCACTGTTTATGCTGCTTCCACGTCAATTCGGGGGGCTGATCGAAATCTACCAACCCCCCGGACAGATCCGAAAGTCGCAACTTGCAAGATTGAAGAAGGGTCGTGCACTGCGTATTCTCATCGCCTGCGAAGCCTTCGGAGTCGACGTCGACGTCCCAAATGTCCATATCGTCGTCCAGTGGGGAGATGTGCCCACGTTCTTGGCTCTCGAGCGACGGCTAGGTCAAGGCGGAACAGGCCCCGAGGCTATCAACTGTCGAGCCGTTTGGTTTGCCCCGAACGCGTACTTTGGTCCTCTTTCCCCGTCGGATTCCTCTCTACCGACACAACCTGTGACCAAACAACCTGTTCTGACTTCGGACACTGCATATCAACGTCGGAATGCTCTACACAGTCGAGACCCTACGCTTTACCACATGTGCAACCCTCCGCCCGGCGGCTGTATTCGAGAAATTCGTCAAGCAGCACTTCATCCCAAGGTCATGCCATGGTTCAAAGACGACTTCGGTTGTGAATGGAATGTGCTCGATACCGACCGACAAATTCCCCTGTGTCCCGAACGGTGCTGCTCATTGTGCCTCTGGTCATATCTCAAGTTCGGAAAGGAATCTGCGCCGGTGAAAAGAGCAGAAAAGGCGGCGGCTCAGTTTCGAGAAGAGGGCTACATTTGGGAAGCAGATGAGGATGCTCGATGGCGGATGAAGGTCGCTCTCCCCCTCGCTCGTCGATTCCAATTGAGTTGGCACACAGCTAAGCGCAAGGCCGAGGCGACAAAGGCTACAAGAGCTTTCACAGTTCTTCGACCACCAACAGCTGCCCAGAAAATCGAAAAGTCGGATCCAAAGAGACCCGTTTCTCAAACTCAGAAAGATCAACTGGGTCGTCAGCTCCGTCAGCTTCGCGCCAAGATGTTCCGAGAGGATCAGACTTTCCGTTATATTGACCAGGTCTATTCAGATGGGGCGATCGATCAAATCACGGGTGCTGCTACGCGTATCTTGGGAGCAGGGGAGGATATCACGCCCGACTGGCTCAAAGCCCCGCGCTTTGCCTGGCTGTCCATTGGGACCGATGAGCTTCCAGCCTTGGTAAACGAGCTCAACGCCTGGCGCAGAGGAATAGTAGAGGGGAGTAATACTGGTGGCCAAAGACCACAATCTGAGGAGTCGCCGGCGGGAGGGGAGGCCGGCACAAGTGGTTAGATCGCGCAGGGTCTGAAGGACTGGGAGGAGGAAGGGCAGCAGGTGTGCGATTGAGGAAACTTCACAGGGCCTGTGCCTCCAGGTACTGGAATGTGTTGATGACTTCATGAACCCGATCCATTCAACATCAAGTAGCATGGCTCTGAGACCTGTGTCAACCTTATCTTCCCACTGATCAGAATCATCAACGGAAAGGGCCTGAATTTGAACGACCCAGTGCATGACCTTACGGCGTCTATAGACCCCTCTATTTCTTTGGCTCGCACACCGACTCCCAGTCGCTCCACCTGTCTACTCTCTCCTCGATCCACTTTTCGAACGTGGACCACTTGCAGCTGCCCGCGACACCGTCATCGCAGCCACCCATGACCTCTTGCTTTCCGTTGATCACCACTCTGGCGTACGACTCCTCGTCGTCCCTGAACCTCTCCAGTGCGACGTGACCCAGGAAGGAGACAAGGTGAGAGGTTCTCCATGATCGTCCGTCCACTCGATGGTCTAGCGGCAGAGGCTCGGAAGCTGGGTGGGCGAGTTCGGTCGAGTTGTACAGGTTCAAGAAGACGGCCACAAAGGCCGGCGATTCTCGGTGCGTAAAGGATGGGAAGAGGCTGGAGGTCAGCTACGCAAGAGTGAGGAATGCTCACAATTGACTGTGAGTGGCGTTGGGCGGGAGCTGTGGCCCTGGAAGGTGCGGGTCTTTGCCCAGAGCCTCGGAGTGCTCGGCATCCTTTCCATTGAGCAAGTGTACCGCCGTCTTGACCCATGGCATACCGAGGTAAGGTGAAAAGTATGATCCGTAACCAATAGCATGGTACCATCGGATGTCAAAGTAGTACTCGACGTCTCTCCACTCCTCGTCGGTGAACAAGTGGCAGAAGTTGGAGTCACCCTGGGCGATAGTCTCGTAACCGCAAAGCTAGCATCAGCGAAGTTCCTTGGACTGACTCACCATCTGCATCGCGAGAATGTCCTGGTCAGACAATTTTGGAGCGAGTTCTGGAATGTAGCTGGCGAGTCTCTCCTTCACCGCCGGTGCGTAAACGGCCAACCACTCGTTTGCCGGTTTCAACGAGCTGACTTTTTCCCAAGCATCGCACGCTTTCTGCCGTCAGCAATGCCCACCAACTATCACTCACATGAGGAGTAAGCGATCTATCCCAGTCCTTTGCCTTGTTGGGGACCTCAATCAATTGCACAACCTCTCCATCTCCCTCGCCTCTGTCTCCCGACTGGTGCTTTGGGAACGATCCCCGGATGTACGCTTTGGCCGAGTCAATGTCCCTCTGTGAAGAAGCGGTCCAGACCTGTCATCAGCTCGATTCCGGGGCCATGACGCACCTTGTACGTCGACTTCTTCATTTTCTTGTCCTTCTTGCCCTTGAGCGAGGTCTTCTTCTTCGATGGGAAGAGGTCGCCGTATTGCTTTCGGATATACCTCCCGAGCATCTATCGGGTTAGTACTGAAAATTGTTTTGACCCACCCTTGCGTCGTTCTTGCCCCTATCGCTGATCTCCTCGAGTTTCTCCTCGACGATTGGCGTTTGCCAGGTCTTCAAGAAGCCCCATGGGCCGTTGTCTGGCAGTTTCGACTTGTCGAATTGAGCGACTTTCTCGATGAACGGTTGCATCGTGTCCTCGTACTCGTCATCATTGCCGAGGATGGCCTATAGTCAGCGTAATCTTCGTGACGGGACTCACTGAATGTCTGATAAGAAGAGCGACTCTTTCGAGCTTGCATCCTGGTGGCAAAGGCGCTGGCTGCTCTGCTGGGATGAAGAATGGGGAGATTGCAGAGAGGTCTACAGATCAGCCCTGATCGTGATCTCGGGACTCACGCTTCAACGGGTCAATCTGCTGCGGCAGGTCAAACACCTGCTGGGTCGGGGTCGCGGCAGCCTGTAGAGCCAGAGCTCCGAGGAGGAGGCTGAGGCTGAGAGCGTTCATGGCGGAGTAGATGTCGAATAACAAGTCGTGGTCGATGGCCCGTTTTGTTTGATGGTTTCTCTTCATAAAATCCTGGGCCGAGCTTGCTGATGCGACGTCATCCAGGCACGGGACAAGCGGTTCCGGTAAGCTGGTAACGGATATTTGGGTGGGGTCGGGTCAGTGTTGCTTGGATGTCCTTTGATGCTACATACATGCATCAAATTCGTTCACAGTCTTTCTGTACGAGTGTCCGGGCTCTGATGGTCATCATCTGCCTGCCCAGAGGCGCCGATGTGGCTCGAGACGATCGCACCAGTTCCCGATACCATACTGCCAGATCGGGAGAGGACGAGCTACTTTTGAGTTGCCGCTGTTTTAATGCCGTCATTACACCCTCGATCGGAAGAGGAGGTGGAGATAGAGGGACAGATTCTCCCATTGACAGACCTCGTCAACATTGGGGGTACTAACCTTGTATCTCCTGAATATATCATATCCACATCGTGAAGCGTCAACATCATTACTGTCACCATGGCGCCCTTATCCTTCCTCAAGCACGGAGACAAGGCGTCCACAGCACAACAGACACCACCGCCGCCCTTCCTCTCTTCCGGATCCGGAGGCGAGAGTCCCACTGGCAGATCCTTCTCAGCCAGATTACTCCGACGCAGGCCGTCTGTCAGTGCGAAGAGCGTGGATACGAGCTCCACGAGCGAGGTTGCGAGTCCGGTACGAACCTCAAGCTCATCACAATTTACCGAATCACCCGGCCTTCCCAGAGAACCACCTCGCCGGGGGAGCGAGTCGGCCGTCCCAAGTGAGCCCTGGGGAAGAGTTGGAGTGGTGGTAATCAACGCCGGGCCATCCAGAACCACTGGACATCCATTCATAACGCAAATGTCGCAACAAGCCTATCGTGAAGCCAATGGTCTCTTCCAGGAACCCGACACTCTTACTCCAGCACCAGTCTACCCTACAGCGTTGTCACCTCCTAGAAGACCTATGCCAAAGTCACCTCGAGCGGGTAGATCCGTAGACTCGCCAACACCTCCATCGCCCACACGATTGTTCACAACGACTCCGACTCGGCCTACCGCAATGAACGCAGAGTGGTTATCGAGAAAACCCTCCACGGGCCGGCGGAGAAACCCCTCCTTGGGAAGCGCAGCACCCATACGCTCGTCGCGGGATCGCACAATCAGCTCATCGTCTGGCGAAGCATCCACCTCTGGTCTCGAGTCAGAGGACGGCGATGTGGGATATACCAAGCAAATGCCTATCAATGTCCCTAGTGGTGGGCCATATGAAGTAGAGGTGGGCTGCGTCGATGCGAGATTGGAAGACGAAGAGGAGATCAAATGGGTGGTGACAATACGACGGAAGAAACCGACCTCGGAACCTCCCCTCCCTCCGTCCTCTCCACTCCAACTTTCGACCGCTTCGTCTGTCGCTTATGCACCATCCACTGCATCCAGTATCAACCTCTCCCTATCCCTGGACCAGCCTACCGGCAAGCTCGTCTTTATTGCCTTTCCTATGGATATCCAAGCGACGCCTCGGCGCAAACCCGGGCCGCTAAAGTCGGCTACACCGACTCGCAGACCTATCACACCACCGCCTCGCGACCTCGCACACAAAGACACGCCACCGCCCGCACCCAATCCAAACCACTCTTCACCACCCACAACGCCGCCCCAGTTACGCGCTACGAAACGAATTTCCGAGAGCTCAATGTGGCCCTCGCCAAGCAAGAGTGGACGTCGGTCTCCGTCAGTCGGCAGCAGTGGCGTGACAAATACATCGACTCCTTCACCCCGGTCGAGCGAGGTATGGACACCTAGGCGTACCCGGATGGTCAGCGCGAATGAATTGAACGGAGGATTATACGCCACTGGCACAGTAGATGGGATGAGCGAGGAATTAGAGTCGACAACGTTGGACAGCCCACCGCGGATCACTCAATCTAGAAATTTTAAACCGGGTTACATCTAAACCTTATGTATCTACCAGCTTTCCTCTCCTCCCCTGCCATCGGTGAACATCTCCTCGACGGATGCTGCCGCCTGCTCCTCGTCAAGTGCCCCGTTTGCACTTATACACCATGCCAAAGCCTCTCTGACTTCTCTAGGCATGGCATTGGACGATCTAAAATCAGCAACGATTTGAGCGTTGACTCACCCTGATATATACACGTGAGCCTTCTTGTCCACGAGCCAATCCGAGATCATCTCCTTGTCCCGCTTGATCAGATGCTGCACATAGACCTTTTCCTCCTGGTCCCTCGAGGCGGCGACCTCTATTCGGATGCCCTTGGCTCTATAACCCTCCCACTCGTTCGCGTAGAACAGGTCTGCCGAAGCTGATCGACAACCAAAGTAAAGCACAGTGTCTAGTCTCAGCGCTAATCAAACGTTGACACTTACTTGATGTTGCACCTTGCCTACATCTCTCCTCCAAGAACGCTCTCATCGGTGCGACCCCTGTTCCCGGTCCGACGAGGATCACCGGGGTCTCGGGTCCGGGCAGGGTCAAAGTCGGCTGACTGATCTTCAACGGGACTCGAGAGCCTTCCATCAGCTCGACTCGCGACATTTTACCCACCGACAGGAAGCCGTTCCAGCCACGAGGAGCATAGTCCCCGCCTAGGTACGCTCAGATTCGTCTTGTACTCTACCAGAGCCACCAGCAGTTGTACTTTACCAGGATGCGACTGTCGTCAGCAATGTCCATCTTTCGCACTCACTTTCGACGAACTGGCGATCGAAAACTGCCGCCGGCGAAGCGGGGGGAGAATCTCCAGTAGATGCGATAAAGGAAGCTTTGTCTCGCGAAAGTCTCCCAGCGTCTCGAGAATCGTCCGCGAAGGTCTAGTAGCATAGGTGAAGATTTCATCCTGTAATCAGCCCAATTGATCGCCGAGTCACCCACTGGATCGGACAAAAAGTCATCTAATCGCTCTTGCTCCCGCTCATCCTGGGATATCCGCCTGAGCCATTCGAAAAAGCTCCTCCGGGGCGAACACCGTATATCCAAGTGCTCGGTCAACAGCTCTCTCAGCGTGGCCTTGTGTTTCAGGTGTCTGGGCAGAGGCTGATCGGGGATGTTGGATGTAATGCGAAAGTGCTTGTCCGCTTCTCCCACTAGATCCATCATCTCAAGGAAATCTTGCACCTCTTGAGAATCAGAGCACGGCTGGAGATTGCAAATACTGCTCGGGGCGTATTCGCTGCAAAGTCAGCGGCTATCATCAAGCTACACTCACAGAGGCGATTCAAGCTCAAACTCCACTTCTCTGACGTTCTGCCACCAGTCCTCTGGAGTAACACGCTCACTCCTGCTAAGCCTTGCCCACACCCAATCGTCTGGCTTATGATCGTCCAACGATAACGACTCGAGCGGTTCCTCCGGGACAAGGGTGTATATCGGACTTGGCAAGTCGGTCCGTTCAGCCGCCTGAACCTTTGGCTCAGGGAGATGTGGCAGCATGAGTTTGACCGTCTCCTCTAGCCAAGGCCCAAATGTCTCTTCGATCCTAGACATCAGCTGTCGCCCTAACACTCTTCACTCACCCATCCGGAGCCCGCTCGTCTCCCCAGGCAGGTTCACTGATCCTCCTCGCGCCCAATGCGTCCATTCGCCTTGCAAGCATCTTCCCTGCAAAGCAGAACTTTTCATAAGACGTATCTCCGACTCCATAGAGCGCATAATTGACATCTTCCAATATGTCATCCGGGAGCGATGTCCTGAGTAAAGCCGTCCAGAGAGGCAACATGGCCGGAGGGGGGTCTCCCCGCCCATGCGTCGATGTGATCAGCACCAGCAGAGGTATATGTGGAAGATCAAACTTTCATCAGCATCATCCACTAGACATCCCACCCACCACATCGAACATGTCCATCGACATGATCATACATCTCCGACCTAGTCTTCGGAACTCTCGGCCGACTCGCTCAGCAGTGTCCTCCGCGTTGCCAGTTTCCGAGGCGTACAGTACGACGACATGGTCAGTCGAATAGTCGTCCTCGGACTCGGAGCTGGACGAAGTGGACGCGGTGGCTGTCATCGTGAGTGTCTGCGCTGGGTGTATAGAATGCAAGAACATCTCATCGTACATAGCAACATCGCAGACGTCAGGTCGATGATCGAGGATTCAACATTTCACTTGGAGCCCCGCGAAAATCAGGCACGCACCATAGCGTACAGTGCAGTCGACACGAACTACACCACCATGTTCTTGGTGAAGCATACCCAGCAGGTCGTACCATACACGATGACCCTCGACCTATACCAGCTCCCGTACCCTAGGGTATCACCACAGGACAAGCAGAGGTAGGTCAAAAATCGAGATTGGCGCTGATCTTCCAGCTTCGCGTAGGTAGAGCTGTAGCGGAGGGATACTGACGCAACAAGCTACCAAACACTGGTGAAGAGGTGAGATCGTGACACGAAATGAAGCTGACTCGAAGATGGCCCACTATCATCACCGGAATCATCTCAACTCTAACTAATGTCGTGCACGAGCTTCACGGCGACGAGTCGGCAGATGCAAAAGCGCAATTGGAAGAGGGCAAGGTGATCATCTCAAAGCTCTCAGCTATCAAGCACGAGATGGGCAGGAACATCGATCTCCCGTGCGTCAATCACTTCTGTAGTCCACTGATATATTAGACCCATAGAAGACGATGGGGAGGGCAATGTGGATTGCTTCAACGAAGAACTAGCGTCGTTCCCTGAAGACGCTAGGGGTTGGTCCAAGGTCAACTGGCTCTATGCCGAATGTTATCTGTGGGTGAATAGTTAGAACATTGCTGACGTATGCAGATACCGTCGCCTAAGAAGCCTCTTCGCTTTGACCTCTCACTGGAAGCAATATGACCCGTTCTTCGCCTCCAAGGCCGACACTTATAAATCCAGTTCCGGCGCTATCATCCGTAAGCCCCGCCGACTGACCTCAAGCTGAGAGCAGACCTCGCACGTGCACTCAATGCAATGGTCTCCCAGAAAGATCTGTCCAAGGATTTCGAATCGTCTGAATCTCCACTCGAAATCGCATTCTTGTAAGTTCACTGTGATGATATTGCTGACCTACAGGGAGATGGTCCAGGCAGACCTGTGGGGCAACGCAACAGTGAGTTACCATCCTAGTGAACACTCTGACCTCTAGGACCTCTCTCTCTTGGTCGATCTCAAGTACGAAGACCTCCAGAAGCTACAAGCCGTCGGCGCCGCTGCTCAAGCCGAGCAGGCAAAGCTGATCCTCCGCAACGATCTTGGCAAGGCTTGGGAGTACCTCAAGACGGTCAAGAACGGTCGTCTGGATATCGTCATGGACAATGGTGAGAAGCGCCGAGAAGATTTGAGTTGACTGTAGCCGGCTTCGAGGTGTGTTCGTACTCGCGGGCCTTCTGACGATTCCAGCTATACACCGATTTCATCTTTGCAGACTTTCTGGTCTCCTGCACGCCGTTCATCTCCGAGGTCGTGTTCCAGTGAGTCTCGGAGATAGGGCGAGCTGACAATATAGTGGCAAGGCCATCCCTTGGTTTGTATCCGACGTAGTTCCGTACGACTTTACGTGAGTACCTGGTGTCACTCGGTGCTGATGGATAGATGGGCAATCGACTCTCTACTTGACAAAGACTTTTTCGCCTCGGCCACCACCCCACCTTCGCCAGAGGACACCGAGCACCTCTTCAAGCTCGCCAATAGGTGGAAAGGCCACTTGTCCAGCGGAAAGTTTCGGTTATCCGTACCCCTGGACACGAAACTGGGCAAGTCGCAAACGCATGATCTGGGTGGTTACTGGACGACCCAGTATGCGTACCAAGATATGCCAAAGGTCGCTCCTCAAGTCCTCAAAGAGCTCCAGAAGAGTGATCTCGTCGTGTTCAAGGGGGATCTGAACTATCGAAAGTAGGTACATCCTGCCGACTATTCCTTACCCTCTAGGCTTTTGGGCGACGCATGGTGGCCTACGACTACTCCGTTTGTCGAAGCTCTAGGCCCTCTGGCTGGTCAGATCACTTTGCTCAGTCTGCGAACGAACAAGGCCGACGTCATGTGAGTTGTCCTCGGATCGAGGGACGTGTACTGACCGGAGTCAGTGCCGGATTGCCGGAAGGCGTGGAGGAGCGGTTGAACAAGGAGGACTCGCAGTGGAGAGTATCGGGAAAGTGAGTCGTGGTGCATGGCCCCTTGCTGACATTGTAGATACGCAGTGGTTTCCTTCTCGCAGAGGTCTTAGATAGACCGTATGGTTATAGGCTAGATCTCATAGATGCTTGCAATGTCACTACCACCTGGCCTCGTCATCATATGCCAGTTCCGGCTATTCGCCCCCGCAGACAATTTGTTGTTTTCGGAGGGAGATGATTCGTTTGCTTTCTACTCCTGCCTCTTGTCCTGCCTGCATCTCCGCCTGGTCTTCTAGCTGCATTTCTATATCGCGCGACTGCGATCTCTGCGATATGATCTGAGCATACGTCTTGGAGCTCCTCATATCTTCCCGCCAGTATGGCTACAACGACGCTACCTCGCTCGCGAGAGCGTCCGGCGGCTCACCCCCTCAACCATATTTTGGACACGTATACCACCTCGCACCCTCTACGCTCGCCCTCACCTCTGCCGCCATCGTCTCGTGTCGACCCGAGACTGACTCAAAGACTCGGACCAGCATCGTCAAACCCATTCTTCTGGACGATCCCGACGTGGATCACCTTTCTCAGGTTCGCTGCCGCCAAAGGTCTACACATCATATGGAGTCTTGTCAAGCACTTTCTCTGGGGTCCCCCGAGGAAGAGTTGGGGCTACAGAATGACATTCGTGAGTCAACTCCTCCAAATGCGGCGCTGAGCGAGTAGATCACGTCGTTTATGCGGAATGTCGCGGATCACACCTCTCTCGCGGACATTGTACTCATTCGGCGGCTTGTCTCTCTCCATTTCCTGATTCCACTACCGGCAGACGCGGTCGTGACGCCAATTACATTCGTGGTGCCTCGCAACACTGGCGATGACCTTGCCAGGGGCTTCCTTAGGTGAGCAAACGGTAGGAAGGCAAAGCTGATTTAGTAGAGAGTTTGACCTCGAAGAGACTGGATCGAGGGAGCTTGGAGGAGAATGGGTCGTCGGGACAGATGTTTGGAAGAGACTCAAAGCGGATAGAAGGTCGCGACGCTTTCGCAATCCCCAGCGTCAAAGTAGCAAGCTCAGCGGGACACCCATGACGGCGGAACCCTCTTCGACGCCCCTGACCGCGGAAGCTCGCAAGGGACTCCGACAGAATAGTACAGGTAGCACTGGGACGGATACACCGGAGATGGGATCCGAAAGCGACTATACCGGTCAAGCAGAGAAAGAGAGGGTCATCTACTATGTCCACGGAGGGGCATACTATGTTGGAAATGCGGCGACGCATCGACTGGTCACCATTGGCGTGAGCAAAGCTTGCAACGCGAGGGTGTTTGGTGAGTTCCATCTCTGACCATGTTGCTAATGATCTAGCAATCACATACCGCCTTGCACCGGAACATGTCTTTCCGCTTCCTCTACATGATGTGCTACATGGCTACTTGCGACTGCTGGCGCCACCACTGTCCATCCCGCCAGAGAACATTATCATCGCGGGCGACTCTGCTGGAGGCGGACTCAGTCTCGCTCTGGTCATGTACCTCCGAGACGAGGGGTACAAGATGCCCGCGGGTATAGTGCTCATGAGTCCATGGGTGGATTTGACGATGAGTTGTGGGAGTTGGGACGACAACTTGGAATGGGACGTGGTGCCTCGTCCTGAAGCCGATGGTGAGTCATCGTGAACCTTGCCAGAGCTGACGGATAGACCACTTGAATCCCGTGGGATGCTACCTGGGTCCCAAAGGCATCTCCACGTACCTCACCCATCCGTACGCCTCGCCGTTGTTTGGCGATTTCCAAGGTCTACCCCCAATGTTGATCCAATCTGGCGATTCAGAGGTTCTGAGGGATGAAATCACCTTGTTGGCGCATAAAGCTACATTGGCCGGAGTCGAAGTTACGCACGAGCTCTATGAAGACATGGTCCACGTATTCCAAATGTTCACCTTTCTTCCTGCGGCCAAAGCTTCCATCAGCAGTGTTGGCCGATGGGTCCGACAAACCTTGCCCAAGATCGAGGAGGAACGGACGAAGCGGACCAGTGGGATACCCCAAGATGGCATCGACCACGAGTTGCAGACTCATGAATCGAGACTGGTGGATACGGAAGGTCAGATGGTGGATCAGCATGGTCTTACCCGTGAGGAAGTTGCCGCTGTAGGAGACAGGGACCAATTCCGCAATGAAGGCTTCGCGTCCGGAGGCGGCCTTCATCTCGACTTTGGAGCATCAGATCGCCCCTCTGTCGATGTCGACTCTCTGCCTGGAGACTCTAGATCTGGATCACCCACACCGACCGGTACTCCCCGTTCGGTCGCCGAGGATCCATTCAACAGCGCTGCTCATGCTCAGCAGGTACACAACTCGCTGCTCCACCGCGCACGAAGCAGTACAGTCTCTCAATCCGGAGCTCACGGCTACCCTACGCCTCCTGCACTCCGACGTGCGCTTACAGAAACTGCACCTTCGCTTCCTACTTCCCCAACTCGAGGCGGCCAAAGCACGGATGGTCAGCAGAGGCAAGTGCGACAGCGGCGGCACACTAGGGGAGCGGCGTCTCTACACGTCTCACCAGCGGCTCGACATGCGGCATCCCCCACGTCGGGCCCATCTTCACCTACAATGTCGATCCGTCGTCGACTTCGCTCTCCAACCTTGACATCGCCGTCCTGGGGAACGAGCAGTATCAGCCAGAAACCATCTATGCGGGAACGATCAGACAGCCATTCGGACATTTTCAACCTCATGGAGGGTTACGTCGAAGGAGGAGCAGCCAACGAGACGGTTGTCTATGCCCCCGGGGGCGAGATCAGGTCGGTGGGCGTCTTGGGCGAAGACGAGGAGGATTGACTGGTGTCGAACCTTCAATGATCTGTTGTACAGTAATCATCAATGCATCGTGATATAATGGACAACAAGTCGTAATCGCTACAATGTTCGCTCATCGGTCTAGTCCAGGTCAATAAAGTCGAGGTGGTAGTCTGGTGTGACTTCATCTGATACAGTGCTTTCGGTACCAGGAGGCGCCCTGACATTCGACCTCGACAAATCTTTAGGTCGTGATAATTTGAGTGGCCGATCTGTGACCTCTTTCAACGAGGCGATTGCATCCAGCTAGTCGTCAGCGCTAAACTCATCGCTTGACTCACCCTCTTCTGCGTCTCTTCGCCATCCCGCTCGCCTCGCCTCGCAGTGGGGTCAAAGCCAATCTTCCGTATGGCTCCTGCTGAGAACACTCTCTTTGGATCAACATCTTCTCCTTCCTTCCCCTTGTCCTTCTGATCGGCTTTGCCTTTTCCTTTATCTTTGCCCTTGGCCTTGTCTGATTCTGCCACCCTGGCTGCATTCGCCTTTTCCACCTGAGCCAGATACTTTCCACCCGTAGTCATTCCTCCCCCACCATCCTTCCCCAAAAGATCTTTCAACACTTGATCCGCCTGCTCCGCCTCCAACTTCCTCTTCTTCCTCTCCGCTCTTGATCTGCCCAGTTTCTCAGAGAGCTTTTCATCTCCAAACGACCTCAGCCCTCCGTCCGTTCTGCGCATATTGACCGGATTACCGCCCACAACATACGTCACCCCACCGCCTCCATTATCCTGTGATCTAGGTGCCGCCATGGGTCCAGCGGGCAATAGGCCAAACTTGCGCTTGGGGTCATACTCGTCTTTGCCTCCCTTGCCACCAACGGGACGCGAGGCGAGTCCAAAGCCAGAAGTGCTCGCGGTGAACTCGGCTCGACTGTTACGACCACGTTGAATCGTCTGGTGGATGTGATACTCGCATACAGGGCTCTGACGCCTGATCCAATCAGCCCTACTTTACACGCTTGACTCACATGTCGATCCACGTTTTGCACCTGTTTCCATCCTTTTGCGTCGCATTACATTGACCAAGGTCGCGAGCGTGACCAATGAGAATGACAGAGTCTGCAGAAGTGGGATTCAAGGCCAACGGTAGAGTCAAGGGGTGAGGGGCGTGAGGACCCGACTGCGAGGTCAGTATCAGTCATCTCGGTCCGGCTCACCTTTAGCGGCCGCAACACCCTCGGATTGAGAATAGCCACCACACATCCCGCCGTGAGGTTGCACCACTTTTCGTATGCACCTCCGCTACCTCCTCTGTATTTCTTCTCGCCGTCGGCAACAGAATGAACCGTGGCGTCCGACTCGAAGAGCAAAAGCTGTAACAAGGCATCTCCTCCTGATGACTCGCTCGTCCCTGGTCTCTTTGTGGGAAGCGAGCACATCCTCAAATTGATATATTTCCTCGGCCCTCTTCGCTTCTTCCACTGTTCCTTGGAACGAGTCTCCTTATCCTTCGGTTTATCTCCTTGCTTGACCTTCTTGTTTCCAGTCTCATCTTCCTCGTCGTCGTCCGAGTGGATCTCCTCCTTGGCCCCGCTCACCCTGATGTCGCTACGCTCTGCCACGACTGCAATAGTGATCCAGTCTCCCTCCACGGGAACGTCGTACGTCGCTCCATCGCGAGACAGTCGGATCACCGAGTATAGCTGCGAGGGGGAGAGGTAGTATCGTCCATACAAGTGTTCCTGCAATGTCGCATGGGGCAATATCCGTTTCCTACCGCATCAGCACGGCAAGACAGGGTATCGACTTACTGTAGTCGGAAACGAGAGTTTGGTTCTAGGTGCAACCACTCGTTCTCCCCCTCTGGGTCCCTTCCAAACTCCTTGGGCCCCGGAACCAGGTTTTGCATCACCGTCAGGTCGTCCTGCCTCGGCGGGGGTTCCACCTCCAGCTCGTCCTCATCCTCCGACGTCGGCCTCTTGCGCGATGGTCCTGCTTCGGGTCTAGTCGTGAAAGATGACGAGCGGGCTACCTCTGCTTTGGGCATGCTTGAGCCCGAGGCATACTTCCGCAAGGCAGCTAGCGACGAAGCCATCGATGAAGGTGCCGGTTTGGACGGTACAGAGGGTAGTTCCTGTACTTTGGCCTCGGGCTTGGGCTGGAAGACTGGCTGTTTCGGCTTTTCAGGAAGAGGTGTCTCATGATTCTTCACAGCTAACAGTATCCAGTCAACTACTGCTACCTCCTCGGGCTCCTCACCATTCTTGGTCGGCGTGGAATCGATCAATATTTTGGCCGCCTCCTTCTCCCTCTCCCGCTGAGCTCGCCTTGCAACCTCGATTCTCTTGGCCTTGAGCGCTGCTATCTTCGCCGTCTCGGCGTCGAGATCTGCCGTGTCGACATCGTACTCCATGGCGACAGTCCTCCCTTCCGCCTTCCTCGTCTTCTGCGTAAATGACGGGCAGAACTGTTGTGGATGATGTTCGAAATCTACTGCGACGCGTCGATCTGATCAGTCGCGAAATCGCAAAGTCGAAGCTCGACCACGTGGTATTGCTACAGTACTACCGTGTATATATATATATGCTCGAGCTAGATCTAGATGCTCAGCTGACCACTACACGCTCTCTTGTATCGCACATGCATGATATGTTCACTGAACGGCATGGGTCTATATGTACAATCTATATACACGGCAGTAATAGAGCACTTCTCTGCTGTACTTATTGATTGTATATGGCGATCGACCGGTCCTCAACCGAGACCAAGTCCATCGCCCGCGGTCGTTTCGGTTCGGTATATTACACTCGTCATCAATCCACGAGATGACCCAGACCCATCTTATTGGTCGGTCGTGTTCCGCCTGGCGTAGTAACGGGGCTATTGGCAGCGCTGTCACTGCTGATCTTGCCCATCGAATCTGTTCGACTTGGGACCGGCATGGGGCTGTGTAGGGTCGAGATGGAGGGCAACACCACTGACGACTTTGCTGATGCCTGTTTCGTCCCAGAGGGTGAGGTGTAAGGCGATGGAGCGAGACGTGGCGAGACGCCAGGAGCACCATCTTCGGCGTTTTGCCTGGCGTAGAATGTGGGCAGCGCAGGTGGTCCGTGCATCATGCGATCTCGGGAAGTGGGTCCAGCGGAAGGTGGCCCGTCTGGTTGGCGCATGTGATAATGCTCAAACGGAGGAGCAGAGCGTGGAGGAGGTCCGTAGCTGGGTGATGGCTCGCGGCGGTGGTTCGAGCTTGGGGATCTGGGGTGATGGCCATATGAATTCTGATCCTGGTAGATTGGGCGAGGGCCATGGCCATTCATCTGAACAGGTGATCGAGGATAGTCCATGGGAGATCCGTATACACGGCCATCTGCTGGCGGTCCAGTGAGAGGTCTTGTACGTGACGTCGACGCAGACGTTGGTCTTCCGTACGGTTGGGATTGAGACTGCGGCCACGGGACGGAAGGGTGTGTCTGGTAGACTTCGCCCCTGCTTCTGTGCTGCCTCGCCTCCTGCTCGCGGTAGGCTTCATCCGAGTAGCCAGGGTGAAAGGAAGTCGCTGGGCGTTGTCGGGAAGTGACCTCCTGCTGATAGGCCGCACCTCCGTAGACCCCGTAACCAGGCGAGTAGGGCGAGTATTGACCTCTGGGGAGCTCGCCGGGGATCGGGGGAGGGGGCATATTCCTGCCGAGGTAGGTCACTGGCGGATACGGGCGAGGTGGATTGACATATGGATTGTGCACTGGGTCGGGGTATCTTTGGTGTTCGGGGAATACAGGCACCGGGGCGCGCGTCTGTGGACCTCTTGAACGCTTCGATAGCGGCCTGCTCGTTTCGGATTGCGAGTCGTTCCCACTGGACTTTCGCTTTGATTTTGGCAGTTTGCTGCGTTCTGCGAGAGGGTCAACTCATACTCAACACTGACACTCCTGCACTCACGTCTTGGATCCTTGCGGACCCTGATCTTGAGCCCTTGGTCGGCGAATGTGGCAGAAAGCTCGGTGGCGCCTGATATCGTCAGAGCCGTCTTCTGGAGGTTTTCACTCATCTGGAGGTTTTCACTCACGTTTCATACCGGGGAACTTTTTAGCAGAGTAGACGTCGAATGTCGCAGTGTACTTGGTAGTGCAGTAGAAGACCTCTTGGCTACGGAAGTGTCAGCCATACCCTATACTATTGAAATCTTGCTCACTCTACAATCTCGAACAGGGTCAACTTCAACTTGTACCTCCCCTCCTTCCTGACTCCGAGGTCGGGGAAGACGAAGAACGCGGCGTCCGACTGATCCGTGTCTTTGAGGTGATACAGAGACGATACGGGTGTTCCAGTAAGAAACCTCGTCTTGCCGTCGTCAATGACATGAAGCTCGTCGTCCTGTTCGTCGCCTCCGACCAAACAGGCAAAGAGAAAGTAGTATGGGTCTATAGCGTCAGCAACACTTCTACGAGGCTATCACTCACTCTGCATGAAGCTCACGCCATTGGGACCGGGCTCTGGGCGACGAAGAGATTTCTCTCCGTCTCCCTTCGAATCACTCGTCAGGTCATCTCCTGCCTTGCTCGTGACCTTGAGCTGGACAATGGGCGTAGGGTCAACCGGACGGCGGTCGGCTGAAGACACCTCGTCAGATGCGCTTTCCGCCCATACCTTGTCCACTCACATTTCTCTCCAACACCGCACATCCTCGCTTGGACCGGTTCTTGGCGCATGATCATTTCGTAGTTTCTGAGGACGCAATCGTGGTCGCCGGCGTGTTTACAGGATTTAGGAGAGACCGTTGGCAGTGCCGCCGATATTGGGGGCATCGGCGAAGTGGGGGTGGACGATGGGAACGAGGGTCCAGGAGAAGGATAGGTGTCACGAGCAAAGGTGATTTGAGGTTTGGGTGGCACGTAGACGAGTTGATGTGTTGGGATATCAGAGTCGGGTGGGCGGTAAAAGGCAGGAAGATAGTAAAACATAGGTCAGTATGATGGAATGGTACGAAACAACAAGAGGCAAAAGATCGAAGAAGCGAAAGAAGGCAATGGAACAGGTGACAATAAAGCAGGTGGGTTGGTCGTTGATCAGCGTTGATCTTTGTCCAGGCGTTCGCGTGGGTTGTCCGTGCTCCTTTCGCCAACGACGCCAAAGGCTGTCAAAGGTCACCCCAGAATGTCTCTGCGATGCTGTCGGAGGTTGATGAGGAAAAAGGTATGCGGATACAGACGAGATCCAGACTCTGTGTGTGTGTGTGTGTGTGTGTGTGTGTGACACATGATCCCAGCTGGGCAGGGTCAGCATCAGAAGGCAACGGTTGTCAAGCAAACTTACCAGGTAGACCAGGATAGACCAGTGGATGATACATGGTGACGACAGCGGTGTTGAAAGGCGGTAGGTCTTGTGCAAGCGGAAGAAGAGGGAACCAATGATGAATCGAAAGACAACTCACATTTTGTCACGGCCTTCGCGTGTCTTCGTCCAAGTCAGCTCAACTCTGCTCGCATGATGCAAACTCGACTCACCTGCACCACCGGTACATATTCGTACGCATACTCGACACTGTCAGACATCTGATGTGATCCAAGCGGAGGCGCCGTCTCTTTGCCCTTGGGCTTGTCCGGATCTCCCTGTGGTCTGGCGAGACCTTTCTTCTCTTCCTGCTTGGCTGGTGAAGCTGCCGGTATATTGACCCCTCCGCCTCTCGTGGTGACCGGCATCAGCACCTCTCGGCTCCTCGTTTGCTGCTCCTCGCCGGATGCAGACACGGTGGACAGAGCTCGCCGTGATGGAACTGGTAGTGAATGTAGTCGAATGGATGAAGGTGGTTCAGGCGGCTTGTCCGGGATCAGAGGTGATTCCTCCCGATCAAAGTCGCCCGGTGTCGGTGTACCAGGGTTCGTGGTTGAGGATAGAGTCGTCGTGGTGTGCCTGCTGAGCGGATGAGAGGGAGGCGACGTTGACTCGCGATCGATGGACATTTGAGGCGGTGGAATGTGGTCGATAGGGTGCTAAGTTTGAGATGCCTCGTGTAGAGTCGACTAGTGTGGAGATCAGCGAGCGCTCCCAACCGAGTCCGATAGGTTGAAAGGAGGTCGCCATCGCGTCGTTTGCCCTCGGAAGATTTTGACTCTCTGACACCATCAGAAATACACTCGACTCACCCAAACGCAACCCCCTCGTTCCTGCGTTTTGCGAGATTGAACGTCGTCCGAGGTCGAGGCTGTCAAGGGCCACTCGGAGAATTCCATACAAACCTGAAACTGGACCTGCCAGCGGTTTGACAGACTTTATACTTGAAGGCGTGTTGGTCAACGACTCTCCTTTCTCTTGTTTGTGTTTGGTCGAGGAGAAAGGAGGACTCAAGCTGACATTACGCGAGCACACAAGTCGGAAACTCGGGTCCTTTGCCGAGCTAGCTTGTGAGCCAGGAAGCACTTCGGTACCTCGTGGTCGCCTTGCGATGATGCGTTCGATCCTGGTGAAAAGGGCGAACTTCGGATCACTGCGAAGGAGACGACAATACTGAAGGTGTCTTGGAGACTGCTTTGGCAGTTGGTTGAACGATTTTGAGTGACAGGGAACCGGTACCGGTTGTACCGCCTGCGTAGTGGGCTTGTGCTACCAACTTTTGGGTATTACGCAACCTGATCCCGTGGGTCCGTTCCCCAACCTTGCCTTACTCGCTCAAGCGGCAGAGGCGCTGACAGCTATAACGGGTCCTTGTGCTCGTCGCGTGTCAGATCATGCATAGTCTCTTTGTCTGGCTCCGTGGATCCCGTCTCCGGCTCGATCGCAAGCTCAAAGAGGCTCGATGCAGCTCAAAGCTATGTAGTCGTTGGTCGTCGTCCGCCGTAGCCGAAATCTGGCAACAAGGGGGGAGCTGCTTGGAGCATGTATGCCCTTGTATGCCATGCGTGATACGAGGTGATACGGCAAGTACGCGTGTACGTTAATGTCATTAGTCGAAGCTTAACCAGCCGCCTCCTGCTGATTGTCAGGTTTTGAGCTGTTTTGGGGCTGTTTCTGCTGGCCGATCAGGGGCCCGAGAGAGTCCGAGCTGTCGCCTTTTTAGGGTACCGGTCGGAGCGGAAGAACCCTGTTTACAACCATCGCGATCGACTAGGATTGACTGCGCGCCATAAAGCTTGAGCGCTTGAGCAGGCTTGTCTATGCTGCTGCATACGAAAGATCCCCGAAGTGTGCCTTGTACCCCTTCGGACTCACCCCTTCCCGTGCAAAGCTCCCAACCTTGAGATGGTCCCGGACTTTCCCGGAACACTACTTAAACCGCCTTGCGGTCCTTTGCGATCCCAGTGCTGAGTGTGCTGAGGTCATGACTGGTCAGCACCGGTCAGCACCGGTCAGCACTCAGCGTACTCAGCAGTCAGCAGCAGTCCTCCATGGCTTCATCCAGCTTCCTCCCAGCCTATCCTAGCCAGCTCCGGATCCGCCGGGCTCAGAGAAGCTCAGAGAAGCGCTCGCGCTCGCTCCCGTCGCCTGCAGCCTCAGGCAGCCTCCTGCAGCGGAGTCAGGGCGATTTAGAGTTCGGTAGCTTGGTCCATCAGATTCCATCATGCATATGCGTCAGATCGATCTTAATTAGATCTGGTGGAGGCCGGTGGAGGGCTGTGGAGGGAGACAGCAGAAGCTGGACAGAGGTGAACGTTGAACACTGGTGAACAGTGGTGAACAGGTGGGAACTGCGAGCGGCGTAAGCTGGCGTAAGCGAACCTTGTGCAGCAGTCAGCACCGCCCTCGTGCCCGAGCCGTACGGGATCTCTCGATATCGAATATCGAAAGTCAATTTGGATGATGAGTTCTTCGGACAAGAACGATCTGAGCGTGAAAGTGTAAACTCAAGCCGAGGAGATGGCTCAAGGCAATGCGGATGAGCGCGATGATCGATGAGCACCGGTGTACCCGACGCCGGCCGCGTCACTTGCGTCTCTCGATGCATCGAGCCTGGGTTGAGGATGACGAGTCGAGGAGACTTGACGACTACAGTTGCAGCTCCTGTACATGGTGCTAACAGCCCATATGTACGCAAGCACTTGGCCACCTTGTCGTGTACATCAAAGGGCACATCCGTCAGTCGGAAACGAGGCTGCTCAGTGGCTGCTCTTGTCGGCACGCGCTGTGCTATGCATAGTGACGTGTGATTTCGCAGATCGCAAACTTGTGCCCTCTGGGCTTGGTGCCTACTATTCACCAGGACTCGCTCTAGACCTGCCGTGTTGCTGTTCGACCTAGCTAAGCTTACCTCTAGCTACGAGCTTCTTGAATGTGATGGGAGGTGATGCATGATGGGACAGGATAGGACAGAATAGGACGTAATCCACTGGCAGTAGGGTTTAGCCTAACAACCAGCTAACAGCTGCTAACGCAACTTGGGTCCGCGCACTGTTCGCAGCGTCGCACTCTCAAGTCCTTTTGATAACGTACGCCCACCTTCCCCCACTCGTGAAGACTGTCTACATAGCGTGGCTCGGACCGAGTACTGCCGAACATCGAAATCCGAAACTATAGTCTACTCGTACTATAGTGGTTCCGACACGACCGTCTGGAGTCCGCGGTCATTGATCGGCTTGTCCAATGCGCAGCATATCTGACGGACGACTGTGGCACGTGGACTTGGTATTGCCGTCAGCATGCCCGGGTCGAAGCTTGTTGCTTGGCGCTACGCCTATCTTCGACGATCTCGTCCGCTGGAGCCAGGGGATAGCTCTAGATCTCTCTAGATACCAGTAGCTGCGACATCCCGCCTGCAACTCCTCTACATGGTCTACCTGTGCTGACTGCCACTCTCGACCCTAAGTACTCTACTTGTGCACTCGTACGGACGTCTCGTTCCCAGACGATGTGCTTACTCGCTTAGACTACGGATGATGCGACCGCAGTGGGCTGGGACAGATCGTCATCTTCGTCGACTCCAGCAGCCGTCTTCTTCGAGCCCTGGTCTTTCTCGGGGATCACAATCCCAAAGGTCACAGGGGCGACGGATCCCGTGAGGAGTGAGATTGTGCCTTTACGGTCGCTGTAATCGTCCCCTGGCAGCGAGGTATACTCCTCGAAATCGTCGACGATCTCAAATTTGCAGCCTGAGATGGAAGGCATCCCTGTCACGACCTGTGACTCTCAGCACTCTGTATAGTGGTGAGGAATCACAGGTAGCGGATCGTAGCTAAAGTATGTGTACGGTGTCTACGAGTCTACAATCAGGGTCACGTGATGTGCCTGGGCTGACTAGGATGTGACGGGTGGATGACACCCTAATCCTGACAATCCCTTCAGTCGATTCTTGCGTTGCAAACCAGTCGGCGTCTTCAGTTTGCATCGCGGCTTCTGTCTTCTTCACATGGTTCTTCCACATCTTGGTGGCTGCTTCCAAGTCATGACCGTGGTATGGTGGCAGTCGGCCGCGATCCATGAGTTCAGAACAATAGTCGGTCATGATCTGTCGACGCCCCTCGATCACTTCCTTGCTCCCATCCTTGTTCAGCTGCATGCTGCATGCTGCATCGAGTTCCGGCGAGTAGTGTAAGGTAGTGTTCCTTCGCTCTTTCCCGACTCGAAGTGCAGGTGGCAAGTACCGGTGTAGTCGGACATTGTTGACTGCAAAGTGCTTGACAGTATAGGATGCGTTGGCGACTCGGTGGGGATGGAAGTTGATCGTGGAAAGGCCTTGGGGAAAAGTTACTCGGTGTCAGCTGTCCTTCTGTATATATGTCTTCCTACTGGCTGAGCATGACTTCTGCGATCCCTTGATGGTAAGCGTGGCGCACGAGGACGTCGACTACCAGAAAGGAGCTTGTATCTTGCTTGTGTCATCGATCGTCATAGACAACGAGCAAGTCGGGCCACGGGCGACGCACAGTGCTTCTCCGACCATGAGAAGTGAGAAGGGAGACTCGTCATAAAGGATCGTCTATGACCACAAGTGGCGAAACGCATCGATGGTGTCTCCTGCTGTCCACCCTTTCATGCCAGCTTCCCATACGGTTACACGGTATCGCAGGGGACTCCGCATGAGTAAGGGGTCGCCACCAGAGTCGCGCCCCACCAAGGCGCTGATGAGGGGTCACCGAGCAGTGACATGTCGGTGGACCCGCTACTGTTCCGCCAGCGCGAGCAGCTCTGCCCATTCACATCTCGAGCTAGGAGTCCTAGGACACGCTCCGACAGTAGTCCTCCGTCCAGGACTCCAGGAGGGCATAACAGCAATGATCACTGAATTCTGACGAGTCGAAGACTCACATGCTGTATTCAGGCCTCAGGGTGGACAGGTAGGCACCCAGAGGAGGTCCTCCACTTAGCGAGCCAGAGAGCTGCCTAACGGTCCACTTGCCACTGCCACGGCTCACTTCCCTAAGGTTGGACGACCTCGGGCCATTGCCGACGGACGAGGGGCCCTGGAGATGGTCTGCAGGTTCTGTGTACAACGTATGTCCTTCGAGACATGCTCCGATCTCAACCGCAAGACCGAAGAGCCTAGCGGCGGCCTCCGAGGCCCGAGCCTCTCACCTTCGAGGGCGGAGGGCTTCGAGGAATAGGATGTTGCGCCTGCCGTTTCTCCGCATGTTATCATCAGACTCCATACGCGCGATCGCTTTCGAGCAGGAAATTTGTCCTGCCTTACAGATGCAAATGTACCTCCAACACCACACAAGCCTGCGAAGAAGACCATCTCCAAGGTGAAGCACACATGTACATGTTTGATGTGCGTGGGGTAAAGGCTGTCAGTTTGTCTCAGATTATATACGCGCTGAAAACAGCCTGACATGAATTCATAAGCTGCTTTGTCCGAGTGGTTAAGGAGATTGATTAGAATATTCTAAATATCAATTACCGTTAGGTGCGCAGGTTCGAGTCCTGCAGGCAGCTTACGGACTGTTCGTTTTTGCCTTTTTGGAGACTCGGGTGTACCGGCTAGATTACAGCCTTTGGCGAGCTGCGACTCTAGCCAGGCGACCACCATCGATGTCTCTCTCGCTCTTTTTGGTCATCGCCTGCTCACCATAGCGATCGATAAGTCCACATTGACAGTTTGCGGACCCCTATCAACTCCACCCGATGGTGATGTGATGGCTCACCATTGATGCGAGACCGCTCCTTTCAGAAACGCGCTCACCACACCGATCCTTTCCGAGCGATCTGCGACAGTCCACCTCACGACCCCTTGACACACTTATCATGGAGGAGGTATTCGAGTGCTTTCTATGCGACTGCCCGGGACTGTGACACGCAATACTGTACGGACTATCTGTTATAAGCTTGCCTGTCCCTCAGTCACTCCCAACAGTACAATTCGGCTCCCCCCGACGTCCACAATGAGCACCCAGCAGATGATTCAGCAAATGACGCCCATGAGGACCGACCTCGAGCGGCTGTCTGATACCACTCGAGTAAGCTCAGTGAACTACTATCGTTCGCGACCAAGCTGATACTCTACCTCTAGCTCTCGGCCCATGTCACTCGAGTTTTGGGCCAAAACCCGGGTCTGATGACTCTACAAGGTACAAACTCCTACTTGCTTCAGCCGCCATCGAACGGGTTGGCCCCGCTCATCCTCATCGACACATCGTCCCCGCACACTGCTCAGCAGTATGTAGACTGTCTGATGACTCACTTGTTCCACCTCGGTCTCGAGTCTGGTAATCGAGAGACCCACTTCGAGTCCGCCTATGCCGATCAATCCTTCGAAAACATCCCCGAGGAAGAGAGGGAAAAGGTCAAAGCCCAGTTGATCGGCTCGAGGCTCGAGAATCCAGCTGGGACCGACGAGCTCCAGCTCACCGAATACGGATCCTACGGTCGATGGACCAAGAACACCACTCGACCCACTCGAAAACTACCAAACATCGAGCATATCATCCTCACCCACAGGCATCTCGACCATGTCGGTGCTTTACCCCTTCTGCTCACCACCCTCAAGGAACATGGCATGGCCCCGCCCAAGCTGTGGAAATTCCCTTCTCCCGACGAAGCCGAGCTGGCCATGTCAGAACGGGACCGCTTGACGACCGACGCCGCCCTGATCCAGGCCCTCCCCCAGGGGACTTACCAGGCCTTCTCGCCGTTCCAGCCAATTCACCCGGTGATGCCAGGTCTCATGATCTCAATCATCGATCCGGCTTACAAGCATCTCCTGAAGCACGACAAGGACGGCAAGCCGAAATGGAACGAAGTCCCCGAGATTGCCAGAGTCAGCGTGAGGTGCTTAAGAACCCCGGGCCACACTGCCGACAGCATCAGCCTGTTCATGTGCGAGGGCGAGAAGGGCGTATTCACAGGTGATACCGTGCTGGGACAGGGGACTACCATCTTTACCGATCTGGCCTCTTGTAAGTGGATCGGGACTGTCCTGTCAACATCAGGCTGATATTGTATGATTCTACAGACATGACATCGCTCAAGACCACCCTTGCACTCAAGCCTTCAGTCATGTATCCAGCGCATGGACCGCACATTGCAGGATCTGAAAAGGTCGCAGGGCACATCAACGAATACCTCAAACACCGACAAGAGCGCGAGGATCAGATCCTCGCCTTGCTCAAAGCTCTCGCAAGTCGACCTGCGATGCTGGGCGAAGCAATGAGCGAGTTGATGAAGAAGATTGCAGAGGAGAAGAAAGCAGAGATTAAGTACAACAACGAGTTCATCTCCGGCAAGCCGTACAACCCGAAGCCCAAAATCGACGAGAAAAACAAAGCCGATGTCAAGGACGACAAGAAGAAAGGCGATAATGAAGACGGCGGGGACACAGCGGATGACGATGCCGAGAAGAAGGAGAATGCCGATGAGGGTGCAGCCGCTACCGCCCTCGCGGACGACGTCGACCTGGTCAAGAGCAAATTCTCCGTCAACGAGACTGGCATCACCATCCCTCTCATGTGTCGACTGCTCTACAAGACAGACAAGGAGGGCCTCATCTTTGCAGCCTCCAAGTCGATCCTCGCTCACCTCGTCAAGCTGGAGGGCGAGGGAAAAGTCAGGCGAGTCACGGTCACCATGCCGAGAATCTACGAGGGTCAGATCTCAGACGAGCCAGAGGCCACCGAGGGCTGGGAGTGGGCTGGTGAGGAGACCGATGCCGAGATCAGCGAGAAGATCAAGCTTGATTGAGTATCACTTTACATCTCGATCGTGGTACTACTTCCGTATCATCCAATATGCATATGCTGTTACACTTTTGTTTCAATCCTTCATAGCCAGATTTTAAGTCTTTGGCATCTAACACCCTATCATATCTAATCCTCATCCATAGCGTCGTCCGAGTCTTCCTCGTCCGAGCTCTCTCCCTCGGCGACCTTGAGGGTCTCCAGATCAAAGTCCTGGTCGGCACCCGAGTACGAGTCGCAGATCAAGTACAGTTTGAGAGCCCAATCGCCTTCTGGCAACGTAAAGTCGAGCTTTGTCTCCAGCTTGGCCTTGACAGTGACCTTTTTGATGGCGTATAGCTGCTTCGTCTTTGGATCACCGACGACCAACCACCACGAGACCATCTTTCGGTGGGGGAAGTGTGGCGCATCGGCCACTTGGTCGTCCGGATCGTTCTCATCAGCCTCTCGGTCGAGCGTGACAGAGATGGTCACGGGGTCCGAGGACGTGAGACTCTCCGAGTCCTCTACAGAGTACGAAACCTCGATGTTGGGGTACGAGTTGACAAACTTGGCGACTCGGGCGCTGAGAGTGATTGTCAGTATAAAGTTTCAATATCGCTGGCGCCTGACTCACAGCTGCCTGTCGTTCATCCTCAAGAGATCGTTCCTCTCATCATCCTCCAGCTCCATGATGTCGTACACCGAGTCGAGGTTCTTCTTCGAGAATCGCCCAAGCACGTCCGCATCAAAGTACGGGACCTGCTTGAGAGGCGAGTCTCTGTCCCAGATTGCCTGAACGCACATCTGACTCAGATCCATCGCTCCCAGACAACCCAAGTACGACTTGCTCGACATGACGTCGACACAGGCGGACAACAGACCGGTGACCTTGCCGAGGATGGCGGCCTGGTCAATGGCGAGATCGGGCGGGAGGGTCATCCGGCTGAAATGCGCCTGGAGTAGAAGGTACGTCTTGAAGTAGGGCGAGGTGTAGTCAGCCTTGGCGACCTTGACTGGCACTCGGTCGTATATCCTTTCGAGCAGGGCGTCCTCGTGATGCCTGATGGGAACAGTCTCAAACTCGTGCGCAGACGAGACAATTTCCAATAGACCCTTGAGCTTTGTCGTGTCCTTGATCGAGGCCGAAAACGTCTCGACCGTGACGTAGGAGATGTAGTAGAACGAAGCGATCATACCCAAGTTGTTGGGCAAAGTGTCCATGTCGTCTTGCACGATAACACAGTCAGAGTTGACCAAGTCGTTGAGCGTGTTCTCGACCAGCTCGGAGAGATAGTCGGCGACATGGGTTGGCGTGGTCCCTTGCAAGTTGTAGAACTATAATGGATCAGCAGAATTTCAAGTTTCCTGATGCGCAAGACTCACCCCTGGGTTCTGCATCAACCGCCTGTAGAACCAAGTCCACGTGCACCAATCCACTGCGTCCTGCTTGTTCTCGATCGTCTTTGCCACGATCTCCGCGTTGAAGTGGTCGTGCAGGTAGTTGGGGAGACTCGACTCGACGGGCAACGCTTCGTTGAGGAACTTCTTGAAGAAGTCCTTTCGCGTCTGCTGAGTCATCAAGACGCACCGACTGCTTGTGTCGATAGACGGTCGACATGCCCTGCCCATCATCTGCAAGACGTCGGCAATGGCATAGTCGACGTATCGGTGCTCTTGTCCGTCGTAGGACTGTACACCCATGATGATGACCATGAATGAAGTCACGGGCAGACTCCATGCTGTGTCCTTTGATGCGATCAGGACCTTGATAGCGCCCTCTTCGAACAAGGCAGTGACAATCCGCTTGTCGAGCTTGCTGAGAGCCTCGTGGTAGTATCCAATACCATACTTGAGCGTCTCAGCCAAATCTCGATCTTGCAGCCGCTCCAAGTGAGGCTCCAGCTCGGCGGGCTCGACGTTGAGGAACCGGTTCTCGTCGTCGTCGGCAAGGCAGTATGTCAAGAGATCGTTGGCAGTCAACTTGCACTGCTTTCTCGAGGCGACAAAGCAGATTGTCGGTCGTCCAGCGGCATGCTCCACCATTGCGAGGTAGGCGGGTTTGGCCATGGCCAGCATGAGCGAAGGGAAGTGGGGCACATTGAAGCTCTGTAGGTGAACTTCGAGAGGAAGAGGTCGGGCGGCAGGCGAAAAGTTGAAGATGGTCTGCGAGGATGCGCCGATCCAGTCTCCCAAGTCTCGCGCATTGGACAGCGATACACTGCATGCGACAATCCTGGTGGGAACACCGGTTTGTTGCGAGACGAATCGAGTTCGGGAGACCACGACCTCGTATGTCGAACCGACATCACCACCGATAAGCTGAATCTCGTCCGCGATCAGCAGACCGATGTTCTGCACGTCCTTTCTCGTCTTCCAACGCCTCGACAGCAGATCCCACTGATTTGGCGTGCACACCACGATATCGGCCTTTCTGAGCAGAGCCAAGTCGGCGGTGGACTCTCCTGTCAAGGCGACAACCTCCTTGTTCAAGCTTCCGAATTTCTCGGTCCATTCGATGACTCGAGCGTCGACCATTTCCTGGTACGGCTCGATACAGACTGCGCGGTGTGGATCTCGCTTAGTCCAAAGCCGGAGGAGGGCAAACTCTGCGCAAATCGTCTTTCCGGATCCAGTTGGCGCTCCGATAAAGACGTTGTCGTCGGTGGTGAACAATGCCTGGAAGACCTGTGTCTGGATCTTGTTGAACGACTCGAAGGGGTACAGCTCCTGGAAGGATTTATTGTGGAGGGCAGTCACTGGCAGCGGCTGCAGGTCGAGGAGGGATGTGTGAGGTGGGAATGGCTCTGGTCGGATCAAATGCTGGAACGAGATGGGCAACCTGGTCTCGGATTGCAACCATCTGTCCGAGATGACGGAGATGTAATAGTTGGGTGGTACGGGCTCGGAGATGGGCACGGTGATTGTGACATAGTGCTCATCTTGGGCGAATCGCTCTCGAAGGACGAAAGTGTCGTGGTAGAGGATAGTCTCACCGTCCACATCCTCGACGACGATCCAGAACATCTGCGAGGCGCCGTGGATCTCTCTGTCCCACTGGAAGTCTGGAGTGATGGTGACGTTGATCTTGAGTAGGGATCGAGTCAGGGGGAGTACATGGGCCTGGAGATCCAATCGAGGGAACTTGTGGACCAAAGACTCGATCAATTGGCCGGATTTGGGAATACCGATCAATTCTCCTAGCTCCGCGGCATCAAGGTCAAAGTATCGGTACCAAGGGAAGTCCTTTCTCTCGGCCTTGGTAATGATCTCTCCTCTGATCCTTGGGAATTGCCTCAAAGGCGTCATCGTCTTCCACATTCGTCTCTCGACCATCTTGCACAGGTCCAGGGCGGCTCGCATGGGTCCAGCCCAACCCTTCTTCAAGCAAATCTCGAACATGGCTCGCAGGATACGACCAGCGGATTGCTGGATGAAGACCATGTCGGTGACAATGTCAAATCCGCTCAGCTTCAAGTTGGAGATGTAAGCCTGAAGCAGCACGTTGACCTTGGAGATTGGCTCGTCGACACCCTCTTTAACGGGGATGGGCACTCGCTCGATGAGTTTCGCCAGCTCCAGTTTCTCCTCCTGTCGAACAGGAATGAGCTTGAACTCGTTGGAGAGGGCAAAGACTCGGAACAGGTCGATCAAGTTGAGGTTTGGCTTGAGATGCTTGTTGTACACCGACATTGACGAGTAGGCGACGTAGTAGTGCGAAGCGATTCGACCCAGATCGGTACTCTGGAAAACGCCGGTGTTACGGTCGTATCGGATCAGACCGCCTTTTTCGAGCAGCACGGCGGCAGAGTGGATGAGGTCGGCTGAGCAACGATCAGTTGTAACACCAGAAATAGGCAGGTCCTGCTCACCTCGCTTTTGCACCAAAGCTGGATCTCCCTCGAGGTAATCGGCGCCGACGTTGTAAAGCGCAGGCGAGCCGATCATACGGACATAGCTGGTCTCATGTCAGCTCCGGTTCTCATCTCTTCCACTATCACTCACAGGTAAGTGTACCCCAGCCACTGGACACCTTCATCTCTGTTCCTCACAGTACCCAACACAATCTCCGCATTCAGGTTGTCCACCATTCTCGAGACGAATTGACTCTCGATAGGAAGCTGCTGGTTAAGCAGACTGGTGTAGTACTGCAGCTCGCCGTGGTTGGTGATGATGATACCCTCACCATAGGTGTCGAACTGAGGTCTACCGGCTCGTCCAAGCATCTGCAAAACATCTTGAGGGGACAGCTCTGACCACTTGCCCTTCTCGGGGTTGTACACCTGAGTGCCTTTGATGATGACCGTATGGGCGGGCAGATTGACACCCCAGGCCAAAGTGGCAGTACAGCAGAGCACCTGAATGTGGCCGTCCAAGAACAGTTCTTCGACAGTCGATCGATCTTCACGAGACATACCGGCGTGATGGATACCGAATCCGAACGGCAGCAGGTCTTTGAGGTTGAAGTCTTTCGACTCGTTGGCTTCGTGAAGCAGGACCTCTCGGGATGCGCCTTCGGGGTTGATGAATTGCGCAATCGTCTCCTTCTCCATGGCCATGTCTCGGAGGAACTTGGCCGTCTTTGCGGTCTCCTTTCGAGAGTGGACGAACACCAGGGTCTGCGATTTGCCAGCCTGGTTGAGCACCTTCTCGTAACAGACCTCGTTGATCGTCTGCAACCGCTTGATGGCCTTCTTCTCGGTGACTCCGATAAACTGCTGCTTGAGCCCAACAGGTCGGTACGAGGCGTCAAAGTAGAAAAGACCCTTCTTGGTGTCGACTCGGAGGAACGCGGCGACATCCTTGTAATTTGGCAGAGTGGCAGATAGACCAACAACTCGGACCTCGTCGTGTGTTTGGTCCATGCGTCGAATGGTTCTCGCGAGGATAGACTCGAGCACTGGTCCTCGGTCGTCGTGCAGCAAGTGGATCTCATCGACGATGATCAGTCTAACGAGGTTGGTGTAACTCGTGTCTGTCGATTTACGCGTAATGACGTCCCATTTCTCCGGAGTCGTGACGATGATTTGCGTCTCGGAGATTTGCTGCTTGGTCAGCTGACTGTCACCAGTCAGCTCGGCGACCTTGATGTCGAGCGCGGCGAATCGTTTGCCGAAAGCAGCCACTTGTTCCTGCACCAAGGCCTTCATGGGCGAGACGTAGATGATCTTGAACGAGTCTCGGTCGATGTAGCCAGTCTCTGGGTCCCGGAACTGACCAATCGTCCGTAGCATAGCCAGGGCAGCACAGTTTGTCTATGTCAAGTCAGCTCCATATCATAAAAAGGTGCTCACCTTTCCAGCACCGGTAGGAGCACAGATCAACATTGGCTCGTTCGACTCGAAGGCGATAGGGAAGACCCTCGACTGAATGGGGTTCAGCTGGGTAGCCTTGACGCTGGCCCAGACGGGTTGTGTCCAGTCTGGCATCTTGCTAACGGGCAACCACTCGTTCTGGCCGGCTTCACGTCGCTTTGGCTCGGGAACGTGGATTTCCTCGTAGCCCTTCATCTGCCTCTTGAAGGAGCCCTCTGGCAGCTTGACCTTCTTCCGAGACATCAAATGACCACCTTCGGTGAAGATGAGCGAGTCAATGTCGATGACTCGTCGAGGTTGAGCTACGGAACCAGGTGCCAAAGTCGCCTTTGTTGGAACAGCGACCGAGCTAGCACCATCTTGGCCAGCTTGTTTCCTGCCTCCCTTCAATTCTCGCAAGATCCATCCTGCTCCCTTTTCTCGCATGGCCACCTCGATATCGTGCTTCTCCTCCTCGCTACTTCGAGCCAACTTTGTACACCACACAATGACATCCCTGTTCTTGGTAAGGGCGGCGACCAGCTCGAAGTTCTCATACCCGAACATCTCGGCGAGGTTGTTTTCGAGATCTCGCAGTTCAGCCTCGGAGCCGAGTTGCTCCAAGGCTTTGGCGGTGAAATCTGCGGATTGGACTGGGTCGGGGTATGACGCGGCGATAAGTCGTTGAAGCCAGAATCCATCCACCTCATGGGGCGAGACCTTGTCCGACTTGCTCTTCTCCCGCTTGGTCTCTCGACCGAGGACCAGTGCTTCGTCTTGATCCATGGCGTCTCCTTCCTCCTCGTCCTCGTCCTCATCTTCATCCTCGTCGTCTTCATCGTCATCCTCCTCGTCTGAATCTCGGCCTTTGACTTCGAAATTCTGCTCGTCGTCGTCCTCATCCTCGTCATCCTCGAAGAGAACGGCAACACCTTCTCCGTCGACAGCTCGTTCTCTATCGTCGACCTGAGGCTGCTCCTCTTCTTCTCCATAGTCGGTAACCTTTTTGCCCAAGTTGACCAATTGGTTCCAGATCTCCTCCTTGAGTGGACCGAGCACACTCTCGACCTCTTTCCTCTTGTCGAATTCTTTCAGGTCGTCGCTCTTGAGACTCTCCAGCACAGTGTCGGCCGCACTTCGCACAACCTCCTGAGTTTGATCTCCCAACGTCTGATGCGTTAATCCGAGCAGCAACTCGTAAACCTCTCTCGTCTCCGATGTCCTAGGACGATATCGCAGTCCCTCCATCTGGGCGACACTCTCCAGCACATCTGCAGCACCGAATTTCGCCGTCGACTTTTCCTGCGCTCTTCGTATCGAGCGCTCGACTTCGTCTGCCGAGCTGAGATTTTTCCCTGCTTTGCTCTTTTTGCTGTCCTTGGGCTGATCTCTGACAATCCTCGAACCCATGTCTTTTAGGTTGATACGTCCGACAAGGGTCTCTGGCGCTCCGGTAGGCTCATCGTTACGCAAGACCGATCGATCTAAGCAAAGTCAGCAATGTTGTATTTTCGATGGCGATTATTCTGCTCACCTTGGTTCACGACCAATCTACTCATAGCTCCATAGTTGAACTCGGAGAGATCCCTCCCTCCGCCTTTCTTGTTTCCCGACATGGTGACGGGCGAGTTCTAGCGGCAAAGCCAGAGGCGGGTGAGGGGCGGATCGGTGACCAATGGAATATGGGGTTTTCGATTGCGTTTATTGTGTCGTCTTGAAGCCCCGCGGTCCTGGTATACTGTACAGAAGATGGGTAGCTAGTCGACCCTGCTCACTGCGTGACGAACGACAGTGGAGATGTGGGATCCCGAGGGTTTGTTTTGTGGATTGAGGAAGATCAGTACTACTAGCTCTGCCCATCGAAATCTGAGCGAGGTTGCTGCTGTGAGCGTCTGCCAGCCTGTGGCAATGTTCTCGCGTAGCTTAATCGAGCCTCCGGTAGTATGTATGGTGGAGGTGCGACGAATACGTTAATTCACACCCTCACTTACTTCAGCCTAACCGGTAGCCAAACTTACTCAAAGGAGTGAATCCTGGCGGGCACGCGCAGGAGAGGGGGAACGCTGGGAGAGGGGAAAAGGACGGCGAGCAACAAAGCCAACAGCGGGAGGAGGACAGAGGAGGTTGCTCGACAACCTCGACTTTTGCACAATCGAAAAATTAGTTACAACATACAACAATTCTTACACATTACTCAGAGACCGCACGGCAACGATCAACGACACGATAGCAGCCAGGCTAGAAGAGAACTCGTCGGATCGCTGGAAAGGATCAGGACACCGTCCACGACAAGGGAAAATACCACATCGACATTTCGCACAGAGCCGATTTCTCACTCACCCTACACATGAACGCGTCCTATCGTGGACAACCCTATACAACCTTGTAACATAGTCCACACACATTATAATACATGGTGAGCAAGCGTCTCCGAGGTCATCATCGCTGCACGCGAAGTCTGACACATCACCTCCTTCAGGTCGAAATAGCCAAAGTACCGTCCGAAATCGTTCGTCAGTCGGATCCCCTTTGAACGACTCCCCTTTGTCCAAGTGAGTGGAATACCGCAAAGTCATTACATCGGCTTCCACGAAGCGCCGTGCTGACATGACTGCAGACCTAGTCGAGACTTAGAGGAGACTCGTAAACATGGAGGTGGATACTCAACCCGAGGCTGGGCCGTCTCGACCTTATTCGCCGCCCCGCTCTCCTTTGCCGCCGTCGTCAACTACGGAGCTGGTAGGACCATCGTCACTAGAAACGCCAATAGTGCAGGGAGACGTGCATATGGAGGAGCCGGCGGCCGTCACGGTAGCCGAGTCGACAACTGTAGCACAGGTCGATGGCGAGACGGTCGTGACAGATGTGTCGTCTGTCATCGGATCCAATGAAGATGTCGCTCTTCTGCTCAACTTTGGGTCTGCTGCCGAACCACGTCCGCCAGAACCCACGGAAGTCCTCTCCAACGCAGAATCCAGTGTGGCAACGACGTCTCAAGCGGTACCATCCATTCCCCTCGAACCACAACCAATCGCCGCTCTATCCATCCCTCCTCGATCACCTTCACCCTCGAATACCCACATCATCACGCCAGAACCCACCACAATGGCCCCTCCAAAGCCAAAGACGAAGCGAAAACGAAACGCTCAGGCTGGCCCGTCGTCACGAAGACGTACGTCTGCATCGGTCGATCCGGACAGGCCGCCACATTGGATGGGAGAGGACAACACGATAATACGTTGCATCTGTGGCTTTACAGAGGATGATGGATTCACTATCCAGTGTGAAGGATGCGGAGCCTGGGAACATGGAATGTGCTTTGGCTACCTGGACGAAATGTCCGCCCCGGAGACGTATTTCTGTGAACTGTGCGACCCTCGACCAGTCGATGCGGCTGCGGCCATGGCAAAACAGATAACGCATCGCAGGGCGAACCCACTCTACGAACCTCGCCCTCCACTAGAAGCACCTCCCGAGAAGGATAGAGCAAAGGTCAGGGGAAAAGGCAAGCGGGCGAGAAGTGTCATCGACGGAGAGACAGAAGGCGCCGATGGCAATGGCAAAGACACCAGCCCGGGAGTAATGGGTCCTCCGACTTCCAAGCCTAGGCGGAAACCTGCAGCCAATCGACCGAGAGCAAAACCTGCCTCCAATGATGCGAATTCGGCATCTGGACAATACACGAATACGGCCCAATCCGCACCGCCTGCACCCTCTGGCCCCGAGATCGAGGACGACTACTTCAAGGTCGAACCATGGCTGATGGAATACACGCCAGTCAAAGACAATGTCGTCAGGAGCAGGCTCGCGAGGCAGATCATGGGCGGTTTGTATCGTGAATGGGTGGATGCGGACGTCGAAGAACTGGCCATGGCCAAACGATCAATCACGACTCCCTCCGGTCTCCCTTCTCCCACCGAGACTGGTGTATTGCGATTGTCTCCCGACAACCAGTTCTCCACGCCCGACTTCAACACCCTTGCCCCACCGATCCCACCTATATTCATGTCTGAACTACCCGACATCGACCAGGTGCCTCGGTCCATCACCGTCCGTACAATCACACAAACGCCGTCATTTCTCCCGCTCAACTACGCCGAAGTGCACACGTCCGGGGTCTACTCCCGTCCAGCGATCTACGGCGTCTATACCGAAGAGCCTGTCTCCATGGGCGCTTGCATTGGAGAGTACAAAGGAGAAGTAATCGATTGCGAGTCGTACAGGCGGGATCCCATCAACCAGTACGCCGGACTGGGAACGCCCAAACCATTTGTGCGATCGCTAGGACCGCCCGTCAACCTCATGATCGACTCGAGAGCATACGGTAACGACCTCCGATTCGTCAGATCCAGCTGTCACCCCAATACGGTCTTGAGGCCATTGTTGATTCGGAGCGAGGATGGACATGTTCGACTCAAGTTTGGCCTTTTCGCCAGTCGAGACATCTCGAAAAAGGAGGAAATCACGCTTGGCTGGGAATGGGATGACCAACATGTTGTCCACGCCTTGAAATCTCTGATATACCACTCTCGTTCTGTCCCAGAGAAGACGGTCAGCAACATTGTCACCAAATTCGATGCCGTGCTCAATCACCTCTACGGCACATTCACCTCTTGCGCCTGTCCTGTCACCGCCAACTGCGCTCTCTCCCAGATGCGGAGCATGGTCCAGGGTCGGGATTTGGTGAAGGGTCATTTGGGCGAATTGATCGGTGCTGTACGTGGCTGGAGGCGAAGGGAGATGGATGTCGAGATGGCCAGAAAGTGGTCCAGACCGGATCATGGCCATTTCGCCTCTAGCGGTCTGGGCAGCAGTAGGAGCAGTCTGGAGGCTGGCGAGTCGTCGAGAGACAGATCCGTCGGTCCATCTAGGCGCGAGTCCGAGTCTGTGGCCGATCAATCTTCCGAAAAGGCCGAATCGGAAGACGAGGCTTCGCTCAAGCAAGAAACTGCTCGTACCATCCCTGGCAAATCGACTGCTGCTTCTGAAGACGATAGCGAGGAAGAGGAAGAAGTGGAAGAGGACATTGAAGAGGACAGCGCAGACGAGTCAATTGTCGACCGAAAGGTGTCTCAGGGCAACGACGATTCCAATGCTCCAAGTCCAGAGGACATGGAGATCGACACGCCTCAACGCAGTCCTGCTGTCCCATCCCTCACACTGTCTTCTTCTCTCTCTTCCGCCCCTCCCAATCGATCCCTCGAACCGGCCACAGAGAACGAGGTCGACGATGGCGAATTGTCCGATGCCACCACGGCCACCCTCCCCCGAAGCCAATTCTCCGAGGCCGAGGATGACAATGTCGAATCGATATCGCCTCAGAAGCCCAAGTCGTCTTCATTCTCCAGATCAAAGCCAACTGCATCGCCCAACAGCAAGAGCGGCACAGCTGGGAGATTGTCTGGTTCTTCGCGCTCTGAGCCAGTCCGACGGCCGAAGCGACAGAGGACTATCAGAATCGTTTCGTCTTCGGCCTCTGAAAGCGACGATATGGATATCGATCCCGTTCCCGCCAAATCGCCCAAACACCTGAATGGAGTCAATGGGGACAAGGGCAACGCTGGGGTTCCGCTACCAAAACGAGCCGTAAGGGGATCGCCCAAGTCCACTCAATCGGCTGCAGAGCCCAGGGCGGTCGTCCCGGATCAAGTGGTAGCTCCGATGTCGATGCCAATGGACCAAGATGCGGCGATAGAGGAGCAAGCAGGAGATGAGCAAGTCGAGGATACCGAGGCAGCCGTCGAGGGAGCGGATCAGGGAGAACTCAGTCAGCAAGTGGAGGAACCCAAGCCAAAAGAACCCACTCCTCCGCCGCCCGAGCCGCCCAAGAAGATCCCCTTGTCTGAATACCTGAAAACGAGAAAGTTTCGCAAAGACACCCAGCCGACCCCTTCGACGAGCACAGACAGTGTGCCGACGGAAGCCGCGATACCGCCATCGCAAGAGCAGAAGACGGAAGAGAGTCAGCCTTTGCCGGAGGAGAAACCAAAGACCGAGACGGAAGCATCGAAGATCAACTTTCTCGAATTTCTTCCTTCGTTTCGACCAGGGAACACTCCTTCCGGTTCTATACCGAGCGAGTCGCCGAGGCTCACCGCTACGCCTTCGAGCTATGTCCCTCGCTCAGATTACTTCCCTCTCACGGCAGCTCCACCAAGCGCACCCTCGATCATGGCATCTGCTCCCGTCGCGCCTTCGTCCTCCTTCGTCCCGCGAGCAAGCCTGAGCTATACCCCGCGTCAAGCGACAATCCCTCTCGCGGATGAAGGACCTGGCGCACCAATCACTCCAGCACCAAGTCACCCGAGTGCTTACGTGCCCAGGACGAACGGATCAGAAGAAAGGCCTACGAGCTACACTCCACGACAGGGCTCGTTCAGTATGCCAAACGGTCCCTCATCGATGGACACCACGCCGCCTGGTGGACATTACGCGTCGATATCCCCCAACGAGCCAAAGTCGACATTGCCACCGGTACTTGCGTCACGGGAACTACCCCCTCACCAAGCGAATCTCGGTTTGACTGGCGTGACCCCGACATCAGTTGGGAGCACTAGCGCGCCGGCCAGAGCGCCCCCCACAGGACCCAAAGTTCCTCCGACGGGTCCAAGGGGTTCGGCGTGGAATCCGCCTGCAAGTCCAGCCACGAGGGGCATTGGCCTGAATGGGATGAGCCCCGGTGTCCGAGGCGGCTTCAGGGGCCGAGGTGGAGCATTTGGCGGAGATAGCAGGAGGGATGATGGCGGAGACCGCTTTGATGAGGAGAGGAACGATAGGCCGTCTTTTGCTCCCAGAGGCGGATTCGGCTTCCGTGGCAGAGGCGGGCCTGGATACGCTGGAGATAGAGGAAGAGGAGGATTCAGGGGAAGAGGATGGTGAGATTGTGGATGGAAAGAAGCTGTAGCAGCGAAAGAAAACGCCGAAAGAAGGGATAATTAGCTAGTCGTGCGATTCAGACTCGAGTAGATACGCGTTGTACATTACCCTCCTCTGCCTCGAATTGGCATGCACTATTCGCCAGTGTGCAGTGTGCAGTGAGCGGAGGGTGGCCTGGGTGGACGCGAATCGCGATCGCGTGAGAGACGACGCGTGACTTGGGTGGTAACCGCCACCCTAGGTTTGAGTGATTCGGCGCCGGGATTAGTGAAATATTTCCCAAAGTGGTAATTTACAGTCACGCGGGCCTGCCTTTGGGCGCGTGACGCAAACAAACGGCCCCAGGGTGGGAGAGTCAACTCCCACCGTAGTAAGATAGAAAACGGCCCCATAGTAAATCCCCCCTCCCTTCTTCACCATACAACCACTCGTCCACCGTACAGTCAGACAACGCAACCGACTCAGACAACCACCCCGTCAAGCTAATACCGTGAGTGCACCAAGGTACATCCATCAACTAGTCACAATCCACCACTTCACTTACATACCCAATACGTTACCCCCCCTCTCGATGCAAACACCCTTGCATCGGCATTCCTGTCCAAAACACCCGTCGTCGCCATCACGACTGCATCGCTCGGTGTCCATTAACCGTGGGCCCGGCGAGTAATGTTGTGACGCGTCGGGCGTGACTGATTTCGTGGTGGAGGCCGGCCATGACAGTGGGGTCATGAGGGTACCCCTCTCTCATGGGCATCATCATGTCCATGGTGACTCGGGGTCGTGATGATCAACCCGTCGCGTCGTCGTGCATGGCCGAGATCGTCCAAATGGTGGGAATGGGACTGGCACCCATTTCCACCTTCCCCTGAGCAGTCCAGTCAACCGGGCCATACCTCCACATGATCAACCGCAATGCCACCACTATGTCTTTTCCACTGCCATCTCGTCTCTCCTTGACCCATCTTCTTCCTTGTGACACCTAGCCACCATGACTCTCTCCCCAAATGACAAGGAACAAACAGCTGATCTTGCAAACCTCTCCTCTTCTCCAACCACCCCTGCCCGTTCCCCACCACCACCTCGAATCCATCCTACCGCCGACACCGTCCTTCCTGCCCATTCAATCCAACCATGCAACCCCGCCACGCAACCACGACCCCCTATTGCCCTGTACCAACCTTACATCTCCACCTTCCCCTACCCACCTAACTACACCCGACACACCCTCGCCCCGAACTATGGCCTCACCTCGCTCACTACCGGATCCCGACCACGACTTGCTCCTACCTCGCATGGCCTTCATCCCGGTCATCAACTCCATCCGCACCCTTATCGACCGGCTCCTGCCCAACGAAATTACCCCAACATGCTGCGTCTCGCGAATGCCCATCACACTCACGCTGCTTATGGTAATGCCTATGGCGGTACCCTGGGATACGCACATCCTGGACCTCCTGCACATCACACCGCTCGTCCTGGTTATACCAACTTTCCCAATTTCTTGAACATACCTCTTCACAACCGGTGCCTCTGCAACTACGAAACATCCTTGGCCCTCGTCTCGATGCCGGTATCAACGGTATGAACAATGCCAACTACGATATGGTCGACATCCGCGCGATGACCGATGTCCTCGAACCCCTCATTAAACATTCCGTTCCGACCATCAGTAAACAAGCCAAAGCTACAATGCCGAAAGTTACCACCAAAGAGGAGAAGCCCAGTGTCGTCGACAAGGCCGACAAACCTCCCGTCAAGAGAAGGGTCAAGAAGGACAAGGACCCTCTGAAGCCAAAGAGGTGAGTGGTGTCGTGATCCGAGGTTGGTGACAGTGCTGACGGACATCCACCTCTTCCTCCCACCGTCGCTCGCCAACCTTCACGCCAATAGAGCTCTCTCCGCCTACATGTTCTTCGTCCAAGACTACCGAGAGAGGATCAAGTCGGAGAACCCAGATGTCACGTTCGGAGAGGTCGGCAGGCTCCTTGGTGCCAAGTGGAAGGAGATGACTCCTGCTGAGAAGAAGGTGAGCTATCTTTGACGAAAACATAGACTTTGGCTGAGTGTCGTCAGCCTTACGAGGACCAGGCCGAGCAGGACAAAGTCCGAGCCGCTAAGCAGAAGGGCGAGTACATCGCTATCAACGGCAAGCCCAAGCCAGTGAAGAAGTCTGCCAAGACTGTTGAAGTGTGAGTGATGGAGCTCTATTCTTAGTAATATCCGCTAATGGGTGTTGCAGCGACGAGGAGGACGACGATGAGGAGGATGACGAGTAGAGTTCGAATTTGACCGAGACCGTGTACTTTTTCCCATGTTCGATTCGTCCTTCTGGGTTTCAACGACTTTCCATTCCCCGACAGTCAAGAGCTCGCCCCTCGCGACATTGTTCCTCGTAAGCCAGAAGCCGCGAGGACCATTCAGGCTATAGTGTAAAACAATCGTTCGTCCCCATTCGCCTATTTACTCTGCTTTTCGCTTTCGTTGAACCTGATTCGTTTTATGCACCATGTGTATATCGATGCGTCCTGGGACATGGCTGTGATCGCAATTTCGTCTATGCAAACGCCCAACGTGCGAGTGTGGTGTGCCACTTGGTTATTTGAAACGTTCTCGGTGACTGGTTCGTCGGTTTGGCTTTCTGTGCTTTGGGAAAAAAGTCGGGATCGACATTGTCATCTCGACCGTCATCACTTGTCGTCCACACCTTCTCGCGACTCGACACTCATATCTCGACTTCTGTCGACATCTTGAACGTGCAGTGATCGGTTCTTGGACCCAGCGTCACTTGCTCGACAATGCGTATCACCAAGAAACAACTCGCCGGGGTGGACCAGTACAAGTACTCTGGGGTGGACAAGAGCGTACTCTCGAAATACGTCTTGGGACCATTCTGGACATGGCTCGTGACGCTCTTCCCCAGGTCGCTCGCGCCAAACACAGTGAGTGGGGGTGTCTATCTGGTAAAAGGACTCGCTCGTACAATGGACGCGTCTGGCATGAGCCTGTGAAGAGCAACAAGGACGTCCTAACAAGCCGTCCCTGTACCTCGATGATGACACTGCTCGGGCGACTTGAAGCTCACACCTGGCTTAGATCACCTTCCTCGGATTGTGCTTTGTCTTCGCCAACGTAGGCACGCTCTGGGTCCTCGACTCGACGTACTCGGGTAAAGACCTCCCATCATGGGTTTATTTCTCCTGGGCATTCGGATTGTTCGCTTATCAGAGTGAGTCGTGACGATGGCTGACTCTCCAATGTTGGTCTGGGAAGTTCAGTCCCGCCCGGGGCGCCAGGTTTGTGTTCATGCTGACCTTTGCAGGTATGGATGCCATCGACGGTAAACAGGCCAGAAGAGTCGGCATGGCTAGTGCCCTCGGAGAGATGTTTGACCACGGATGCGATGCCATCAACACTACCGTAAGTAGTGCATTGATCTGCTGAGAGAATCACAACACTAACACTCGCTGCAGCTTGAAGTCGTTCTCTGCGCCCATGCGCTCGGACTGAACCGGTCGTGGTGGACGGTTGCCTCGCAGGCGGCCTCTTTGTGCAACTTCTACGCCTCGACGTGAGTCCACCTGAGTCCTTAGGATAGATGCTGGTCCGACTAACACGTATGTAGCTGGGAGGAGTACCACACGGGCACGCTATACCTCTCTGCGTTCTCCGGTCCCGTTGAAGGCATCCTCATGATCGTGGTCATCTACCTCATCACCGCGCTTCACCCCATGGGACAAGGTTTCTGGCAACAGCCATTGGTCGACTTGATTCCCGGGGACTTTGCTCTCGAGGGTGCCAAGAAGATTGACAGTGTCCTCGAACTGAGCAAGTCGGTCCAGCTGGAGAGGCTGCCTACCAACGTGGCTTTCATGATCTTTGGCGCTTTTGGCACCATTGGCAACATCGTCAACAGGTCAGTCAGCGGCGACGCGTCAGACAGTGGCTGATGATCACTCAGCTACCACAATGTCATCATGTTGAGGAGAAAACAGGGCAAGACACTACTCAGCCCGTTGTTGGGCTACCTCCCCTTCTTCTTCCACACCCTCATCCTGGTGTTCTGGCTACAAGCCGACATGCGAGGTGGAGTCACTCTCGTTCACGACGCCAAGCTCTTGCCTTTCATTGGATACTGGGGCATGGCGTAAGTTCATAGCGTTCCTCCCAAATATCCACTTGCTAATGTCCCCGCGTAGCTTCGCGTACCAGGTCTCTCAGCTAATTCTCGCTCATGTGACCAAGAGCCCCTTCCCCTACTGGAACGGCATGATGATCTTCTCGCTCCTCAGCGCCATCGACGCCAACGCATTCGCCCTCTTCGGACGGTGAGAAGTGACACACCGTGTCAGAGAGGATATCTACTGACTCGGTTATAGGCAACCACTTGTGCAAAACTCGGAGAGCGCAGCTAATGTGTTCATCTGGATGTCCTTCTTCATCGCCTTGTTCAACTACATCCGATTCGCCCGGGAAGTCATTTGGCAAATGTGAGTACAGCCATGGTTCACGTTCACGTGATCGGAGTAGCGTTGACTGAGACTGCTCAGCTGCGAACACACCGGAATCGCCTGTTTCACTGTTCGTCACAAGGACGCCAATGGTCAATGGGTCGACAACGAGGAGCAGAAGAAGGAATAGACGAGCTGTCAAATGTGAAGTGTGGTGTCACGATGAGGGATAGATTGAGAGCTGCGGTATATACCAGAGGGCTTTGACGATAGATAGACAAAGATGCGAGATTCAACCTCGTAGGGTTTAGATCAGAAGGTTATACATGATTGCTACGTGTGTGATTCTCTATGATGATGCATGGTGGTTGACGAAGATCGAGTTTCCGATTCGGACTACACTAGCACGCTCTCGGCTAAATCTTGTCGAACCAAACCTCTGCTTGCTCCTCAACGACTTCGCACGGCATATCAGGATCGGCCTGCTTAGCGGTAGGCACGCTTGGGCCTTGACCCCAAACGTCGCCAAACCACCCTAGACCTCTGGGACAGACATGTACCGAAGCGCCTCCTTGTTGTATCGAGACAACTTCGTTTGTGCTCGAAGCTCCTGTAGGCGGTTTGACGGGGTACGAGGCTATAGCGGTCCAATTGAATACTGGTCCGGAGAAGCGATTCAATTCGATCTTTGCGACGAATGCCCTGGGATAGGCCGCCGCGTACTCGCTCTGTGAGCTGTCATCCTTGGTGAAGTTGATTGATCCATAGGCTTTGTGGGTATACTGGCCCACTACGTCCTGCTCCTGTGGCGCCGGCAGGGGACTTTCTGGACGGGAAGGTGCACCCGAAGCAGGGGGTTGGAAGTAGCTGTCCAGGAACCTGCTTTCCCAGTCTACAGGCTCCAGCTCGAGTAGATCGTCCAAGAGGCGATATGCGATCGTGTTGAGGATGAGATATCCCATGTTATCGTCGTTGGCATGGATGAACATTGCGAATCGACGACTGGGGACGTGTAGTTGAAGCGACCTCTGACCAGGCAGTGAGCCGCCGTGGAAGAAGACGTTGAGACCACGATACGAGACGGCTTGTTGGGCGAGTCCGTAGAGCTCGACGCCTAGCTCCTCGTGAGGGTGTTTCCCACTGACCACTGCGCAAGCTGTCCGGACCTTGTCGAGAATGTATTGGGGGATGACCTTAGGGTCGAGCAGCTCTTTCAGCCATTTAGCCTAGAGAGAGGAAGAAAGGTATTCCCGTCAGCCTTGACAGTTCACAGCACAAACACACTTCTAAAGAAGGCACTGACCATATCGATGCCACTGGTAGTGATGCCCCCCGGCCCAGCCTCGTTGATAGCGTCGGTCTCTGTCCACCAGCCGAAACCTTTCTGCTGGCCGACACAGCTCTTAGGCAGAGGCTTGTGGATGCCTCTGTAACCCTCCTTGCACAAGGTGGAGTTAAGACCTGCCCTCGCAAACCCATCGACCCGGTGTCCAGTTTCTTTGGCGATTGTGGCGTTGTACGTCGTCGACGACATGTCCAGAGGGTTTAGGATGTGCTTTTGGACGTACTCGTGGAACGGCATACCAGAGTGTACGGCGACCATGTGCGATAATGCGACATAGTGCTGGTTATTGTATTGCCAGTGCTCGCGCAGTTCGCACGAGGGGCGGAGATACCGCATCCTGGCGATGATTTCGGCTGGCGTGACGGCGAATCTGAGACCGCGGGTCAGTCTGGTCCCCCACCTCGACGCTCTGCAGAGGGATGATCGAAGAGTTGTCATCAACTCACTCGTTGGTCAGGTCATGTCTGGGCATCCCGGACTGCATCGCTCCAGGGATGTCAGCTCCAAGTATGATAGTCACGCTGAGAGAGATGGACGGAGCTCAGAAGTACTCACACAAGAGATCCACAACGTTCACGTGGTCTGAGGCGTACTGGTCCATGAGCTGCCAGCCTGGGATAGCATCCTTGACCTTGGTCTCCCAATCGAGCGTCTGCCCGTTCTCCAGCACCGTCCCATTTTCAATCAGCAATCCTACTGCTACCGCCGTGAAGAGCTTTGAATTCGAGGCAATCGCTACCAAGGACTAAACCTCTGTCAGCACAGAGCGACCACGGCCTATACCATACCACTGACCTGACTCGACACGCCTCTTCCGTCTACATCGGCCTGCCCGAAGCCGTAGAACGCACTCGAAGCCTTCTCTCCCTCGCTTTGGACAGAGACGCCCTTCTCCGGGAGGTGAACCACGGTGAGAGCTATTCCTGGGATCTGATACCGCTTCCGGAGATGCTCGATGTATTTGACAGTATCCCGCTTAACGAGGCGAGAGGGAGGATGCCCACAACCATGTCCATTGTATTTGAAGATTTCGGACCACCGAGATGATGGGACTGTTGCACATAGCGAAATGACCACGAAGGTGGTGATGTAGATAGCCAAGAAGACATTGCGTTTCCGCTTCGAGGTTGTCCATGTTTGGCGGCCGTGGTCCTGTTTCGGGATCGCCACGGGAAGGGGCTGGACTTTACCCATCTTCGGCGCAGAGGTGGACGTGTAGTGATGTGCTTGCCTAGGTTTGCCTCTGACTTCGAGGTGTACAACTTCACTGACACCCTCACGTCAGAACGACTCTATGCTAGCAAGGCCCCGCAGTAAGCGCTCGATATAGACGCTTCGAGGATGATGTTCGGACTTGTCCGAGTCCCGAGCTAGGGAGATGATGTCGGCCGATATTGAGATCAGCTTAAGGCTTCTTGATGCTTGAGCCTGAGTGTGGCTTCAACAACGATGGACGCAACGTCCATATGATGCGGGTGATGGTACATGTTAAGATACATACTATACATACAGGCATACTTTTACTTTTATCGACAACGCATCCCCTACTCGTCAACTGTCCATTTCGTAGCGAAGCTCTCGGTTCCTAACTTTCATCCTTGTCACATCATCCTCGGCGACCTCATCTCCGGCAGGGAAGCCACACGTCTCACTCTCGCACCGAGTCTCACTCCCTCGTGTAGTCCCATTCTGGACGATATTTCCCCGGGGCTCCTCTCGACAACAGAGCTGGAGACTGATCTACCGGTAGTCGTGGCAGAAGACAACGTGGTGGGGTTACTAAAGTGCGAAATGTCGTAAGTCGGGGGAGCCAAGTACAACCTCTGCCTCTCCGCCCAGGTCGGTCTCGAGGCTGTAGATAGTGTCGTCGACGAGGATGAGCAGGAAGGGTGAGCTGATTCTGGCATTTCCGGGTTCGGAGCCAGATGACGAGTGACGAGGAATGATGCTGTACCAGGGGAACGATGTGGTCGAGTTGGAATCCACCTTCTGACCTCATTCTCATCCTCTGTAGGGTTGAGTTTCGCAGTGTGCGGTTGAAAAATCAGGTTCTCCGGCCGGAGGATGGGAATTCGATCGTCCTTCTTGAGATGAAGGGCAGAGAAGAGGTTTTTGAATTTATCGGAAAGGCGTCGTTTGTGACCCTGCTTGAATGGCTGAGACTGGGGGGCCTTTGCTGGTGGATCGACTCGGACCACCAATCGACCAGGTTTGTCGCCAAACTCGTCCTCATGATCGTCCACCTCTTCAGGATCATTCAGCCAATCGACAACCTTCGGAGCTGGATCGTATAGTTGGACGTTGGGAGGCAGGTATAGCGGCGCAGACTTCACTACATCAGGGTGCCGAATTGGCTGGGGACGCTTGATTCCCACAGGCGCATTGGTGATGATGCGCAAAGGTGGACGCTGCACTTTGGCATGTACCCAGTCGTAATGACCTCGGGACATGGCCGTATTCGGGGATGGGTGCGACGGTCGTAAGAGGATTGGAGACGCCATGGTCCTAGGCGCCAAGTCCAGCTGACTGTAGTGTCGATGAAGGGCGGCCAGAGGGAGTACAGTGTTGCGGCGGATGTTCACGGTGGCAAACATTGTCGATTTGTCGTGTTTATATGTACCATGTGATGTCGCACAGCCGGATTGGTCGCGACATGGGCGTTGAGACATCTACCCCGTACAGCTGACCCCTGCTACACCAGCTTTCGCTGCCACATGTGCGACTCTCTATGCCAGTGGATTTGCGAGGCGTGTATCACGGTGCACTGCTCTATCCGGCGGAAGTGTCGCAGGTCATCGGGCAGACAAAGGATGGTTTCGTAGACTCGAGGGGTAGGTGTCACAGCGTTCGTGTTGAGAAATGTCATCCTTGGACCATGTGGGTGGAATATGCTGGCGCATTCCGCGGATCACCCATGTCGGATCGGGGACCTGGCAGGCGAGAAGCTTGCTCCACCAAAGACGTTACGGGGAGCTGGTGGTCTTCAGTCCCATTCACCGGCACGAAGCATAGTCCAGTGATTCCCGGGGGCGAGGTAGCTGAGTACCATTACTTGGCCCAGTCTGGCAGGTGTGCCGGGTCCACACCAAGTTGACGAGGATCGAACGATGCGATGTACTAATTTCAAGCTGAATTAGTACTGTGAAGGTGATCTAGCCCAGCCTCGACCAACCTCTCTGCCCGCTTCACCTATCCCGCCTCCCTCAGCCCCTCCGGCTGGTCCGGCGAACATGTCCCCTTCGGCATATAGCCCAGTCAAACTCCAGCCCTGTATTCTGCGGATGAGGGAGCACACGAGGGAACATGTTGATTTGCCCATATCGTCATGAATCAACAATGGATGATTACGTCGATCAAGTATGATCCTGAGTGCGGAAACGATGGCTTCGTGTCCTTTATCCGTGAAGAGTTTCTGAACCAAGTCAGCTCGGTCCCACTGCGCACAAAGCTAGTGATGGTCGTGGACGGGAGCGACTTACAGCTTCTTTGGACAAGTTGAAGCGGTATAGCTCGATATTCTCGTTGTTCACGAAATCCAAAGAATCCTTTCTGTACTCGTCATCCCCGACAACATACCTACCAGACACCAGTGTTAGCTTGAGATGCGTATTTGGAAAGGTTGAAAGGGCTGAGTACACGCACATGATCCCTCTCAGGCTGAGCGTACGCAGGAAGCCAAAGTTCTTCTTGTTGGGATGTCCACTTCTGTATACCCCCGGAACGACAAGTGAGAAGTTGATAGGCGGGACGACGGGGGCGTCTGACTGAGCCGAGCTGAGCGTCATCGTGTGCCGTCTACACAGACAACGCCAGATTCCGAATCGCAGCGTCCAGTCCAGGTCGTGGTGGTATGGGTCCAGTCAGAGCATAGGTCGAGCTATAGTAGTATCCAAGTCGTATCGCATCCAAGCCAGGAACAAGTCAAGTCAAGCTAGGCTCAGGCTCCAGGAAGTGACTTGCGGGAGCAAAACATCCACGAACGCATTCGCAAGTCGAACGAATGCAAGACATTCCGGTCGATAGCTCGCACTATCGCAAGATCATCAAGGTAGCACGAAGAGGACTCGTAAGTGCCATGGCCTGCGCCCGTAGTATCGTCATGCATAACCCAAAGCTGGCAACGTCGACGTCTAGTAGTAGTGGATCTCCTCCTTCTCTCGTCCTCGCATGAAGGGGGGCTCGGTTCCCTTGTACTGAGATAGGCGTCAGCACAGCCCATCCCAAACACTCCGCGTGACTCACGTAGATGTCGGTCCAGAACGCCTTGAGGTCTGGCATAGGGCTCTTCTTGGCCTCCTCGACAGCCTCCTCAACCTCGGCCTTGGCGCTCTTGTCAATGTCCTTGAGGGCCTGCTCCTCGGTCACTCCCCACTCGAGAATGTACTTCTTCAATCCAGCGATGGCATCCCTTTCCGCTCGGACCTTGGCAATCTCGTCTCGGGTTCGGTACGATGTTCCGGGGTCGGACATCGAGTGACCACCATATCTGTAAGTGACGAGCTCCATGACTAGAGGACCTTTGCCAGAGGTGGTCCACTCCTTGGCCCATTCACAAGCCTTCTTCACGGCGAGAATGTCCATAGCGTTGACTCGGAGACCGGGGATCTGGTCACCTCGGGTGAAGAAGTTGACGTTTTGCGACGATCGCTCGGCGGGGGTTCCCATACCGTACTTGTTGTTCTCGCAGACGAAGACACATGGCAAGTCCCAAAGCTTGGCCTGGAATTATTGTCAGACGACATGACTCGACCCTTGTATACGAAGTAACTTGACTCACCATGTTGTAAGCCTCGAAGACCTGACCCTGGTTCGAGGCACCGTCACCGTAGAGAGCGAAAGTGACAGTCTTCTTCTTCAGGTACTTCTGGGCAAGAGCGATACCGGCACCGACTGGGACCTGTGATATGTTAGAAGGAACACTCTTCACCCCATATTTTCACCTACCTGGGCACCGACGATACCGTTACCACCGAAGAACGACGGGGTGAAGATGTGCATCGATCCACCTTTACCGAACGACATACCATCCTGTCGACCTAATCAAGAAGATCTGTTAGTTGACCATGCCTCACAAACCCATTCCAGACCCACCCATCAACTCGGCCAACACGCCCTTGATTGTTCCACCTCTCATGACGGCGAAAGTGTGACATCGGTAGGCGGTGATGACTCGGTCCTCTGGGGTCATGGCAGACTCCATACCGACAGCGACAGCCTCCTGTCCGATAGCCAAGTGACAGAAACCTCGGATCAACTTCTGCTTGTACAGGGCGTCCGCAGCCTGCTCCATTCTCCTCATCGTGACCTGTAGAGCACCTGTGTCAAATTTGCGGCATCTTCTCGAGCCCACGCGGACTCACCATTTTCGTGTACATGTCAACGAGCTCATCTTTGGTGACCTCGACCTCGGTGCTTGGCGCATCACATCGGTAAGAGTCGAAAGAGTCGCCGTGCAATTGGACCTTGAACTACGATACGACATAAGGGTCAGCAGGCCAAACGAGCGGGACGGAGAAGGCCAGTGCGATCGACGACACTCACCTTTTCAGTGCTTGCCGATGGGATCTCCTGGGCTGGCTGGGATTTGTCGGCATCGGTCTGAATGGATCGGACAGCGGGCAGAGTCGACCTGAGTGGGGACTAAAACGAAGACATCAACAACAGGCCTTTTGTGTAATTTGGCTTGTCCATGTCCGGGATGATAAGAAGCAGATTTGCGACTCACGACACCAGCTCGGGCGGCTCGGAGACCGTTGGCACGGAGAGCAAAGGACATGGTGGATGTTGTCCTAGTGGGTATAGTGAACGAAATGCAAAGAGAAGCTGAAGCAGAAACGAGGTCGCCTGGTCGACGGGTTTGGAACGGGGGAGCGGATGAGATTTCGGAGCACAACGGTTGATGGGGGGGCATTGCCACGTGGGAAGAGCCGTTTTCGAATTAGGGCGATTTTGATTCCGTGTTTTGAACCTCCACTTTGGCAGTCTGGCCACGCTGAATTTTGAGAGAGACTACTGACAAGAGAGTGATCTGAACAGTGATCAGGTTGCAATCAACAAGACCAGCAACACAGTATAACCATGGCACCCACCTCAAGCAGCAAGAAGGCCTCGAGCTCTTCTCAGCCGAAACTCAGCCCTCTGGAGGCCATTATCTCCCTCGAGGCCAAAGCCACCGGAAAGACATATAACCCAAACCCCTTGGTACCACTGCTCAACCTCGCGAGACACTCTTCCCCTCAGGTCGTGCACAAAGCTATCTGGGCTCTGCACCGAATCTTCGTGGCCTATATCAATGATGGGAGAGTCGGCGGTATCTCCGAAGGCGCCTTCGGTCCTCAGTCCGCCGGCACGACATACGACGTAGAGACCGTGGATTTGGAGAGTGGTAGTGAAGTCAGGAGTTGGGTCAGGGAGAGACTGCTTGAATACGTGGAAGTGCTCGCCAGTCTCATGCGGGACTCTGAAGATGCCCTCCGAGTACGTCTTCATGCTCTAAGTATGATTCGGTACTAACGCATGTTTCAGCAATCCTCCCTGCCGCTCCTTCTCGCACTGCTCTCGCCTCTTTCCGCATCTGTATCGGACAATCAAAACATTTTGCACACCCCTTACTTCCGATTAATACTTCGATACCTCTTCAATCCTATCGACTCGCTCCGAGGTGCAAAACCTCTTTCCTCGACCTCGGCCTCGACGTCAAAGCCGCAGTCCAAGTGGAGCACCGTCGCTAAAAACCAGGTCTCTGACGAGCACGGAGTTCTGCCCGCGGATGTCCTCGAGAAGGTCCAAGAGGAGTACTGGGCTAAGTACGATGATTTGAGATGGGCATTCTTCAAAGAGGCAAAGTAAGTCACCGATCACTGAGTATGGGGTCCGTTTGGCTAATATGCTATAGCCACCTGGTCCAAGCCGATCGATCGGTCCTGGCCAAAGCGGAGAATCTCTTAGGACAGCTATTGCCACTTACCAACCTGCCCCGAGTACAGGTCGACCTGAACACGTTCTTCGTCCCGCTTTTCTCCGAGCCACCTAGCGCGGCTTCTTCCAAAAAAGGGAAAGCGAACGGCGACAAAGCCAAGAGGAACAAGAAGAAGAAGACCGGCGAGGTGGATGCTCTACCGGATTGGATGGCGACGTACGACAGCGAATCGGAAGACGACGCGACAGACTCGATACCTGGCTCGAAGAAGAGGCAACGAGTCAGCGGAATGTCTGTCCACGCGTCCATCTATTCCGTTCAATCCCACCAGTCTCTCTACACCACCCTGTGGGAGACAGTGCTCAGCACCGTGCCGCTAGATGAGGGACAGACAAGAAGGATCTTGGTGGGATTGCATGGGGAGAAGGGTATCCTCGGGCAGATGCGAGCGGACAGGAGGGTTCGTATTGCAGATTGGCTCGGCAGCCTGGTGGATCAAGGTGGATCGAAAGCCATGCTAGCGATGAACGGCCTCTTTGTCTTGATGACAAAGTACAACCTGTAAGCGAACTCATGAACTCCGCATCCTCAGAGTAGCGGCTGACATCGCGATCATAGGGACTATCCCGAATTCTATCGAAGGCTATATGGACTGCTCGATGTCAACATGCTGCATGTGAAGTACCGTGCACGATTCTTCCGTCTATTGGACACCTTCTTGGCTTCTTCGTAAGTACCGTTACTGTAGCATCAATGACTGTGCTGATCTCCTCTTAGCCTCCTGCCCGCCGCACTCGTGGCCAGCTTCATCAAGAGACTATCTCGATTAGCGCTCACTGCTCCCCCTGGAGGGATCATCATCGTCATTCCGTTCATCTACAACTTGTTCAAGCGTCATCCAGGTTGCATGGTGATGATACAGCGGCACGCCGATGACGACGAGGATGCAGGTGTGTAGCTATCGCCATGTGGTCGACTTGTACTGACACACGCATAGACGGCCAAGCTTCCAATGCAAGTGGACAAGGTCAGAAAGCTGCTGCTCGGCAGATGGAGGACACTTAGCTGATCATCTCGTATAGACCCCTACAATGACCAGGATCCATCGCCTATGACTTCCAACGCTATCAAGTCGTCGTGCTGGGAGCTGGCCAATTTGCAAACTCACTACCTCGCTTCCATTGCGACTCTGGCCAAAATCTTCACGGAGGTGTTCACGAAACCAGAGTACAACATGGAAGACTTCCTTGATCACGGGTATGATACGGTGAGTCAATACAGCTAGGACGTACATACCTAGTTTGGGATCCATAAAAGCTGATTGATCTTGCAGCTGTTCACCACTGAGACGAACAGGAAGATCAAGAATGCGCCTGCGTTGTCGGCGGCAATAGAATCAGGAGCTTCAGATCTCACTTGGGCCTTCGCGCAACCTACGGAAGAGGGCGTTGAGGGAGATGTCGTTTCTCGCTTCTGGACCTTTTAGGGAGTCGGGCTGACTGTACGAGTATGCAACGATGTATGTCGCTCATTACCAGGAAGGCTGCGAAGTACGATCTCCGTTGCTTGTCCGACCAGATGGCTATGGTTGCGCACAGAGGAAATACAGCTTCGCTGGCTGGTGGTATTTGCCACCCACTATTCGCGCGCCTGACGTGTCGAGTCTTCCCGCACTTTGTAATCTCGCGGGTCCACTCGAACGCGCTCTCAGTTTCGATCCCACTACTCTCTCCATCCTCTCTCGTCCTTTCGGTCTCAGAATAATAGATACTCAGCTTCAGAGCCACTCAGCTTGTCAGAGATCCTCACCCTACTTCCTCGACCCTTCGAACTCACCTCCCCCCCCATCATGCCGCCCACACGAACTGCCTCTGGAAATGGATCGTCGACTCCAGTCCGACCTGACGTCTATCCGTCCAGCCGACCGGGATCCTCCAAGCCCGGCACGCCACAATCTACATCCTCCAACTCGTCTCTTATACTGCGTAGGCAGCTCATGGGTGGGTCAAATCCAAGAATCGTTGTGTGATCGTCGCATCTATGATTCACATTTCCTGCTCCGATACCCATTCCCTGACCCCCAGCACAGTTGTAGACGACTTTGTGGAATGTAGCTGATACAATGGTGTAGAACTGCAGAAGAGCCCGGTAGATGGCTTCAGTGCCGGTCTGGTGGACGATGATAATATCCTCGAATGGCAAATAGTGATCATGGGGTATGTCCGGGTTGACTAGGGCGGGGCCTGCAGTCCAGAATATCGGAGACGACCTGACACGGTATAGCCCCGCGGATACGCTGTACGAGGGCGCCATTTTGAAAGCGAGGTTGATCTTCCCATCCGTACGTGAAAACTCTTGCATACTGGCATTGGGCATTTTGCTGACTGGATAACAGGAGTATCCTCTACTTCCCCCCAGGATGGTCTTCGACACTGAGATGTGGCACCCTAACGGTAAGTGGACAAAAGGTGCTCAAGTGCAGTCGCTTATGGAATCCCTGCAGTATATGACAAGGGCGATAAGAAGGGAGAAGTCTGCGTTTCCATCTTGGTGAGCTGCCGTGAAATACAACATGCCCTCGACAATCAGCTGACAATCTGGGCAATCAGCACCAACCGGGAGATGACGAGTGGGGATATGAGGACGCTGGAGAGAGGTGGCTACCCGTGCACACGGTGGAGAGTGTGGTGAGTGGAGCTGCCCGGGAACTGGAACACGGTTTGGAGCTCACTTTGCTGTCTAGCTCATTTCGGTCATCTCGCTCTTATCCGCCGACGTGCCCGATCTCAACTCGCCCGCCAATGTCGATGCCGCCAAGGAGGTCCGAGAAGATTTCGCTTGTGGGTGTAGCTATCACACTCAGATCTTCGTTCAGCTGATCCCTCGTTTCAGCTTACAAGAAGAAAGTGAAACGACTAGCAAGGAGATCGGCAGAAGAGGCATACGACTAAAGTAGACGTCCAAAGCTTCGGGGAGATCGGAGCTCTGAGCAACAGCCACGAGTCCGACCCAGAGCACGGTCGAGGTGTTCTGCATCCCACTCACCAACTTTCACATCAGATACCCAGCGCATCCCGCATTTTCACAACAGGGACTTCCACCTTTAAATGTATCTCCGTAACTCATGCTCCTTGCATATGTCGAGCTGACCGATTCTATGACAACTATTGAATCTAGACCACAACTGTATCCGAAACGACAACGTGATGTCCGACTGTACAACTTTGGATCTCGCCATTCTACTGCACTATTTTGCAACTGCAATACCTGCTCCGCCCACCTTTCTGCCCCGGACGTAGACCTCGGAGATGTCCCGATCATCCGCGCTCCAGAACCACCTCTCGAAGCGACTTCTGACTGGTTCTCCTTTCCGCACCCACATGCCCGGACTGGCTGGCTTTATTCTCAGCGCGTCAAACTCTTTGCCGGGCTCGAAATTGCCTATTGACCCTTGAAGACGACATAGCGCTGCGCCCCCCATTGTCGCGAGGAAGAAGGATTCTTCGACAGAGAGCGCCTTGTATCCCTTGGTGGCGTAGCCGAGCTGCTGGGAGACGTGTACCGCGAGTCGAAGAACGGGCTGTAAGGAGAGGCTGTATCCACCCGAACAATCGGTCCCAAGTCCGACCTACAGAACCATCGTGTCAATTCCAGCCTCGACCCCTGAGGATAGGATGCAGAGAGTGGCTCACCTTGATTCCCATATCTAGCAACTCTCGGATTTTGGCCACGCCACTGTCCAAGTTGAAATTGCTGGTGGGGCAATGAGACACTCCAGCTCCTGTCCTCCTGATCACCTCCCTCTCCTCTTGAGTCAGATGCACACAATGAGCCAAAATCGTTCCATCGTGCAATATCCCATAGTCCTCGTAAACCGAGGCATAGCTCTGACTCTTTGGGAACAGAGATAATGTAGTCGAGATCTCGTCCTTGTTCTCGTCAAGATGCGTCTGGATTGCCAACGGAGGATCGTAAGAGGCGGATAGGGCGGATATTGAAGATAATAGCTCGGGTGTGGTGCAAATCGCCATTCGGGGAGTCAAGATCGGCTGGACGAGTGGTGCTAGTGCTCCGCCCCCGTGAGAGCCGCAGTCGTGGCCGTGTGCACAGCCGTTGGGCTTGGATGAGCTCGAGACCTTCTGCTGAGAAAGATGTGGGAAGTGATCGATAAAGTCCTGAGCTGATTGGATTGCGTCTGGTGTCGTCTCAACATATGTATCCGAGCACAGCCTGTCCATCGAGCATTTCCCGACAAAAGCGCGTTGACCTAGACCAGATCAACCACGGGACCGTGTATGATAAGGGAAGTCTGGTCACTCACCTTTCTCCAGGCATAGACCAACGAGGGTTTTCGTTGACTCCAGGTGCATTGTGCCATAGTAGCAGCTCGTGGTGGTCTATCGAATGCGGCAGTGTCAGTCAATGATCGCTAGGATTGCAACAATCACTGACCCCTGCATTCAATGTCCGCCGGATGACCTCGCTGTACACCTCTTTGGCATACGCGACGTCTGCGTATTTGCTCTCCTCGGGGAACGTCAACTGATCCAGCCAATTTAGCAAGTGCACGCCATTGCCCAAGCCGATATTGGTATACTGCGGCGCGTGCTATCCGAGCGTGTGAGCATCAAGACAATATTTATGATATTTGTGCTCACCGTGTGCGTGTCGATGAGACCTGGGCATAGAAATTCGTCCTCGTCCAGCTCTACCACACCTACAGGATCCCGTGTGATGTCCAGGCCATGCTCCGCCGCCACCTCTTGCAGCAGAGACGCGGAGGTGACGTCTCGATGAACCCATCCGATAACTCCATGTTCGTCGACGAGCATCAAGGCCTTCTCGACCACTTCCAGCTCGGTAAGAGATCTGGAATGGGCTATCGAGCCATAGTACAATTTTGCCGTCATTGGGGGTTGTCGAGCAGCGGGAGTGACTGTCATGTTGATGGCTCCAGGATGGAAGGACGGTTGTTTAATGAGATAATACCTCTAGATCTCTAGCATAGCAGAACAGGTCAGCCTGACTTGTCATGCAGCGATCTGGAGGCGACAAAGGAGACGGGAGCGGGGATGTCAGATAACGAACGGTACCGAAGTAACGCGATTAGCATAATTTGCTGGATATGATCACGGCCAGTGCGGACACCGACTCATAACCCCAGCATGAATCATCACAAAGGGGAGATGGGGATTTGGTCGCGAGACCAGGTCTCGACGTGGAGGGAGATAAGGGTGAGGCTGTGAGGAAGCACCTTCGAAGAGAGGACTCACCTTCACCTCTCGATATGAGATTCACCTGCGTACAAGCTCAAGAGATACCGGGGAATATGACCCATCCCTCCTCTTGATATAAGGCATGACCACTGGACCAGCATTGTTGACGAGGACCGGTGAGATAGCGATGGATCCGATGTGACCGGAACAAGAGCATCGACACAGCTGAGAAGCAGAGAGGGATCTAATCTCCGGGCCGTCGGCTTTCTGCCGCAGCATTCGCGCGTGGAGTGCAGCCTGGCTTCAAGGCCTCAAGGCCGAACCAAGGCCGAGCTGACTACATGCATCATCACCTTCATTTCCTTCGAGGCTCCGAGGTCCATCTTTCCAACTGAACCGAAAGTCCATCACGGATCGCAGGCCTCTGAAATTGTCAATGCCTCACAGGTGACCCAGCTAAGACCTCAGCAACACCCATGTCGTCGTCGCTGCCGTCGTACTTGACCTCGGGTGCCTCATCGCGGAATCATCATGCCCTCCTTGTCGCTCTCCACGAAGCTCGGTCGATTCAGGAAGAGCAGGCCATTGTCGTCAAGGAAGTGGAGAGGTGTAGGGAGGTCTTGAGATCCAAGCGTCTAAGCACGGTAAGCTCCTACATTCATGTGCCCGGATCATGCTTTGTCATTGAAACTGAACCTTCAACGCTTATAGTCTAAAGTGTCGGAGAGCCTGATCATCCTGCTTCACACTCAGACATTCGAGCACACCTCGATAGATACGGAATGGGCATTGGTCCACGCACTACAGCTAGCAGAGGCCGGACGGACCATCAAGGAGAGGAGGATAGGTGAGCCATACTGCCGCATTCGTTGTGACCAGCCCACTGATGGACTGTAGGATACCTATACCTAACGGAGATGCTGCCCCGGGGGCATGAGCTGAATCTGATGCTGATCAACACCCTCCGCAAAGTAGGTCCATCTCGATCGACCTGAGGCGTAACGAGGTAGTGACTCTGCGCAGGACGTGTCCTCAACCAGCCCACATGACATCCTACTTGCCCTGCACACCATCACTGCCCTGCCCTCAGCGGACCTCATACCAGCAGTCTCGCCGTTCTTGACATCCCACGAGCTTTTGAAGCATGACTTGTAAGCAGGTACAATCCCCCTTGATCCTCCCCGCTGACTCCACAAAGAGCTTCTATCAGGCAGAAGACGGTCTTGGCTCTGACTTGCCTCTTCTTCCCCTCCGGCGCCACACCTGGGCCGTTTCCACTCTCCTTTGGGAAGATACGCAGGCTGTTCGCCAAGGAGCTTGATTCAGCAACAAAGCTGGCATTGCTGAGACTGATCCACCATCTGGTAACTGTGAGTGTGACGCTTTTCTTCCAGAGCTTGATTGACCTGAACCTGTAGTTCGGCGACAGTACGCCTGAAGAACTTGACGGGATCGTTGAACATATCACTCAGACCCAATCCATCTCCAACCAGGGAGAATTGTTGTCAACAGAGGTGCTGAAGACGCTGGAGGCTGTGCAGAGTAAAGCACAATCAGCCAGGTGCGCCTATCCTGACTATTCCGGCTCGCAATCACTGATGAGATTATAGCGGGCAATCGAGGCATAATGAAGCGATATCAGCCTGGATACAGACTAGTCTGGAGATTGTCGAGGAGGGTACGGCACGAGGTCAAGGTGAGGATGAGGCGCCGAGGGCAAATCTGTCCGGCATGAGCGGGTCACGACTAACTCTTCAACAGCGCTCCTGCTCGAGATCTGCGCATACGCTTCACGACATAAACTACCATCGCAGGTCCTTGAACGATGCGCCGACTGCGTTGCACGTTTACTGACATCCCCGGCCGGCTCAACCTCTTCTCACCGTATCAAGCCGAATGACCATGTCTTAGCTTTGCGATGCCTGGTCCTTCTCCCTCTATCAGCGTGGGAGGAGAGATTCGAGGAGACCGAGATGGGCGTTCTGATGGAGGGGTTGAATAGCGCCGACCCCACTATACGGTCTTTGGTGAACCGACCCCTCGTGAGAAGTCTAGCCGACTACGCTGACTGGGCTACATAGACGCTAGACCTCTTGGTGGCGGCCTCACCTCAGCTACTCGCACAGGAATTCTTGAACTACTTGACGTCTCTGAAAATGTCAACAAACCTCGCCTTGCCGCTCTTACCATCATCTACGCACCCTGAGAGGAAGTTGCGCTTGGCTCAGGAGGAGACAGCTCTAAGAGCATTGGAGTTGGTAGAGGCGAGATTCAAGCGGAACATTCATAATCCAGGGGATGAATTCGGTCAGGGGTTCAGACGGATCATGGAGAGTCTGCACAGGGGTTTACAGGCTCAAGGTGGTCAGGTGGAGAAGGAGTATATCTGGGAGGTTGGTCTACGCAGAGTCTTGGCAAAAGTCAAGATCGGTGAGCTACCACCGCAATCATAACGTGGAGATTTGTAGCTCACGATTATAGCCGAAGCGAATTTCCAGCGGGACTTGGTCAGGTCGTTGATTGAGACATCGGGAGAACGGAATCGCGGCACCAGTCCGACATTGGGCATACTCCGGGCCACTTTGTGGACAGAGTACCAAGCGCTCCTTCCAGCTGGCACATCTGCCCCCGTGGACGATTTGCTCGATCGTATCGAAAAATGGGGTCGTGAGTAACTCAGACCGTCCGTGTGTAGTAAGCGCTCAGATCTGTAGCTTCTGTCCAGGAATTACTGCTCGTTGCGGCTCTTCACCTCATCACGAGGATGGGTCAGCTGCAGAAAGATGACTGCTTGTCTAAGCTAAAGGAAAAGTTGACAAAGCTGGCGTCCAAAGGCGGGCGGGCACTAGCGCAGGTGAGCCCATAGAAGCGTCGTATCCTGGAACACCTGACTGATGGTTGTGTAGCGCTGTACCCAGATCGAATATCTCATCGAACATGAATTGCAGGACGAGGTCTCTGCTAAAGCCACAAGCTCATCTGTAAGTCGCCTAAGCGTCTACGATCCAATTATCGAACGTCATGCTGAGCAATACCCAGCTCGCCGACACTCTTGGCGCTATAATCCAGGTCTACGATACTCACAACCTCGCTTCAGAGGGATCTACACCTACCAAAGCCGCCGGCGGCAGCACCAATACCAAAGCCCCGCGCCACGAGGGGCTGCGATACGACGCCTACGATCCACCTGCCACTTCATCAGCCGCCCGAGCTGAACCCAGGAGGGGGCTCGACTCCACTTCTAGCTCGAGGGTCGTTTCGAGGCAATTGCTCTATTCCCCTTCCTCGAGTGCGAGTGGGAGACATTCTGCCAATTCCTCAAGAGGTGTGTCACCCAGAAGGGGGATGAACGAAACGATGAGTGCGGGAGAGTTTGCGTTATTGAGCGCAGACGGAGAGGCCGTTACAGATACTCTCCAAATTCAGGTATGTCCAACCGTGCTTTTGATCACTCGAGGGAGAGCAAAGCTGATCCGTGACCATAGCTCGATGAGACGTCGGCGACTTTGACTAGATTGTCTGTAAAATCGAGAAATCGCTCCCCAGTCTAGTAGTATACCAGAAAAAAGATCCACTGGTTGTTGAGTATATGCATACAGTGGGGTAGTAATACAAGATGACCGCGAGGCTGTTGTAGAGATATACTTGTAGAGCGTCTATTTCTTGAAGATGCAGATGATGCTATCAGAGTCGGTCAGCTAGTGCTTGCTGTTCATCAAAGCGTAGCTGCTCACTCTTCATCTTCGAGCGTATGGTCAAGACCGACTTTCTGACCTCTGGAGTGTTTTGCCGAAGTTCCCCACACCATAGCTGAAGATGAAGGTTCAGTTCCACGCCTCGCTAATAATTACGGAGTCACCGCCGCACTTACCCGTCCTGAACTGCTTAACGATCTCCTTGTGGATAGCATTACAGAAATCCTCCACTGTGCATTTACTCCTCCTCAATACGACTGGCGAGCTGTAATCGGGTTGTTGACCCCGCGGTTTGGTGTAAACCCGGACCAGGTCGAGTTTCTCCCACATAACCTCGTTGAGCTCATCGATATTCAACCAGTTCTTGCTCGAGATGGGTACGGAGTTGGGGATCTAAGACACGTTGTCAGCTGGGCTGGCCGTTGACCGACAAAACGTCCCGGGAGCTGACTTTGTACAGAAGATCCAGTTCCTCGATACTGATAGCGTCAATCTTGTTCAAGACGAAAATGGCGGGCACATAAACACTGTCAATCCAATTAGCTCGGCATATGTGGACTAGCGGTTGATAAAGACGTACCGGTTGCCTTCGACCACATCGATAATGTCCTCGATGGTAGCGTCGGGCTGGTGGATCGTCACGGCACAAGAGTTCATCCTGTACTCTGACAACACGGCTTTGATCTCCGACGCATCGACTTTCGTTAGAGGGACGGTGTTGGTGATGGCGATCTAGCGAGTTTCAGCTTAACAACCTAACCCATAGGACTGTCTTGTCACTCACACCTCCAGTCTCCCTCTTCTTCACTTGGATGGCAGGCGGTTTCTTGTTGAGTCTGATACCGAAACCTTCCAACTCATTGGTGATGATGGCCAAGTCGTTCAGCGGTTTCAAGACGTCGAGCACAATGAAGATGAGATTGCAAGTTCGCGCTACGGCAATGACCTGTCGACCTCGACCTTTTCCATCCTTGGCTCCCTCGATGATTCCTGCCAAAGTCTATCAGGAGACGTATCGCAGCAAAAGGGTCGGACACACCTGGCAGATCCAGGACCTGGATTCTAGCTCCGTTGTGCGTCATAGTACCGGGAACTGTTGTCAAGGTGGTGAACTCGTACGAGGCAGCTTCAGAGTGCGTTCCACTGCTATCTGTCAGCGGATGTCTGCTGGACCAATAGCTTGGGCCCTGGCTCACGTCAACTTTGACATCAATGTCGATTTTCCCTTGGAGGAGATCAGCGAAAGCGCATGCCGCAGACCTCAAAATGGCACTCACGACCGAGGGGAATCCTACGAATCCTACACTAGCCACACCAGTTCTTGCCACATCGAAACCGATTCCTGGGCCACCACCGCCACTGCCACCGGGAGGGTTGATCAGGTCTCGTCTGAGTTTGGCCAGCTTGGCTTTCAGTTGTCCCAAATGGTATCTATCCCGCAATCAGCGTCTGCCTTCCTCCAATTCTCCTGAAGGCTCACTCGGTGTTTTTGTTTTTCTGGGATATTTTGTCAGCTGAGTCAGAGACTAACACAATCGCGCCAGCTTACCTGCGTCTTTGACATCTCCTCCTCAATGTCCTTGATCTGTGGATTCATGATTAGCAGCTGGCTCTCAAATTGAGTTCTTGTTACTCACCTTTTGAGCGGTTGTCATCTTGGCTGATTATTCTCCTTATTCAATCCCAGAGGGCGCAAGTGTAGATGACCTTACTGTCCAGCTTGTAAGGTGTCGCACAGTTATTTACTCAGTCTTCGAGGATGAGTTGGCAGCAAGTTGGTAGCACCACCGGCCAGCTGCACAAAAGGTCAATCGATCACGGACAAGGATAGGATCTCCGTCTGACGTGGCTTTTTAGCAGCGGTTTGCCACCCATACAAATGTAATTTACTTCCGTTGCAGATCGTTTGACCCGAGGCCGCGTATGGTGAAGCAGCGGGAGTCCTCTTTGATCTTACCACAACTGGCCATTCTGCGATCCATCAATCCGCCCCTCGAGACTCACCCCCTTCACGGGACAGCTTTCACCTTTGTACATGACTCGTCGTCAGGATCAAACTCAAGGCAGGCGGTGAAAGGCAAAAGATACACCCTTCCTCGCTCGAGTCTCGCCAATCACAGCACCATCACCATCATGGCTCATCCACTCACTCAACACCCACCCTCGGCTCTCGCCTTCAACTCGGCCCCCCGACCTTCCCCCCTAGGCTTTGGATTTGGCGTTCCAGGATCATCCAGCGGGCCATTGGGCTTCGGTCAACCCAAGTCTCCAGGATTTGGAGGGTCACTCCAGTCGTTTGGGTTTGGTCAAAACACCCCTTCATCATCCTTTGGTCAGTCGGGTAACAACGGTTCGCCATCACCATCCACGTCGCGAAGACCGTCCATCCGAACAGCACCATACCCTTCGCCACTTGGCCCCAGGTCTACCGGTCTGGCAGCTGGCACACCATCACAATCGCTGAAACGGCAACGAAAGAGCCCTTCCCCGACACCTTCATCTTCCCCTTCACCCAGTAGCTCGGCCCCGTCGCCTCACTTCCGTTCGAGCGAACTGCCTCTCTCTAGAGAGAAGGAGGATCTGTCTGTCGGGAACCTCGCATTGAAGGATGGATTCGGTAGACATGTGTCAGCCAGAAAAGACGTGAAGCGGGTCAAGCAGGATCCATCAGCAAAGCCTACCTCGGCCAGCGGTGGCTCAGATGTCGATGTTGGTCTTCTACTCGGTAAGTCCAGACTGTTGTGTTTTGGCACAGGATATCAGCTCATACTTTTTCCAGCCGCACTTCCCGCAAGTGCTCATCTACCAATCCTTCGCAGCCTCCTCCAATCACATCCCTCTCTCAACGCTGAGGTGTTGTCCCGTATACCCAGACCTGAACATGGCGAATGCTCTGCTCAACTCGACAGACTGGTAGACAAAGTAAAGAAGAAGCACGGGCCTACTGGCGCTGGTCTGAACCCGGATAGAGCCTGGGACAGGGCTTTAAAGGATGTGGATGCTTTCTGCCGAACTGTAAGCTGAATATCTCGGGGCTCTGCGTACAGCTTGACCTAGGCTAATGCGTTGTCCCAGGCGTCCACATATATCAACTACCTCGTACAACCACAGTCATCAGCTTCAGATTACGACCTGCAGGCTGTGCAGACCTTGTTGTTCACACTATCGATTCACATCTACACTCTGCTCCGCCTGGTCCCCGCCAATACCGACATGAGCCACGGGACCGTCACTCACAGCCTACTCGAGCTCGGTAAATCGCTAGTCAACCACTGGTCCAATTGGCTCGGCAAGCTTGCCGCCGAAGTCAACCAACGTGGTGGCATGTTCCCTTCCAGCACCGTCGAAGTGTGGGCAAACAACCTAGACACGCTGGCTTCGTCTTCCCGCCCTCAATCGACATTCTCGCCCTTCCCTTCGAATCCTTTCCAAACTGCCAATAATGAGCCAGAACATCAACTAGTCACCTCGTTCCGGTCCGCCCTGGTGCCCCTTCGAGATCGATTCGCCTCTGAGCTCGGTTGGTTGATCGGTCGTCGTCCCGCATTCACCAATCAAACCTCATTTTAAGCTCCGTTCCTCAGTCCTTCATATTCCCCTGCCAGTGCATGGTCGCAGCGAGCGATATCAGCGGGCACAGGCGAGGATGAAGAGCTGTAGGAAGTAGAACGCTTCATAAGTAAACTAGACATGACATTCCCATATCTGTTTGTAGTCATTCCAAACCGCTTCATTCCCCTTTTACGCCCTCTGTTGTACATAGACATTCAGGCCATACGCCGCCTGCCACTTGACGATTCCATGCAACGACTTCTTAGTTCGACTTGTTGATCATTCTGAGCTGCGAAGCGATTGTGAGGCCCGGCAGTGAGTATGGGAGCGTCGAGCCACGTGGTGAAAGGAGTGGCGTGTTTTGACATGACGACTCGCCCAGGCCACATCTTCAGCAATCAGCTAGACACCATATTTCGACTGAGCGACAGCCATGGAGCTTTCGCCCTTGCCTGTGATAGGCCTCTTCCTCAGCCATTTCGACGACATCAAGGGTCAATGCGTCGTTTACTACAAGGCCAAAGACGAGGAACTCCTCCCGCCGGGTCAGATTGAGCACTCGACCTTGGCTTCTGGATTGCACCTCCTATCCACTGATTTGGTACTATTCGCACATTGTGGCTTCCCCGCTGCTGGACTATTCAGGAGCAGACACACTGGAGAGGTGGGACGGGGTCGTCGTATGGGCACTGTGGGTGTGATCCTGGGTACGTGTGTCTTCCCACAATTGTTCCAGAAGCCGGGAATCAGGCTGACGATACTTGATCAGGCCCCCCTGCTACTACGGACACTTTGTTCAGCTGTCGTGAACTCCTAGAAGGGCTGTACGATGATCTGGAGGACAACTCTACGTCTCTATTCAATGACCCATCTACGATAGAAAAGATGGATGCAATATGGCGAGAATTAACCTCATCGAAAGCGTCGTCCTCGACGAGCAGTCTGGTCATGCAGCTCGACTCGCGGGACGAGGCAAGGCGGATACGAGGTCTAGTCGAGGGCAGGATCAAGCCAGAGGTGAGCGCACTTGGATAAGGGGGGGCACAGCTGAATGAACTCTAGGCGCACCATCCTTTGGTGTACCTCCCATCACTGCTGTCGCTCCTTGGACCATCTATAGTCGTCGTATACAAAGCAGCCATTGCAGGCCGTCGCATAGTGGGTGCCCAATCATTCTGCCTGTATGCTTTTCCTGCCACTGTGCTCATCGAACACTTTGCAGCTCCTATACTCACCTCCCCCGCTTGTCCCCCTCTCGGCGTTCGCATGGTGTATTCAGGCAATGTCGATACCCCCCGCAGGGTCGAGTGCGGGATCGAGCTTCTCCACTTGGATCGGCAACGCCGGACTGATGGACCTCGATTCGGTCAAACAGAGGCGCGGCGGCTGGATCGGCAGTGAGTCGAGTTGCGTCCGCCAGTGACGGACTAAGCTGACCTTGCGCTGGTGTCTAGCTACTTCCGACTCGATATTCCGCTCACATCAGAAATGCTACGACTTGTTCATCGACCTGTCCTCGCCAACACCTGCCAACGATTCAAAGACACCGGTAGCACCCGACAGCCCCCTGCAGTCCCGCAATACACCCACTTCGCTGATAGAGACGGACAGTGATCCGACTCTTCTGGTTCCCAATCCCGCAGGAGGTAATGCCGAGCCGATTTCGATCACATACTCATTCTCCGACCTCGCACACTATCGCTCTCTGCTCTTACTCGAGGCTTCGCCTTCTTCCATCACCACTACTAGTATGGACCGGTTCGAGAACGGCATCCCGACAGGTGTCATGAGCAAGAAGGGTGGGATGTGGCTCTTGGCTTTCGAGCTGTACGAGAGGCTGTACAAGTTGTGCGTGGGCGTATGCGAGTTCGCCACTGGACGGGGATATACCTCCGATCCAGACCATCCGACTCTGGGCGGTGGGGCTATTCGCTTAGGCGACGGGGAGGAGGACGCTCGGTTATTGGACTTGGAGGATGTGGAGGATCCAGATGGATCAGTGGCTCAACCGGAAACGACGATATCTCAGCCTGGACACACGGAAGAGGACGAGGCTGTGCGAATTGGAATCCTCATGCTGCGACAATTACACCACCACACCTATCACCTCCACCATAAGCTGAAGACGGTCAGAAAGAGTCTGCATGGGGCAGAGTTGACGCAAGACGAGTTGAAGGAGTTGATAGGGAAGAAGATCACCTGGGGAGGCGACTTGAGACAGTCTATACAGGGTAAATGGTGGATCGACCTGGCTAGGACATGGGACGTCGTCGTCACCGGCGACGAGGACGAGTAGGGCGGAGCCAATCCCCCTGCCTAGAGAGGGCTTGGGAACGAGTGCGACCGACATACAGCGCAATATATAGAGGGATATCAGGGCTCAGTTGTATATAAGGAATCCATGCATGTCTGTATCCATATCATTATACACGGGTTACCATATCCTCCTTCCGGGAAACGTGTTTGATTGGCCTTGGGGTGTACCAGTACTTGGTATTATGCTGAGAATACTGTATAAATAATGCTAGTGTGGGTAGGTTGGGTTGACATGTTTGTGTCTATACTATGCGGCACTCCCTGGCATGCCCCGAGATGGTCACCATCTTCGCTATTGGACTACCGAACCTCGAGGGGACAACTTTGGCGTGGGCAGTTGATGAGTCTTGGTCAATGGAGTCATTCTGCCCACATTGTGACCCCATAGTACGTCGCCGGTACCGCCGTTGGTCCCGTTGCCATTGGAGCCATTTGGTAGTGCTGTCGTTTGCAACCCTGGAGTGACAGCGCCTGGCGTGACTGGCACACTTCGGTTGTGCTTCATGTGTGCTTGGATCAGATGTCCAGCGGCGAGGGCCGAAAGGAGGGATAGCTCACCGGCCATGACGGCCGCGGCGATGATCCTGGCGAGTCGCTGAGCGTTGGCGCCGGGTGACGAGCCGTGAGCGCCGGCGACGCCGAGCATGTCGAGCATAGCTCGCTGGGGCGATAGAATCGTTCCACCACCAACAGTACCAACTTCGATCGAAGGCATCGAAACTGTCATCAAGAGGTCCTCTCCATCGTTGATCCTGTCAACAGGATTCAGCGTTTGCCTTTAGACAGCACACCCCACACTCACGGCTCCATTAGAGTCATACAGTTGGAACTCTCGACGTTCTGAGCGGGATCCTGACCAGTAGCAAGGTAGACAGCCTAAATAAATTCGTCAGTATAATCCATGTGAAACTGCGCAGACAACTCACGGTGAGGATGTTCGACGCATGGGCGTTGAAACCACCAATACTACCCGCCATGGCACTTCCAATCAAGTTCTTCTTGATGTTGAGGTTGACCAGATCCTGGACCGTCGTCTTGAGAACAGTCTTGACAGTCTTTCCGGGAATGATAGCCTCGGCGACGACGGATTTACCTCGACCTTCGATCCAGTTGATGGCAGCGGGTTTCTTGTCGGTACAATAGTTTCCAGAGAGCGCGAGGACGTGCATCTCGGGGTATCTCTCACCCAAGACGCCCAGAGCCTTTTCTGTTCCCTTGGAAATCATGTTCATCCCCATGGCATCGCCGGTCGATGTGGCGAATCGGACGTACAGCGTCCTACCGGCCAAAGCGCATTCGAGGGTCTGCAATCGAGCGAACCGAGAGGTCGAGTTGAAAGCGGCGGACATGATGGCAAAACCCTCGGGCGAGTCGATCCAAATTCGGGCATCCGCAGCCATGACAATGGATGGGAAGTCGATGGCCGGACCTCGAGTCATGGCATCCTTGGTCAAGACGGTGGTGACACCGCCGCCGGCGTTCAGAGCCTTGCAGCCTCGAGAAGTCGACGCGACCAGCGTTCCTTCGGTAGTAGCCATAGGAATATGTAGGAGTTGACCGTCGATGTTTAGTGGACCGGCAATACCGACTGGCAGGGGCATGTAACCAATGACGTTCTCGCAACAAGCGCCGATGATCTGCTTGTAGTCGTAATCGGCCATGGGCAGGGCGGAGGCTTCCAGTGTCTGTGTAAGAGAGACTCTCGAGATGACAGCTCGTCTGATCTTGACCGCTCGCTCGAGATCCTTGAGTACCTTCTCCAAAGCGTAAGGAGCGATTTTGCCCTTCTCGACCAACAAGATGACCTCTTCGTCCGACAAGTTGTGCGATCCTACTCCACCGGCGTAGATGTCGACGCATTCCTCGAGAGATCGTCTGCCGAACGAGAGCGAGTCTGAGGACCCATTTCGATGCAAAGTTGGCGGGGCAATGACCGGGACGACTGGCTGAGGGGGTACGAAGACATGACCTTTGACGTCGCCATTGACATGTTTCACACCATTGACACGCTCTCCGTTTGTAGGCGTACGGTCACCGTCACGGGTGGATACAACCTGTGGCACTGAAGAGGGCAGGCCGGATCGCACACTTCCTTTGGGTGTGATATGAATGCCCGAGAATGACTTTCGGTGTTCTCGCTTGTCGCCGTTGACATTCTCCACAGGTGCGCTGTTGCTCCATCGTCTCTTCTTCTCGCCTTGGGGTGCGTGTATCTCGAACACACCGACCAGAGCTGCTGCCGCCGCAGCAACGGGCCCTTTACCACCGATAGAGTTGGAAGCGATACCCCTTAACAGGTAGCCGTTCAGCAGGACCGAGATACCGAGGGCGACCACGATCCACTTTGACAAGACGGGGTCGCCGACAAGTTGTGTCCACTCTGACATGAATTGGTCAATCGACGCCATGCGCGAAGGAGTGTACGAGTCGGCGGACATGACGATGTTGGTAGGTGGGACGATCTGAACAGCGAGATCGGTTTCGAGAGGTAGTCCAGCGTAGAGCGCTTCGAGGATAGGCGACAAAGCGGGCGATCTAGGGTCGATTCGAGGGGTGATCTTCGGTGTCGAGTGGGTGGAATGCCTTCGGAGAGCTGTCTGCTCGGTCAGGGTTGTACACAAGTTGAGGATGTGCAGGGTAAGGAAGGAGAAGATCAACAAAAGCTTGAGTCGAACAAGCGGGTTCTCGGGCTGTCCGTTTGTCTTCTTGCTCGAGGTCTTGTTCCAAGCGGAGGGGTCTGGCGAGTTTCCGGCAGCAGAGTCGAGGGATACACTGCTGGAGTTTCGGTTGAGCGACGTGGACGACCTGTTTCGCCTTGATTTGCCTCGAATGAGCTTGATTCGGTGGACCTCCACCATGACGTTCAGGATAGCGACGTAGAAGGAGAAGAGGAAGACGCAGTCTGCGGCCATGATGAGGGCGGCTATAGCGGTGACGTGAGCAATAACTCTGAAGCATATGGAAGCGACCTACCGAGATAGCAGAACTCTCTCAGACCTCCGATACCGCTGGCAGCACCAACGCTCAAGACGGCAATCTCGATGGCATAGTCTCGGACGATAGTCACTCCCTTCTTGACGACAGCTTGGTTGACCAACTGCTTTGCGGCAATTGGCGCAGCCCATCTGACACCTTTGCCCTCGGCGAGTCGTTGCAGTCGTTCCAGAGGGGCGAGCTCCTTGTGTAGAGCGCCCAGATCAAGACCCAATCCCGAGCTGCCAGCTTCAGCGAGCAGATCGCCATTCTCCCTGACGGGCGACATCTCTGGAGACGCGGCGATAGGTGCGATCTCGGGATTGTCGAAAACAGCTTGAGCCAGGAGGAACGGTTTGTCGAATCCAACAGTGATGACCAAGAATGGCAGTGCTTCGGATAGGCAGACGGGGTCGATGGGCACATTGAGCAGGTATGCAGCCAGCAGGGCGACAAGGAAGGCAAACGTAGACGAGATGAGAGTAGCGAAGGCTGTCAAAGTGGACAATAAGCTTAGTTACGCTCAAATCCTGGAAGAGGAAAGAAAACACAGATCTGAAAGGGAGAGATGCGCGACACTACTCACGTAGCCAAAAGCTAGATCCAAGTTTCCTCATGTTGATGAACAAATGGACAAAGGTCATGTGCATCATGATGTATCCGAGGAGCACGACAAAGATGTCCGCAGAGTCGGCATTCTGAGACAGGGGTTAGCTATACGATCTTCCTCCTGATGGTCCTCAACTCACCTTGGCTAGAGTCACGAATCGCATGACAAATCCTCTAGCTGCATACGCGAACCATCGCACATTCCGCAATCCAGTCAACAGATCCTCGTCCTCTCGCTCAGTCTGGGTGTTCCCCTCGGCGACACCGGAGAAGAGACCCGCCCCATCGAAAGACGGCAAGAATGGACCCCAGGAGGATGTCGAGGTGGGTAGAATCCTGAATGTGGTGTTTGAGCTGGGAGAGATGAAGCTCGGCAGTCTCGACAGGTAGTGGAGGTAGGTGAGGGACGGCATGTCGGGTGTAGGCGGGTTCAAGACCAGGGTGAGCGTCGATTGCGACGAGTGTAGAGGGTGAGGCGCGAAGTGGGCATTGCAGTTGAAGCACAAGTCCTGGAAGGTGAATCTCTTTCCTTCGACCTCGATACCAGCATCATGCAATAGCCAGTGAACCCATTCGTCCACACTCTCCTCGCCATCCTCTCGGATGAGTGTCATCTGCTTGACGAGGACGACTGCGGTCTTCTCTCCAATCCTGCTTCCTCCATCTTTCTCATCGTAAAAGTGTCCTCCTTCCAGACCGTTCTGCTCGAGCACCTTTCGGAACTCGGATGGAGAGACTGGCCACCAGCTGTTGGTGTTTGAAAAGTTGTTCAGGTAGCCAGTCGAGCCGGTGGACGGCGTGGATGGGGACAGGTAGGGTGATTCTCCTCGGACTTCTGGATGCGCTAGTCGAACGAGATGGACCGGTTTGGCAGGTACTGCTGTCGTTACCGGTATTTGGAAGAACTCTGAGCCTTTGATAGCGTGCAAGAGCTGGAAATATGTCAAGGTGACAAGGATGAAAGTCGCCGTGATGACTTCTATGGGCGCCGCCGATGCCAGAGAGGCGAGCGACGAGACGGCCGTTTTCACGCTCGAGCGGAGCATATTGTGAGGACGCGAGGGGTTTTTGGGTTGAGCCAGGAGGGTTGTGAATTATGTGGCGGTGGATCGAAGGAGTGTGGTGGTTGTCGCTGTTGAAAGTGCGCTACGAAATTATGATCGTACCATCGAGCTGGACCCCGGTATTGCTTGCTAAATAGCTAAAAGAAGCTGCGCCTTGAGACCGAAGCGGTAGTGGCGATGTTAAGGAGCGTGCTGTCGACTGTTGAGAATCGATCCTGAGCAAGAAGAGGTCGGTGAAAGAGTTGTGGACTGCAAGGTGACGGCTGACTATCTCTGCACGCTTGGCCTATTGTTGGTGAAAATAAAAAGGATCGCGTCGGTAGAACCGGTTGGGCCAAAGCAGTAATAATTCCGACACCAAAAGTGATCTGTAACTCGTACGAGCTGATGGTAGTACTCAAAGGTGTAGCGAAGAGCGAATGTGTGACCAAATGACCAGGACTGTGGCGGGGGTGCCAGTCGTGGGTGGAATGATGGGTGGTACAAGGATGTGCAGACCACCCCGCTTTGTTCGCCGTAAGAATTGGCTCGAGATTGCCTGATTTGCTGCCCCACGAATGCAGCCAAACGCGTGGCGAATATTGCTAGTGCTACGCCCGGGTGAATCAAGGGTCTACTTCAGGGCGCTCGGTGAGGCTCGGTGCTGGTCTAATGTAAAGCTTCTGCCTCGATCGTTACACCATACGGGGTAATACGCAAGGCTGCTGCTTAAGCTTACTGACGGCCCCGAAAACCCTCTCGTCCTCCAGCGTTCTCTCTTCTTGCCGGACCGGCAAGTGAGCAAAAGGGGTGGCAAATTGTACGGTGAGGCGGAGATCTTCGGTGAAGTCACAGGTGAAGAAGTGGGATCACTAATCTAGACACGATACATCTTGCGACGCTGCTGTATCGACGCTGCTGTGTCGTACAGCAGCGTACAATTCACCGTACCCCACCTACAGATGCCAGTTTCTCGTCCCATCCCCACCGACTATGCGGTGCCCGCTTTCCCCGGTCCATCAGCTGACGGTCAGCCGGAGCGAGTGGTACGAGGTGGGACGAGAATTCCACGTTCCACAGGCCACTCCGATCGACATTCTAATCTGGCCCAACGGTGCCTATGGCTCTGAGACTTTGGGGACTTTTGTCTAAGCGGGATGACATGCGCGAGCATACGCGACATTGATCATTCAGTCTACGACCGTGGCACATGTCTGTGGCGTGTGCATACATCGGACCTGAACCACCACGAGGCCCCGGGCTTCCTCGAGTCAATATACTCGGCCTGGACTTATAAGGTAGCGACGACAGTCATATCCGCTTCGCATCATCGTCTATATTCTTCGCGAATGACGCTGACCTAGCTCCATCCTCGCAGAGCGCCTACTTTGCGCCAGATATCCTCTGCCTCATCACCTCTGTCCCCTCTAAAATCCTTAGCCTTCCCCCTCCACTCCTCTGGTGTCTTGATCTCGCAGACCTCTCTCCACCGCTCTAATTCCTCCCATTCGACATCAAGCGCCCTGACAGCGTTGCTCAAGTATCCGAGATCGCTACTGAGCTGTGCGGAGCCACCATTGGTCAAGGTCCTTATCCGGGGCAGGATCCTGCGCGTGAGATGCGACAGCAGCGAGAGGGATAAGGAGGAGACCCATGTCGTCAGGACTATCTCTGGCGATAGCTCCAATTCCGTTTCACCGGCGGCTTTTTCCTTTGGCGTTTGACTGTGTATACTTGTCGCGCTGGCACCCGTTGACATGCCACCATTCGCCTCTGTATCGTCGCCCTTCTCGGTGATTTTCGCCCTGGCCTCTTCCTCCCTGATCAGATCCATGTCGACAAATGGCAGCGTGTCGACACTGTAGCCCAATCCTTCATCCTTGGCGTACACCTCGAAGATTCTCAGCAGATTGAGTAGACCTTCGCTGACCCGCGCAACGGTGTCTGTGGTGGAGAGCGAGAAGGTGGGGATCTGCAATTCCCCTCGCTTCTGTTGCTTCTCAGGCTGTGACCAGACTGGTAACGATGGATACGAATCGAGTTGCGATTGCAAGGGCGCTAGGATGATGGATTGCAGGAACTGTTGAGCCTGTTTGGTGAACCTCGTCAAGGCATCTCTCGCCGGAGCCAGTGGCTTCGATGATGAGCCCCGAGTTGTTGTCGAGTTTCCCGAGATACCGGACAGGAGTGAATGTAGATCCGCCGAATTGAGGGGTGATTGCTGCAGAAGGGTTATCGCTCCCAGGGTCGTTTCAGTCAAGGTGATACTGGTCGTGTCGGTGCGGCGGAAGTTGACGGTATGATGGATATCGGCCAGCACATCATGCAATCGATCTTCGAACGCGATCAATTTCGATTTGATGTCCTTGCACGTCTTCAGCACATGCAATCCCACCTGGAATGCTCCCCAATCTTCCGTCGAGTAGTCCAAGCCTTCAAAGTCCAACTCGTCATTTGTCGCTCGAGACCGTGACGCGGTGCCGGTGCGCGAATTCTGAGAGAGGATCTTGTCTTGTTGAAGGTCGAGGAAATCGTCAAAGAAACCGCCGACAGTGTCGACCAGACCTCTGGCCCCAAATCCATGTGTCAGGTCGACACAGCGAGCGATAGCTTCTTCGGCGATGACGAACGCCGCATTGGCTTGTTCCATCAGAGCCCTGCTTTCGTCCGTTCGACTACTTTTGGAGGAGGAGGCGGTTGGGGCAGCCGATAACGAGGGATCGTTACGGAGAAGATGCGCCAGATATCTCCGTTCCAAAGAAGGATATGTCGCCTGAAGATCCAAGAACGGCTCAAACAGCGTCGTCTCCCATTCTGATGGAGTAGACAACATGGTCGAGCTGCGCGAATCGGTCGCGTGAAGCAAGGACGATGTTGGCGCTTTCGAGAGCCGCCTCGAGAGCGAGCGATGTCGAGCCGTCTTTGGCGTCTTGGCTTCCGGCGTGACTATCGATGCGGGACTCGTGATGGCGTTGGGCGAGGTGGAGGTGTTCTCACCGGACAGCAGACCTCCTTGGGTATTGAACGCCATGCGATCCAGTACACCTTGAATACCGACAGCCAATTCTTCCGTTGCCTTGTACGCTTTGATCAATTCCGGCAATCCTTCGGCTCCGTGGTAATCGACTAAAGCGCCCAATCTCGATTGGAGCGAAGGGGATAGCGCGTTGAAGGTCGATTGCAAGAATGCCACAAGGGTACTCGGAGCGGCGACGACTGGAAAGATTTGAGTGATCTGATCTCGTTCGGTCTGGAGGGCGGTGAGAACGTTGCCGTAGAATCGGGGGAGGAGAGCGGAGAACCTTTGCGGCGAGACACCTTCGGTCACCGTATCTGCAGCTGAGGTCGTATCGAGTATGACAGCCTGATCCCACTCCTCCACTAACGGCTTCCTCCTTTGAGCGAAGTAGTAATTCCTAAACTCGCCCGCCCGCTCGATGAGCTCGAAGACTGATCTCAACTTGGCGCAGCCCTCCACATCACCCGACTCCAAGCATTGGTTGAGTGCACTGGCCAAGGCATTCTCCAGCTCGTTGGTAAGAGACGTGAGGAGCGTTTTCTTGGTCTCGTATTCCCCTGGCGTATTCTGGAAGACTACCATGGATTTGTTGGCTTCCGCCAGCCTGATGCCAGCTTTCGACCACGAGCTTGACGAGATGAACGAGATGATCTCGCTCTCCAGTGTCGACCAAGACTCGGCTTCACGAAGCACATCCCTTGCTGATTCCATGCGGGTTTTAAGTTTGTCGAGATACGCCAACTTCTCCAAGCTCACAAACGTCTTGGTCTCGTCGTCCTCGTGCACGTTGGATGGCCGCCGCGAACCTCCGTTCCGCCTAGAGCCAAATAAATCCTGCGAGTCCTGCGTCTCTTCTGGACCATCTATCGATCTTTGGAACGATGAAGTTCTTTTCGGTGTCGGAGGCCGGGGCGCAAGTGTCGAATTGTTCCGAGAGACCTGCTGTTGGACATATCCCAGTGAACCCTGTAATGAAGTCGCAATTTCTCTCATAAACTGAAGGTCATATGTCAACCGGGGCACCGTGCGCGAGATGTCGTGAATGGATTGTTCCAGCGCCGAGTCCGTATCTTGCGATAGGAGCGATAGTCTGGTCAACAGCTCGTTCAGGGTCTTGTCCAATGGTCCCAGCTCTATCTTCCCAGCGGCAGGTTGCCCATTCTGACTCGCAGGGCCTGCGTCCGGGACATGTGGACTGAGGAGGTCGTTGAGAAATCCAGGAATGTCAGACGAGTAGGCATCGAGTGATTCGGCGAGCGTGATCAAGGACGGCAGCGTTTCGTCCGTCTCATCGGGTTCACCTGATGTCTTGACAGCTGGAAAGTCTGTCATGAGGGGCTGGGCTCGGCGTCAGCATTCACAAAGTCTATGCCAGCGTGAGACAATTGAACATGACTCACAGACTGCAGTCCAGCTGCCTTTTGAGTCTGATCGGAAGATGTCGTCGAGCGTTACCTAGAGTCCAGTTGAACAACAGAGATGGTTGTCCTGAGCTGCGACCTTATAATGATGGAGGACGGCCACGTGGCACACAAAGTCAGGCACGGATCAACCGCCGGAATCAAAAATATTTCAGTTCTTGCTGCATGAAAAGCTGCGCCGGGCTGCTGTCAATACTCGTCCATACAAGGTCCACCTTGATCATCTCGGATCACACGTATACCTGCCCTCATCCACCATGGCTCCTCAACCCGCTGCCTCGACATCGGCACAGCCGCTTCCAGAAAACTTCTCCCGACCTCAAGCCAAGAAAGCCGTCGATGCGCTGTTGAAACACCACGAAAAGGTCGTCGCCGAGAGGGAGGACACTGAGCTGATCTCGCGGGACGAGTATGTCTACCTCGTCGTCAACACCAAGAGGGGAAACACCAAGAGGAAGATGATGCCAAAGAGAATGTAAGCCAGTGCTACGAAGTCGTCCAAAGAGTCCATAGAGTCGTTATTGATGAACATGTCGCTGTAGTCAACTACCCAACCCACCTCTACCCCCTCCACCCGCTACGACCATTGCTCTCATCACCAAGCCCCCTCAGAGGCAGTATAAAGACTTGTTGGCGTCTTCCGAGCACAACATCAAGTTCGTCAACCGGGTCGTCGATACCGACAAGCTGAGGGGCAAGTGGAAGCCATTCGAGGCCAGACGGAATCTGGCTAGGGAGAACGACATCTGGTTGGCAGATGAGAGGATCGTGCCATCGCTTCCAAAATTGCTGGGAAAGGTGTTCTTCGATGCCAAGAAGTAAGACGACTTGTCGGTAACTGGAAGTACCGATGCTGATGAAACTCTCAGGACTCCCATACCAGTCAACCTGTCCAGGAAAGACTTGAAGGCCGAGCTCGGCAGGGCGATCAACTCCACCTACTTCCACCCTTCCACCGGAACATCAAAGTGAGTCTTTTGAGGTATCTACCAGGGGTATCCATCGCTGATAAACCACCCTTCAGCTCTATCCGAATCGCTACCCCAGAACACACTTCAGCAGCCCAGACTCTCGAGAACCTGCTCGCGGCCACCCCCGCGGTCGTCGCTTTGATCCAGGATGGCTGGGAGAATGTCCTTTCAATCGGTATCAAGACGTCGACCAGTGTCCTCCTGCCTATCTACAGTGCTCAGCTAGAAGGTCGATTCGCCATCCCCCCTAAGTCGGACGAGGACGGAGACGTGTCGATGTCTGCTGCTGAGAGCAAGAAGAACAGAAGGAAGGGCAAAGGCAAGGACGAGAAGAATGCCAGTGTCAAGCGACCAGCCGAGGAGGTCGCCGAAGTCGCTCCTACCAAGGAGAAGAAGGCAAAGGCTACCGCTGAATCACCTGCCAAAAAGGCCAAAACGCTACCCACCCCCGAGACCAAGAAGGATGCCGCTCCATCAGCCTTGACAAAGGTCAAGAAGGTGGCTGCTCCGTCGGACTCGCCAAGTAAAGCAGACAAGGTGGTCAAGAAGACGGGCAAAAAGTCTAGCTCGCTGGGTACGGGCAGCGCAGGCAAAAAGGCGAAGCAGGCTGTTCTGGGCCGATCAAAGTGATTATATGATCTTATGACTCTTGTGTAATGTATACGTAGCTACGATACACCAGGCTCTATCGGTCATCGTGCCAACCGCCTTCTGCCCAACTTGGTTCCGCCGGCTGTACCCGTCTGCATCTTCCTCTTCATCTCTTCTCGTCGCTTCTCCCAGGCTTCCTCCTCCTCCCGCTCTTTCTCCTTTTTGGTCTTTTGCGACGACTGCGACGGAGCAGCCGGTTTGACCGGCGACGATGCTGAACCTGCATCTGCTGTCTTGTTGCGCGGTTTGACCGGTGAATTCTGGGTGTCCTGGGTCGGAGCATTGGGAGTCGGTGTCGGGAAATCACCTTGAGACTCGTCAGACCTCCCTTTACGCTTACCAAGCGGTCTAGTGGTATTCGGCGCTGGGCTGCCTTTCACAGGCGATACACTGCGCTTCTCCTGCTCGCTGGGGCTGGCCCTGTTTACAACATCAAGGTTGGAAGAGCTGGCATGTCCTCCTGCTGCGCTGGGGACAATGTCCTCATCGCTTCCGTACTCCTCGTCATCCTGGGTGGTCTCATGGGGCATCTCAAAGCTATCCTTCACTACGTCTGGTCTCGCCGGAGGCCGACTTTCCGAGCTCTTTGAAGGACCAGCCTGCGCACTGGACGAGGTCGGCATCGGACCAAGAGCATTGATGGCTGCTGCAGCCAGATCAGTTGGAGATGAGCGACGAGGAGGCGAAATATGACTGGAGTTGAGGAGCAATTGTGACAAGGGCGATATGAGGTGTTTCCCGATGGTCGTCAAAGGCTGTCTCGACTTGAGATCCCTAAAAGCGTTTCTCAGTCATACACTTGGATCACCTTGGAGGACAACTTACGTTGTGTTGAATGACCATGTGAAGTCCCAAGAGCGTATGACGAACAGCTTATCGTGAAAGTCGTGATCCTGGACTTCCAACACCAGCCCTTCCATCCCGGACCCGGGCCTCATTATCTCGTCGAGGCGATCGAGCGTATCCCCCGCTTGGGTCATCACGCTTCTTACATCCCTCTGACTATCCGATCGCAGAGCGGACGAGCTGTTGGTCCCGTATGTAGTCATGGAGGCGATTTCTGATAATCTTGCTGGAACGGAAGGCGCAGTGAGCGACTCGAAGTAAATACCACATAGATCGGTTGCCTATGACCCCACAAATAAGTACATGCTCCGACCTGGTATCAATGAAGAGACTGACCAGGAAGACATAGCCGGCCCTGTCGGGATGATGAGCGTACTTGAAGAGCCAGGCGGACGATCCAGAGCTTTGGCTCAGCCAGGGGGCATTGAGCAGTGCTTGATCATGTTTCTATTCGTTCATCAGCGCGCAAGCTCGGTCCTGGAGCCATCAGTGACTCACCTCTTCGTAGCTCGACATTATGGCCGTGATGACATGACTGAGGACAGTGAGCGGTGATTCGGCAAATCACTCGACCGAGGTAATTCTGAAATTCTGAAACGTCACTCGATCTCGGATGAAACGATACCATCACGCTTCCTGTTCATCATCGGCGCAGTCGTTCAGCATGACCAACACAGTCTGCACACACAGCGAACATGAGGCGTGTTGCTCACCCATGGCTCTCCAGCCCCCTTCAGGTTGAAGCCAACCTCCATGAGAACGAAATCGTTCTGACCATCACGCTTTGCGGATAACGGGATGGCGCGATATCTACCCACTCTCGAGGCAACCGAGCCTTCGAGCACAGCAGACACGCACGCTCAAGTCAGAGGATGGATGGAGAACATTACTTCGTTTAGCCCCTTCCAGCAAATCGACTATGGTTCCTACTCGACTGTTTTGGAATGGAGTTCTAGACCGTAAGTCCGAAGCGCTTGAATTTCCGTTTCCTGCCAGAAGGACGGGCAACGCTGACGGGAAGTGTTTAGAGATCTGCTGCCCATAGTGCTGGAGGTGATCAAGAAGCGATTGGAGCAGAAGGGCATAGGGGGCGATAAGGTGCGTACCAACACGTGGTCTTACTGCAATCTTGCAGATTGCTCACTATGCAATCTCTCAATAGGCAATCATACTCGCTCAGGTATTACCCACCAGCGCCCTGCTCACCCTCGTTGATCCGCTCAAGAAGCTCGCTACCCCGCCCGAAGACTCCCCTCACACTTTGCACACCAACATCGCCTCCCATCTGCTCAGCCAGGCGGAGACCCTCAAAGCGGACAACGACAAGGCAGACCTCGAATTCAAGTGGAACGCCTGGGCAGAGGTATATGGCAAACCGAGCGGTGAGCACCAGTTTCCGCCCCTGCCCAAAGAGGTGGAATGGGGGATGTGGGGGCTGGTCCCTGTGACTCCGGAGCAATGGTGGACCGTGCCGAAAGAGGAGGCCGAGGATAAGGCCTAGGCAACATCGTTACTATCGCGCTTGTCGCAGATCCAGCTTGCTGGCCTCAACCTGTCCTGTTTGATGGAATTCATTCTCATCCGCATGGAGACCAGAGAGAAGGTGAAACATCGCTGCTTCTGATCTCACTCAGAACCACTGGACGCCATTCTGAGACGTTTGATCTTGAATGATGGTGGATCGCTTCTGGTGATCAAAGTGATAAGCTTCGTAATGAGTACTACCTCTGGCTTACGGCTGAAACGTTTTCTGACCTTCTCCATTGCACATCCTTTCGCCCGCTTCAAACCCTTCGACATCAACTCTCTCACAATCAGCTGTGAGAGTTTATATGGCTCACTGTATAAATGGTCTGACGACTATGACAAGGTGGTCTTCGTATGTCCCGCGGTTAGAACGACATACACTGCAAGTGGTGTGAGCTAACAACTGTAAACGGCAATTGACCCTCGCAACATGGACCCAGAACAAGACCAGCTACCTATCCCAGTCGAGGACACCCTGGAATCTGCTTACGGCCAACACGGGGTCATCGTCGTCAACCACGGTGAGACGACCGGGACGCTAGGCGTCCGGCTCCTGACTAGATCCTTGGACCCAAGTCGACCCAGCGCTCTGTGTTATTCGATCGAATATAACAACATCACCGCTATCGAAGAGTCTCACCCGAATCCAATCCTTGCCAACGCTATACAGTCCCGGGTGCAGCAAGTGTCCCGTCTGACTGATGATCAGAAACCGGGCTATGAGTCGGAGCAGAGGAAGTTGGATGATCTGTCCAAGTACATACTGGGGAGGTACGAGACAAAAGGATGGACGGAGGAGGATACGCACAGTAAGGAGTATTGGGATGATCTGTGGGCATCTCTCGACCGAGGTGACAAGCTCCCTTAGCTGGATAAAGCTGATTAGCTAGATGTGGTTCGAGTGAGCTTCTACCTGGGATTGGGGATATGTATGCGTCGGTGAAGGGTCGAGACGCGTTTCTTCCACCAGGTACTGCGTCAAATTTGACGGGGTGGACCAGTCCTCCCAGGTTGATGGCCTTCCTTACCTCGCTTACAACCAACGTCTCTCCTTTCTACCATCAGACCAGCTATAACACTGGGGGTCATCCCCATGCGAACCATCCTTTCGTCTTCGCCTCCGAGTTCTCGTTTGCGGTCACTAGTCCACGACGTCGCGATGGGTCGGAGCACTCGCCCCACCCACTCGCAGACCCAATACACGTTCATCTTGAACACCTCAACCTGACCCAAATTTGAAAACCTGCTCTAGATCGACTGGACACGATCGTCAACGTGATCAACCAATCATGTCAGACTATGAATATCCTAAGTACGCCGGCGGGTATGACTCGGAAGACGAGTTGCCGCAGCACACGCGCTGGAAGGTAACCATTCACGCTAGCGGCAACGGCGAGTTCGGAGAGGTCACCTGCGATTCAGAGGCCGAAGCGCTGTCTGTCAAGCTCTTTGTCGAGGAGATCCCAAGTGATCCGGGCCCGACTTGGCAATACGGCTTCACAATGGATGGACACTCCCTAAAGCAGGAAGAGGACCTCACGCAAGCCCTGCTATCGTCGTTGATCCACCGAACCAATACGATCAGAAAGCGATCAGTTGAACACCGCCATTCACTTGAGGTCGAAACCAAACAACTGGACATGTTCCAGAAGATGCTGATGTCTGAATACGAGCAAGGAAAGATACCGACCGAGGACGATATCTACTATTATGGTGACTGGGAGGAGATGTGGAAGTTGATCGAGGGTGAATCCGAGCCCGATCACCCAAGCTTCGCTGGCTGGAATGCCGGTGCTGCACAGCCGCCAGTGCTTGCACCGGAGCCTCAGCCAGGTCATTCGACGGCAGCGATTGACGTTGACACAGGTATGACGGAGCGTGACCCAGACGGGGACGAAGGGGAGGTGGACAGCGACGCAATGGACACGTCGTAAGCCCCAGATGCTGTCGAAGACACACAGAGACAGCACAGTTGCCCTAGATATTCTGTGAGGTGAGAGAGAGGTGAATTGAGTTTTTGTAGGCTCGTAGGGGAAATCAATATCATGAAGGAGTACAGCGAGGTGATTCTTCTCACTGTCACAACAGTCGCAGTTACAGGCGTCTTGTTTATTATGCTGACCCAACTCCTGCTCCCTCCATCACGAGCATATTGATTTTGCTGACGAGTACTTGTACAGCTTTACACTTCACTCCTGTGTTTCTTTCCAGCTCCTTCATTTGTCTTGATCATCGTGTATCACTTCTCTTTCAGTTTCACTTCTGTCACTTCTGTCCCAGATGCACACCTAGCCCTGCTGCCGAAGGATCCGTAATAGATTCCAACCTCTTCCTCTTCTTCAAAGCGTGTTCCCAATCTCGTCCTGCATCGTGCAGTCTGGCCGTTTCCTCCAGCCGTCTCTGGTGCCCGTCGCCGAGTGGCATGATCATAATGTCGTGCTCGGCATCGTAGAATGTCTCGTCTCGCCCGTCTTTGTCGACGAATAGGCCAGTGGGGGTGTAATTTGGCGCGTTGGGGGTGTGATGAACAGTTGACCATCTCCGCCATATTCCCCACCAATTCGTGTCCCCCGCTTCGCCAAGTAAGCCGACTACCAGTAAAGAGGGTATAGCCTGGGCGAGATGGAACACGATCGATGATTGTACCGGTGTCGAAAAGGTATACGAGCCGACTTGAAGTAAGCGGAGGTAAGGGAGTTGTGACAATGGCTCGACGATCGTCGTCTGGCGAAAAGGTGTCAATGGACAGGGTGGAGCATACTTGCTGAACACTCACAAAGCTCTCAAACGTGGTCTCATGGGTGACTTTCGACTTTCTCAGCGGTCTGTCCAAGAAAAGCTCCTTAATTCCACCAAAGGTCTTGACCATCTCTGCCAGAAACTCATTTCCCCAACCCCTGATAGGTCCACAGAGCATCAAACTGACTTTCTCCGCCTCCTCTCCAATCGGAGGTTCCCTCAGGCTCAGCTCCTGACACGCTGCGATGACGTCTTCCTGGTGCATCTCGTCCAGATCCGCATCCAGAACCAAGAAGCTGAGCCTGTGTGCATGTCTGAGTAGGTGGAGTGTGGAGACGAATGTCGATGTCTGGGCGAAAGAACGGTATTCGTTGGGTGGGGGAGCTCGTTGTCGCCAACCAAAAGAGCGGAGCCTGCTGGTCAGAGGAACGGGTTGGAATGAATTGCCATTATAGACCGCCAGTGACGCAGCATTCTCCGTGAATGACATGGTTGACATTGCTGATGGAGAGGCCGGAACAGTGGGAGGTGGAATGGCGAATGTAGATGGATGAGGGATTAAGGAGCCAAATAGTAATGCCAGAGTCGTATCGTCTGAAGCATCGGCAAAGAACGAGATGTGATTGAGGGATGGCAGACATTGGATCAACCGGCTGATCAAGGTCGACTCTGACCAACAAGTTCGTAGGATTTTGGCGGGTGGTAATGAGGGAGTGCTAGAGCTTGGATCACCGGGAGGTACATCGGCTTCGTCAGAGTCAAACATGCTAAGATCTATGATAAGGGATCTGTTGGAGCAAGACTGTCAGCTAAAGCTCCTCTGCCCATCCCAAGGATGTGTATCGATTCATGATCATCACTCACCTGACATAGCGTGCCCACCCATCTCTGTTCGCCAGTACGGTCTCCACATGGCGGATTGTTGGGGTCCTAATACACCTGAATAACACCACCCTGACCTCCCTCCTGATTTTGCGACACACTGATCCAAACTCAATCACAGAGTACAGATCATCTTGCCTCTCCTCATGCATGTCCACTGTCGAGAAGATTCCCCAAGCTGATGGAAGTCGTCTCAGCGTTTCTGTTTGGCGGCACCTGACCTGCGGTCACTCACTCAGTCTGTCCTGTTGCGATAATTCCATTGGGTCGTATATATGCAATGCAATGTTCCGTATCACTTCTTTAGGCAAATCCAGAAGACCTGGAGGTCTCCTGCTTGAGCTGCTGGGTTCCATAATGTCGTCCATGCTGATGAGAATCGTTTGATGGGAAAGCGAGTTGACATCAACGGTCTTTGGGAAGAGATTTGACCGAAGCAGGTCTCTCCCGTTTCACGGACTGCAGCACGGATGCCTGGCGGTGCGTATGCCGAAAGGGTGGTGTGTTCTCTCTATCGTATCGATGACTGCGCCCAGTGTCAACAGCCTCCCTTGACGACGTTACTGCATGCGGTCAGTGGGGAGTGGGTGTAGATCACGTGAGTGAATTGCAGAGCGGTGAAACAGGCACGGCTCGAGCGATGCGTCGATTGCCGGACGCGAGACGCTCGCACCAGATCTCGTTCGGCACCCGCCGAGATGGCACCCTAGTAGAGTCTTTCAAGACGGTTGCATGTGTCCTCTTGAGCTGAAACGACTGATTGCACGAGCTCGTCTCATGTTGGACTGACGAAGCAAGGTCCAACCGAACGAACAAGATCAGCTTGATCCAGCGCCCGTGAACAGCCGTGAACGGTCGTGAGAGACACCGGTGCGTTATTACGGCAGCACAACGCGACCCAACTTTAAAAGGCCTCCACCGCCGCCACCCACGTGGAATTGGTTCCATTCCCCGCCTGAGCCTTAATTCCTCCCCCCGGTTCTGAGCTTCTGGCGCCAACCCCCGCGGCCGCGCGATTCCCTCCCTTTGTCCGTTGTCATCGTCGTCATTCGAACCGGTGCACCTTTGGAAAGAAACAACAGAGGCTGGACATTCGGTGAATCACTTCACAACATCGTCCCATTCATCAACATCCCCTCCACTCGCTGCTCGTAATAGTCATCGTTGGATCAACATACACCCGCGCCACTGCATCGACGTTGTGAGATAGCCCTTTGAACGCCAATACTACCACAGACAACGACCGCTTCCGCTCTCGATAGAACAACCTTAGACAACATGGCTGAGAAAGAACCAGGTCAGTAGATCCGCCAGCATGGTGAAGAAGAGTTGGAGAAGTGGATCCACTGGAGCGATTGGAAACGTGCATTCGTGTCTCATCACCAGACGTCTGGCTTGGACCCTCCAACGGACGCGTTCCCTTGTCTATTGGAAAGCTGCAGCGCGTTCTGAGGCAGATTGCTGACTTGACCTCTCCACTAATCTAGGAGCCGACGTCCCGGCCGAGCAGAAAGCAGGATGGACCAGCTTCATCAAGTCACTCGCTCATATGACCGGCGATCTGTCAAGTATGACCGCGCCACCCTGTAAGCCGATTCGCAAACTACGTGCAATACGGATCAGCAACTGACCCCGATGTCTCCCATCCGTAGTCATCCTCTCCCCCGTCTCCCTCACAGAATTCCCTGCATACTGGTGCGAGCACCCTGATTTGTTCGCTGCGATCTCGGCTGGGGCCACACCACAGGACCGAGTGGAACGGGTTCTGAAATGGTTCATTGCGACATTGAAGGGACAGTACACCGTGAGCGATATGGCCTAGTCACCAGGATATAAGCTCAAATGACTTTTGCAGACCAGAAACGAGAAGATGGGATCTGAGAAGAAGGTGACTGGAACGAATCTTCGCATTGTGTCTGTTGGCTGACGAGCGTCGTAGCCCTTGAACCCAGTTCTCGGAGAGCTATTCTACGGAACTTGGCCAGACGCCAACGGTAGAGGCGAGACCGTTCTGGTCGTGGAGCAGGTCTCGCACCACCCACCTGTCACGGCTTAGTGGGTTGCCTTCCCGAAACCGTGGCATGTGTTGACCATGTCTCAGCTTCATCGAGAACAAAACTGCCGGCGTCTCTCTGCAGGGACACTCGGGTCAGAAGACCTCGTTCTCTGGAACATCGATCAACGGTGAGTATTTTGGCTGGAGCAGATTGGAGAGGGATGTTGACAGGACGTTTCACAGTCAAGCAGTCTGGTCATGCCCTGCTGACGGTCAAGCCGAGATCCGGAGGCCAGGAGACATACCTCATCACATTGCGTGAGTTTGCAGCCGAAAGGTACACTTCATCCGCTGACTTAGGAATAGCCGCCCTTCGGATCGAGGGTATCGTCTGGGGATCGCCTTACGTCGAGTTGACCGACAAGAGCGCCATTCAGAGCAGCACCGGCTTCACCGTGGCCGTGAGTGGTAGCCCTATCTTGCCCCTACATGAGTGCCGATGCTGACTACTTCCAGATCGAGTACAAGGGCAAAGGCTACTTCAGCGGAAAATCGCACACATACAAAGCTTCGCTGTCTCAGGGATCAAAGACTCTGCAGTCTTACGAGGGTCAATGGACCGGAGTTTCCACCATCGGCGGCCACAAGGGTCCCGTGTTCCTAGACACCTCTGCTCCCAAGGAGGAAGTGGTCGTCAAGCCAATCACCGAGCAGGGCGAGTGGGAGTCTAGACGTCTTTGGGACAAGGTTGCCCGGGGCATCAAGTCTGGAGCCTACGATGACGCTGCCAAGGACAAGACCAGGATCGAGGTAAGCATACCGAGCTCGAGCCAGGCTCCGTTTAGTTCTTGCGCTGACAATTCACCTTAGAACGAGCAGCGACAAAGACGAAAGGACGAGGCGGCGGAGGGCACCAGCTGGAACCTCCAGCGGTTCAGCTACGTCGAGTCGGACCCAGAGTACCAGAGGCTCGCGGATCTGCTACACGACAAGCTCACCCCAGCTCACGAGGACGCATACGTATTCAAGGGATAAGCAGCGATACAAGGGACGACACCACGATCTGGCCTTCCAGACATTTGGTTTGAACTCGGCTGGTTGGCCAGATATCATATTTGTGGTATATATAGGTAATTGTACGATGCATGTCATGTGAAGACTGATCGGAGGACTGCGGACTTACACTACTGAGCGCTTTGAAGCTCAGGGGGAGCAGGCTAACCAATGGTATCACCACAAGCGTTAATACCCCCGTCTCGCGGCCTTCGCATCAGCCTTCTTCTCCTCTTCGAGGAATTTCTGCCGATAAAAGTCTTCTTGGTAGTCGACGGTACTCTTGGTAGCAATGACAGTCTCTTGGCCATCTCCACTCGTCACTTCGACATTTGACGCGAGCATGCTTCTTGCGCGAGCGAGATCATCTTCCGCGCCGCTCCTGGCTGGCCTGGTGGGCCTGGTGGTGGGCTCTGAGGTCTGGCCACTATGTCAGCTAATGGTATCACTGGGGAAGGAAAATCAGAGACACTACCTACCTCAGCTGCGTTTGCAGGCGCACCCGACCTCGTGTCTCGCGTCGTTTGGTGGAGGACCGCCTTAGGTCGTATCTTTTTTGGGGCCCTTGTACTGCCGACCTCGGAAGGTTCAGGGGTGAAGATGACCGAGGAGGCAGCGCTCGAGGCCACGCTCGATTCGGGCGTGAGTTGCCTCACAGTCGTATCGGACTCGTACTCTTCGTTGCCCGTAGGTGTCATCGCAATGATTGTTGAAGTTGAGGTGGTACGAGAAAATATGTTTGGTGGTTTGTATCAGCAGACGACAGAACGCCCTGCTCATGCTCTTATACATTAGCCCGCCTTCGCTCGAGGTATGCTTGCTGCTATGCTGAATGGATGTCATCACGAAGTCGGACTCGAGTCAGTCGTGCTCAAACACGTATCAGCTCCAGCTCCTTTCGCTTCGATCGCGAAGCAATTGAGAGCCGCTCAGCTTGGGCGCTACAAGGCGCGAAATGCGCTACCAATCTCCACCCCAAGTAGGTCATGATAACGGTACAAGCGAGGACGGCTGCCTCCGCGTACATGTCGTTGTATATATATGACCGTCTCAAGACCGCTCATGGCGACCAGTAGTAACTCCAACGTCCATCGACTAGCTCAATCCATTGGCCCTCATGCCAAATGCCCTATAGACGATCGGTAGCTGGCCCGCATTTGCCCCTTCGACCTCCAGCTCGTAACTCTCGATGGTCCAGTCATATACCGGCCTCGGCCTCTTGCCATCCATCTTAGCCCCCAAGAGTAGCTTGTCGACTTCTTCGCAGATACCCCTCAGGCGCTCCTTGTCCTTTCTCTCATCGTTCGGGTTTCCCGTATGGCCGAGAGGGGGCAATCCAGGCAAGAACAAGGCTGCCTCGTCGTCCCCGATCAAGATTGGCAGAGTGGCCGCTTCGCTAGCGGTGGGTCCTGATTTCGGTTCCTCCAAGATGGCAACAAATCGGTATCGCCATTCGGCATCCTCCAACTCGGTATCTTTACACTTCTTGCAGTACATCGAGGTAATCCTATCTCCCTCGTTAGCCTCAGCCTTTCGTCATTTTCGAGTTGCTGACACGCACTGCTTTTTACACCGTTTGCAGTGCTTCTGAACGTAGGAGTCGCCAGCTTTGAAAGACCGAGCATGAATCGACTTCACCCTGGCTTGGAGTTTGAATCGATTGGGGTGCGTCGAGTTGGTCAGAATGTCTTTGATTGTGGAGAATGGGTGACAGGTCGGATCGTCGTGTATCGTGGCAATATACCTGGCGAAAACGAGGTCGCTGTTGGGTTGAACACCAGACCCGGGCGCCGCTGGCAGTTCTCCTTTTTTGAGAAGGTTGAGGCGTCTGTGAATCACGCGCGATCAGTCCATGGAACCCAACGTGCCGGTGCGCAAAGGGCAGCGATACTCACGTATTGATCTGCTGGACTTCGTAATGGTCCCTCGACACCAACTCGAGCTTTTTGTTCTTCCAGCCCTTCTCCTTCTGCTCACTTGTCACCATCTCCGACCATATCAACTCCAATCCGCCATCGTATCGCGTACACCTCATATTCGCGATTTTGAGCACATTGCCTTTCACGAGCAGCTTGATCACCTCCTCTGGCGGTTCATTAAAGATCGACAGTTTGAATAGTCCATTGGGAGGGAGCTTGACCTCGGATTTTGGCAACTCGACCTGTATGTCGTGGTAGTTTCTTAGCGTGTCCGCCGACAGCGTACCATCGGTGATGTACAGTTCGACCGCCGGAGTGTAAGGCCGGTTCCATACGACAGACATGATCTGAGAGCGACACAGATTAGCTGTAAGGTCCTGCTTTTGGGCATGAACACCTACCTTCACGTAGGCATCGAAGTATCGGCCCTCCGTTACCTGACTCAGCAACATTCGCTTCCCTTGAATGCTGGGAGTCAGAGCTGCTCGACTTTGTTGATGTCCCCGTCCCTCATCGATGTAGCCGATCGACGAGTCGACGTGAGCAGCAACTTCACCAGTAACCATCATTTTCCACCACTTGTCAAACGTTTTCATCCTCTCCTTTTCCTCAATCGAGAGTGGGGGATCCATGCGGTCAAAAGAGGATTTCCACCGATCGCTGGTGAGAGTAACCCAACAGACCTCAGGGCGGCTGGCTGCGTTGCCCTTTGGCTTGTTTTCATACGGCTTCACCTGAAAAGAACATTAGAAGTTGGACCACTAGAATGGGCAGTTGCTCACTTTGATCTTCCGGAACATGATTGGTGTGCCGGGCTGGAGCCTCGATGGCAGCTCATCTTCAGCCTTCCTGAAGATTGTCACCACCATATCTTCCCCTTCTTTCCCCGGAGCGTGTGTTTCCGGATCGCCTATAACCACATTGATGAGGAAGTCGCCGCCCTTAGTCTGCTTTGGCGGATCAGGCTCTTTGACGACACAGCCCATCACATTGACTATGTAGCCGTCGGAAATGCTCAATCGGTTGTACTGAGCGCCATTCTTGGTCGGAGTCAGCGTAGCGAACCCGTTGAGCGAGCTAATGGAAGACTTACCGATGCCGTGAAGGGTTCCAACAATGCCTTCACATCAGCCTCCAGTCGGTGTCGCTGTTGCTCCTGCTCCCGCAGCCGTGCCTCTGCTGCTGCTTTGACTTTAGCTTCAGCCTGCCGTCTGAGAACGACGCGCGGATCGCTTGGTCCGGCTCTCGGTTCATCAGGAGCCCTTTGCTTTGCGGTCGGCCTTTGTTCAGAAGACGGTGCTCGAGATCCAGGCGAATCGATTTCCATCTCGCTACCGTCTCGTGAAGGCCTGGCTCGTCTTGTATGTGCGACTGGACTGGTGGGCGGTTGACTACTCGAGGGAGGCTCGGCTGAACCTCTTGGGCTGGAATTCGAGTGATTCGGTGTGCTTCGCTTTCGAGGCGGCCTCGATGCAGAGCTGGTATGGGCATCGGGCAGATCGTCTTCGGAATCGGGGTCCTCCAATGCGGGTTTGGCACGCCTTTTGATCGCAAACGTGGGTCGAGAACTCGTAGTGAACCCAGCTGAGACGCTTGAGCCGGCAATTTGGGCACTCGGCATCCTTTGCTCTCGTGATGGCCTTTGTGCAGAAGTGGGCATTCGGGTGTCCCTCGAAGCGATGCCGATTTCGCTATCAACAGACATAGGTCTGTTTCGCTTGGCGGGTTTTGGACTGGCGGTCGGTCGAGTTTTGGAGCTGGACCCAATCGAAGTGCTTGCACCCGCAATTGATTCTCTCTGCACTGTTCTGTCTCGTGATGGCCCTTTTGCGGAAGTGGGCAGTCGCGCATCGTTCTGGTCATCTCCGATTTCGCTATCGACAGACACAGGCCTGGTCCGCTTCGCGGGTGCGACTGGACTGGCGGTAGGTCGAGGTTTCGAGGTGGACCCAGTCGAAATGCTCGGTCCCGCAATCGATTCCCTCTGTATCCTTCCCTCTCGTGATGACCTTTGTGCAGAAGTGGGCAATCGGGCTTCACTATGACCGTCTTCCATTCCACTGTTTCGCGATGCGCGTCTGATCTGCTCCGTGTGTGGACCGTTTCGACTGGCGCTGGATCGTTCAATCGAGGTGAACCTAGCTGAACCGCTTGGACCGGCGACCCCTTCACTCGGGTTTCTTTGCTTTGATGGCGGTAGCCGAGAAGTAGAGGGTCTTCGGGGTTGAGGTAGCTCGTCTTCCGTGTCGGTAACCTCCAGTACAGGTCTGACTGTCTTGGTGCGAGACACTGCGCTGGCTGAGGCTGTGTTGATCGAGGGTGTAACATTCTCGGTGAGCTCAGCCTCGACCATGCTCGACTCCCTGTTCTCCTCCTCATCATCCGATGTCATCTTGGCCGCAGGTCTGTCTTCGTCGCCGTTCGCTGAATGATCGGATGGCCAGGATGCACTGTAGTGTGGCGAGGACGAAAGGGGAGGGGCAAACCCGAGAGGATCGTACATTTCAGGTAAAGTAGGCGTCTCTGTCGGCTTAGTAGGTTGAATTTCGTTGTCCAAGTCCAACTCTCGTTCAGGAGATCTAGAAGGCGAACCAAGGTGCATTTCCGGGGTAGTGATCTGTAAGGCATTCGAGTCCGTCGAGGGTCCTGGTTCGGATATCTCGGGCATACTTGTGCGATTGACACGTTTAGTCCTTTTTTGAGCCCCTAGACCTGGATCGCTTGGCCCCGACAAGTCGATGACTTTGGGCCTTTTGATGTCGTCCCGACCGAATGTGACTGGCAGGGTAACGTGGGGTTCGGCGTTGGCATCGCGAGGCCGCTTGGAGCTCGAAGCAGATGGGAAAGTGTCCATGGGTCGAGGAGCAGAGTCGGCGTTCCTCTGCGCTGGAGGGGGTTTGGTGTAGCTGGTAAGAGCATGTGCGGTGATAGGGCGATAGCCGGAGTTTCCAACTGGCTCCTCTTCCCGTCGAGGCTGGACAGGGCTCGGCACGTCGCTCATCGGTGTGGGATATGTCTCGCATCTACGTTGTCGCGGCGCGGGCGGTGGAACCTCATCACCACTGGCCGATGACTCATACCAAGCGGGAGGTCCGCGATGGAGTTTCGAGTCACGGTGGGATGTTTTGGGTGGTTGAAGAGCGAAGAGCTGAAACGTTTCATTGGTTTTGAGGTTGTGAAAATCCCTTTCACCGGCACCCTGCAGCTCTACCACCGTCGTCGGTCCCTCTATATTGACTTTGCTCACCACCAACCCACTCAAGTCGATTTGGAGCTGAGGGCGGAGCCGGATGAGGCTCTTCAACATCGCTTTTCGTTCCGTAAGATGTTGGAGAGTTGCCGTGTCCGGGCATTTGAAATTCTCGCCTTGTTCGTTTCTGTATGGCTTCCAGTCACAGTGTTCTGGCTCGATAGGCTGGACGACGAAAGTGAACCTGCACCTCCTGTACTCTCCCGGTCTCGCTGGGACATAGTCGTTTGGAGCCTGCTCCGCTTCTGGCACCCAACTCTTGATCAGGAACTTGATATACACAGGGCCGCACTTCCGACCGCTCCTATCAAGAGGAGGCTTCACATCCCCTTCCATTACCCCACAAAGCGTGCCGATTAGGTGATATCCATCCAGCTGGGTGCCATCGACCAGCTGGGCCGAGGATAGGGGTCGGGTCGAGTCGGGAGCACCTTGAGTCATGTCGACCAGTCTTACAGTGTCAAGACCATATAAGGCCGGCTGAAGGCGACCTTTGGGCTAGCTGGGCCCTGTCGCCGGGGTCATGTTGTCTAGAGTGTGAACATGAGATTGATTTTGGCACAGTCGCGTCTCGTCTCGCGATTTGACTGCAGCTTGCCCGTCCAGTCAGTGAGTCAACTGAGATCGCGTTTCCGTCGGAAAGGAAATGTTCGCTATATAGCTGGCGGCGGTCGCCGCTTTCATCGGGCTGACCGGAGTTGTCCGGCCCACCGTGCGCCGTAGCGTGCATGTCTGTCGCATGGCAATCGCAATCGCATCCAGCAGCGATAACAACATCCTATAAGAGAGACAAGGAGGGGTGAGAGTCTGCGGTGTTGACAGTAGTCACATCAAGTCAAGAAGCAGAGAGGTCGCAGATTCCCATGTCCCCTTCGCCATCCCGACAACCGCTACTTCCAGTCGTAGAGGGAGGCAAGATGTCGTCGGCAGGGAGGTTGAGCTGGCAGTCTGAAGGAGGGAAGCGGATGGCAACTTTTGCAGCTGCAATCGTCGTGGCTCTGGCAAGGTGAGTGAAGAAGGAGTTTCCGATTTGGATCGGCACTGATCGTCTTCACTGCCAGTGGCTCGAATTATGTGGGTGGCAGACAGCGATGTCGGGATTCAGCTGATGCGACCGTTGACAGGGATTCTCGGGTTAGTGGTGAAGAGAAAGACTGACTGAGTAACTTGGACTGAAGTAACTATCTAGCCTACGCGCCCCAACTAGCTTCGAAGCTGCATCTGTCGTCTACACAGATCAATATGGTCGGCTTGGCCGGCAACTTTGGCGTGTATCTTACGGGACCACTGTGAGCTACATATTTTTGTCCTGAACCCTGGTAGCTGACCCAGATTGGAACGCAGATGGGGCAAGATGGTCGACGCAAAGGGCCCTAGACTGTGAGTTTCACCCTCGGCTAAGTGATGGCCGCATTCTGAGTGGTTCGTCAGTGCTCTTATGCTGGGTGGATGCTTTGCATTTACAGGCTACGCCATCGTTCACGCGTTCTACGTGGGAACGATACCTATAAGACCGGCGGATGCGGCGAAGTCGGACCCCGTCTCATCATTCAACTTTCTTTTGCTGGGTATTGCAATGTTCATGACTGGTAATGGAGGCTCGGCTGGCCTCTTCGCCGCGGTCAACGCTACCGCCAAGTCATTCCCCGACAAGACTCGGGCATCAGCCACTGGAACCGTTCTCTCCGGTTTTGGTCTCAGCGCATTCTTCTTCAGCGCAGTCGGTCACCTTGTCTCTGGCGGAGATGCAGGTGGTCTTCTACTCTTATTGACGTTCGGCACTGGTCTACCGATCTTCATCGCCAGTTTCATCGTCCAGCCAGTACCGCCATCCAACTCAGACTATCGGGCTGTGGACGGCGAAGATCAAGATGCAGGACCAGAATCTAGTCTCCTGATGGACGGAGAGGATACCCATGGGTCCAACACCGGACCTCGGGTGACATCGCTCGATCTGGCCCGATCTCGATCACCCGTCCCGTTGCCTCGCGGACGCTTGCACCTGCCCCACCTGAATGAAGAGGATGGTGCGCTGCAGCAACCCAAGACACATACAAGGTCAACATCACTTGCCTCAGTGTCGCCCTTACACCTCGCGTACACTCCGCGGGATCTGGCAATGTCGGTGGACTTTTGGACACTCTTCACCATATTGGCTGTGCTGTGCGGCACCGGTCTGATGTACATCAATAACGCTGGTACAGTCGCTTTGGCTCTAGCGCGGGACGGCAAGGTCGAGTATGATGTAAAAGTGGTTAGTGCCTGGCAGGCCAAGCAGGTCGGCACGGTCAGCGTGTGGAACTGCGCAGGTCGGATTCTAGGAGGTGGGTCTTGCCATGAAGCAACATCCAGACTTGGCTGATTGGACACACAGGCATATTCTCCGACTTTTGCAAGACGCGCTTCAAGATGCAAAGGGTGAGCAAGCGTCATCAAGATCCTCGCTAACATGGTTGTAGATATGGTTCCTGCCAATCGTAGCGTTCGGGTTCGTCGTCTCGCAAGCAGCCGCCATCTCGACCACCCAAGTCCAACATCTCTGGATCGTGTCAACCTTGTTGGGTCTCTCTTATGGCAGCTTGTTCAACGTTCTGCCAATGCTGGTCCTCGAGTGGTTTGGGATGAAGCATTTCAGCCAGAATTACGGCTGGATGTGTATAGCCCCCGTGATCGGGGGAAATATCTTCAATATCCTATTTGGCAGGGTTTACGACTCGAATACTGTGGGAAGAATAGGCGATCAGGTCGAAGAGGCGTTGAACGTCGTTCGAAGCCTGGTCGCCAGAGCAGGGTCTGGCGTCCCTGATGGTTCCGTTCACGACTGTGAATGAATCCGAAAGCATGAAATGTACGTGTCAGCTAACGATGCTAGGCCTGATTGGAACCGCCTGCTATTCGTCCGCTTTCAAGTTATCTCTCCTCGCTTGCACAGCCGCGTTCATTCTTAGCATCATCGCGGGCGTTCGTCGTGAAAGGCTAAGGAAGACGGCCAAACGGAAGTGAGTAGGTCGTGGGATTATCAAGCCAGTGCTAACGTAGCTCGCAGCCTCCGCAGTTCTGTCAGCGAGCCTAGTGCGACAAGCTAGAACATCGTACCTGCTTTGATAGATGCATTTGGATGAAACTGATATGTTTGTGGAGACACTTTTACAATGTGTACAATCCGACTACTTTCTCTTCTCTTACAACTGATCTTGTTTGGACACCCTTCACTTGACCTCGTCCACCTCCATCTTGACACTAGGCTCATCCTTCACCAGATCACTAACCACTGATCCCGCCCTACTAGCTCTCGCCGACGATGGAACTGTTCCAGATCCCCAGAGGAAAGATGTATTGGGATCCCGAGGGTATACTTCTGTGGCTACACCTAGAGCACCAGTACCATGATTGCTGGGACCGGTGGTGACGTCCCTCGTCATATTGGACACCATTCCCGCTATACCTGGTGCTGAAGACGGAGGTGGGTAAACATCTGGGACAGCTCGAGTTATGAGCAGACCCGTGCCTCGTTGACCCGCTGGTACTCTGACGCCAAGAGCGGTAGGCTGTGCGTCGGGCATTGTGCTGTGCTGGAATTGGTGTTGATGTTGGAATTGGTGCTGATGGGTCGATGGACCGGAAGTAGTGGCAGTAGTGGAAGACGACGACCAGCTTGGGGCTACGCGAAGGACGTTTGATGGCGAAACAGCGGCATGCGCGGCGAACCTAGGATCCCTAAAGCTGCTGCGGTACTTGCTGCCTTGGCCTTCAATCCACGATGACTGTCGTCGATGGAGTTGTTGTTGTTGCTGCTGCTGTTGGTATTGATGGGGACTGTTCAGCAAGGGTCGTGGTTGAGGCACGGGGGAGTGTCGAGCAGAGGCTGGTGGAGAGGGATGAGGCGTGCCTCTGGCTGAAGAAGTGGGGAAGCCTTGACCGGTATGTTCGCTGCTGAGCTGTCGCGGCTGAGGTTCGGGTGATGCGACCAGACTGGGCTCGGGGGGCGAGCGAGCTTGGTGATGGGAGTATTTGCCCAGATGGTGGGGGTGGTCCGGAACCGAGCATTGCTCGTCGCTCTTTGTAGTGTAGACGCAGACTTTCGAGAAGATGCTTTCTGGCGGGGGTGTTGCCTCTCTAGACCTTGCCGACCGGCGAGGGCTCGTGGGCGAAAAGCTGAGATCCACTCCCTCCCTGATATCTCCGAACCGATCACTAGCCCTAGGTGTCGTTGCTCTTGATGACCTGTGAGGACCCCCGCCGGAGATGTATACTGGCTCGGGCCATCCTGACAGTGCTACCATGTAAGGTGCAGGCCGGCTATATGTTGATCCGGACGATGTCATCGATGTCATACTCCCCTTTCGCGCTGGCGATGATAGGTCGTTGGGAGCGGACATCGAGGACCCCGAGAAGACCGCCTGGGTTGCTTCGGCTGTGCTTTTGATGTCGAGCTGCGTGTCGAGTAGGACGATGTATGATAGATCGATAAACGGTCGGCCGGTCAAAGCGATACGACGAAAAGTGTTGAACGGGATCAAATGTGTACTCGAGGTCGGTTGCTTCGGATAAGATCTTGACTGATTAGCGTGTGGTGGTTGTCGCCTCGCCTTATAGCTGTGGACACGTCGATGGGAGACAGATGACCGAGCGCTATGTGGACTCCAGGATGGTGATAAGGATGTGAGGTTGTGACAGGACCCCCTTCCCACTTGCCAGTGCCTTGTATCATTGCCCCATCGCCATCGATGCTCTCGCACTCTCTTTTGCCGGGTATTGTCAATTTTTGGTATTCCGAGAATTAGCACTTTCGGAAGAGACGCTTAAATTCATTAGGCGCATCTCCTCTGCCGCTCCCCCTTTCCTATAGTCAGCCCGCCTCCTCCGCCGGAATCCAAATGGGCCGACGATCATGCCCGTCGTGCCCGAACAGCGAGCAGCGAGACCACCGGCAACGCTAAATTGCTTACCCCGTATCTGATCTCTGCCCCTTCTGCCACATCGCCATCGTCCAAGGGATTCTCCGATCACCCACGATTGGATACATCTATCAACACACTGCCACATCTATCAGATTCTCGAATGTTGCGAGCTTTGATACTCATCGGAGTCCACCAGCCAATCTAACCCCTCAAAACACATGTCCAACGAAACGCTTGGTGGCAGGAAGGCCAGGCGCTCGCCTCGCACGCCTCGTCCAACGCGACAATGAGTCTCGAATGCGTATCACCTATACCCCGTACTGCTCGATACGCGTAAGACGACTACGAACACAAAGGAACACCCGTGTTGGACATGGAAAGACATGCTGAAGATCCATTCAAGATGACTTCTGACGATCTTTTGTGTTGACTTATGACGATCAGGCGTCTGGGATCTGGCGTTCGACATGGGTATATCATGATCCAAGAAGAGTGGATCAGATATTTCACCCCCGCCACCTCTGTTTATCTGATTTCCGACCTTTGCTAATTGAAGACAAGAAGACCAACATGGATCTCGACCGCTCGAACCCGACCACAGCAGTGGCACAGTTCGAACACGATGGAGACGGTCAGCAATCTGTGTACAGTGGCTCAGAGGACGGTGTAGAGGAGGTTCTTCGTTCGGACCCTCTCAAGCTCCCTCCGATACAAACCCAGGCCACCTGGACTCAAGTCCCTCAAGGCAATGCAAACTTCTCACATGACGAGCATGGAACCAACTCCTTGACGTATCCGGACTCCTACCAAACCAGGGGCTCACCAGACGCGCGAATCCCGTCTACTGAGGAATACTCGCAGACGTTTATGGGATCCGCTTTGTTGATCACCCCATTCGACCCGACTCACCTACCTGCACCTCAGGAGCCGCCATTCAATAATGTGATGCTTCTGCCTGCGCTCACTCAGATGAATACTCATCCGGTCTCCGTGACATCGTATCCTCAAAATCGATGGGACATGCCACGATCCGGGGACGGTGCCGAGACCGGATACCGAAACGAGTACTATCAACCTCAGCAGCCCTTCCACGGGACCGTCCCGGAGGACCCGTGGCCAAAGGAAGAACCGGATCAGACCCCCTCGAATGTACGGAGCACCCCCTCCAGCGTCTGGGACGGAAAGCGTAAGTATACTGAGGATCATTACGGTGAATGACTTGGCCAGCGAAAAGACATAACGGTAGCTGACGTCTTTCCAGACGATTTCGGGAATCCATTCGTCCCGGATGACGCACAGAGCTTCGCGCCGACGGCGAGTCGTAAGTTCAAAACTTGCTGATTTGGCGAAGTCTGTGCTAACGAAGTTTATCACCAGACGCGGGCAGCTTTGGCAATTCTACTCGGGGGCAATCAATAGGAGCCATGCCGCCTCCATTCAAGTACCAGAGAACCAATGACACGCGGATACTTGGCAAGATGACTCTGAGCAATCCCGATGGAACAAACGAAAACAAATACACCCTAAACCACCTTGTTACCCCAAGTCAAGCGAAGCGGGTGCGAGCGTTGTTCACAGAGATCCAGAACGGGGACGATTGCGAATTGCAATACAGGTAACTCCGGATATGCTTCGACATGCATGCACGTTTTGTTCACTTGCGCTGCTCGACGACGCTGTTGAACTCTGATTTGGATATCCGCCAGGGAATACCCGAATTTGAGTAAAAGTCTTCCGGGTCTTCCTCCTATCACGCCAGATTAGCCAGTCATCCTACTTCATCCGCAGTGCGTCGACACTCACCGCATCCATGTTCAACACCGTGGCTATCTGTTGCAGCCGAGCGAACTTTTCGCGCGATCCCCCGAAATTCGTTTGCGAGGATAGATAATTCGAAATCGCCCTGACGTCGCGCTCGTACCGGATCGCGCCGAGCTATCAGGCCGTCAGTGAGACTCGTCACCGAGAGGCATGATATAGATTCCCACCTCTGTGAATCTCATTCCCATAATTGTCTTCTCCCAAGGCCGGACAAGTATCTCGACTGTCATGTTAAAGAAGACCTGGTAGTTGTGGTCCGTGAATGCGTCCTAAGCGGTGGTCAATACTGGTCCCAAGTGCTCCTGCGTCAGACACACCTTGTACCCATCGACCAAACTCTCCCATGACCTGATGAAGCGCTTTCTGAACAGGTCATCCTCTTCGGAAATCGCGAAACTGTCTTCGTCTAGGTCGTACTTGACGTCTTTGAAGCAATCGTCAAGCAGACTCCTCAAGCGAGGTCTCGTCAGCTGATTGAACAGCTGTTCCAGACCATTCTGATTGTGGCGGTCAGCATTGAGTTGTCCTCAAGGATGAGAGGGCTCACTCTGCACGTGGACCTGAATCTATCGGACAATCCTCGTAACAGTCCAAACTGCTCTTGGACATTGCTGATCTCCTTATCGAGGAAGACCTGTGGCAATGATGCCAGAGACTCGTCTATCAGGCGCTCCATGTGTTCCGCCGAGACATCAAGGTCATTCAGGTAGATCTGACAATATCAGCAATATGCCACAACCAGAGGAACCAGAGGGACACTGGCTCACAATGAACGCTTGTCGCTGTTCTCGATCCCTCTTTTCCTTCTCGTATCCCCTATCTTGTCCGGAGCTGGTGGTATTGGCGTACACAGCTTCCATCTTCTTTCGGATCAACTGGGCATAGTCGCTCTCCATGATGGTCTCCAGCTTCTCCCGCATCGACCTCAGAGTGTTGAGCGAGCCACAGGACACGATCCGTCCCAGGACCAATTTCAAAAGGTAGAAAGTATCGTCAAGCACGCTTGAGAGGTATGGCCGAGAGGAGGTGTCAGGTGAATCAAGTCGATGTGCCTGGATGCAAGTCAGAATTGTAGCCAAGGGCGCTGACTTACCTTCTCTATACTCGTTCTCAAGAACCAGATCTCCAGGGGCTCGTAGTATACTTTGAGCAAGTTCTCTATGGCTTTCTGACTTCCGGACTGAACAACAACATCGAGTTCTGCTTCTGCTTTTCCTGATTCTCGATGATCGGGCGGTTGTGACGGTCCAGACTGCCCATCACTTCCATCCTCTGTTTCGTCATCCTTCATGCCAGGTCAGCTGAACACTCCTCGATCAATATCCGTTCTCTACCCACCATGATGCGACCCCAAACGAATCGCCTGAATAAAGCCCACCTGCCTCCGAGGGCGACCAGCTCACCGAGGACCTTGTCCACATCTCTGGAATCTGGACCGATGTCTATTTCCTCAGCTGAAGCCGCGGTTGGAGTCATGTTTCCGGTTTGAGGTTTCTTGGCACCCGGCGCGTAGGATTGCAACAGATTCTGCGCCGACGTGAGGTTGGGCAGATGCGATGTTGTACTGGTTGCCAGTGAAGAAAGGGAGAGCTGATTACTGGAAGGATTGACCAAACTGGGGAAAAGAGGCGGGAGAAGGTTGGGTGATGATAACAGCTGGAAGCGAGATTGTCTTGTTTCCGATATCTATGATCCAAGGTCAGTGAACAATGCCTTATTGCACCCCACATGGCACTCACAAGGCGCCCAACCCTGCGCTCCTCCTCCCATCCCTCGACGAGGTTTCTGACTACTCTGTCGCTCTCGCCTACTAGGCGTCCGACCACAGTACCCATCCGTCCAGTCCCATAGTACTTCTCCACTACCGGCTGGTGCTGGTCGATGATGTGAGCGATTGCTTCGAGGAGTGATGTCAACGAGGTCAGATAATACAGCGGATTCGAAGCTGCGTATGGTAATTTAATCAGTCGTCGAGACCTCCCTGAAGTGAGACGTACGTTTGCCTGCACTTGCACTTCTGGCCTTGACCAGTCCGACGACAAAGTCGCCGTAAGCCTCCAGCCCCTCCTTCTCAGCACCGATTCCGGGCCACAACCTGAAGTAGCGAGATACCGCCTGTTCGTCTTTCCGAGAAGCAGCGCTGTCAAACTCGGTGCGAAAGGTCTCGAGCAGGATATCCCGTAGTTCTTCTAGTAATTGAGCAGGAGGAGCGGGTTGCTGAGGGGTCGGCTGAGTTCCAACATGTATCAGCTTGTCAGTAGATGCAGGAGGCCATGATACTTACGACAACTGCACCGGCAAAGCCGCCATCAATGACATCCCGCCTAACGTCCATAGCTCGCCGACAGGCCCTAGAAGCAGACTCCCAATCCTGCTTTGCGATGGACGTAGTAAGCGTCTGCAACGCAGTCTATACAGCGGCTCGTCAGCAGCCGCAACAGGATGCAGTCGTGGCTCAGCCAAGGGACCTACTTTCAGTTCCAGAACCTCTGTGACAATCTCGGTGGACTCTCTGACTCTTCCCACTTCTTCGTCCAACTTTCGTACTTTCCCGCCTACTCTCTCGCTCGTCTCCCACACCCTTCGCACCCTCTCAACAAGTCCTTCATCCTCTTGATAGAACGGGTCTCCAGTTACACTCTGGGCATTGCCGTTCCCCAGACCCAGAGCACCGGCCCTGGAAGGTCCAGCTTGATTTGGTCCATCGATTTCTCGAGCCAACACCTGTACGTCCGTCCCCAATACTTTCAACCGGGCCATCGCGCCGTCTAGAGACGATCTATCCGACACCAAAGCATTGAGCGCGAGGGACAGCTCCGACTCTCGTTTGGAGAGTAGTGCCAACTGAGCGGAGATTTGACCTGGGGAGTTGATTTGTCGAGGATCCAACGCTGTGGGTGTCACAGGCCGAGTCGGTAACGGTGTGGGCAGGGTTGACGACAATGCGGACCCGTTGAGCGCTGATGTCTTCAACGCAGACCAAAGCTCGGCCCCCTTGTCCGGCATGATGCGGATGAGTAGTGAAGAAGCAAGAGTTGGCCAAAATCAACGCCAAATCCAATGTCTAGCTGCTCGCAGCAACCAGCGCGTCTCGAAGATCTCGAATTGCCCTGAATCGATATCCGAACGACCGGCGGAGCTGCGCTCTCAATACGATATACATTTCATGCCTCTATGATCTACGAGTACGGTACAATTGCGGATACTGCTGGGCATCAAGCCACAGAGCGCATGGGCTGACTGTCTGCTTCGAGAGAATCATCCTTATGCGACCAGGTCAACTTCCGCTTGAACAACAACGACACATATGTCAGCGCTAGGAGAACGGGAACCTCGACAAGCGGTCCGATAGTCGCTGCCAAAGCTTGATCCGAGTCGACGCCATACACCGCAATGCAAACTGCGATGGCGAGCTCGAAGCTTGGAGGATGTCAGCTGATGTACAGAACTGGAGGGATCTGTACTCACTTATTAGATCCGGCAGTGAATGACTGCAAGTACATACCATTAGCCTTGCACAACCTGGAGCTTGTTGTGTACTGACCTGGACGACGGCCATCTTGTAGCCATACTTCTCAGATCCACCCCTGCATCTACTGAGCCAATAGACCAGGAAGAAAGTACCGGTCCACATGATGATGAAATAGACGATCATAGGGACGAACACCCTAAACACGTCGCCGATATTGTCGAGAATCCGTCTCGCCTGTTCCGCAAAGATCAGGATGATCCTAGAGACAAGTCAGCGAGATATGAGCCGAAAACGAGGCTGCACCCACGTGTAGAGGAGGCCAATAAGAGCCCATGGACCGAAATACGGGAGGAAGGCCCGATGGAAACGGTCCCTCCCGATAAGGGCAATGACTCCGAATCGAGTGATGATACCTGCGACCAGGGGGATCCCAAGGTAGATCAATACCGCTATTGCCGTATGGCCGTACTCCAGTCGTAGGGAGTCTTCACCGGAGATGACATTGATGAAGAATAGGGACATTGGCGAGTATAGGATGATTTGTAGGATAGAATTGATGATTACCAGGATCGCACAGTAGTCGTTATCACCTTGAGCCATCTGGTTCCAGATCATGACCATGGCAATGCATCTAGAGTCATGTCAGGGTAAGGTCGATATGGCTGTACTCACCTAGCCAGGCCAACCATGATTACACCGGTGCGATATGTGGGAAGATCAGGTAGAGTCGCCCAGGCGACCCCAAGCATTATCTAGCAGCTTGTCAGCAAGGTATTACAGGACCAAGAAGGTGTTCGCTCACGAAGGGGCCAATGATCCAGTTCAGCACTATCGACAGCGCTATTTGTCTCCAGATATGAGCCGTCCTGAACATCTGGGGTAGCCGCTCGTACTGGACTGGTCTGGCTCAGTCACTGTTGTCCCGTGTTTTACTCACCTTTCGTCAAGATGGGCCACATCATGACTAAGAGACCAATGACAATAGCTAGGGAGACGTCAACGTCTCCCAGATACTGCAGACTTGCATTACTCACGGACTGACACCCCATCCAAGGTCGCCCCTGTGAGCACGGCATTCACATTATCGGCAAAACGCCCTGCAATACGATTAGAGCCGATTCTGAGGTCGGCAGGAAGGTCAGACGTACCGATGATCACGCCGAGGATCATTGCAAGGAGTACGAGCGGGGCCAGGAATCGGTCCAGCCAGCTAAGTCCCAACAATATAGAGCCTAAAAATAATTAGCTTCCTTCGTGTCACTAACGTTGGCAATGACTCACGAGGACCCATAGCATCTTTGGCCTCGGAAGCAGCTGATACAGACGGTTCTGTCCCATCGTAACCCATTGGTAGATTGCTAGTCGTCACAACATCTCCTTTCTGACCTGGAGGAATGTCGTTCTCCAAGCCACTTAGATTCGCCTTGCCGGACGGCATTTTGATGATTTCGCTGTGGTTGAGCCAGACGCTGAGCACGTTCTAGGCTGTGAAGATGTAGGAATGAGGGAGACCAAGATCATCTTGGGGACCGCTACTTATAGGTGCAGAAGGAAGAGAAAAGGCGATTGAGCGAGGAATCGATGAGCAGAACGATTTTCAAACTCCCTGCGGCCAAGCGTCGGGAATTTGATTCACATCGATGAAGCACATCCACACAGACTGAGGTGCATAGGCAACGTGCTTCGAATGCATTCCTGTCACACAGCTGCGCAACTACGATCTATCCATGCTACATGTCATCACAGTCTATGAGACCCAAGCAGCATTTGGTTTCGTCTATTGTGCGTGTTGATAATCGGAGCGCTTCGGCTGCATCAAATTCATGTCGAGTCGGGAAAGTCGGCTGTGATGGCTGAATTTGATCGGGGTTGGTACTGGCAGCGATATTGCTCATAGGGGTGATGGGAGGGTTGCAGTCCACCACGCCCATACAACAGCTGGCAGCTTCGGCGAGGTGTGCGAGTGGAGTATCGGAGTGGGAGGGGGCCAAGCTGACGGGGGCAGGCGCGGTGGGGATTTTGCGGTCGTCTTCCGGCCAACGGGTGGGCGTGGAGGTCGATCCACATGGCTGCTGGTCGTAATGTCGAGGCTGAAGAGAGGTATGAGTATGTGGGCTCTGACTCCGATGTAGATCAGGACTCACTGGAGGCGGCGCGCATGGTCTACCCGAAGAGCTGATCGAGTGAAGTTTCGCTAAGGCGAGGTATAATTGCTCCTTGACTTCGTCCACGACTATCCCCTGCATCTTGACGCCGTCCATCTGAGACTTTGAGTCCCCGCTTCCTGACTGCTTCATAGACTCGAGCTCCTGCAGCAGTCTCTGGTTTTGCTCGCGTAGCCGCGCATTCTCATTCTCCAACTCTGACTACAGGTTGGGTGAGCTTGGACTACTCCCTGATATTTCAACCTCGGCTTACGATGCGTGCAGCCTTTCTCGCTCTGTACTCCCTCTGACGAATCAACTCTCTCGTCTCCGGTAGCGCGACATTGACAGATCGGCCGCGAACCATGTTGTAGGTCACCCTAGCTGGCTTCGAAAGTGGTGTGGTGAGGTTGCAGGTGTACGTGTACGAGTAGTTGACTTGCAGGCCGGTGCATGAATTGAAAATCAAAATCAGATTGCTTACCAGCGCGCAAAGTCGTGGAGGTCAAAGGGTAAGGCAGGGGAAGGCTTCCATTTGAAGCGGCACAGATGATCGTAATGTATTTCTCCGGTCCTCCTTGTTTGGTGGCGAGGCATTAGGTTTGCATTAGAAGCCAATTGTACTCGTTACTCGAGCCTATAAGCGCCTAAACGACTACAACCTGATCCGGAAACTGCTCGACCCAAGCTTTGATACCCCCCGTTAGAACGTAGGCGTTCGTGTACTCCAGGCCTCTCTCCTTCAACGCATCTTCGTACCACCCCGCGCAGCGTGGTCCTCGGCCTCGACTACTTGAGCAATGGAACACGACTACGCGGAAGCTATTATCCTTGATCAGCACGGAACCTGCCTCCGGTACTTGGTCACACTCACTTGATTAGGAGGTCAATCGTCACTGGAAGCGTCTGGTAAAACGTCTGAGCGGGGAGATTCATTGCTCGGGGCAACATCAGAGACAGAGGCGGCTGCAAGAAGATTAGTAAAGAGTAGTGAGAGGGGACTATGTGGCTCACTTCGATGTCGGCGCGTCTGACATCGACCACTATGACCGAGGTGGGAATCGTATCCAGGATCTCTTTCAGGTCGGAAGTGGTCATTTCCCTAGCGGAGCTCTTCGGCGTGGGAAGAGCATCGTACCAGTTAGACCCGGACGACATTTCGACAGTCGTTGAGGCCCCTGCGGAGGGTGTAGTAGTTATTATTCTGACTTTGAGAGAGACAGACGAAATGTCCAACACGAGAACTGGGACCGCCTGTCTTCAACTCATCCAGCTCAACACCTATTTTGATGCATGTGTCCGACGTTTGAATATGGAATCCTCGCCATATTGACACATCAACAATGTGATGTCATGCGCGGCACTAGCAAGTAGCACCGAGTCCAAGTGCATTGTGTACCGCAAGGAGAGAGTTGGTGCATCGGAATGATGAGACTCATAAGGAAGCTAAACATTGATCACAAGTCACAACCTGGAAATCCAGCAACATGAAACATCCACAGCAAGCGTCAGCCTGGACATTTGCTCAGCCAGATGGACATGAGCTACCAAATGCTGCTCAGACCTGCTCAGAGAGTATAGCGCTGGACAACTTTCGCTCTCCGGCTACGGATCGACAGAAGCATCCTTGCATGAGTCATGATGCCACCAGGAGTCCAGGACGCACCCGAAAGACCGACAAAAGCCAAAGACGGAAGCAATTTCCCTGAAGGTCGGTTTGGTAAACCCTCCTCTCGCCTCGCACCCTGCCGTTGCCCAACTCGCTCACTTGCTTTGAGCTTCACTCAACAATTACTGTCAACTGTCAAGCCCTCACGTCTTATCGACACGTCCTCACACCAGGGTCACCCCCTAGGCTTTGTCTAGATATACCCACTGATCGCCACTCACGCGACAGGTCTCTTGTACACCGAGCTGTACTGCCTATCCCTCGATCAACGACTCCGAACGACGTCATAAATTCAAAGCTTCGCGATCACGATCACGATACTGATACACACCATCCCGCGCCATGTCCACCTCGCCAACCACAGCCAAAGAGCCCGTCTCACCGTCGACATCGAAATCGAATGTCAAGCTTGCGCCACAGGATGTAAAGTCTACGACTCAGGACGAAAACCCGGAGAAGGCGGTAGATGAGAAAGAGGCGACGCCCGAGGAGGAAGAAGCCGTCGAGGTCAGTGTGATCTCAAGACCAAGTGGTCCAAGCTCTGCGTCATGTGCCTTTTGGAAATCATGCTGATCAGCCATCTGTCTTGCTCTCTATTCTTCACCATCCTTTCATCATCGTCTTCGCTATCCTCCAACACGGCCATCTTGGACAATCGCAACCATGACGCTATACCTCACACGCCTACCTTCAACCTCGCCGTGGTGATCCGCTGTCCCATTGCGATCGGTTCTTCTCGCTTGGGCTGTCGTATACCAATGCGGTTTTATCCTGATCAACTCTATTCTACCTCGACCACACCTACATTTCGCCCCCGCCGTTCATCGACCTCGCTCATATCGCAACATGACTGCAACGATTCCAAATGCGCTGTCCTTTGGACCCTCACCACAAGAGCAGGCTCCAGCCGACTCGACAGGTATAATCGATATGGAGACGTTCCAGCAGATTAGAGATATGGATGATGATGAAGACGAGGAGGACGAAGATGCGGATCCGCACGAGTTCTCAAAGGGTATCGTGTGGGGTTTCTTCGAACAAGCCGACACCACATTCCAGCAGATGGAGGACGCACTGTGAGTGGATTTGACGATTGCTGAATACCTTGACCAGTGCTGACCGAGTCACCCCTCCTTTGCATCTCGACGTTCTTTTGTTTTGACCGACACGTTTGCCTCCTCATTCTATCAACATAACAGCGCTAAAGAAGATTTGGAGCAGCTCTCTTCCCTTGGTCATTTCCTAAAAGGTTCCTCTGCCGCCCTCGGTATCATCAAAGTTCAGGCGATCTGCGAGAAGATGCAGCATTACGGACACAAGCGAGATGAGGAAGCTGGAGAGAAGCTATCAGCGGAGGAGGCTTTGAAGCGGATTGCCACACTTCTGAAGGACTGCAAGAGGGATTACCGCGTCGCCAAAGCGTGGTTGGTTCAGCTGTACGCCGAGGAGTAACCGAAGAAGTGGAGTGAAAGAAGTAATAGGACGGACCGAGATCACATAGACCGCACGATTCAAGCAACATACAATCGCGAGACAAGCGAAGGGGGGTAGCGCCTAGCGGTACGGTATAATCTTCATTCTTGGTTTCACTGTGCATTGTTGAGAGGGATTAGTCGAGGTTTTCTATTATCGATTGTAGCATATGCAAAACTTGGACCTCTCTGCGAGTCGAGCGCGTTGTACGGTCACGCCTCGAGCCATTGAGAACAACAGATGACATCTAGGTTTGCTAATCACGCTCGTCATGCTGACGCTACAGGTACAACTATATCAAGCGACTTTGATGAATAGTCCCGACTACACCTTACTTGCAGCCGCTTTAAACATTCTTCCCAGACTAATCGTCTTGGTCGCACTATCGCTCTTGGCAGGAGGAGCATTGACGCCTCCGCCAAAGCCGGACGACTGGATGCCTGGCGTGGGTTGTGCCGGCGGTGGAGGCGGTCTAGGAGACGTAGAGGACGGCCTCGGAGGTACAGGGGCGAGATTCGGTGATGAGGCTTTCCGAGGGGGTAGGCTACCCGGCTGGAGCGTTGCCGGTGCTGGCGTTGCAGCTGATGAGCTCTTACGCCTGCTCCGTGGGTCGACCACTTTGAATGAAGTCGAGGCGCTTCCAGCTTTCGGAGGTGCCGGGCGTGGTGGAGCAGAAGACATTGTGACGATTGGGGGGCCGCCCGCCTGTACTTTGGAGTTCGCCTTCATGGTCTCCCTGCGGCCCGGTTTCAGGTCCGGCAAGTCAATTTTCGACAGGTATATCGATATATTTGGGGCCGACCATGACGACGGTTTTGCCGGCGCATTGTTCGATGAGGATGGCCGGGAAGCGACAGATCTGAGCGAAGCGTGTAAGCGAGAGTAGCGGCAATCGTGACTTACGGCTCAGGATCATCAAGGCTGATCACCTTGGGACCCGGTTTACTGCTACCACTTGCGACAGGCCCTGCAGTACTCGCGGGGGCTGGCTCCTCGTCAACGACATATTGCTTGATTTCGCCTAATCCCTCTCGATGCCTGAAACGGGTAACACCAAGTGACACTTCTAGAGCGCATTGAACGGCACCGGGATTGCGCGTGCGGATCACCACGAAAACTACTTTCGGATCCTTGCAGGTCAATTAGCGGGACCCGTGTAGCAGTGTCACCACTTCTTCTCACCTCGAGAAGTCCCACAGCTCTGGCTATGTGATCATCCACATTCGTCTTCAATCCGACCACGATCTCGTTGGGATTATCCTGTTCGATAACTCAGCCAAAATACAGCTCCACAACATGGGTTTTACTCACGGGCTCAAAGTCCTCCCCGCTGATTTGTCGTGGTGGAGGCGATGTAGCGGTAGGCGCTGTCGTTGTTGAAGTCGAAGCCGCTAGGGCCGCCACAGGCCGGACAGCACTTCGCTCATCAAGTGCGTCGAGAATGCACATCAAGCTGCCGGCGGTCATCAGCACTGGCATCTAGAAGCATATGATATCGAACGCCTTACGAAGCCACGAGTAACGTCTCCAATCCTCGTAGATCTTTGATGTCGTTGGGGAAACGGTCTATATTGTAGTGCAGGATCTGCATACGCCCCGGGCCGTCCTTGTCGTTATCTCGAGCTCTAAACGGGATCATTACGGTCCTCCTCATAGTCGAAGCACTTACAGGCATATCTCCACTCTTGGGTCGGGCTTGCGATCCAAGGAGCAGATATAATCTTTTCCATAAAGCTCTTTGTTCCATTTGTATTTGTTCCTACGGATCACAATCAGCCAGATTCCGCTGCACGCAACGGCAACGACCCACCCTTCGAAGACGAAGGTCCACTCGAAGCCACTGAAGAGGCTATAAGCTGATGCCCCCAGCAAGCAATATGTCCGGAACTCACAACTTCCCCGTAAACTCAAAGGACACTACCTCGTCTGGACCATGTAGCTCCAGCCGTCGCTTCTTGTCTTTTGCATTGCTGTAGCCCATGGATCCCAGCTTGGCGCCACTGAAGGCGTCTACGACTCTGTCAGTACTCTCATTCACTAAGGGATTCCGACATACGCACCGTAAACGACTCCAGAGTATGTTTCGCCGTCCTTACTCTCTCGTACTCTGACATACTTGGGTTCTCGCGGTTTCTCCTTTTTGAGCTCTTTACGCACAGCCACCTCTTCAGTACCATACGAATGTGATTCGGCGACTGATCGCTGTTCCGGTTGAGCTTCCTCTGTCAGTTCGACTACGTTGGGGTTCTGGAGGGACGGGATGATTTGTAAGGTGTAGCAGGCCGCATCTCGTAGCGCCATCTTGGAGTCCAAGCAACAGCTCCAAGAGATTAGCCGTAAGAAAGTCGAAGGAGTAGGCTGGTCAAGATATCATGTACAACAAAGAGAATGTTGATGCAACGCAAATGCGACGTCAGCTCATCGTGTGCACTGTGCACCGCTTGGCTCGGGCAAGTCGTCGGGGCAATTCCGGCGGAGATAAAAGACGCTGGATAGTAGATCTGAAACGCACAGGCCGTTTCGGATCTCCAGGCGGCCTCCACTTGGCCTCCACTGTCCACTGTCCAGGCAGCGAGTGGAGTCGAGCAACTTCGTCATACGGTCAGCGTCTTGCTGGTCGCACGGAGAGCTGCAAAGCGGATTCGTTGTTGAGTAGTACTTTAGCGGAACCCGATCCAGATTCAGTGGATCATTATGCAGCTTGGAGTCCGGATTGCAATCTCGAATCACCTCGAAAACGTATACGGGTATGTCTCACAGACCAAATGCAAAGTACTGTGCTGGAGTAATGCATAACGTTCACGCACGGTGATCTAATGAAGACTCCCCAATGACAACAATGAGTGTACTGTCCATGCCGGGTATTGCACCTGCATCATCGCGAGTGCCCTGTTAGCACTCGTCAAACACCCCCTTCTCCGCCAGATCCAACAGCTCCGCCATCTCCAAGTTGTATGCGTCACTGTCCTTGCTACCGCTACTGGAAGCGAAGCGCTGGTCCCAGATATTGACCTTGGGGTGCGATCTGATTCTGATGTCGGTCAGCTTCCAGCTCAGATCACTGTGAGACCCACTTGTGTTTGCTCATGTTCCTGAGCTCAAGACCGTCCAAGGACACAGCTCGAGAGATGGCCACATAGGTCTGACCTATGTTCGATAGCTTAGCGATATGGTGGAAGACCAGATGACCAACAACCCACCTGGCGTGAACACCCTCTGTGCATCGACCCGTACACGTTCGAGCGTTTGGCCTTGACCTATTTGGTCCCATCAGTCTTTCGATACGTTCAAAAGCGCCCAGACAGATCTACCGAGATGCTCGAACTCACTTTTGTGGATCGTCAGAGCCTACTACAAGTCAGTCTCGGTCTCATCAAGTGATCTGGCTTCTACTCACCCATGCGAGAATCAGAGGGACCTGATCCCTGGTCGCCTCCGGCTTGTGGTCGGCGTTCATGACGTCTACTGACATGCCTGGTATGATCGCGCGATCATACTGCTGACCCCGGGCGTGCTTGCTGTACATGAATTTCACAACCGGCCACACTGAATCTGGGTGATGGTGGTAGAAGCCGGCCCTCGGGGGCAGATACACGCTTGCCTGTCTGGCCTCTGAGATGGTCATGAAGTCGACGATGACGCCTGGAGATGACAGTCAGCCGAAGACCGCCCAGGGATTGAGTAAGACTTACCTGTCGAGCCATTGACTAATACATCATCCTGCAACGACCAGTCAGTACAGTGGTTTTTGAGGAAGATTGGCGTGGTCAATCACACTCACTCCCATGTTCTGAAATTGTTAGCGAATGTACAACACAGGGAATACTCAGTAAACTAACGCAGATGAGCATGATCATGGCTCCGACTTTCAGCTGTAGCGTCTTAGGCCACAATGTACGCTCATCCAATAGGCATGTCGCTCTCTCTTGAGTTACTTCCTTCTTCTTAGAGTCGAGCCCGGGTGTGTCCCTGCCTCTGTACTCGACCATGGGAGTTTCTAGGAGCTTCAGGCGTCCTGTATTGATTCCATATACCTCTTTCTTGGTAGGGTAACTGTGTGCGAAGTCAGCACGGCGGACACGTAGCAGGCTTGAGAAATGCTGTCTTACAGGGAGACTGGCTCGATGCCATCATCGTACTGCACCACTCTGTCGCATCTTGACAAAATGGCCAAGTCCGCATTCGAGCAGCTACCTCTTCGAAGGGAATCAAGCAGGTCGACAAAGTGCGAGTCCGCTTGCCGGAAGACCTTGGTCAGGGATACCAAGCTGCCAGCGGGAAGGACACTGTCCCAGGATTTGGCCTCAAAGGCATATAGCGCCTCTGGTTGTCCTTGTTTTGACACCGGAGGGAGCTGGAAGAAGTCGCCGGACAGTATGATCTGAGAATGGTCAGGAGATGAACGGCAGCTTCATAACTCTGTAATCACCTGAAGGCCTCCAAATGGCTCATCATTTTTGCGGATCTGTCGACCTAGCCATTCCAACTTATCGAACAACTCGGCACTGAGCATGGATACTGAAAGAAATACGTCAGAATATCACCTACATAAATCACACTTACCTTCGTCGATTAATAACGCGCGACTCTCCCTCCATCTCCTACAAGAACTTGTATGCTTGAGGATCTGTTCCAGCAGAGCCTCTTTGGGCTGATCTCCTAAGCCAATCCCCGCCCATGAGTGTAAAGTACTACCGCCAATGTTTCTGATTGATGTCAGTCTTCAGGTTGCACGGGGGATAGCCGATGTACTCACACACCGGCGATACCTGTGCTGGCAGTGACGCCCAACACCCACTTGGGTCGGCCCGTCTTCCGGGTCCCGCTTCCCTCAATCGCTACCACAGCCTCCGCATTCATCGGAGGACTGAGTGAGGCCTCTGCATAATGACGCTCGTCACTCTGATCGACCTTGTGAAAATACCGTACCCCCCGTACCCCCTCCTCTTCCATCTCCCTGAAGTACCTGATGATTGCTCGCAAGAGAACCGACTTTCCGGTACCTGCTGAGCCGGTAAAGAACGTGTTACGTCCTTGTTTGATCATCTCCAGGACCATGCCTTGTTGAGCTGACAGCTTTGGTTCATGACTCCCACCATCAGGACCCGTAGACAAATCACCTTTGGCAGAACCCCCGCTCAGATGATCGCGCTCTTTCTTGGAGAGCTTGTAGCTGACCACTGTAACCGATTCTGCAGGGTTCTCGCTGTCCCCAACTGTGCCATTCCGGACAGTGCTGGCGCGGACGAAGCCGTTGGGAAGAGATGGGCGGATGGGCCGGGGAATTGGCGTCGTGAAGTCGCGTCGATGAGCCCTTGCGGGCGAAGGAGGTTCGAGGGGCTCGGGTACTTCGAATGGCACATACTCCGACTGTTCCTCGAAATCGGCGCGGTGTGTTGTCTTCGTAGAACCAGGAAGCTCGAGGGGCTCGGGCTCGTTTTTGAATGGCATCGACTTTTCCTCGAAGTCATCGCGGTGTTGCACCTTGGTGGGCCCGGGCGGCTCGAGAGGCTGGTGTTCAACCTTGGGCTCCAAACACTGCACCTTCTTTTCCACCTCTTTACTACGTGGGGGCTCCTCCTCCGATGGCTGCATGGAAGACAAAGAAGATGGCCCGATGAGGGGGACCAGGGGAGTGACAGTGGTTCTCTGCCTGCGACGTTTTTTCCTCTTTGAAGAGCCGGGATCCGAGGGCCCTGCGGTGGATGAGGACGTCTGAGCGGGGATCGCGGTATCGGAGGGGACGGGACGCTTTCTTTCTATGCTGAGGGGAACTATGGAGGAAGGCGTGTCTGTGTCCAGCGTATCCGAGCCTTCTGGGCTCTCGAGCCAGTCCTGCCGATACGTTCAGCCAGCGTCCCGCTCGAGAAGCCAGGAAAGAAGCACTATCACTCACCATAGCTTGGCCCGGATCGCTGAATAAACGATATAAGGCTTGAGGAAAGTCGGCCATCTACCCGGAAGCATCAGTAAAGACGGTTCAACTAACGAGAGCTGACTCACGTGAATCTCGGCCTCTGCCTTGGTGATGTAGATCACTCGGCATCCGTCTCGCTTCACGGCGTGATACTCGTGTGTGCGTTCAGTCATGTGTGGCAGTGGGGCTTGTGAAGAAGAGGAAGGAAGAAGGAATGAGGAATGTGGTAAGATTGCAAAATTGATTTGGGTGAGTGAGAACATTGGTTGCCGTGCCTTTTCCCCTGGCGTTTCAGGTTGCCGCACGCGCTCGGTTCACTGATGTGGCCGTCTAGTGACTTGGTCTGCATACTTTACAACGTTGAGATAATACCTGATACCTCTAGCTATACCTCGGACTTCCCAAGATGATCAGGCTTCCGGCTAGGAAACCGAAGAGGAGGTCTCCCTTCCCATTTCGACACCTCTGGCGCGACGAAGATCGTCCCCTGCCAGGCCTTGATGCAACACATGGCGAAGACGTAAGCCCATTGAAGGATGACCTGCACCGACACCGCAGTGCCAATGACCTTGAAAGCCGGTGAACCGAACTCGATGGCGAGCTGATTTGTCGCCGTAGCCCAAACGCCTATTGGAAAGGTGTATGCCGTCCAGCCGATGGAGAAGTTTCGAGGAGCGAAATAAACCTTGTTCCGCAGACCGTGGTCGATCGTGATCGTCATAGCGACGGTATACCACACTAGTGCAAGACCCCAGAGTATCAAACCTGTAACCAAACATGAAGCGTATACCGCATCGGCGATTCGGAGCATTGCGTCCGGCGAGCTGATTCCTTCGGGCAGAATGGTGAAACCGATATTATGGGTATAGGCGAGATTGCGAGTTACGTGACCCAGAAGGATGATGCCGTACGACCCTTGGCCGCATGGACCGAGAGGGAGAAAGAGTGTTGGCAGTGCTGCAGCGCTTGGGACACCTCCGATGATGGTACGATGTATCCACATTGTGATGAAGAATAGAGCGACCGGTACGCCCGTCCCCCAGACGACATAGCTGACAATGACCGTCGATCTCGCCAACTGAGGGTCGAAGGGAGCGATTGCTCCAGCGACAACGCCTCCCGATGAAGCCGCGACGACGGTGGAGACGATTGGAAGGAGTAAAGCCGCGGAGATGGTGTCTTGAGAGTGCGTCTGACGAGTGAACCTGTTTGACTGTAAGCTTTCGATCTTGATGTGAAGTAAGAATCCACTCACATGGCGAATACAAGCCCAAAATTGACAAGAATCGCGATCAATACATCGATCCACCACAACCCGAGGGCGAGCAGGGCCCAGCGATATCCCCACGCGGGCACACAAACAAAAGCTATCATGTTCTGTCGATCGGTCAGCGATCGCCCACTCGAGAGACTGTTTTACTCACGACAATCGTTGTCAGACCCATCGGTAAAGTCCCCCAGAACATGCTGGCGAGAGGGTGCACCAAAGAAGCGGTGAAAAGGCCTTTCCAGCGGACATATCGAACGATGGAGAAAAGTGAAAGGACTGCGAATATGGCGATGTTCAACACGAAGACCACGATACCGAGTATCCGAAGCCATTGCGCATTGTAAGGTAGGTTGTGGAGGAGGATCGAGGCGATGCCAGTGCCCATATTGAGCGAAAAGAAAGATGGGATCAAATTCAGAGTGACCTCCTCAAATGCCTCTGACCAAGATCTTCGCCGCTGTTGCCTTGTTTCACCAATGTGAAACGTCGTTGACGAATGGCTGGCGTTGGAGTGACTCGAGTGGGGCAAACGAAGATCGGGGGTCGGTGCAGTCACTTCCTCCAGCCCGACTGCCTGCTCCAGGCCGCGCTCTTGGTGAATCTCCGATGTCATATCCTTAGGGCTGGTAGGGGTCGGGGGGTAATGGGTGGCCTAGGTGGACTTTGGAAAGATATCGTTGCGCGATCATGCCGCGATCCGACTCTTTCTTATATCGATCTTGATCATGCCGACTCGAAAGCTTTTTCGATTGCTCGTTCGGAATGTACAGGTGGTGGCATGATGTCGAGCTGGCTGCAGTCGCCAGTCACCGGTCCGACTTTACGAATACCGGTACGATGCAGCGGAGGTGTTTGCCACCCGGATACGAACTTTGCAAGTTCGTAATGCGGCGGATCTTGAATCACTCACTAATGCGCAATCGGAAAAGATGCGAATTTCGTAATCCGCCATTTTCATCATTAGGAGACCCCAGTGAATCACGTGACTCATGGATATTTCGGAAATCTAAGCCGGCCGCATCACCAGTGCACTCGCGCTCTACCAGTGAGCTCGATCTGTGGTCCAGCTTCAAACTTAGCAGTCACCGCTGCTCGAGAAGACGAGACTGCCGATATCGCTCGTAGGTCGATCTCTCAGTCGCAAGGCAGCACGATCGCAAGAAAGTGTCATTGCCACATGTTGGTGGGAATACACCGGGCACGATGCCTGTCACAACAACCGATCATCTTGCTTCAGCCTCGATCCGCTCTATCACGCCAATTCAACTCAACACTACCAAGAGCGGATGAAGGCATCGACGACGACCAGAGCAGAATATCTTGGAAGGCCCGGAGTCAAGAAGAGAAGGTCGGCGAGCAGGTACTCAAAGGAGCCGGAACCTACGATTACATCAAGAGATCGACGGTTGGGTCTAAAATCCCCATACAGGCAGGTTCTCGCCGCCCAGTCCGAGGAGCCAACCTCCACGAGGGACCGTCATCCTCGTCTTCGGAGCCAAAGCCCTCACCTTCGCCCTACAAATCTACCGGGCAACGGAAGACTGTCCCGCGTCGGCTGCAGATTCCGGCCACCGCTCAGGATGATGTAGCAGGACGATGGGCAGCAAGGGGGAAGAATTCGAATACGAAGAGTGCTTCTCAGCCATTTGGAGCTACGAAAGCATTGTCGCGGTGGAGGAAGAAGTTGTTCTTAGCCACACAAACTCGCCCACAGAAAGGAACAGAAGCAGAGGAACAGCACAAACGTGTTCAGGCAGCATTCAAAGTGGTTCGCGTGGCGTGTAAAACACCGCACCATGCCAAGAAGAGACTCCATCTTGCAGAAGACATAAAAAAGGACCTTCCAGAGCTGCGCAAGGACTTCCCGTGGATCTTTGAGTGGCATACACGGGAGATCAACTTTACCCACGAATACCTCGACGCCGAAAGCATCAAGGAGAACTCGTCGGCCAAAAACCAAGAAGGTGGGAGATTCGATCCATTTGGTCAAGTCTTACTGATACGCCATCTTCCCCAGCAGAGCAGGATAGTGTCGTCACGGAAGAGCAGGTGTCGGAATCAGAGAAAGATGCGCAAACGTCTTCCCCGAGGCTTGCAGACCCCACGGATCTGAAAGATTCGTCGCGGCGTTATCGAAAGGGTGAGCGACACGAAGTCATGACTCACTGACTCGCCCCCAGATGATGCGCGATCTACCCCTCCCCACCTCGCTGGCGATCAAGCGAAAAACACCACGACGGTCGTGAGCTCGGGCACGCTGAGTGCCGCGAAGATTTCGATCAAAGGTGAGACCGATGTCGATCCCTCTGGACAAATCTGTGTGCTGACTCCACGTGCAGAGGTGAAACCACAGCGGGAAATGATAGTGAACACACTTCGATCGGAGCTGAGGCGAGTACCGTTCAAGTGAGTGATCGGGCTGAGAGCGAGTCTGTATTGTCGTATACTGACTCAACGGGCAGTCCGGGTGTGCACTGGTTGGAAGACCCTCGGACAGGGGTATGGAATTTTGACCAAGCGGGCTTGGCAGTGATTCCCACTCCGGAGGAATTCGCATATCAGAGAACACCATCTTACAAATCGCCTTCCAAAGACTCAGTGAGAGATAACTCTGAGCATTGAGCCCAGATGAGTCTGACGTATCATCTCAGGAATTACAGCAGATGGCAGCTTCACGTCAAGCGAAGTATATTGGCTCGACGTCAACGTTGTCAAAGGCTCTGAGTCAAATATATTTCGCACTGAGCGGTGAGTATATTGCCATCGTGGAGTCAGTATGTGTTCTGACAATTGCGCAGGCGGTCGCGGTGTCGACTTGTCTTCTTTCTCTCAGGCGTTCGCCAGCGAGGTGAGCACTGTTTTCCAGGATCGGCACAGATGCGATGACCTTGCTGATCAAATACAACCAGAAATCTGAGTTTACGGCAGGAGCCAAACTCCCTGCTGTTCTGAAGATCGGTAAGAACGACCAGGGTGTGATCACCATCGATTCGGATAGCTCGTGGGACAGCGAAAATATCTTGTCGAAATACGTGAGCGGGCTATCAAGTCATCTCCAGTAAGAATTGCTGAGTGCCTTTTAGGGTGTCATTCTGGAGAAACAGCTCACGACAGAGACGGAAGACTTCAAGCGCTTTTTGCAAACCGCGCCCGAGTCGGCCGTCTCGGAGGAAGAGCGTAATATTCCAGAGGCCTATAGATATCAGATGGTACGTGACGGAGGAAGGCATCGACTGACTGTGCGATAGAGCGGCAAACTTCTCATGAGATCCCAACTAGATTGTTTCGATGCCAGGTTACCCGGTACAGGTGTTTTTGACATCAAGACCAGGGCATGCTTTCCCATCAGACATGACAGGGCCAACTACAAGGCGAATAGCGTGTATGATATCTGGCAGGAGAAAGGATACACCCAATCGTATGAGCGCGAGTGAGTGGCTTCGCCTCTAGGACACGGTTTCATCCTCTGACACGCAATCTAGGATGTACGATTTAGTGCGATCGGCGATGCTCAAGTACAGGTGAGTTATCCATCGAATATATGAGCTGATATGTCAACAGTATGCAAGTCCGGATTGGAATGATGGACGGTATCTTCGTGGCATATCACAACACGATACGTCTGTTCGGCTTCCAATACATACCATTGTGAGTACAGCAGTCTTCGTATCGCTGCCTTTTACTCATGGCAAACGCCAGATCCGAGATGGATGAGCGGGTATTCGGATCCTCGGAACTCGCCGACCAGGCTTTCAAGTTGGCCGTAACGCTGCTCGAGAAGCTGCTCGACGAAATCACCAACACCTTCCCCGATCAAAAAGTCCAGGTTGTCCTCAAGCAAATGTCGGAAATGAAGCAGAGCGTGACTGCGTTTGTACAGCCGCTTGAAGGGAACGGGGTCGAAAAGCCCACTGTGGAGATCGAAATGGAGCTCAAAAACCAGATCGATGGCATGCCACATACCGGGGCGGTCAAATTTTCGGTCGACGAAGAAACGCGGAAGCGGCAAAACTGTGAGTTACCACCGATATAAGTCCTACACGAGGCGAGGCGACGAGCCGAGTAAAGTGTTGACCAAGATTTCTCTGTGGCAGGGTCTACCGAGTATACGATCTCCCGATCCGACATGGAGGTCCTCTCGCAGGTTGAAGCACGGGCTCGACGCTCCAAGGCGTTGGTCCAGCTGACAGCAATGACCAAGCTCCCTCTACCCGATGGAATGGCCATGAACGACGTCGTCGTGAATGAGGACGGCCTTGAAATGAAGTTCAAGCGGCCAGATCGCAGGATCATGGAGATGAGGCAAGACGCCAAAATGAGTGGAGAAGCGTACGAGAGGAGGAAGGCGAGCTGGATCAAGAACACTGGACTGGCTTGGGATCTGCCGACACCCGAGGTCCTGGCAGAGATTGCGAGATTGAGGGCGGCAGAGTAGGCCGGACGTGAAGGCAGAGAGGCGAAGCCACCTTCGTTTTCAGGCATACGTACCGGACTACCAGCAATTCGTCCGGGACACATCGTTATACCCCGAGCACGGATATCAATAATCACACACATAGAGCCATCTGTTGTACGACCCATCCCTTCAGTAATCACTCATCTCCCAGCATGTATGCACCATCCCCTGCATCAACCTGGACATGTGGGAGACTAACGACGCAACATCGTCCTCACTTCGAGTGTATTGGTTTATCGCGGGGTATAAGGATGCATGGAGACCAGTGTATACAATCGACCTGCGCCTTCGTGCTGACCAGAGCGCCGCTAAGCAAAGTACTAAACAATTGTCGTAAGCGAGCTGAAAGCCTATATTGTACGACGCTACTCACGTGGTGCTCCTTGGCCTTTCGCGCCTGGACTTCGAGAATACCGCTGCAAGAAATGATTAGCAGCAAGTCTGTCGAGTATGAAGTATGCACTCACCCATGGAAATGCTCGTGGGTCAGTTGCGTCGCATTGGATCGCAACGCAAGCTGGAAGTCGTCAGCTATGCCAATAGATCATAGTTCTGCACGGTCATCACCCACCATACCGGCTTCGACACAGACAGCCTTCAACTGCGCTCCGTTCATGTCTTCTGTCGACCTGGCCAGCTCCTCAAAGCTGGCAAGGGTGTCAGCTACACCTTAAGGCATCGAACGATCAGCTCACTTGACATTGTGGTGGTTGAGCTTTCTCGAGTGAATCTGCAGGATGTTTTCCCTGGCCGACTCGTTTGGAAGGGGGAATTCAATCTTTCTGTCCAGCCGACCCGATCGAAGCAGAGCAGGGTCGAGAATGTCGATTCTGTTCGTGGCGGCAATGACCTGTTTCCTAGCTCAGCAACTTCCCCGACGCCCGAGTCAGATCTTCTCACCTTTATTCTCGCGTCGCTGGAGAAACCATCCAACTGATTCAACAGCTCCAACATTGTACGCTGAACTTCCCTGTCTCCTGCCTTGTCACTGTCGAACCGTTTGGTTCCGATAGCGTCGAGCTCGTCGATGAAGATGATAGCGGGGGCCTTCTCCTTTGCTAGCTCGAAGGCATCTCTGACCAATTTCGCACCGTCGCCGATGAACATCTAAGGGCGGTAAGTGAGAGTTCGATTCGAGCAATTTGCAAACCTCACCTGCACGAGGGCTGGACCAGCCAGCTTCAAGTAGCAGGCCTCCGTCTGCGCAGCGCAAGCTCTGGCGAGAAGCGTCTTTCCGGTACCTGCAATGGATGTTAGCGTGTTCACAAAGAAGCGGATAGTAACCATACCTGGAGGGCCATACATCAAACATCCCTTCGGAGGAGTTATTCCAAGCGTTTTGAACTTGTCGGCGTGCTTCATTGGTAGAACACTGACCAAGTCAGCAATTGTTTCGGAAAGAACATCGAGTGGCTCACATTGCCTCCACCAGTTCCTCAATCTGCTTGTCCAATCCACCGATGTCTGTGTACGTCTCTGTAGGTCTCTCGTCCACCTCCATAGCCTTCACTCGAGCGTCGTATTCTGGATAGATGTCCGGTGGTCAGTATCTATGGAACTTCCGCCAACACTGGCTTCTTTTCGGACTGGAGCAATTGAGGGGAACACACCTGCGGGAAGTTTGTCTAGAATCAGATACGAGTCCTTGTTCACGCCAATCAAATCTCCTGGTCTAAGCTCGTTATGTGGAACGAGACCGATGATGGGTAGGAATACCGTCTAACGCGTTGTCAGCGATTTGGCATCCCAGATTACGAGCTACATAGCTGACTCACTTGTCTGGTGGAAGTTTTGATTACGGCGCATTTGCTCTTCTTTGCGTTCTGTTCATTATGCGTGGCGCCGTCTTGCACCTCCTCATCGACATCAAGCACCTATTTTAGGATCAGATCCAGTCGACGTTTACGGTTGCTGCAGACCCACCTCGACGACCTTGGACACCAGATATGGCAGAACCTTGTTCTGCTTGATCTTTGTCGAGTTGTCCGCTATCTTCTCGACCATCTGATCTCTCTCGTGGCTTAACCTCAACTTCTCCTGCCTCATCATCTTGACCTCGTTGTCAATCATCCTCGTTTGCATTTGAATCTCTTGTGCGCTTCCCTAGACATTGATCAGCACATGCAGCAATAACACAAATCATTCCTCGAAGCCAGCCGTGTTCACAGGAGTAATGCGACATCCCTCCAGACGGCTTCCGCACTCACTTTGATCACACTCTCGGGGATATCCTCGAGCGTATCCTCTTTAGACTTCACTTCTTCCATCTTGACATCCTCTCCTTCCGGGTTGCCGCTTGCTGCTGGCGGTGGGGCCTGGGCGGAGGTAGACGCCTCTCCGACCTTCTCTTCGCCTGCAGGCGGCTGCGATGGCTGCTGTGGTGGATCTGACGATGGGTTGGACATGTTCGACGGACGTGTGTCTATAGCAGTATGCAACAGCTTGAGGACGATTCAACGAACGCATCGATATCGCGACGAGTAAGCTTGGAGGTGAGGGCGGAATCAAAACCACGTGCAGTACACGTGGTCCGAATGACGTCCTGGCGATCTGGCAGAGAGCTGGCTGCAAAGCCGAGAAGCGGTCCTGATTCCTGAAGCAGCCTGAAGCGTCCTGAGGATAGTGCATGCTTTGTGATGCTATGATACGTACCATCCAGCACGACTCGCACAGTGGAATCAGGTCACAGTCCGCCGTTTCGTCACTCGGGATGAGATTCTCAACGAGAAACGCATTTTACCTTCGGGCCTCGAACTATAGAGTCGTACCGCTGTTCCTGTATCTCGACGAGCGACATGTACGTTCTTGAGCCATCTTGAGGGGGTTGTGCTGACTCACTTCTAGGTGGACTGGATGGAGGACAGAGTTCTTCAAATGGTCATCGCGGAGCTGCAGCCAAAGTGGGCATCTAGCTGACCTGCTCGAACAACGTGCTGAGAGTCCTGCTTAGGATGGGTGAACTGCTGGTAGGAGCTCGATCGCAGAAGAAGCATAAGGTCCACGTCGAGAGAGGAGGTGGGTCCGCCATGGCGGAAGCAGTTATGTGTGTACTGACCACTGCCAGATGGCTACCAATACTGCTATTTCCTGCGGACTACGACTCGTACTGAAGTCGTCTTACTGAAAGTAAGCACACAAGCAGGGAACGTCTCCTGACCCATACCAATAGCAAAAAGAGCATTCCCTCAGAGCTCCAACGCCCCCTCCTAGATCTACGCCCTTGGTGGAAAGACCGAAAAAGCGGCAGCGAGGCTCAGCAGCAACAGGTAGCAGTTCGTCTAGAAGGTCGCGAGCTCGGTCGACTTCTGTATCCACGCGAGGGGGATCGCCAACGCCCACCGAGTTAGAGGCAGAAGAGGATGACGCCAAGGATGAGCCTCCCGTGACCCCGGTACCGAGATCAGACGAGGATGAAGGAGTCAACATCAAAGATTGGAAGCCTGATGTCGATGTGACGTATCAAGGTGAGAAACAAATTCTATTAGATCTGCACGGATGCTGACGTGTACCGCTGCAGGCTTTGGAACGTCATCGTTACAGCTGGTACTTATCGTCGAGCCATACCCTCCACTTGCACCCTCGGAATACGCTCCTCCGTCCTCTCGTCTATCCTCGCGTTCGGCATCGATCGCCGCGTCCCGCTCCCGATCGCGACAGACCACTGGGCAAGCTGGCAGCGGAACGTACTCAAGATACTCGTCCACATCCCTGGCGCTGGATGGAGGTGCACGACAGGAGAGTCAAGCGACGCCAAACATGCGAAACGCCTCCCGATCTGTATCAGCTGTTCCGAACTCACGAAGGGGCGGTGAATCCTCAACGCCCTTGCGAGAAGCTTCACAAACTCCTGGTCCTTCAGGAAGTCGTGGCTCAGGAGGTCGCGCTGGTAGAGGCCCGACTCCTCTATTCATGTCTCGAGACACGCCTTTTGGAGACGAGGATGATGACGAGGAAGCGCATGAGGAGTACACTTCTGCTTTGCGTGAGGGGAGATTGCGGCTGCCTTCGGTATCCCGTCCGGCGGGTACGCCTGGTCTTAATGAAGACGATGGCAGTCGGCGAGGAAAGAGACGTAGCAGAAGCAGAGTGGTCGTTGATGAGGATGAGTCACTGGATGACATCCCGGAGACATTGGAAGCTATGAGTGGTCGATTGGTCAGGAGTAGCGAGATCGAAGAAGGAGTGGTGAGGGTGCAAGGCGGATGGGAGGAACGAGCAGAAGGCGAGGAGAGCGCTGTCATGGGGAGAGAAGAGCCTGGTGATTAGCTGGCGCTCTACTTGGTCTCTTCCCTACAGAGATAGTGGCTACTCAAGTACTCAAGGCTTGTACAAGCATAGCTAGATCTGCAGCTGTTGCAGCTGGTCGTGCCATGCAGCACGGCGATGGCCGTTGGTTTCAGATCTCGAGTCTCGACCGATCATGTTTGGAGACCCCACGCGATGAAACTCTCGGCGATCCTTGCGGCGATCGCACTCGCAGTCCGGATCCCGGAACTGTGTTGGCGTCTCATTCCTAGCTGTAGTTCTGTGCATCTTGGACCTGTCGTCTTCAGACTTGCTTTACATTGTCATCTCATAGACAGCTTGACGGAGAATCACAATGTCAGAGGTCAAATTCAGCGAGCAATACCTCCGCCCGTCGAGCAATACGACACCAACGACAGCAAGTCCTTTGAGCTCGCAGGATGTCGACGCACTGGCCAAGCTCGCCGAGCATTTCAACCGAGATGGTTTGAAGCTCTCCAACAGCGACAGCAGCTCTGAATCGTCTCCGCTATCGGAAAGAGAGCTCATGTATCTGGTACGAGTAGGCTTCCCCTCCGTCGTAGCGACGCGCTGACCCCAACCCTCGCAGTCGCAAGAAACGTTTCTGCGGTGAGTCGTCATATCCGTACAGTGAACAACGCTGACCACTCCTGAAACCTAGGTTTCTGAAAGGTAGATACATGTCCTCAGCTCAGCAGCACAGCCTAACCTTCATATAGCGACAAAGGGTGACCTAGCTGCGGCCATCACGAGGTTAGAAGCGGCAGTCGTGTGGAGACGATCAGTCAACATTGAGGATATGAGCCTGATGGCGGAGGACTGCGAGCCTGAGGTATGCTATACTATCAATCTACTCCTTTCACGGAGCTCGCTGACTTGAACCAGTCCCGCACTGGCAAGAATATCGTACAAGGCTTCACAAAGTCACAAAAGCCCATCCTCTACTTCTTTCCCAACCGTAATACTACGCCTGTTGACCAACGTAGGCCTGTTCACGCTGTGGGTGATGTATTCAGGGGCCGCACACAGGTGGCTCACAGTCTCATCATGTTCTTCCATCCTTAGTCCATCGGGCTGACGTGAATCCTCAGATCTTTATGCTGGAACGTGCACGCGATCTTATGCCCCCGGGGTCGAGGTAAGTAACTCCTAATGTGATCCAGTGACAGTGCTGAGGTCACGGAACCAGCAACGTGCTGGTGATATTCAACTTTGCTGGTAAACGAGAAGGTCCACCCACCTCAATCTCAGTCGCCCGTCAGGTCTTGCATATTCTTTCACAACACTATCCCGAAACCCTCGGCATATGTCATTTTCAAAACCTCCCATGGGTAGTCAAAGGATTCATCAATATCATGTGGCCTTTCGTCGACCCGGTTACCAAAGAAAAGGTCTCGTTTGGAAGTTTGGAGGGCAAGGAGTTGATTAACGACGGTGTGGTTGATGAAGCCGACTTGATCGCAGAAGCTGGTGGCTCTCTTGATGTGAGCTGCCTGTAAACTGTCACGAGGTCTCTAGCTGACCAAACTTAGCTTCCTTACAAGCACCAAGATTACTGGCCGGTGATGGTTGAGACTTGTTTGAAGAGGAGAAAGGAGCAGGAGGAAGCTTTCCGAGCATTGGGTCCACCACGAGCCGGCGCAGAGGAGCGACTGTGGAGGACACTACCGCGTGCTGAGCAACATCAAGCAACCGAGCTCAAGGAGACACCGAGTGCACATGCGACAGTGGACACTTCGCACGATAGCGATGTTGACTGAACGGTCTGGCCTGATGATTATACAATACGTTGTTTGTACAAAGACTATCGACTGCTACTAGATTAGACTGTAGATTACACGAAATTATATGAATCCCACGACGAAAGAGAGGTATATGGCATGATGAAAACGCAGGACAAGATCTCGGAGTGAACTCATCTCCCCATTGCCATGGCAAAATCGGGACCATTGAACATCGCACCGACGTCGTTGGCCATGACCGACATTGCGCTCATGGCAGAGGCGTCGAAAGAAAAGCTTGAAATGTCAAACCAATTTTGTGCGTCGATTCCCAGGTCGTTCATCCAGGCGAGGCTGTCGTCCTCGATGACGGCACCGATATTGGGCTGCTGTTTGACTGGTTGGCTGGTCGGACTGTATCTCTCGTTCGAGTATGGCTGCAAGCTGGGCCGACCGTCGCTCCCTATCAGATGGGGGTACATGTTGTAAGCATTCGACGACGATGAGGATATGGTAGCTGGGATCGAGCTGTATGTCGATCCTGGCGGGGTAAAGCTGGAGATACCGCTATTCGAGCCTGAGGGGGTATTGGAGACCGAAGCACCAGAGGAGTCGAGAGTCTCAAATCGCTTGGCGACGAAATCGCCGGAGAGAAGCTGATCTTTGATACAGCTAAATTCGCAGCTCATGCGTCAGTAATTTAATCCAGTGCCTCGAGTCAATTGAGATGAGGAATAATTACTCACTCTATTGTTGCTTGCTGGGTATCTGTATGACTTTCCTCGGCTGCCGCAAGTATGTCGTCGATCATCTTTTTGTGCCTCAGGGCGATGGGATATCGTTCGCCGTGCTGGAACAGAGCGAGCCTAATAAGTTGTTAGCGTCACGCGGTCGCTTCGTTCTCAGACTCGCTCACCTGAAGACGTCGAGTTCCGACCTGAACACGCCTGCTGATACGGAATCACCAGCAAGAGTCGCAGCATCCATGAACCGGACGAGCGCCCTACCACACAGACACCACACGAAGCTGCAGACGCTGGGCAGCAGACTGAGATCGAAAGTAGTGGCCGTGATGTCATATATCAATGACAGGATCGCCCGAATCGCCGAAAGTCCCATCTTTGCCAAGTCGCAATGATATAGATCTTTGGTTATCATCGGCTCTCCCAGTTCCAGCGCAGCACTGACAGAGATTAGTACCAGATCCAAGAGACTGCAAGATTTCTTCACACTCACGCATGGGTGACCATAATCGACGCAATGAGATCGGTGTCCAAAGCCTTTTGTTGCCCTTGTGACGATGAGAATTGGGTTGGTTTCCTCATCTCAGCAGGCAGGGACATCCGGAAGGCGTTGATTTGGGACAGATGTAATCGCAGTCTCGGATCGGATACGTAACTCCTATCAGACATTGCAGGTAAGCTATGGTTGATCAGTCTGCTCGCAGCACCTACGATACGCTGTGCGGTCCACGTGTGTAATGCCTGAAGAATCGGTTGACATCGGTGTACAATCGAATTGATTTAATGAGCAGAGTAAAGCCCTAAGCACAATGTTACCCCCGGAAGACTTCAACTGTAGACCCTTGACTCACGTCAACATGCTCCGGAGGATCTGTGATTCATATTAGGTCAGCAGTCCGCTTAATCATCGAGTATTCCTCTTACGGTATGAGAAGAAGTCTTTCGACCTGATGCAACGAGTCAGCGAGAATAGACAGACTCCTATCCATCAAATAGCTCACTGTAGAGTCTGCGAGCCGCACAACTCCCCGACCCCCGACTCATACTGCCGCTGAGTGACCGGCAGCTCGACGGTAATCTCTTCATCCGCAAGGGACTTAGTGGTAGTCATTAGCTACTGTCCGGTCGGAACTTGGCAAGAAGACCCACTTCTGGCCAACAAGTTGACATCACTGCCATTCTCTCGGTAACGTACACCATCCTGTGATTCTCGTTAGCCTTTGTACCAACCGTAAGAAGCGCGGACATACCAGAATGTTCTGTCCCTTTGGGCCTGCTCCAACGCGGAGCTCGCCTCGGGTATCAACAGATGTTGAAACCTGGCCAACTTGTCGGCGCTGCTCTCTATATCCGAGTCAGGTCTTGCGATCTTCGACTGCCGCAGTGTTAACGTACTGCTGCTCTCGTTGAGCTTCAGAGGGACTGCCATCCTCATGCAAGCGCCGGACTCCATCCACACATCAGTCCACCTAAAAGGTCGGTTAAATGTGCGTCATGACGAGGTTGTTGATGCTTACCAAGCATTATAACAGTCCAGTATAGCGATGACGCATTGGGCTAAATAAGAGCCGACGAGTCAGTCTGCGGTCGTCGAGGGGTTGTGAGATGGACGAGTCGGAGCCCGATCACTCACCTTGGACTGCACCCAAGAGCCTTTGCCCCGTGTCAAAGCATTGGCTCTGTTTCTCAAGGGCTTTGCGTCGATGCCACATCTGGAACCTGCCACTAGGCGTCGCCGCAGAGGCGACATTCTTGGGATGAAAGCTAGAAGACAAGTTTCGATACGTAGTCGTCGCCGGCTCAAAGTCCCTTTCGGGGTGGACAGTGTCAGTGGCAGCTGATCCAGTTGGGAAATAGGCGTTCGAGGCGAGAACGGATGGCGGAAGGTGTGGAGTAGTGATACTGAGAATGGCATGAAGGAGACTTTGCGCCTGAAATTTCGTCAGAGCCGATCGCGATGGCAAATGGCTTTGACGCACCGGGAAATCCGTGTGACTTGGTGGAAGCATCAGGGAGCTGGTGAACGTCGCCCGGTGTAGCATCTTTGGAATAGTGGAGACCTTGTCGAAAAAGATTTCGACCACGTGCTATGGCTTGACATGAGCGAGTACAACGTGCGCATTGAGAGCGGGTTTCCTCACCTCCACAACCTCTAGTGACGGCAAATCTTTGGGCCAGCTGGGAAGATATCAGCACACCATTGCGAGACTCCCGTGATGACTCACTCTGGCCAGATTACTCCTTGCTGTCGGTTGAATGAACTCGGTTGTTCCATGTCAGGCAGAGTTGAAGTAGCCATTGGTCCATCACGACGCCTATTAGCTGAATGGGTCTGGCTCTCAGACTGATCCATCATCTCCAATACGCCAGGCTGATTTCGGTACCTAAAGAATGGTTGGCAAACTTCTACTCACCAGATCGATACTCACCCGCCTGGGCCCGGAAAGACCCCTTCGTTGAACTCCCACATTCTGTTTCGCAGAGCGGGCGCATGGATCTCACTGTGGCGATCGCGCTCTGTGTCCCTCGGCGGATTACCGATCTCAGGCAAAGAGGACGAGGATGATTGGTTTTGGGCTCTGAGGCGTTCCTCAAACGCCGCTTCGCAGGTTTCAGCGGTTAAAGACCACACTGTAAGGGAAACTTGCTCACCAACTCTCTCCTCCAGATCATGTAATTTGGCCTTCTTGGAAGCCATAGTCTCGTCTTCTTCCGACATTCTAGTCTCTTTGTCTTTCTTCTTGCGACTCGGCGCGGCTATTGCCGGGCCACCCGTCCGATCATCCCATACGCACTGAGTTGTCTTCCCGCCTGATCGGACCCGCGGCTTAGAACAGTTGGCGCATATCGGTCGAATAGCATCGCACTTGAGTTTCCGCTGCCTGCAAAGCAAGGAGTCAGATCAAGCGATGCGAGGATAGCTCCGACTCACCTGCACGGAAGACAGGCCGTATTCCTGGCGAGTACCCGAGGGACATCCTCGGGCGTCGAGGAGGACGGGGAGTTGTTTGACATCGTGTAGTGATATCGAGTCTTGTATGGATAGGGTCTTGCTTCGAGTATCCGGCGAGGCAAGCAGTGAGGTGAGCGAGGCGGCAGTCGATCTGTTCCAATGTACGATCTGTGGGATGTGTGACCGACGATAAGTCAGCTCGACAACACCGTCAGCAAGGCCATCGGATGCCCGGATAGAAACGAAGCTGGAAGGTTTGCGGAGTTCCAAGTCAAAGTCCGTGACCGTCTTGGCCGAACACTGACGTGTTATTCTTCTGGTACATGGCGCCAGTGGAGTGGATACATTTGATTCCGCCAATGATCACGAACCTGGCAGAAGATTCCAGCACCTCCACCGCACGAACACACCACTCAGGACAAGGAGGAGCCAACTTTTTCCTTTCAACGGCTACTTAAAACCCCATCACATCTGTTTTTCCTACATATCAGACTTTCTGCGAGCACATAGCGCCGAGAGACAAAGGACGCCCAACTTTCTCATTCATGTGAGTTGCTTTTCCTCCAGTGCCCGAGGGCATCAACTGACTCGATGTAGATCACTTAATACTTCATCCAACTCAAAATGTCTGCTGCCACCGAGACGTTCGGTTTCCAGGTAGGTGGCGTTGACTGGTTGCACCGGGACCTTGACTGACCTTCGCATCATAGGCCGAGATCTCCCAGTTGTTGGACCTGATCATCAACACCTTCTACTCCAACAAGGAGATCTTCCTCCGAGAATTGATTTCCAACTGTTCCGATGCTCTGGACAAGATCAGATACGCGGCTCTGACCGACCCAAGTCAGCTCGACTCGGAGAAGGACTTGTACATCCGAATCACCCCCAACAAGGAGGAGGGTACCCTCACGATCAGGGATACCGGTATCGGTATGACCAAGGCCGATCTGGTCAACAACCTGGGTACAATTGCCAAGTCTGGTACCAAAGCCTTCATGGAGGCTCTGTCTTCCGGTGCTGATATCTCCATGATTGGTGAGTCCGACTTTCCAGAAGTGTTTCAGTTCTAACGCTACCTAGGTCAATTCGGTGTCGGTTTCTACTCTTCGTACCTCGTTGCCGAGCGAGTGCAGGTCACCACCAAGCACAACGATGACGAGCAGTACATCTGGGAGTCTGCCGCTGGTGGTACATTCACCATCACCGAGGACACCGAGGGACCCAAACTCGGCCGAGGTACCTCGATGAAGCTCTTCTTGAAGGAGGACCTCAAGGAGTACCTCGACGAGAAGAGAATCAAGGAGATTGTTAAGAAACACGTGAGTCCAGGCAGCATTCATCGTGAGCGATTACTGACCATTTGCAGTCCGAGTTCATCTCGTACCCAATCCAGCTGGTTGTCACCAAGGAGACTGAGAAGGAGGTCGAGGAGGAGGAGGAGGCCACAGAGGGCGACTCGAAGATCGAGGAGGTCGACGACGAGGACTCTGGCAAGAAGAAGAAGACCAAGAAGGTCAAGGAGACTACAACCGAGAACGAGGAGCTCAACAAGCAGAAGCCAATTTGGACCAGGTAGGTTTGCTCGCAATCGTTCTGGGCACAACTGACATCTCGTTAGAAACCCATCCGATGTCACCGCCGAGGAGTACTCTTCGTTCTACAAGTCCATCAGCAACGACTGGGAGGACCACCTTGCCGTCAAGCACTTCTCCGTTGAGGGTCAGCTCGAGTTCAAGGCCGTCATGTTCATCCCCAAGCGAGCGCCGTTTGACCTCTTCGAGACCAAGAAGAAGAGGCACAACATCAAGCTCTACGTCCGACGAGTGTTCATCACCGAGGACAACGAGGAGCTCATGCCAGAGTATCTCAACTTTGTTGTCGGTGTTGTCGACTCTGAGGACCTGCCATTGAACATCTCGCGAGAGACCTTGCAGCAGAACAAGATTCTCAAGGTATGTACAGTTCGTGCGTCTAACAGATCAAATTGCTGACCCTATTATCAGGTCATCCGAAAGAACCTCGTCAAGAAGGCCCTTGACTTGATCTCCGAGATCGCCGAGGACAAGGAGAACTTTGACAAGTTCTACACTGCCTTCTCCAAGAACCTCAAACTTGGTATCCACGAGGACGCTGCCAACCGAACCAAGATCGCCGAGTTCCTGCGATTCCACTCGACCAAGTCCGTCGACGAGCAGACCTCGTTCAAGGACTACATCACCCGAATGCCAGAGGTCCAGAAGTCGATCTACTATCTGACTGGTGAATCGCTCGAGGCCGTCAAGGACTCTCCATTCCTCGAGGTCCTCAAGAAGAAGAACTTTGAGGTCCTGCTCCTCGTCGATCCCATCGACGAATACGCCGTCACCCAGCTCAAGGAGTTCGACGGAAAGAAACTCGTCTGTGTTTCCAAAGAGGGCCTCGAGCTCGAGGAGACCGAGGACGAGAAGACTGCCCGAGAGAAGGACGTCAAGGACTACGAGGGTCTCTGCAGCGCCATCAAGGAGAACCTCGGTGACAAGGTCGAGAAGGTCATCGTCTCCAACCGAATCACCGATTCGCCATGTGTCCTCGTCACTGGTCAATTCGGATGGTCGTCCAACATGGAGCGAATCATGAAGGCCCAGGCCCTCAGGGACTCGTCAATGTCCTCGTACATGGCTTCGAAAAAGACCATGGAGCTCAACCCCCAGCACCCCATCATCAAGGAGCTCAAGAACCGAGTCTCCGAGGACAAGGGCGACAAGACTGTCAAGGACCTCACCTACCTGTTGTTCGAGACTGCTCTGTTGACTTCTGGTTTCACCCTTACCGCTCCTCAGGACTTCGCTTCCCGAATCAACCGAATGATCTCCCTCGGTCTGTCCATCGACGCCGACGCCGAGCCAACTTCGTCTTCCGCTGATGCCGCCGACGACGACGTCCCCGCCCTCGAGGAGGCCGGTGGATCCATGGAGGAGGTCGACTAGAGTGTGATCCCGGGCGCAGTCTGTGAGAAGTGTGTATAGTAGATATAAATGAGGCATTCCATCATCTGGTTTCGATCGTCGATTAGTCGCGATGCATTAGGTCACGTATTCTACTGGCGCGTTGGGGTCTTCGCTGCTTTTGGCCTTCATTATCTTGTGCAGCGTCAGGCGAAGTCTGTGCGGCCGAACCTATCGTAGGCGTGGACAAGCGAGGGCATCTGTCTCGGCGGCGCGTGTAGAGGATAGAGGATCGAGATTCGAGGACGTTAGAGACGCGTCGCGTCAAGATGTTCGAAGATGAATTTTCGAATTCCGTTTCGTGTCTCTCCCTCAACGTTCAACGTACCCTCCGATTGACTTCATCAGACTTCATCTCAACGTCGAAGTCTTCAAGCTTATCTTATTGCCATGTCTACTGCCGAAGTGAGCGGCTCACGTAATTGATCTGATACAGACCTGACTTCGATTGTAGCTTCTCGAATCCTTGTCGGTCGACTTCCAAGTCAAGCTCCTCTCTGAGCGGGGCCGACTTCCGACCCAAGGCTCAAGCCAGGCTGCTGGATTGGACCTATACTCCGCCGAGAAGAAGACGATTCCTGCCAGAGGCAAGGCGTTGATCGACTTGCAGATCAGCATTGCAGTCCCCATTGGGCATTATGGCCGTATCGCCCCCAGATCAGGTCTAGGTGAGTGCAACACACGGTCACCGCCGAAAGTACATGAGCTGACTGCTTGTAGCTTCGAAACACTCTATTAACACCGGTGCTGGAGTCATCGATTCAGACTACCGAGGTCCGGTCATGGTTTTGCTCTTCAACCACGCTGATGTCGATTTCGAGGGTGAGCCCCGACAGCATAGCTCAGAAAAACTGTCTTAAGTGCTAATGGTTGATTTCAGTCAATGAGGGAGACCGAATTGCTCAATTGATACTAGAACGGATCTCAATCCCAAAGGTCCGACAGGTTGAGCAGCTGGACGACACGGTCCGGGGATCAGGAGGCTTTGGCTCAACTGGCGGCTTCGGGGCTGCTAAAAAGCTGAAGGCGGAGAACGGCGATGCGGTCGTGACTCAACAAGCGGAAGACGAGCAAAAATCTGACAAGAAGGCAGAATAGAGATGCAAGTATTGATGATCGCGATCGTAGCCATATCCACCAGAATTGCATGATCTGTGACCAACAACGCACTCGTCCGCTATATCCTCCAGATCTCACTCCTGGCTCGATCCCAAATGGCATGTTCCTTGAAGTCATCCGCGGCGTCCCCATCCACATCCATGCCGTCACCTCCCACCTCGAGCTGTTCTCGGGACAATGGCTGAATGATCAACTTGGCGAACGTTCCGCCTGCGTGCGCTCTCGCTAGATGAGCCGGATTGACGACTAAAGTCGAATCGACAATCTGCCCAGGGAGTCAGATAAGGAGTACCCTATAAGCCGATCCACACTCACTTTGGAGAAATGCTTCAACTTGCTAGGGAGGATGAGGATATCTGGAGCTGCGCCCTCCATTCGCGTGAGAGCTTGATGCGTGACGTCGAGATTCACTTCACCGGCCTGAGCCTCGGGAGGAGGGAAGATGGGGTAGAAGGACCGTTGTGACAGGACATGACGGATCAAATTCGCCATGGCGTCCTTTGACTCTGGTTCGGCAGTTGGTTCGGCTTCTTCTGCTCTGGTGAAGAGCTCTTCCCGTCGAAGGTGGAACAGAGTGTCCACCGAGTTGATGGCAATGGTCACCTCGTTGATGGAAATCGTACATGGATTAGGCAGGCATTGCACCCTCTGCGACGATGAAGTATCAGTCTATGCTTCACAAAGATTGTGCTCGACTCACCTTCAACAATCCGAGCGATTCCCTGTCAAGCGCGGCTTGCGGGTACGCTACGTGCCGGGACACGATATCGCGTATACTCGGTACAAGTGCGACCTTTGTGCCAGGGGATGCTTCATACAGCCTTTGCAGTCTTGCGGTGATTTGGTCTTTGAAGATTTCGGTAGGAGTCTGCGTCACAGCGCCCATTTGGATCTTGGGATGTTGCGAATCGACGAACGGTCCGAGCTGGATTTGTTAGCGGACCCGATAATAAGTTGAATGACCAGACCTACCAGGATGAGAACATCCGGGCGTTCTCGAATGGCTACATCTATCAAAGCCTGCAAGGGCTCGTATGACAGATCGTCGTCTAGCGTGTATGGACCAGCGGCAATGCTGATTGACACGGCTTCCCCGGACAGCTTGTCGCCGTAATGATATTCCAGGAGCTCGGAAGCGGGACTCTGCGGCATGGCGCTGGGGGGTGCCTAGAGGTTATCAGCGGGACGACTCAGTATTCGTGAGGCACTCCAACGACGTACCATCAAGACTTCCTCAACGACAAACGCACCACCACCGCCGTTTCTGCCCTTGACGCAAAGGAGACATCCTGGGAACACTCCAAAACCCTTGACTCCAGGCGCGCCTCCTCGCACTTTCAACTCATTGGTAGGCTTGAACTTCAAGGCGACTCGCTTGCCGCTTCCGAGCAATCTAGAGCTTTCCAGATACAAACTTCCAGCATTGACTTTGGCGTTGTCCGTGGGAGGGCTGAGGACCCGGCCGACGGTATAGATCGCTTCTTCAGAGACGAAATGAGGGTCACCCAGCTCGGTAATGCCATACGCGTCCTTGATCGATTCTGCGTACTCGTCGATCATGTCGTCGAGCGCTTCGGACCGCTGCGAGATCTTCTCAAACATGTATCGATAGTTCCATTCGTTGTAGTCGACCGAGGTGGTGAATCCGACACGGGCTTTCGATCCCACGGGAACACCGGACGACGTTCTTGGTAGGTGCGAGTTGAGCGTCTCGACCAGCGAGTGTGGCTGCGGACGCTGGCTGAAGGATTGGGTTGGGCGAGGGGTCAATCTAGAAACGGATATAAGCGCCCTTTGCCAGGACCGGCCACTGCACTCACGTTGAGGAGCCTTCCCCGCCGCTGACGGGACTGCTCGGAGCTGAGGGGCCTTTACCAGCTGGCGTCAGATACCCATTGGTATTTGGAAGCGCCAGCCTCGATGGACCTGGCCTGTAGCTGCTGGCTGCGGGAGGCATTGGCGATCCTTTCGAGGGCGTCGCGAAGTCAGAGCGATTGGCGGTAGGTGTGAAGGCGGAGGCCGTGGAAGGGGAATGGCCATTGGCCGCTGGCATAGCGGTTACCAGTGGTTTTGCTGATTTCGGTTTCGAGTGTCTCGATGGTGTAGTCAACCCATCCAGACTGATTCATGTGGGGTCAGCGCTTAGACTGAAATCGCTGCGAGATCACCTACAATTCGCCTAGATCTCCCATGTTTCTACCTTTTCTGACCCCAACACCACCGGCTTTGGGCGTATCGCCAGGAGTTGCGTTCGCGGTCACCGCCTTAGTAGCCTGCTCCCTCTGCAGCTCTCTTCTTAGCTCCCTCGCAGAGCTCAGCGTCAATGTAGCCAGCTTTTCCCTGAGGCCAGATGGTCGAGACATGACAAACGCCTCGTACTTGTAGAAAAGAGTAGAGGGGTCGAGCGCGAAGGATCTTAGCATCGAGACACCTGGACACTGTTCAGTATTCTACTCGGACTGTACGCCCACTCACATTCCGCCATGACGTCTGGGTGGTCGGTCACAGCACCCCGGAACAGCGAGCCCAGCTCGTTCCGCATCTGATCTTCGGTGAGCATTTTGTAGGAGGATGAGCCTTAGTCGGGAGTGGAGGCTTTGGTGAACCTGCGCGCGAAGTTCTTGGTGACCTTGATTGTCAGTGTTGTCCAAAGTAGAGAGAACGGGTCAAACACGGGTCGACATTGAATCGTCGCGTCTCAAAATCTCCCAAACGCGTGAAGCTCAACAGGCAGATTCAGGCACGGCTTCAGGCAGAACATTACGTAAAATACATCTGAAGTACTCATACTAGTACTGTGCATGCATGTGCTGCTCTCTGCCTGGCTCTATCGTTGCTCTGTCGTGACTAGTCTCGGACACAAGCTGCTGCAAAGCTGTTGAGAAGCTGCAAAGTCACCCAGAAATCGACTGGAGCTCACGATAAGGCAGGTAGAATGGTTACGAGCACGCAAGAACCGTCTGGAGGAAGCGTCTCCTTGCCGGTACTACCCCACCCGTCGAGCTTGATCACACCGGGCGCTCCCGCCGAATTCCTGATAGCTGAATCGCGAAGGAGTTATGAGCAGTTGTCTCAGCTTCGCAAGCAGATTCTGGCCGGTCAAGGCGATGGTAGGTGATCATCATCTTACTGTCTTACCATTTCGCTAACACCTCTTCCGTCGCAGCTTTTGAGATAGATCCTCCAGGGCCATCCTCCCTGCCTCCACTTCCACCAATACCGCAACCTCCGACAACTCACCATCGTCGGCAATCACTACAGTCCCCTGTTCGCGCACCCCGACGGCCTATATCCAGGCCTCCAGTCCCCTCCTCTCATCCACTCTGCAGAGTCGAGACGCCTTCCGAGGCTGTCAAAGCTTACAACGGGATCGGCAAAGGCAAAGCAGTCTTGAGACATGATAATTCTGCAGTTTACGTCGATATGGGAGACGATCAGGGAGCGGCATGGATCCTTCTGGACAGTTTGAATGACGGAGGAACGAGGGTGGAGAGTGTCAAGCTCTATACAGGCGGAGAAGCTAGTGAAGTGAGTAGAGGAGGATCTCGAACTCTTCGGGAACACAGATTGACGGGAGGCAGTCGTTGCCAATTCATTCCACATCAAGCTCTGTCCCACTGAGGAAGCTGGGCTCTTTCATCACCGGCTTGCATTTGACCATGCAAGAGCTTTTCGTGAGCTACCAAAATCAGTCCGGATGGCGAATCGATGCTAATCCGACTCTGTAGTACCGACTCCTACATCTACCTGAGATACTAGACCAGCCATGTGTGTTCTGCAACACACGCTTCAAAGTACCTGATGGGCTGCCTGTCGGTGGCAATGGCTGGCTGGTTGAGAATGGAGGCAGAGCAGAGAGTCCAGTCGACGGGCAGGCCACAGCTCAGAATGAGCGCACCGGCGGTGAACCGAAGAGGGGACGTTGGGTGTCTTGGCATACGAGCTGCGAACCGGACACATGACTCAGCTTCGATTGATCGATCCGTAAGGGGTGTTCTCCCATTGCCTCGAAAGACCGACTGGGACGCCGTTGGCAAGCAAGGTGAATCCTCTGGCCTCCTCAGGTCGTTACATGTCATGTCTCGGCCGGAGACCGGCAAATTCGCGGTCAAGTATACGCGCCACCTCTGGGGCTAAGACGGTATGTACTGGTCCACAGTGTATCGTCATCAGACTCGTGCTCGCCGCTATCGGCGTCCGGGCAGTATGTTTATGCATCATGGCGGGCGTTCAAACCCTGGCGGGAAAACCTGTCTCGCATTCATGTTGATCCTAGCAGTGCTGATGAATCGCTTGACGGCAGACGTCGTCTCGGTGTCCGTGGATTGTGGCAGGAAGTGGGCCGGGAGTGTTCCTTCCATTATTCGGGGCACGCCTGAGAGACACCGATAAGCGACAGAAACGCAAAGTCACGAAATCGTCTTACCATGGTATGATTGCCGTCCTGTGCCTGACATAACCAATACATCCCCCGAGCGTAGGATGACTGGCTGGGGTGGGTCTTGTCGAGACGACGACCCGAGGAGGAAAATACAAGCGTGCCCTAGCCTATTGCGGGTCAGGACATCCAAGATAGCTGAGTGGCTACTCACGAGACAGACACCAGAGGCCGAGAAGGATCAAGTCTGGACAATGTCAGCTGGAAGTCTTCTACTGTGTACGGAAAGGGTGAGCGGATGGGCTTACTCTGCTCTATCCACGTGACCCATGAGGGTATCGCTCATCTGGTAGAAATTGACAATCCCGGTGTCTGGGCCTGATGAACGTCAGAATAGGCACTTGCAGATACATCTTCGTACACCTCCGTACGCACGATAGTCATCTCCCCATGTAGACCATTCCGGTCTCTTCGACTTATCCGCATGGCTGACATCGGCAAATACCTCGGGCCAGGGTATAGACCTGACCACATCCGTACACAGATTGGCCATCTCGGTTGGGAATTCTATCGGCTCCGGTGGACTGAAATCATATGCCTTTGTCGTCCACTATACAGCTCGCGTCAGGACATTGAGTATGCAGCCACTGGCGTCTGGTCGACTTACTTGATACACCCAACCGAGATTCGCCCATCTCAACTCTTTCACAAGGTCATTCGCCGTCTTTGGCTTAAGCTTGTCGCTCGGGGCTATATCCACACTCGTCTTGGTCTTGGCAAGTATCTCGGCGTAGTCTACAACTGCAGCCGGGTCGGTATCGATCATCTGGCGGACAGTGTCGCCAGGGGCTGTAGAATTGCTTTGTGAAGCGTGATCGTCGCTCTTGACCCTAGACTGGTGTAGAGGATGTACAAGGGTCTCGGGAGCTGTCGAGTACGTGCTAAAGAGATCTGTGGGCAGATCCCAGTGAGGCGACAAGGAAAGAGGGTTAGGCGGTAGAGTGTAGCGGGACAGCGCTGCCTCTGCGATGTCGAGTTGCTGTTCTGCGCTGAGATATCCTGGAATCAGAATACAGCCTAGACCCAAGGCATTCATCAGCTATTTGGAGACTAAGGGTACTGTTCGCTCAACATACCCTCTTTGACCAACCAGCCGACTTTTCCATCCGCCAGTTCAACCCGCTTCAATCCCGCAAGATCCTGCTCTGGTCGCTCGCCTCTCGCTCTAGCTTTACCCTTCTTCAACCGCCTGCCAGTCTCGGAATCAGGGCCCCACCAGCCAGCTTGCCAGACCACATCGTCCGTCTCCCCCGCCGGTCGAGAGAGGTCGAGAATTGATGTCTTGCGGAGGGAGGGATAAACGTTGGGTACAGACCGGTTCTTAAAGTGCTTCTCAGCGATCCGGAAGGGCGTATGAGTGGTGATATCTGGTAAAGCGGGCATTCTTGGTTGTCTGCGGCACGCTCATCAATCTTCGAGCCAGTCAATGATCCCGAGCTCGAGGTGTTTGTCGCTCTTCCTGCGATGCAACAACGCCAATGCTGCTGCTGCTTGCACAAGTGCTTGCAGCAAGCTTGCGACTGAGGTGACGAGGTCGAACTCGGTCTTAACTTTGCCTTAACTTTAACTCTTCGACTCTTGGTGCCTGCGGCGCCGACCGCCGCGGGGCAATTTGCAATTGAGTTCGCTTTTCACATCTGGATCGATCGTTGCCACCGGCCCACCGAAGAGATCTGGCAAGCTGCGACTTGGTCACTCGACCACGAGTCTACATACGACCCATTGACATCGAGCGACGTCCCGTGTGAGACCAGCACTGCAGCTCATCCAGAAGGCGAGGAAGCCTCGACTGTGCGCTTTACCGGTACCGCCAATGCATGGACAGCTCGAATGAGGGAAGAGACATAACATGCACACCAAAAAGTCACGTCTAAAACGATCAAAAGGAGAGGGGAGAGGATATACTGGAAGGAATGTCTATACGAAAGGAAAGTAGTCTAAATTTCGGATCCACAGTCACAGAAGCTCATCTGACTGAGAGTCGATACGACACCTACGCAGCCATGGCACCATCCGCTCCGCCTTTGGTCTTCATGTTGTGGTTTCGAATGAAGATCGACGCCACAAAGGCGATGGCGACGCTGATGAACAGAGGGATGAACGAGCTCGTGATGGCTTTGACATAGGCGTCGATGATGGCCGGTCGGTATTGCTCGTCCACATCGTAAATTGCAGTGACGGAATTTCGGACTTTGTCGAAGAGATCGCCCGGGGTAGCGGTGCGGAGTTCTCGGTTGAGGAAGATGGATTGAACCTGGTACAAGTTAATGTCAGCATGACTCGACAAGAGGAAGGCACTGTGGAGTCGTGTATACTCACAGTGTTCTGAGAGAGCGGTGGATCGTTAGCAAAGTGTAACATATATCGTTCGACTATGCAACTCACGACTATTCCGAGGCCAAGGGCAGCACCGGTCAACTGGAAGAAGTTGGACACACCGATAGCCTAGGGGAGCAGTGGTCAGACTCGAAATCTGCGAAGACGGGCGTATGTGCTCACCTGTGCCATGTACTCTGGTCTCTCGTGCCACTCTGCCTGCACACTAAGGATGATATTCTGGAATGCCAAACCACAACCAAAACCGGCGAGAATCTGGTATCCGATCAACTTAGGGTTGGAAGTGTGAGCGTCGATTGTGTAGAGTAGGGCGTTACCGATGACAGCGATAATAGGACCAGCGAGGATGAAGTAGTAGTATCGGCCAGTGGCAGCAACGATTCCACCGGAGAAGAAGATGCCGATACAAGCGCCTAGAGTTCCCGACGTCAGCTCTTTAACCGGAATCCAGCTACAAAAGGATCAACCCACTGAGCATGAAGGGGATGATAGAGATACCACTCTTGGTTGCTGATTCACCCCGGACCTGTTACGTAGTCAGCTCTGTAAGCGGTCTTCAATATCGCAAACTACGCACGGCTTGGTAGTAGAGGGGTAGCTGGAAGACACCGCCTGAAAGGGATCAACACTCTGGTCCTTGCTAGTGGACTGCATATAGAACTCACCGAGGAAGTAGGTCATGGTAGCGAAGATGGCAATGCAGACCGCCAGCTCCGTCCTGTTCGAGACGATGGTCCGTGGGATCAGTCCTCTACCGTTGATCTTGTACTCCCAGGCTGCGAAAACCATAATAAGGACACCGCCCAAGATGAAGAGGAGAATGATACGCCAATTGCTCCAATCATACTGGTTGCCGCCCCAGGCTAGCGCCAGAAGGAGACAAGTGATGATGCCGAAGAGGAGGACTGTGCCGATCCAATCCAAACTGATGAGTTTCCGCCAAAGTGGTCGCTCATCGGGAATACCACCAATTTGTTGTGGTGCAGTCGCCGGTAGGAACCAGAAGACCACAGCGGCAGAGATGGCTCCTACTGGTAAGTTGATGTAAAAGCACCACCTATGAAGAAACGTCAGTGATTCGACCCGATTTTTGGAAAATCTTCTATTCCCGCTCATGTCTCGATCACCACTAACCTCCAAGACACCTTGTCCGTGAACGCTCCTCCTAGGATTGGTCCGGCGATTGAAGATAAAATGAAAACCAGGCCAAAGCTAGACATGAATAGGGCTCGTTGTTCGATCCTGACGATCATGACAATGATCAACATGATTGAGGAGAACCTAGTGAGGTCGTCAGCCATGTCGAGGAGAGTGTTAAGTCGAGTCGCTCAGGTCTGAGAAACGTACATCGCGGAGACACCTGCCATGATCAGTCAGCTTCGATGCCCCGGACTCGTTCCAAACATTGACCTGTCCTCAAACCGTCGACTGGTGTGGAGGAGAGGAAGGGTGGAGGATAGTATCTAGGGTAGACAGCCGGGACCGACAGAGTTGAGAGAGTAACAGAGAGGAGAGTAGAAGAAAGGAAGGTCAAAAGTCGGCTTGTGTGGAGGAGGAGGAGCGAAGGATAGCTCAGTGTCGTAGATCTGAGATAGATAGAGCTAGAGAATGGCAGAGAGGAAAGCAGAAAAGAGGAAAGACTCTGACTCGGCGACACCCTGGATCGCCCCAAAGCGTCGGCTCGTGTGGAGAAGAGGAGTATAGACGAGCCCAGTGTAGTATCTGGGACAGACAGAGCTGAGAGAGTAAAAGGGGAAGGGAGTGGTGTGTACCCAGTGTAGTATCTGGGATAGAGAGGCGGGACAGACAGAGCTGAGAGGATGACAGAGGAGAGGGCAGAAGAGAGGAAGGACAAAGCATCGGCTCGTGTGGAGGAGAGGAGTGGAGAATAGCCCAGTGTAGCATCTGGGATAGACAGGCGGGATAGACAAAGCTGAGAGTAACAGCGGGGAGAGCAGAAGAGAGTGCAGAAGGGAGGAAGGACAAAGCGTTGGCTCGTGAGGATACCCAGTGTAGTATTTGGGTCCCTGGAATAGACAGGCGGGAAAGACAGAGCTGAGAGAATAACAGAGAGTAGAGCAGAAGAGAGGTAAAACTCACCAACACCCTGTATCGCCCTACCCAGGATCATCACGTTCATGGAGTTGGAAGCTCCGCCTAGATGTTAGGTCAGTCATGGCACATATTGTAATGAGTGAAATGGGAGAACATATAGCGCTGCCGACCTCGAACGCCAGGAGTGCAAAGAGAAGTACCCATTTGGCCTTGATCATAGCTGGCAATGTGATTAGCTGTTTGATAACCTGCTTACAAGTCCTGCCATCTCTCACTCAAGATTTGGCCGGCGACGAGAATGAGCGAACATTGGGTGACTAGACGAGACTGATCAGCCCTACACGAAACGCAATAAGCAAACTAGTGGTCTGCCAAAGTCTCTGCGGACGGCATCGAACCATTCATCATAAGATCTGCAAAGACTGAGGTGGAGTTTGGGCAGGTGCGAGTACATGATCGCTTCACTCACGGAAGTAGCCAGTAATGACCCAGGACACCTGTTCAAAAGCTTGCCAGCGCGAGACAAACGCCGGGATGGCTAAGTAGGCCAGACATGTCAGCTACCAGGTGTGGTTCGACAATAGTCCCTTGAAAGACACTGGTTCAACATTCCGCACGCGGCTTGAGCCAGAAAGATGGCGTACAATTCGTCGCGGGAACTTTGAATGGGGCACTCACCTGTTGCTACGATTGATTGGTCGAGAGCGAACAGGAATACCGAAAGCAACAAGCCTACGAAGACCAAGTAGAGCTTTGGGCCGGACATATAGGCGGCTTCCTCTGGACGGGGTTCCCGGGGAGCATCGTGGATCGACTCCTTCTCCTTCACGTCGTCCGTTCCAACACGAGTGAGCTCGTCTCGCTCTGTATCGTTGGCAACCTGACCAGTGACTTGGGTCCGCGATGAAGTCTGGGTGAGCGTCTGTGATGCTGCGTTCTGTTCTCCTTCTCCGACGAGACCGCCCTCGATGATCTTGGCAGCGGTCGACATGGTATTTCGGGAAACTGAGGATGCCGTTATGGTATTGGCGGAAGGAGCGACGTGTGCCAGGGTGAGCTGATAAGATTAGGATGTCGGATCTGGTGTTGATTATAGACGAGCGGCTATGAGAGAGGATATGAGGACCTGCGTCTGCTCTGAAAAGATGACAAGGTCTTGTTTATACATGCACGTACAAAGGATGGTCTGATCGGCAGGTCCATCAACCCCTCCAGCTGGCCGAACGAACACGCGTAGGAAGCCCGTGATGGCCGAAGGCCTCCAGAGGCCTCCCTCTGGGCCTGCACCCAAATCCAGACCGAGACCGACGGCGGTATGCTTATTGCAAATAAACTCACCCGTGATTTAGGGCAGATCCGCTTTCAGGGCGCCCCTCAATGTCACTTGATTGTCGCTTGATTGTCGGTCGAAACAGCGCTGATACTAATAGACTGTCGCCATGGCCTTGAGCTGCCTTGACAGAACCCGATAAAACTAGATGCAGTGTCAAGAGGCGAAGTGTCGCAGAGTGCCAGAAAGAACTGTACTCTCTTCGCCGTCTCAGGCTGTGTCATGCCTTCATGAGGTGAATCCTGGCGATGCGGCCAAATTTCAAGAACAATAGACCGCTGGCCATCACACGGAGACCAGCGGAGACCGAGGTTGCAGAGTGTTGCAGGCTCGCACCACCAGGCGGCAGGCCAATTAGCGGGCGTTCTCGGGCATTTAATTTGGGGTTTCAAGCTTCAAGTCCTGACACGATCAAACCACCAACAGCTTCCGTGAAACCCCAGTAGACCGTGTGATGACTGCCGTGCCTCTCCGTGCCCAGCCCTTGCTTCTCGTGCTTCTCGGATCATTGAGGACTGAGTTACTGTAGTCGAGGAGTATCGAGGACTCCAGCTCGAGTGGGCGCAGGTGGGCGCCCTGTAAGCTTACAGTACTATGCTGTTGCTCAGAGTTGCTCAGAGGATCAAACGGGCCCAGGCCTGCCCAGGCAAGTTGCATCCCCCCGCTGGTAGCTGATGTAGCCTGATGTAGCCCGGGCCAGGCCTGGCCAAGCCGCGCGGCGTGCTACGGTGCTGGGGCATCCAGCTAGGCATCCGCATCGCATCGCATCGTGTTCGTGTGGTGTAGAGAATGAGATGATCGCTAGCTGAGCGCTGATCGTTGATCGCTCGATGGATTTCTGGCCTTAAAGCTGTAAGCTGATTGCTCTCGAGCCTGCTGAGCTCACCACAGCTCACCACAGGTGCGATCATGTATCATGCATCTTGCTACACCACATCATGATCCGATCTGAAATCTCTGCTAGCTACCAACCCGGCCCAGGCTGTAGAAAGCTGCCTGTAGACTCGTAGAGTAACCGGGCAAGAACGGACCGCCAGAAGCCAGCAAGCCTAAAAATCCTGCTGAACGGACGCGCCGAAAGTCGCGAGATGCCACAAGTTACGGTAGGCACGCTGCCGGAAAGATTTGCTCGGTCCGGTTTTCGCCGTCTGGTGACGATCATCTCGCACTTCGTCCCGACTTCCGGCTTGTTGTTCAGGTCCACGCCTGACTCCTTCGTCCTCTTGTCGATCCACTAATTAGCTCATCTCAGTTGTCACGAGTACATCACGCTGCGGTCCCACGGGGGAGCTCAGTGGTATTTTCCCCGACAACATCAGTACGGTAGTAGCTGCTCACATCCAACACGGCGCCGGTAGAACGGTACCATCTCACCCGAGATGCCGAAGAAGGATCAGGACAGCCCCAGTGCGGCAGGCGACGATGACCAGTCACCGATGGGAGAAGATACTGTCGAGGGGAGGAAGCAAATCAATCGTGAGAACATCTACGAGCATGTGAGGCAGTGACTGATGGACATAGGTGCTTGCGTGCGTGTGATCCACGGCTGATGGGACTAGAGCTGACAGAATGCAGGATGTGTGTCATCGGCTGAAGATGAAGTGTATTGGTAAAGAGACGCCGCCATGTACTCGCTGCAGGCAGACTGGTCACTCGTGCACTTTTGACGGTCCACGCAAGAGCAAAGGGTCGAGAGTGGAGGAGTGAGCGGGAACATAGATGGGCTCTGCTCAAATGCTGATACTCGCTTCACAGCCGACTCAAGACTGTCGAAGGTCAGATGGGCGCTATGCAATCGGCATTGGAGGAGCTTGTCCGGATGCAGAGAGCTGCCTTGCCTGTTCAACAGCAAGCGATGTCACAGCACAGCGCGAACGGTGGGTACAGCTGTGTTGACAAGGCTGATCAAGCTAGGCCATCCAGGTTATTACCCTCAACCCTCAATGGACAATCCCAGTCCACATACCACGCTGTCCCTGCACAATATACTGGAGCCTCAGCACAATAGGCACATGTCCCAAACCCCTTCCTCACACGCCGGACCTTCGAACGAGCAGTATATGCGAGGAAGCCGAGTACAACCGCAATGGCCGCCATCTGCTCGTTCTACAGCCAAACGACCTGCGAGTCCGAACAGATCGATGATCGAGCACAACATTTCAGTTCCGGAGTCAGAGGATGAGGACGACGCGGACCCACTAAATGTCTCTGCAATGGGAGCTTGGGACAACATGTTCTCTTTGGCTGAAGCTGCGAGATTGGAGCAGGACGGTCAAGCGGTCAAATTGCCTGACGCCGGAGATTCCGATTCGCCCCTGGTCAACTCTTCAATGCCCACTACTGGTGCAAGTCATCCCTTCGACTATCACACTGGTGATACGCCAGGTCAGGGTCCATCGAGAAAGAAGCGCAAAGCTAGCAAATTGAGCAAAGACGACTTTGCGGAATTGAAGCGGAATCTTCCCCTCCAGCGTGGCGACCATGTCAACCACTTTCGAGACTGTATCGAGGAGGGCTTTTGCACGGTGGAAAAGGCGAGAGAGATGTATCAGCTGTGAGTATCGTACTTTTCGATCGAGCTGACCGGTAGGTTCATGGATGGGTGCTCTGTATACATGCCGTGCTTTGACCCGGAGATTGACACGTTTGAGAGGTGGGCCCTCGATTGGAGGCTCGAGCTGACAATCAGTCTCCGGAAGCGGTCGCCATTCTCAATCACCGCGCTTGTGATGGTAGGAGCCAAGGTCTGTGATGCCGGAGGTCCAGTCTCCGATCTACAGAGATTATGTCGCCAACACGCCGAAAAGATTGGCGCGTCGACACTGTTCACCCCAGTCGCCAAGATTGAAGTTGTGCAAGCCATGATTGTTCTGTCCTCATGGGGAGACACGTCTTGGCGGCCAGGAGGCCATGCAATTCGGATGGCAATGGACATGGGGTTGTATCGATGTCTGCCGCTTCTGGCCAAAGGGAAAATGGGCAAGGGGAAGAACGCACAGGAGCTCAAGGAGGAATACCCATTGGTTGTCGGTGCTAGAGTCTGGTTGACGGTGAGTGCCTTACCTTTGAACGTCGCTGATATATGCAGCTTTTCAAGATGGAATACGAGTGAGTAAATAGTCTGGACGAAGCGCTTATTGCCAGAATGGCATTCAATCTTGGACGGCCTACTCTCTTCGCTGGGGACGAAACGATTCGTCACTGTAAAGAGTTTCTTGATCACCCTTTGAGCATTGAAACCGATAGTAGAATCGTCGCGGCCTGCGAGTTGCTCAGTGCCAGAGGTGAGCCAGACCTGATGAATGACGCTAATGCTCAGTTTGGTTACATCAACCATTCGCAATTATCCCAACGGCGGCCAGCATACCCGACATGGACAAGAAGCTCGAGGCGCATCAGCGAAAGGCAGACGAGTGGTTCGAGTACTGGAACAAGTACTATGAGAGCCGGGGTGTGGAGAAGGGCATGTTCCTGCGGGAAGCTCGTGAGTCCATCTACCGTTCAGCGTGAGGGGAGAGACGCTGAACGAGTCATAGTCATCACTGGTCGCTGTGGAGCAGAGTGAGTCATGCATACGGAAGACTACAGACCATGCTAAACATCTTAGACTCTACGCGAATTCGAGGATTTTGCATGGCGTGCGGAACAGACTTGACGTCGAGTCAATGCCGCCAGAGAGAAAGCAGCGTTTGGTTAAAGCCAGAGATGCGGCACAGACTCTGCTCGAGATGTGTCTCAGAGGCCAGCAAGTGGGTTCCTGGCGAATCGAGCTTTGGTGACCGAGTTATTGACCAGATTTCTGCAGTATAAGAAGAACTTCCGCTTCGCCAATCTGTACACTCGTGAGTCATCCCTAGCCAGACTGTACTGACTCGCAGACGTCAATATCGCTTTCGCCGCTCGTTGCCTGATTCGCTTGACCAGCTTGATTCCTGAGGGACTGGATACTCGACAAGTTGGACGGGACGTCGAGAAAGTTGCCCAGGTTCTCACACAAGGTATGTCCATGTAACAAGTCCTTCACTGACGTTTACAGTTCCTGGCTTCCAATACGCCACGTTCCTTCGAGACGTACTCAGCCGCGCGCGTCGACAGAGGGTGTTGCCTCCTCCGACCCGGCCGCCATCACCAGCCCGCAATCCGACTCTGTCGGCTGTAAGCGATGCGCCATTCGGCTCGACGCCGCCGAACTTCACTGCTATGGGCGGGCCAACGACTACAAGCGACTCGACGTCGGCCGGATTCAACTTTGGCATATCCCCAGCCGACGCAGGTACCGGTTTCGATTTTGGATACGCAGAGCAGCTCTTCAATCAGCCTCTGGGACAGACTACTCCGAGTCAAAATTACGTGAGTCGTGGTCCTCAGTCTGGACAGTCAAAATGCCGCTAACATGCGATAGTTTGACAATAATCTGAACATCGAGGCGAAAGGATTCGTCGATCAAGGTGGATACAACCTCGATTCTTGGTTCCCTTTCCCTCCATTAGGTGAGTTGCGGGCGTGAGGCGTTATCCGGCATCCGGTCCTGACTGACATCTCGTCAGAATCAGAGAATTCAGTACAAGGACATGCGGGATCGTACGGGGATTTGGGGTCGGACGGCAGGGGTGGGAGCCAGTATTTCTAGGTCAAGCGAAGTACAGGCCACTGCAGGATTGCAAAACGCATGCATACGCATGTCCTGTTACAGTATACCACGGTTTCCAAGCTCTGTGTACAGTCGACACCGTCAGGTCGTGGGCTGTGGTGTCGAGGCCGGGAGACATTATTCCAGAATCAAACAAGACTCCACCTCCCCGACGTCGGTAGCTACTCTTGGTTCCGAGTATGGCATGAAGAACCGACTTGACAAGCTCATGTTATGATGAAATGTAGTGCATACAGTCGTGATGTAATCGCTACAGCGAACACTTTGAAGTGATCAGATTATAAATGTTTAAGAGTTCTCAAATTATAAGGAGGTAGGAAAGGTCGGGGGCCTTGCGCGCTTAGCTAGAAACGGCGGTGGCCTCGGACAGTCGTGGCTGGTCGTTGGTGATCTGGTTGGGAGTCTGAGGACCGGGTCGGATGTGAGAACCGGCAGTGTGGGGGTGGTTGTCGACGGCGGTGACAGGGGCGTCGTACTTGCCCTTCTTGCCGAAGAAGTTCTTCTTGGGGGCCTCAGAGGTCGAGTTTGGGCCGAATCGCGAGGTCTTCTCAGCGTCGTAGGCGGTAGCACCAACAGCACCAGTGGAGAATTTACCGGAAGACAGCTGGAGGACGGTCAAGTCGAGCTTGGACAGCGAGTAGAGGTGGTAGAGGGTGAAGACTGGCTTGGCGATCAAATCGAGGATACCGTAGGCGATCATCTCAGAGTCTGGCGAGATGACGTTGCCACCGTCGGCAACACCCCAGATGACGGGGTAGACGAGCCAGACAACAGAGAGGAAGATGGCGGACGAGGTGAAGGCTCGCTTGTATCCTGGGCCAAGGGCGGCGGCGGAAGTTCGAGCTGGGCCGATGAGAACCCACCAGATGTAGAACAGAGCGGCGCAACCAAAGGCGAAGAAACCCCATTTGTAGGTCGACTCGACGAGGGCACCGACAAGACCGGTGATAATCATGACAAGGTCGAAGAAGATGAGGGTGATAATGTCAGAGAGTGGGAGACCGGAGGCGAGAACAAGGGTGAGGAGCAGAGCTGGGGTGGTGATGACCCAGTCGATGTATCGAGTGTACCAGATCTGCCTGTAGACGCCAGCTGGGAAACCCTCAGATCCCCACTCGGTGGCAATGTTGGCGAAGCCGAGGTCGGAAGCCATGGTGAAGTAGGCAATGGAAGCAGTGGACAAAACGATCTGTAGAAGATTAGCACGTGTAACTACAATTGTATTGTGGACTCACGACGGCGGTTTGATGGAAGACTCTCTGACCCCTTGGGATCATGAAGTGCCAGATGAGGATACCAAGATCAACGGCGGTCATGATGGAGAAGACAGCCCATAGCCAGCTAGAGCCTCGGCTGGTAATGTGTTGCTGGGCTCCCGAGGGAGGGTTGACATCGAGCGCGGTGTTGGCCATCTTGTCGGTGCTGTAGTGTGTGGTAACTACTAGAGTGTGAGGTCGCTGAACTGAGATGAGCTACTGAGGGAAAAGATCGAGGCGAATGGTCTGGCTTATATGGACTCGAACGAGATGGTTTGTTGATGGCCTGGCAGACGTCATTTTGAGCTCTTCGTCATCCGTTCCCAGTCATGCGACTCACCGAGGAGATCAATCCGGTTCGGTCTTAGCGATTACTGAACACCCTAAGCGAAAATAGTAAGACTGGGTGGAGCAGCAGGTCAGCTGGCTAAGAATAGACCCGTTTGACCCGTCGATGGGAAGGCTAGATGCATCATGCCAGAGCAGGCCAGAGCCCACGGCCGCGCTCGTGCCGGACATTATCGCCATGTGGAGGTAGTATCTTGGGTGGTGAGAGACTCTGGACTCACGATTGAGCTAGAAAGACAACGTGGTCAGTCTCAATCTCGACAATGATGCCGGAATACAGGAGCGAGGCGCGAGACAGCTCGGCTGATGCAGGCAATGTTCTGCCCAAGTCTTCCCATGTTCGGCAAGGCTGGTTCTTTGGTCTCGATTGTGTTGCGAAATATTGACATCAGTGGCGAAAATGACAGAGATCGGATTGAATCATTGACGTCATGACGTCGATGCCTGTCGCGCCAGATCGGCCAGGGGCGAGAACAAGCCTAATTTGGTGCCTCGCTCTCTTGCCGAAAGTTGCCGAAAAATCGGAGATTCCAGCCGAGTGGGAGATGGATAAACCTGGATAAAGCCGGGCGCGGCGATAAGTCGAAGAGGTCCAGGAAGGTCCAGGAGGGTCCAAGAGTCCACCAGCAGGAGCTACTCTGAGCTACTCGATTATCTGTAGCCTACTTGTACTGTATTTTGTAACACATGACAAGAGCCTACGTCATCAGGCAGCTAATAAGGACTATCAACCGGCCTAGCTAGATCATCTGAATGACTGAAGCAGATGACTGTGAGACGTCAGCGGCCTTTGCGGTCGATCATCGTGGTGTGTACAAGTCGTAAGTCGTAATGTTAGACTTGAAGCTAGTCTAGCTATACAGAGCTATACTGTAGATTGGTGGTTGCTTAGAGCGGCAGAGAGCAGCTTTAGAGCCCGTAGACGCCGTGCATGTGATGCTGATCTAGAATGATGTTATCGCCGCATCTCCGTCCTCCACGTTTCTGCTATACTATTCTACAACTCCTCCCACGGTCTACGACTGCAGGACCTTTGGCAAACTCGACACCTTTTGACTTGCAGACTCCTGGTCGACCATGCCAAACCTCGATGAGCAATCCAGCATGATCCTCAGCGCGTTCCTAGCCCTGATCCTCGAGATGTCCGAACTCTGTCTCGCCGCCCTAGTCGTCACCGGCTGCTCGGCCCACGGGTACGGCGCGTGCTTATGCAACATCTCGTAAACGACCAATGTCGTGGCAAACTGAGGTGAAGATCGGATAACTCGGGCGACACCACCCTTGAACAGAGCTACGTCGTCAATAGACCATCACGCGGAGCAGTGACTCACCCTTTGGACCCTCCTCGATAGAGATTTTCCTCAAGCCGTCGAGGATACCCTTGTACACGGTCTCACCGGCCCTAGCTTGCGATTGCAGTCGTGTCTTGACGACGTCTACACGTCAGCGGCGGAAGAGGCGGGTGTCACTAACCGAATGGTGTTGTCAGGTATGCAGCCGGCATTCCAGATACACCGGCAGCTGTGAGCAGCTCTCCGAACGAAAGGACCTTTCCTCTTCGGCCCTCGTGGAAGACGTCTTTCTGTGGGAGTCGGGTCAGCAAAGCTTCCCAACACGGTCCAGACTACTACTCACCTTGAGGTGGGCATATCTTTCGTATGTGGTCAGCTTAGTGTCACCAGGTTACGCGGCGGCGAAACTCACGAAGTGAAGTAAATCATAGACTAGAGGTATCAGCAGCCAGCTACATCATCGAAACTTACGAATGGGACATCTCGACAGAAGCAAGCAGTGGCACCCTGTACCCGTCAGTGTCGATAGCGCCAATGTCTCTCGGACCCACCTTGTAGAGACCGATCAGACCCAACGACTTGATGATATGCACGGCGCCCTTAGGCACGGCACCAGCACCCTCGGCTCTCGTCAATTCTCCAGCCTGCTCATCAGCACCGCACCTCCTTAGGATGACTCACCATTTGCAGCCTGATCTTTGTAATCTCGAGCGGGTTCGTCACGATGACCTGACAACCTCCAGCGGCACCACCGGCAAAGATCTCCATGTAAAGGGGGATGTATCCCGTCTCCGGATCCGTCGCCTTCTTCCTCACCAAGTCGTTGACGGTCAACTTGATGGCTTTTTCTGGTGCGACTCCAACAAGCTGGGGCATGACTCCTCGGTAGAAAGCTCGTACCCCGCCCTCGTTGGCGTACACTTTCTTGATGCAGTCCCAAGCGTTCCTGTACAGCACCTCTCCGACGACCTTTGATCGCTGATTCTGCAGACGAGTCTTGACCAGATCGATAGGGTAGACCACCTGAATGTTTCAGCACAACTCCTCCTGCGTCGACTCACGTATGCACCGATGCCTCCGGCTATACCTCCTTGAATGAAGTTGTATGTCGACTGAGCCACGGTGGACAGGAACCCGCCCGAAGCAGCCTTTTCTACTGGCCCAGCAACCACTGGCGGCGACCACTATGAGAGACGTCAACGCTGCAACCGTCGCAGCCATAACGATTCAGACGCACCTTGGCGTCCAAGAGAGCCTGGAAGTCGGTGAGGGTTAGACGCTGATTGGACCCGCTGCCGCCTCTTGATGCAAAGTGCCAGATGATGTTGGCCTACAGAGTCAGCCCTATCACCATACCGAAGCACTCGCCTCCATCGGGGTGAACATTCCGTATCTCATGCTGGCAGCAGCCTCGTTCAAAAAGTCTGACACATCTATCCTTCCATCTTTCGATTTTCTGACAGCATGCTGAATGATTCGTTCGGCGGCATCCATTTCTGCTAGTGTCAGTAACGCAGGGTGACCAAAGACATACCTCGAATGACTGCGAAGTCAGCGCATATCCTGCATTTGGGAACTCACTGTTGTGGAACGCAATGACTTCCGAATAACTAATCTTCATACCCGGGTTCATGGTACACAACGTTGGCAGTCTCTCCAGGACCGAGTCGGACAATTTGTGACCGGCGATTTCCTGGTCACTCAGCTACACGCCCCTGGCGCTTGGACTCACAACAATGATTCTCTGGAATTCCTGGGGAGCGATGTAGCCATCTCCATCCTGGTCAAAGTAGTGGAACGCCTGCCTCAGTCTCTCTCCCTGGTATCCTTTGATAAGTTGGGTGAATTCAGAATCTGGACATTAGCGTTGGTCGCATTCCTGTCACCTACAGCCAAGGACATGTCGTCCCCCTCTTTTCCCAATGTACAGCTTCATCCAATCGCAGTCAAAGTCGAATGCTAGAACAGCTCCATCAGCAGATTATATGGCTCATCGCTGCGATACAACTCACGTATACCGCTGGCCGCAGTGTTGGCGGAAAGGACAGCCTTAAATTCATCGAAACCAATGGATCCAGAGGCGTCGCTACGATTGTCAGAGGTTGGAAAGTCGGTCATACTCACACATCGAATATCTGAAAGGCAAGTTGATAGTCCGCATCGGGCTACACAATTAGCATAGGCTGAAGATTGACATCCTACCCTTTTCAGGACTAAATGGAATCAGCTCGGTATCAACTGATGCTACTCACGCGTCTCAAACACAACGAAATCCTCGAACGACACAAGGCCTCGCTTCGATCCATCGGCGACTTTGAAGACTGCGAAGAGTTGATCAGCCTACATCTTGACGCTTTGCGCAGTGTGCCCACGGATGGAATATTGCTCTCGCTTTATCCGGTTGAATCCTTCTTCCGTAGGCGCAATAGCGTCAATGAACTGGGTTGCGTTGAGGTACCTGTACGGTTCGATCAGAGCCTGCCATCAACCAGATCGAGCTACACCCACTTGACGCCATCCGTTCCTTCCGAGGCATGTCTATCAAATGTCCTTCTCCACCTGCTCAACTCATTTTCGGCGGGTTGAACAACCGAAGTCAACGAGCCCGCTGTCGACTTCAACGTCGACGTCAGCCGCGACGTCAGCGGTTCTTGCGAGTCGGCCATCTGGTCTTGATTTCCGAGTGTCGTCGGGGTATATACCGCAGTGAGCTGCTTCTTGCTCAACCTTTGCTGCCTGACCTGTCGTCGTCGCGGTCTGGTGTTGCACCGGTAGTATGGTTTGCGATTGTGCTTTCGGACGATTAAAGGCGAGTTGACTCCGCACTTGGGCTTTTAACCGGTCACCGGTCCGACTCCGGAACTATCTGGGTGACTGACTGCCTTGACACGTCATGCTGCTGATAAGCAACTGCGAGGTCGCGACTTCAGTCCGCGATATGATATGAGCGCAACTCGTACATGAATACCTTTCGCGAACATCAATCACAATCTATACATGGAAGCTTTCGGATTGCCTACGGGCTTTGGGAAGCAGGCACTGCCAGCCAAGGCGCCAGGAAACGCAGAAGCAGGTCCTTCAACCGAGAAACCACAGGGATCTGGCGGCAGAGGCGCAAGAGGCATAGTCGGCGGAGGAAAGAGTAGAGGAAGGGGAAGGGGAGGAAGATCTTCGCATGAGCCTCAAACGCATCAGCCAGAGGTGAGCGAACTGGACGCAGAAGGCTTCAATGGTGGTATCAAGGTGTGTTGTTACATCGTTTCTCTTTTGTATCAACTGCTAATCGGGTATAGCGACCATTCTCATCTTCGAACCATTATGCAACAGGTCCAGCTGTGATGCCAGTTTTCGAGAACCGGTTCGAGCACGGACGAGGAGGAAGAGGGCAAAGCCAGCGAGGAGGCAGGGGTCGTGGTGGTGGCCGCGGAGGCGGTGGAGGAGGAGGCGGCGCTCGTGGAGGCGGGCACGATTCCACGGAACGAGGCTTCTTCAGCGAAAGCTTCTGCCAAGATCCATGGAAGGAGCTACTGGACGCGATGGAAGCGAAGAGGGCCCAAGCGGCAACGTAGTATCGGCACTGTTGGGAGGGAGGTGAGTGTGGCTTTGTGTACAAGACTTGGTTCGCTGAGGAGCTCCTTAGCAGTACCGTTCCTTCCCTTTCCGATCCAGACGCTTAGGCGATCATCTGTCGTTGTCACGAATATCACGAACTATCACGATCAGAGTATCCCATCTACCATGCATCCACCTGTAGTAGTCCACGGAAACCACTCCCGACAAGGCATTATAAAAGCAATTTCCCGACCTTACCCGCATCTAGATTTTCAAATGTCTCCACCTCTCTGGGTTCTTCTCTTTCATCTTGGCCAGCACTGTGTTCCATCTGGCAGTCGCTTTGGCGTACTCATCCGACACCTGAAGCTCCTCATAATGTCGATACCACCGAAGTACCACATGCGACGCTTTTAGACTAGACCATGGCATCAGCTTCGCTTGCTCGGGACTTTCTCGTAAGCATGACCCACCGTTTCTTGTGGAAGTGTCTGACCTCAAGAGTCTCTAATGACGTTGCCCGGGAGAACGCCACGTACATCTGGCCTGGAACCTTTCAGCTCATTTCGAAGCGCGAGATACAGACAGCAAACACACCACATGCGAAGACACGGTCCAGGTCGATCCTCAACCTCGGAATAGATTGCCCCTGACCTGGTGAAATATCAGCCTGTCACGCACGTCTATCACTTACTCTTACGAATGGTGATAGCCTATCAGATGTCAACATCAGTAGACCTCTACGCAACTCAACGCCTGCTCACCCAAGCCAGAATAAGAGGAACCTGTAATCTGCACGCCTCCATGGTGTTGTTGGCGTTGTTTATTTGGACGATCATTCTTGGTATCAGTATCCGCTGATACTGGCGCACTTTGCAGTGCTTGGACGGCAGGAATTCGATGACGGGCCACTTTTCCGCAGGGTCCACAGAGTCTCCCGGAACCACCAGGACACCTGTTTGACTAGCCTCGTCTCGTGTCTGGAATGCCACGATTTTACCTGAGAAGAGAGTCAGCCCAGTCAAATCAGCCAAAACAAGACTTGCCAAGACTGCCGTTGACTAGGCCTCCATCCTGCAATCGAGAGATCAGTGTCTGGTGGTGTGCGTATCATCTCACTCGCAGATTCTGCGACATATTAGCCCCGCATACCAATGGAATGCCGCACTCACTGTCACGAGCATGACTTGAGCCCCCACTTTCAAATCCACTGACTCAAGCCACTTGGTATCCCGGTTCAGCAAGGCCGTTGCTTCTTCATCGCCCACGCGTTCTCCGCTAGAGGTCTTGCCTCCGAAGTCGACGGCCTTGAAAAGGTAGACCTCGTCTTGGATGGCGTTCAATTTTGCCTGATTCAACTTCTGGACCTGCTTGCGCTTGGAGAAGCTACCGATGAGTTAGTTGCTTGTCCCACTATTTGCGCGGATAACGTACAGGCAGACGGGTTCGATACCGTCTTCGTACATGATCTCCCTGTCGGCGCCATTTATGATCTTGTAGTCCTCCATGTGCATGGCACCTTTCCGCATGTTTGCGAGGAGATTGATGAATGGAGCTTCTTCTTGACGAAAGACGGTGTCCAGGATCATAATATTGCGTTCCAGGAAGATCTCCGACCAGCAAGGTGCCTCGAAGGCGTAAATGGCTGGAGGCCCACCGTCATCGGAGATGGGGCCCAGTTGAAAAAAGTCTCATGACAGTATGATCTGCGAGACCGTGAGCTGTGAGCTTACCAGCTCCTGTTCCGAAGAGCTGACCTGCAGGCCGCCAAACGGTCGGTGATCGCCTCGAAGCCTCTTCCCAATGTAGTCGAGCTTGGTTAAAAGGTGCCCGTCGATCATCGATACTGATCAAAGTCAGCATCAGTACGTACCAAAACCCCAGGGGACAGTTGTACTGTAGCTTACTTTCGTCAGTCAGGAGGGCATCCGTCTCGCGCCATCTATACGCTGCAGGCTCCCAAGCCTCAATAACCGAGGCCAGAGTAGCAGCAGGCAGTTTGCCCAGCCCGATGCCCGCCCAGCCGTGCAGAGTTGTACCACCGATGTTCCTGCGCCTGATCAGCGACTTCGCTGCGCCATCTGACACTCAGATCCCGGCAAGTCCAGTACTGGCCGTGACTGCAAGGCGCCAAGGACCTTCATGTAACGCGGCACTTCTACTGGCGGGGTCCTGAAGGGCGGCGTTATGTGCGGCATTTAGGGAGTCAAAAGCCGCGATGATGGCTCTCACGACTACCGATTTGCCGCGTCCAGCTGGCCCAGTGAAGAACACAGATTCTCGCTTGAGAGCCCTGTTGACAATCTCTTGTTGCTCAGGCGTAAGCTCTGGCTCCGGCTCGGGCACCACCGGGTCGAGGGGGATGGGGGGAACCGCCTTTGCCCCGTTGGAAAACGTCTGCTCATCTGCCCACCAGTCTATGGCATCGGACTCTAGGGAGCTGGAGAGAGCGATATAGGGGTCGATAGCAGGCATAGTAGGAGCGGGTGGGGTGAGAGGGCCTGGAGGACTTTGAGGAGTCAAGGGAGTGAAGGGTGCGGTGGCCTCTGTCGACCCTGTTCCGGCCCTAGAACGAAGGTGAGCAGAGGTGCAAGGGGTAGGAGTAGTACCTACGATGCAATCGCTCCGTTCATTTTCGCCACAATCATCTCATACCGAAGGGATTGGCGACAAGATTCTAGGGACTACGCTGTTGCAGCGTAGGTCGGCCGTCGGAGGGTGCGGAAGACGTCACTCTTGGAATACAGGAGGCCCATCCCAAGTTGACTGATCGATGTGTAGTGCGTGGGACACCAAGTGATGGCAATACTTTGAGTTCAGAGAATCACACAAGATCAGTGATGCGAGTGATAGAGAGAAGTGTTCAAGTTGGTACAGTGGACTGTGGACCTTTGTCGAGGAAGACAGCGGACAGCCGGCTATTCCGCCACTGCCGCGCTGGCCCGCTGGGTGCCCAAAGCTGAAACAAGCACTCGCCACCCTTTCCGCCGGAAATTTCGCCCACTGTAAGCAAGCAAGATCCTTGAATCTGAACTTGCATGCGCGGTGAAGAGTCAAGCTATCACACACGGGTCCGAGCTCAAGCTCAAAGGTCTCGACCCATACGGTAGTCTGTCCCGCTGTCGCAAAAGGAGAGATTGTGAGACGATATCCATCGTACGAACTACAAACCGTCATTAGATCTGAAGGTCTCGGAGTATAGTCGGTTCGCCACCCTGCGTTGCCCCGCTCGTTCCCGCGCGTGACATTAGCGCGTTTGTTTCCCTGAAGTTTCAGCGGAATACAAGCTTAAAACCTCGAACAACACAAACGTCCTAATCAAACATTCAACCTGGTTTGAAGCTCGGTTGGCCCGTTCTTTTGTCTGCACCTTCACGTCCTTTCACAACTCCAACATCTCACTCCCTCACCTATCGGCCTGTTTCGTCAAGAACGCTTTCTCCCGACGGTCCTCAGCATAGTTCGTGTCACAGGACGTCGCGCTGAGACACTCGATCAGCCCTCGGACCAGCTCGGACCCTCCGATCGATCCCGGGACTTACAGCGTGAAAAGTGACTCCCAACCCAGCTTTGGCTAGCGTTGGAGTCGTCGGCAAGAGTGCCATCACTCTTCGCCGCCAGAGGACGGAATGGCAGATATCACACAGATTACGAGCTACACTGGGCGATACTCTGGTCTGCTCAACAACTTTTACGTGACGATCGCCATTGCCGGTGTCTGCCTGATTGGCTATGAGATCGAGGTCCATATCCCACGTCGGAGAGGTCGTGATGGCACGTTCAAGCGTATTCACGTCCGAATAGGTCTCGCTGCTAAGAGAGCCTGGAGTCGGTGGACGAAAGGACGAATAAAACAAAAGCAGCGTGGAAATCATATCGATCTGAAAGCGCTAGTCGGGGAGAATGGCGGAGCGGCGCAGGTGTCAGCGGAGGAGAGAGCACGGAGGAGGCTAGGATCAAGAGAAAGCTGGGAATTCGGATAGTGAGTGATTCATGTCTGGCTATAATTGACTTGACCCAGTATGCATCAGCCCAAGGCCTGGAGATTGTGAGTCAGCGCTGTAGTGCTGGCTGTATATTGATCACAACGTCGTAGAGATCCGTCACCTCCTGTCTCGTAAGCCAAACTTTTCCCCTAAGAACCGAGTCATCGCTTAACGGCTGTTACAGCCGCTGGCCGCTAGCATGGGTTGTATCGTCCTTGAAGGTCCGAGAGAGGGACATGCCGGAAACATGCGGCCTGGACTTGACCCTTCACGCAAGATTTCTTCGCGGCTGTTGTGAGTTGGCCGATGCACGTCACGAAGCGATTGCCCTTCTTACTTGGCTTTAGTCTTTTACTCCTGCCTCCAAGCGATCATCGTCTTGCCGTGAGTTCTACATGTCGCCGGAAGCTGAACTTCCCCTAGTATCCTCATGCCCCTACACATCTTTTACTCGCCGGATAACATTTCCTCCACTTCAATGACGAGAGCTTCCGTCTCGTCACTCGTCCAGTCCTCTGGCCAGCGGTGGCTCTGGGTTCACGCGGTGCTTGTCTGGTGGATGACTTTAACATGGCTGGCAACAGCTCTCTGGATTATATGGGGAGGGTTGGCCTATCGTAAAAGGGAGGTTCGCCGATTGGCGGAGAGAACGAGACAGTCGAGAGAGAAGCTACGTGAGCAGCAGGGCGGAGAAGTTGGAGCGGGGCCTGCCGGTCAGAGCGAGGCTTGGTCTGTGGGAGATGAATGCGAGGGTATCAAGAGATTTAGGACGGTCATGATCACAAATGTTCCGCCTGATAGTGAGTGCGGAGCTCGGACAACCAGATTATCCCTGACGCAGCATCAGTGCGCGACGAGGCGACGCTCAGGGACTATTTTGACCACTACATACACCGACATCGCGTGAGATCGGGGCACGTAACTCAGCAGATCAATGCTCCCAACGCTCCACCCGAGGGCAAGGAGGATACGGCGCTACAGCGTATAGCCTTCAGCCCCAAGCGGCTACTGAGAACGAAAGCGGCCAAGGCCAACAACATCGAGGATCGCGAGGAGGAAATCGTCAAATCGGTCGGACAAAGTACTATGGAGGAGTGTGATGACTTTGAGAGCGAGGTGGATGAGGTGATCCTGGTCCGAAAGTTGGGTAGGCTGGTGAACCTGAGAGATCGCCGGAACGCGGTCCTTCGCCAGCTTGAAGTGGTGAGTGGTTCTCCGCAGATCTTGCTAATGCCCCTCAGGCGCATGTCAAGCTAGCGCAACGCGTCCTAGAAGCCGTGGCCAAATACAAGGAGAAACACCCAGACAAGGACGGTGCCAGGATCGTGATACACCCAGTTCATGACCTAGAAAAGGGAGTGTTGGGGTTCAACGCTTCCAGGGATGAGGCTCTGCCACCACATTTGAGCAAAGAAGAGAGGATGGACCGCTTGGTATCGGCGTTGGGGACTTTTGTTGGAGATGAGCCGGATCAACTAGGCAAAGGCGAGGAGACCGTTTGGGACGTGAGTGATACTTCGCGAGGAATAGTCTGACAACTACAGGTCCTGCATGCCTTGCCTCGAGAACTGCTCGATCCATATCAATCCCTCACACATCTCACATCATTGTTTCGAGATCAGAATGCGCCACTGATCGACTATCTCTCCACGAAACTCTCGTATCTGACCCTGCTGCTCGACGAAGCGAGGTCAAGACCGCTCTCCTCGTTCGACGCTTCTTCCACCGCCTTTGTCACGTTTCGAGATGCTCGGACCTGTCGGCTGGCTCTAAAGATTCTGGATTCGCATCCGAAGCGGTCTTTAGCTTGTCATACTACCCCTGCCCCAGACTGGACCAACCTTCTTTGGGCTCGACTAGGAAAGAGTGTCTACCGGAGCGAGTTTGTCAGGGGATGGGCGGTATACTTTGGCGTATGGGCTTTCACTCTCGTTTGGGTGAGCTATTTTCCCGATCTCGACTAATAATCATCCTCACTGATGCTCTCTAGATCTTCCCCGTCTCATTTCTCTGCGCCTTGTCTTCTCTGGACAATCTCGCCGCCTTTCTTCCTGCTCTGGCCGACTACCTTCAACGTAATCCTAACACAGCACGATTCGTTACCTCATTGGTGCCAGTCATTCTCGTGGCTGGTCTTACAATAGCCATCTGCCCGATCCTGCTTCTGATTGCCAACCGGGCGGAAACGATTGTAACGAGGTTGGGTATACATAATTCCGTCTTGGAGCGGTTCTGGAACTTCCGTGAGTGTTGCACCAGTCCACTGGTCATCCTTCTGACTTTGCCTCAGTCATGGTGAACGGTGTCGTGTTCTTTGCCGTAAGTCTACCTGTCTCGTGATTGAAAGATTGGCTGACCATTCGAGCAGATTGGCCAAGCGGCGATTCAGTCATACCTCAACGCATTTCGGAACCGAAACTTTGACCCTCTACCCGTGGTGGCATCGGCATTTGTGAGGCAGCTGGTTATCCCGGAGGCCATGCGGATCTCAGCTAATCATACTTAGCCCTCCGCCGCTCCCTATTTCGCTTCATACGTTTTGCTGCAGACGGCCATTCAGCCGTGCTTCGAGCTGTTCAGGTTTGGTGTGAGTAATGGCTGCCATAGGTATATCAAACTGACTTTTGTAGCTCGCCCACATCGTGTACGTCTTCGGAACTCGAGTCTCAACAATCCCTCGACAGCGAAACTCGCGGACGGAATAGTGGGTCCTCAGCCATTTGAGTATCGGACTTTTGTTGACACTAGATGCAGCCCGACATTCAGTCACTTCAGTCAATTGCCATATCAGCGTGAGTGCTCGATAGTCGAAGTCATGTGGCACTGCTGACAGTTGTAGTGCTCGCCGGAGCTATCATGCACTTGTTCATGATCCTCAAGTGAGAGAAGTCTCAGAATCCCTTCCGAGGCCTATGCTAATCAGTTTCAGTCCGCTGGTCATCCCGTTCTGTCTCATCTACTACGCCACTTGCTATCGTGAGTGATACTGTACGGTGTAATGCTGACTGGTATCAGTCGTGTGGAAGCGACAATTCACGTACGTCTACGGGAGATTATACGAGAACAATGGTCGGAGGTCCAGTGTGAGAATCTTGAGGTACAGTCTCGACGCTGTGGCCTGTAAGTCGGCATCAGTCAGGAATCATGGGTGTTTTGACTGACTTGGGGCTCAGTGGCACAGTTCGTCCTGTTTGCCTTCTTCATATTGAGTGAGTTTATCAACTTGGCATATAGCTGACGGGGTCAGATAAGGCAAAAGGACATGCCATCTCCACTGGCATCCTCTTCTTCCTAACGCTATTCGCTAAACTCATGTAAGTGGACTCCTACGGTACGAATGCCTTGGCTGACGTAACACAGCATCACTCGAGCTATCAAAAGGCGTCACGACAAGTGAGTAAGGGCCGTCAGAATGTTGCTGACAATACGCAGCTTGGACATCGAAGAATCCGACATTCTGTGCCCACCGGTCTTAAGGGAACAGGATAGCACCAATGCGGGACAAGGCGAGGATACACTGGACGACTGGGTTTCAGTGGACTATCCCAACCACAGCCGCGCCGGCTCGACCAAGTCGGGACGCTTCTCAACATTCAAGCACGATATCTCGACTTGGGTCGGGAAATGGGGATATGCGAGTCACGGAACACCTGCCGGTCACCGCAAACCGATCCCATTCGAACACGTCCTATTCGCTACCTTGGACTCGAAGATCTCCTTTGACGACGACAAGCAGTCCACTGTCCCGCCTCTACGGGCCACGATACCCGACACTGACGCAGAAATGGTACATAAGCCAGATCATCCCATCATACACGAGCCTGCGCCCAAGATTGTCGTTCCGCATCACGCTATCAGGGCATGGGAGGACATTCCTCCTTATCAGCGTTCTAGGGGGTATCACGACCAACCGGCATACACCGATGACTATGACGACTTTCTCTGGCTGCCACGGGATCCACTTTCCACCCTCGACCTGGACGATACTGTGGAAATGCGCCTGGCTTTGACGACTTCCGCCGGTGGAGCGGGAACGATAGGTGATTGGCCTCCAATCGAATTCGTGGATCACCCGGAAGAAGAGGTCGCCGTTCAGGAGGAGGCCTGGCAGGAAGTTATGATCAAACGTCGCTCGCATTCACCAGAAACTCCCGATAGACCATCCAGGACCATGTCTCCATCGTCGGAGAAGCGGCTGATCGAGCCAATCGAGCTGTCGCCTTTCATCGGCAGCGAAGTCGACCATGGACCCGGAAGCGGTCTTATACGAAGAGGAACGAGACGTGTTGGCGAAGGATTGACATCGCTCTTCCGTCGACCACGCTCCGATACGCACCATACAGACGATTCCGATTTCGGGATATCCATGCGAACACTCTCCAGCTCGTCAGCTTCGCGTGAAGATCGTGCGTCGTTGCCGAGCGCATTCACCACGAGAGCAGAAGGTCTAGGCATTGCTACTTCGGATGGCGATATTCTCGCTCGACCGCCAATGACGGCTCCACTGGTGGGATCGAGCAGAATCTCAATCACAAGACCAAAAGCAACGCACGGTGGCTCCTTCTCATCCGCCAGGTTGACCTCCAGCAGCGATAGCGGTTCGCCATTCTTGCTACCGGTCCGAACATCGACGCCTCGTCTGATGCAGACAGAGGAACTCGTTGGCAACGATCAAATCGAAAGACTGGACCTGGCATCACCTGCCTCGACGGTTGTCAGTGGAGAGCCAGGCGCGGCCAGCCGTCCGGTCGATGCATCGACTCTGCAACGGGAGAGGTCTTCTCAATTGACCATTCAGCTGGGCAGATCGCCTTCTGGACGTCGACCAATGGGGCTTCCCGCTTCGGTGCGTTTACGATCCGGATCCCGCACATCGACAACCCTATCTTTCGCCGAGGATCCACATCCACCTCGATCGCCCAGACTGGCTGTGGATCCGAAATCACCCACTCGATCCGCAACATCTATCATGGCTCGATCGAGGTCAATGCGAGCCGGACGTGATCGCTCATTCTCGCTACTGAATGCTCAGCAGCAAGCGTTGATGAGTGAAGTCATGAAGGAAGAGCAGATTGCGGCTGCCGAAGACCGCAAGGAGGAGAGGGTAGAACGGATGAAGGACGAGGAGGCTTTGATGCGAGAGCGAGGACAAGGACTCAGCAGTGCCAGCACGCGGAGATTGTCCACTAGGACGAAAGCCGACTCGGATGGCGCTAGCGATGTTGTTTCAGGACCACCTACGCTCTCGAGAGGTGTCAGCAAGATGAGCACCGCGTCAAGGGGACTAAGTATACGCGGCAAATTTGAGCGAAGCGGCAGCTCAAATACGACTGCTACGATACAGACAACGGCCACAGGCTCGGGCCCTGCTCCCCCGCCGACAGTCCAGGTGGAGGGACCCATCGAGGACCTAACGCCAAAAGCCTTGGCAACACTGCCCAACACGGACGTCTAGAGATTTCAGGTATACACATACGCTTGTAAGGGTTAGAACTGTATCTTATAATGCATGTACAATCAAATCCTCCTGCCTCGTCCTGTTTTCTGCGAGCATGATGTTATACGGAATCCAAGTCCTGCTCGGACACCACCGAGACTTTTCTTTTCGACCCCGAGTCTTTGTCCAAATTGTGCGTTCCCTCCATCACACTACTTTCCTGATAGCTCCGTTACTGACTGTAGTCCATCCGCCGCCAAGTGACTTCTGCTTTCTTGCCCTTTGACGTGCTTGACCCACCGCACAGGTAGTGTCTGGTCCATCATCCTTGGGCTGTACCTTCGATCGGGAGAGCTCGAGGGCTTTAGCAGCAGCTGCCTGAGCGGAGCCAGGGACAAGTCTATCCACCGGAGGGCTTTGAAGTTGTGGTGGACTGAGTAAACCCCTGGTTGGTGTAGTCTGAGGTGGAGGCAGAGATCGTCTTCGATCCGGGGTGATTTTGATAGCCCCCGTCTGTGGTGGTCCTGATATACCCAATCCAGACTGCCACAACGATATATCAGGCAGCTTGGACGGGGTCTCAGACTCCCTCCTGGAGCAGCCTGGAGTGGAGACTGGGCTGATTGGAGAAATGGGCAGGGTGATCTGAGTCGAAGAGGAAGCCCGAGTAGTTTTCTTGGATAATGAAGGAAAGTCGCTGTTGAGAATAGGAGTGACTGGAGAAGGCACCTCCAAGACCCGTACACCAGTCACGTCGTCATCCTCGTATGCGATCATTGGACGTGAGATCTGGGATTCTGTCCAGATTGGCAGTGTTGAGATCGCAGAATGGACGAAAGCGACTTTTGTCATGGTCGACTTTTTGGAAAATCGCCATTCGCCTTTGCCTCCCCGGCCGATCCAACGAAGAGATACCAATCGAGGCAATTTTTTGCCGAATCGCCGTAGGTCCTTGATGTCGGGAAGACAAGGATCGCCTTGGGCGAGTCTTGTCGCGATCTGGGCAGGCAGGTCAGGTATTCCCTCGGTCGATATTGGTTGGACCGGTGTCACATTGACGTTGTATTCTGGAAAGCTGGTGATTTCCAATCGTTCCAGCTGGGTGAGATTGGCGAACGGGGCGGATGTTGCGGTCTACAGGTCGAGTGTCAGTGTCTTTGAGGGAGTAGCGAGTCCTCTCTTACCAGCTTGATGAAGGGCATCGCGATACCCAATTGAAGAACACTGACTTGAGGTAGCGCGAGAAGAAGGGCGGGAAGGTCTTCGGGTCCGATGAGCCACCAATCAAGGCATAAAGTTTTCAAGCGGCGCCCGTGCTCGACGATAGCATCGAGAAGCTCCGGTGAGATACGCTGTGCTTCACGATAAGGGCTAATTGTTGGCAAAGCGCCAGCAGGACCAGGAAAAGGGGCCGTGTGAATGGGATGGACCAGTCGTCGTATCGAAAACTCGGTCAATTGGTGGAACGGCGCGTGATGGATCGAGTGTAGATGGTGCATAGCCCAGCTGCATGGTGAGCGATGTCAGATACATGTCCTACTCACGTATGGTGACTTCCGCTCTCCGAAGCAAGAACTCGGATTGTCCGCAGGGTTGGAAGCCAAAAGGTGATCAATTCCCATGTATTCTTCTCAAGCCGGCCTATATGGTCAATTCACTTCACCCTTGGTCACACACCTTCGATATCGTCAAGTGTCAACGAAACCAGGCATGTACAGCCCTCCACAATCTCCCTCAGGTGGCTACCCAGTAGCTTCGTCCCACTGGTACCGAGGGTGAGGTGTTCAAGACGACCCAAGCAGCCGTACCGACTGATGGCGGAGGTAAGGCTTCCATCGAGAAATTGGGTCGATAATGCCAAGGTGTGCAGAAGTGAAGGAAATGCCGACAAGAGCTCAAAGTACGAAGCCAACGATCTCGCCTAGGGTGGAGTGAGCCACTGCACCATAGACCTGGACTCACTCCAGGCTGCGACAAATTTCTCAGCTCGAGCACCTCTAGCCGATCCCAGGCCGGGCCCAGAGTCCATCCTCCTTGACCAATGAGCACGCGATTGCGATCATCTTCGAGACGCGGCCCATCAGCCGGCTCCGGAGAGAGTGGACGATGGCTAGGAAGGGATACCAGCTGCAATGACGGGGTGATGCGAGGGAAACCTGGCGTACCAGTGTGATCGACTGAGAGTGCAGGTTTTGGAGAGGAAATGACAAGCTGCCGGACGTTGGCTAGGGCGGAGATCGCCTAATGGATGTATCAGCTTGTCCACCAGATAGGACTTACAGTCCACAGCTGAGGGCTTAAGCCGTAGGCTGTCCGCCACTCGATGCTGACGATGTGCGAACACTGAGAAATGAGTCTGATGGCCTGTTGCCAGGCAAGGAGTCTGCTAGTGTCGATGTCGGCCAGAGCGGCATCGGCCAGAGTATCTTCATGCAAGGCCTGCTTGAATGTCAGGTGACGGACGAATTGGCCCAGGTAAGGGGACCTAAGGCCGTCGTCAGTATTGGGTTTCGAATGAAGCGGGTCGGCAAGGAGGATAAGTTTTACCTCTGAATTTCCTTGATGACGATGTTGCTTGATGTTGGCGAGGTAGGGTTGGTGGGTAGAGGCAACGCGATGTTCAACCGGTAATACTTGGCCTTCAGTGCTTCTCCTCTCAGAGAGCTGTTTCCCGCTGATAGAAGAGGAGTCAATGATGTAGGGTCCAGACGCTCCAGACATGGCAGGAGGACTAGACCAATCAGTATCAGCCAGATCGACTGCCTCTCAAGCTGTCACCTCCTCACGTACCTTTGAAGAGAGTTGATCGATACATCTTGTCTCTCCCATTTGCCGCGCCCTCTGTCTTAACCATCATGCACCTCTGCTTTGATCTGTAAGGAGTGACTCATCCATAAGACCCAGAAGGTGAATACTCGATTGACAAGGATTGTCGAGGAAGGTCGAGTCGTGTGGGCTGTGTGTGTTGATGTGATCAGGCACCAGACTTGAAACACCGCTAGGGGGTCAGTGCCTCCTGTGTTGCACAACCCGTCCTCGAGCTTGAAGCTTGAAGCATGATTACATCCTTACAACCTTACATCCAGAATCCATCCCAAGTGCCCTCCTATTCACACAGAGAGAGCCAACCCGGAAAAGTGTATCATTTGTGCTGGGTGATCTGCTTGTCTTGCCTATACTTGTACACCGAATCTAGTATCCTTCCGAGTCGGGGTATATCCAACGGCTTGCTCATGTAATCGAAAAACTCTGCCTCTTCACAGGCTTGCTGTGTGCCCTGGAGATAGTTGTCAGTGATCCGCCTCGCAAGAGAAGCTGATGATCGATCCGAGGACTCACATGATCGGCATTGGCGGTCAAGGCCACTACGCACGGTTCCCCAGCCAGAGGCGATTCTCGCAATCGCTTCTGCGCCGTAAACCCATCCATCACTGGCATCTGAAGATCCAGCAGGATGAGATCGTACTGCTTTGCCTCGGCAGCATCGACGGCTTGTTGGCCATCACCAGCTGAGGTGACGTTTTTGTAACCAAACATCTCAAGGATTCGCTTGCCCACGGTCACGTTGACCGTGTTGTCGTCCACCAACAGGATCTCCAGTGGACTCTCGGTGCCCATTTGCCTGTTGATCTTCTTCTTCCCTGAGCCGCCGGTCTCTTGGTGGAAGGCAGGTCGCTGACCGTCGTGGGCGGGCATGAGCGCTCGGCAGACTGACGAAAACTTGATGGGTCGCGATATGATAGAACCCCTCTGCGAAATGTCTCAGCAAAGTGACATGCAGCTCACAAATAGATTACTCACTGCTATGTTGTATTCCTTGGTAGCCATGGTAAGGTCGATGCTTCGGACAAGGTATACAAACTATCGCGCATCAGCAACGGCTTCTCAAAGCGGAGACGTACGTTGGCCCGGGGCTGCAATTGTTGCATTCGCTTGACCATTTGAGGAGGCGCCATGTCGGTCGCGAGCATCACAAAGTCGAATTGCTTGTCGTCGTTCAAACCGTCCGGGTGACCCTTGACCAAAGAGTCCTCTGGGTCATCGGTGAAGCGGACGGGCTGGCAATTCAACGCTTGCAGACTGCGGAACGTAAGCCAATGTCAAGGATGATTGACGTACTTTTCCTGCAGCATGCTCCACCATGGCCCCGTTTCACAAATGATAAAGCAGGATCTGATGAGTCAGCACACTGTCGCGCGGAGCTGTCTTACCTTGGCTTGTCAAATTTGCGAAAGTCGTATTTGTATTGTGGGTCTTTTTCGGCAACAAAGCTAAAGGTGAATTTACTGCCTTGGCCGTAGGAAGACGTCGCGTTGCAGTCTCCTCCGAGTAGCTTGGCCAAGTCCTTGGAGATGATCAATCCCAAGCCACTACCACCAAAGCTCCGTGTGATGCTCTCGTCTATCTGAGAGAAGCTACGGAACAGCTTGTCCATTTCTGTCTGTTAGCATAGCACATAGGCTTGCAACTCACTTTGCGCAGGGATACCAATGCCCGTATCCTCGACGTCAACGGTCACCTCGTACTTGCCGCCATCTACGATCCGCCATCTCCACTTGGCGGTCACACGACCGTCCTGGGTGAACTTGACAGCATTGCTGAGCAGGTTGAGCAGGATTTGCTTGATACGGAACGGATCTCCAATTAGACCAGGAGGATCGGATTTGAAAGAGCTGATCAGACAAATCTCTAGGTTCTTCTTCTGAGCAACCGCTGCAATTGAGTCGAGGGCTCCCTCTACGACGTCTCGCAGAGAGAAGGGAATCTGCTCAATTGTCACCGACCCCGACTCTAGACGGGAATGATCGAGGATGTTGTTGATGAGCCCCAAAAGGTCCTCCCCGGACGACGAGATGGTGCGAAGGTGTTCTCGTTGTACCTCTGTAAGTCCAGAGCTGGCTTCGAGCACAGCGGCGAGGCCCTAGAATGTAAGCACCGTCACAGTGGCTAGGACTCACGAGAATGGCCGATAAGGGAGATCTCAGCTCGTGACTGCACTGGCTCAGGAATTGTGTCTTTGCAGCAAGAGCATTTGTGAGCTCCTTGGTCCGCTCATCCACCTCGAGCTTTAGGCGTTTGGTGAAAGACACATTGGTGGTGACAATGACGGCGAATGTAGCCAAGGTGGCTACAACTTCCTTTGCGTGGATCCATTGCGTTTCTGTCGTTGCCTCTGATCTGGTCGACAAAAGTACCACTCCGCTCTGTACACCTTGCGTGGTAATTGGCAGACAGATGATGCTCCGAGGCAGCCTCCCCTTGAAGAATGGGTCCGAGCGGAAGCGCGATGATGCAGACAAGGATGTAATTGTCTAAAGTTAGCTCACATTGTCGATTGACCACTCACTTTGCCGGTTCTCGCGGTATGCAGCATTAAAGTGGTCGGACAAACGTCTCGGGTCACATCGTCGGTGATGGACAGATCGTAAGCAAGGATCCTGTTGAAATCACCAGCGGCCCGCAGCCTGACGTTTTCGCTGTCGGTGTCGTCGCAAAGAGCTATAGCTGCGTACTCGGCCCGGAGGAACTGGCACAGAATACGCAGGAGGGTGCACAACAAGATGGAAGGGTCTTGCTCGGAGGCGAGAGCCAGTGATGACCGCATGAGGCTAAAGTTAGCCAAGTACAACAATTAGGACTCACGTAAGTGCATCAAGTCTGTCGTCTCCCTCGACCAATTGACTGGTCTTTCCGCCGGCAGATGAGTCGCCAGTGATGTCGCTAAAGGTCGTCTCGTTGCCAGTTGAAACAGAAGAGCGTCGTAGGGGCGGAGGCTGGGTGCGAACGCCCAATCCGAGGATGAGGGTAGGTAGGTAATTCGATGGACTAGGAGTAGGAACCATCTCCGGGTGTCGGCTTCCCAGCATCTCTCGGATCCCATCCATTCGGCAAGCATCAAATGCGACAAAGGCAGTACGGACAAAGCCCGTCGCTAGACGCTGACTTTTGGTCGTGGACAGAATTGACTGAGCTGTCATGTAACTGAGAAGGCCTGGACGTAAGCAGGGTTATGTTCGATTGACCTACCTGCTAGAGACGATTGGTTGTTGTCAAGCAGATAGTCGATGACGGCCTCGGCCTCTGCGATCGCAGACGGGGTTCTCTCGCCCAATGACTGGACTGCTTTGATGACAGAAAGGCGACAGCCAAAGTCCGGGCCTACAGTCAGCAAAGATTCGAGGCGGTTGACTCACAGATCGTATTGCTCTCCAACTCGTTCATAGCCGCTTGTATGTCCCGATCATCGCCACCATGCCGGATGGCGTACAATGCGACGAGGAAACGCCATTCGGTGGCGATGATCAGGCCCTCCCCGGCTGGTGCCGAGTCTCGACCTTTCTGGATGATGAGTTTGACCTCGCTCGGGGGTGCGTCGTAATATGTCGCCAATCTCAATGCCAAGGTATAAGCTATCGCCGAGTGTAGACCTAAGCCTTCAATGCTGGCAAAGACGATTGGACTGATGATCTCGCCGAGCATCCGCCAGGGAGCGGCACAATTCTTCGAGATGTTTTCGGCGTATTGGAGAGCTGAAACGTCAGAAGAGGTAGCTTGGGTGTACTCACGGCCTTCGACCATGAACCGTCCCGTCTCTGGGAGATACGGACGCATCTGTTCGTACTGCTTGCCGATCCTCTCGAGGGGGAAAACCCTTCCGGAGAGTGCGTGAGAGACAAGATCGATCATCAGAGCATCTGATACGTCAGTCAACGCCTCGATCGCTGGACTCACTCGAAGCCTGTTCATAATTCGCATTCAACAGATTCTCGTCGACAGCCGACTCGGTATCCGCGTCAATGTCGCTCCACGGTGTCCAAGTCTACGAGTCAGCGTTGCTTTATCCTTCACTCACAAAAACAGACGCGGCTATTCCAGATTTTGCGTGCCCCAGCATGGGCGTCCACTCCACTTGTTGGAAGATTGTCTTTGCGACAGAGATCAGAGCCGCTCTGACGGAGAGGCCCTCGACTGTCATGGCAGTTGTGACCAGAAAGTAGCCGACAGTGTCATACGTGTGACCAAGGTCGATGGCGAGAGACAATCCGAGCGCGTAGCAGGCAATTCGCTTGACGGGTTCGCAATAGTAAAGTGAAGCCCTGGCGTCAGCTTGATCGAGGAGACATGAACTCACCCGGCAGCGCCTATTAAACGCATGACCAACACACGAATGTCGGAGGAATCCACTCCGCTCGCCGGCCTGAGCGAATCTCCAAAGGCTTGAACCTCCTCAGGGGTGTGGAGGCCCTTGAGTTGGACATTTTCCGGTTGCACTGGATCATAGCCATGTAGGTTTAGCGTCCTTAGTGTGTGGTCAACAGCCTGTAGGACATTGCCGCCCGCAACCAGCAGCCGCACGCGAAGCGTGGCTAGACGAATGCGTTCTGCCGTATCTGTTGATTGGACATTGTCGAGCTGCCGTCAGCAATGAAATTCCAAGTGCTCACCTCTTCAAAGGCCTGCTCCAATTGTTTCGTCGCACAGGCTACCTCGCAGGAACAGACGACGTATTGGATGTAGACTGATCGATGCGCCTGTAGCCAAGACTGGTATCCACCAGTACTTTGCACAATGTCTGGGATCAGCTCAGAATCAACCCCAAACCTACCTCTGACAGCGTTAACATATTTGGTAGCAGAGACAAAGCTCGATGCAATTGCGGCTCTCATGCACGCATCGAGCAAAAGGACGACGAGGTCGAGCTGATCAGCGTCCTTGTACCCCAGGTTTTGGGCGAGGAGAGCGTGGTCGGCCGCGTCGAAGACGAAATCCGCCCTGAATGGCCTTTGCCGCAATAGTTCGGAGATTTCCTGATGGATCTCTGGGGCCCGCGATTTGGGTATCAGACGATATGCGATAGACTTCCCGTCAGTCAAGTCTCACAGCAGGACGTACTTTTGGTCCATCGTGGGAGAAGCGGATGCTATCAGGCAGCCTGACTACCAGGGTAGCGGTCCGAGGCGCCGCAGCGAGCATCAAATCCACGCCTCCGGTCGTCGTGCCGATCAAGGCGCCAACCTGATCGATAGGAAAGCCCTTGGCAGGTAGGCAGGACAGGTACTACAGATCAGCTTCTCCTTTCAATGTGGTGACTCACGTGTAGCATGCTTTGGACGTCTTGAGGAAGAGACAGGATAAGCTTTTCCAGGTATCCCTCGACTCCTGCCTTTGACAAATGGGTGTGCAGCTGCACGGGATCGAATGTCCAGTGGAGTTTGACGAAGTCGAAGTAGATCACCTTTTCCTTGACGAGAGTCCCAAGTAGGGTTCGTAAGAATAGACTGACACCACCCGTCTCTGCGTGCAAAAAGGACGCAAGGATTTGGCTTGACAGTATACGGTGATGAAAGCATGTCTCGATGAGATCGAGCACACCTTTCTCCGTGAGCGGAGGCACTTGGATGTTCGTGCATGTTGCTGATATTAACGGTGACCTGGAATCCTGGCCGGTGCGCAAGGTCGAGATGACAAGAGTATGTCTTAGGGCATTCGAACCCTCTAGCAAGGATTGCCATATACGTCGTTCATCCTGGGGCATCCACTGGATGTCGAGCAAGACGATGATCAACGGGCGCTGCTTTGTCGCGAACAAGTCGAAAAACCTGCGCAACCAGTGTCCCGAGGAGTCGAGCAAAGATGGCCAATTTTGCTCTTCCTGTCGAAGATCCGCAGGAACTCCCAATATGCGCTTGTACTCTTCGCTGATAAGGCTGGCGAACATGCCGAATTGGTGACCGAGGGCTTGCTTGATCCGCAATGTCCATGCCTTTAGGTCCTCTTTCGGGTCGGTCAAACACCGGTCCAGAAGGGCGTGTATCACCTGCCTGACTGTCGAAAGTATCGCCTGCACGCCCTCATCAGATTTACCCCAAGCGGTGATGCAATCCTCCGATTCTTCAATCTGGGTGACAAAATGGCGGACTATTCGTGCTTTTCCGCAACCGCTCCTGCCTGAAAGATTGGCAACCTTGTTGTCAAGTGTGTCGAGACTCTTGAAAGCATCCTGGAGCTGCTCGAGCTGAGTGTTTCTGTGTATCGGTCTGGTGGGTATTTCGACCTTGCTGAGGGCGTCGATTTCTCCGACCTGGAACTTGGACAGATCGCCATGATTTTTGCAAATCTGTGCCAGCTGACCCAGATCGAATGCCAGAGCGTCCAAGGAGGAATATCGAGTATTGTGATCTCTGCCCAAACAGCGCATGACAATGTCGCTGAGCTGTTGAGGTGGAAGCTGAGGGTTGGGAATGCCGGCGAACGAGGCTTCTCGCCGGAGGTAGTTGTAAGGCGAAACTATGTCCATTATAACATGCTGGTGAATGTCGGTGAGTAGGTCGACGACGACTTCATCGGGACTGTCAGGACCGCCGTCGATAGTCGTTCCCGTCAAGAGTTCGTACGCGAGAACGCCAAAAGAGTAGATATCGCCATTTTCCGGTACTCGCTTGGACACTGCAGTCTCGGGTGCCAAATATCTGAGATATTTCCGCAGCAGATGCGAGTCGAGTCGAACGTCTCCAGTGAGAGGGTGCTTGTGGAATAACGGGGAAGCAGGTAGATCGCGTATTTGTGCAGATAGATTGAATGTCGGAAATGGAACGACTGCAGAGTAGCCATTCAACGTGGCGAAGGATTCTGAATCATCATGTTGTATATCGAAAGTTCGGGGTCGACAGGACACCAATGCCAGCGATCGATCATAGAGCGCCTGGCATAAGCCTGGCCCTGTTCGCATGGACTCACTCTTAAACAGTCAACAATTTGGAGCAGCAGTTCACAGACTTTGCCATATCGTTCTGCAGATTCACTTGAAGAGTCTGAAAACGTTCGAGGAACGTCACTTGGCAGCCCGTCCGTGCTTTCCTCCTCCTCGCTGTCATCTCCCATGATGGCTGACCAACATCGCAGCAGTGATTCGGACTGTAGCGTGGTGCCGTCATCTATCAAAACAAGCCACAGACCAGTAGCATCCTCCCACCAGGCAACTACCTCCTCCACTCGAGAATACTTTCTGCGGTACGATGGTCCAGGTGATTTGGGCAAAGTGTCGAGTGTCAATATTTGCGCGTGCCGTCGGAATCGGGCATTGACGGCTGGATCGTCCGAGCAGCAAGCTTGAAAGCTGACTTTTAGCGGATACTGTCGCTCGGTCGAGGTCGTGAGCACGGGATACGACCGATTTGGCGTGAGGAGAGCGGAGCCAGATATCCAGTCGGGGCCGTTGGTGGCCTCGGATGCGAAGGATCCCAAGGAGAGGACAGGTCCGGAAGGAGGTCCAGGAAGCTCGATCGAGACGTCCAAAAGTCCTCGTACAGCCAGCTCCTCGACGCTTGGGACTACTGGAGACATCCTGCTGCCGACCCTAGGGGGAAGTGGAATGAAGAAGAGAAGAGGATTGGGTCCAGGTCTTAGGCATGTCAAATGTTGACAGAAGTGAAGCATCATGACGGCGTCGTCGGGATCTGCGCTCTACAATTCTGCTTCCGTTGCTGAAACTGACATCTAGCCTGATCTATGCCTGGGCCAGGCGTCATGCATATGGCTGGCTATAATCTTCGACCCTTTGAAGTATGTGCTTCAGATAGCGAAGAGAATTGGTAGAGGAATAGAGATGACAAAGCAGAAGAGAGACGACGATGCAAATGCCCAATGATGCGACTCTAGCCGGTATGATCCTAGCAGATTAGATCTTCATCTGTACAGGCGTCAGTCAGTATGTACTGCAGTCATACTGTGGCAGGTTTGCTCACCTGCTTGAGTCCGTCTTTCCAGAAGGTGAAGTATGGGGTCGTTCCGTCCTCTCGGTAGTTCTGACATCAGCTATGCCACGCTCGGTCGGAACGCACCAGTAGCGCGACCATGCCCTCGGGGTTCATGCTCTCTCCAACGTAGAACTCGTAGTCCTTGAAGCCACCGACAATCTTCTTGGCGAAATCCTGGGCCTCCTTCTCGAAAGAAGCGACTCGGTCTGGGTTGGTCTGCTGCAGGTGACCTTTGATGGCCTTCATGTAGCCCTTGAGGTAGGTGAGGTACGTCTGGGGCAGAATCAGCATTGCGAATCGTGCCAGACGACCAGGGACTCACCTTCTTGTCGAACTGGGTGGACTGGAGTCGGAAAGAGTTGACAACGTTGTTGACCTGCTCGGCACCGTTCTCGAGAGCCTCGGCCTGCTCCTCGGCAGATGGGTTACCACCTGTGAAACAGGATGAGCGCGACTCTCGGGCAACTTGTCCCTGCGTCACTCACCAATGTCGACTTCACCCTCTTTGACGAGGATCATGGCACAGTCGACCTCGTAGGCGATATCTCCGACCGGCTTGCTGGAACAGTGGTCAGCTCCAGGACGTGAAGGGATGAACGTGTGACGCGAGGGTCCAAAGGGGGCTCACATGTCGAAACCGTCCGAGAGCATCTCATCGCCGGTGATAACGTCAGTGTAGAGAAGCATTTTGAGTGTGTGGGCGGTAGTGTCTTTTGAGGGTTTGAGGTGATCAGGCGATGTTATGCGAGGAGAAAGGACCAACAGCTGGAGCAACAGATCTTTGCAACGCGGGGACCACCACTCGCTAGCCAGCAGCATCAGAAAAAAAGCCCACTTCGAAAATTTACCCTTTTTGTCCCAGGGCGGGGGAAGCCACGTGAGTCTGATCCCGCTCTACATAGCTTAGATCTCTCCTCGAGCTCCATCAGCTGGACAAGCTCGACTCAGCTCGACTCCTCCATTCTCATCTCTCATACACTCTTCGAGCTCGTCGTCAAGTCTGGCCCACGCCTGTACTTGGTAATTCGAAGGCGCTTCTCGAAGCGTGAGGTGCAAGGAACATGGCTACAAACCTGCATGGCTTGTGTTTATAGTGACCGAGCTTCACTGAGGTAACGATCGCCTCATGGTCCTCATCCTCTGATCTCAACCCAAACACTCATAGCACCGTCAGCTCGATTGACGCCGTAACAGTGTTATGGCAAGCGTGATCGATTCAGCTCGCCCTCATCGACGGTTTGTAGGCAGACAGGCGCCCATAATAGACGGGACTGGCCAGTACCGAATTTAGCGCTTCCGCACCACGTGAGCATGAGTTCAATCAAACCGAAGTTGGCGCTGTCGAGTGTCGGCTGGCGTACCTGTCGGTCAGACTGAGCGACTTCGGTGAGACGTCGAGCTGTCGCATTTGGTAGTTGTTCCGAGAAGTATGACTGCCACACTCTGAGTCTCTGAGACACGAGACAGTCTTCACACGCGATACGCATGAGTAGGCTTACAGCACAGCAAGCACAACACAATTTGTACGTCCAGAGCCCGGCTGGTGGCTGGATCGGCGGCAGACAGCACCATGGCATCAGACAGCGCTATGATGGTCCCCAGGACCAAGCCGGGACCGGCCAGGACCCCACAGGCGGGTAGTCCAAAGGCGTAACACATCGTAGTCCTTCCTATTAGTCGCAACTCGCAGAGTCAATTCATTACAGCACATCGAAATGTTTTTCCGTGCGCGAACAGCCAGTAACAGTTCCTCCACCTCCACTTCGGTCAGACTTCGGAACGATTCAGTCACTCCACCGAACCGGCTCCCGAGCGTTGATCGTCTAGGCGACGATACACCTTTGAGCCTAGAGACAAGTCGTCGTCCCTGTTATAAAGACTCGATCGTCTTGCCATCTGAGACCTTCTTCGCTCTTGCACGCTCCGAAGGACCCAAACAGCACGTACAAAATGCCCGCCATTACCGGATCAAACATCATCGCGCCCGCTGTGGAGAAACCCTCTGACCGAGCTTGGTGGAAGTCTGCAACGGTATATCAAAGTGAGTTACCGCAGAGCGCGATCCCGCTGACCAGCTCTCAGTCGACCCAGTTAGTCATGCTCCAAGATCTTTACTGCTCTTGCTAAAACTTTTAGGCGTCCTTCTGCGACCACGCCGACTCTGGTCGAGGGACACTCAAAGGCATCCTCTCCAAGATCCCCTACCTACACGATCTCGGTGTCGATGTCGTATGGCTCTCCCCCATCTACGAATCCCCTCAGGCGGACATGGGCTATGACATCTCCAACTACAGAGACATTGACAAGTGGTATGGTACCCTCGATGACTGGGAGGCCGTGAAGGATGCCGTGCACGAGCGGGGCATGAAGCTAGTAATGGATTTGGTGGTGAACCATACTTCTGATCAGGTATGTGCAACCGTTGAAGCCTAGCTGACTTCAGCACGCTTGGTTCAAAGAGTCTCGCTCGTCGCTCGACAACCCAAAGAGAGACTGGTACATCTGGCAGCCAGCCAAGACCAATGAAAAGGGCGAGAAAGTCCCGCCCAATAATTGGAGGTCGACCTTTGGAGAGTGAGTGCTCAATGTCGAGACAAGGCTGACAGACAGTGGCTCTTGCTGGGAGTATGACTCGACTACCGATCAGTACTATCTTCACACTTTCCTCAAGGAGCAGCCTGACCTAAACTGGGAGAACCCTGAGCTCCGCAAGGCTATCTGGGATCTCATGCACTGGTGGATGAAGAAGGGCAGTGACGGTTTCCGAATGGACGTTGTGAGTCAGACCCTCTTGGCTTTCGCTGATTGTAGATCAACTTCATTGCCAAAGCAGAGGGCTTCCCAGATGCACCCGTGGTCAGCGAGGGCCGAGAGTATCAGCCCTTTGGAGATCTCTCCATCAACCGACCCAAAGTCCACGACTACCTGAAGGAGATGAACCGAGAGGTTCTTGCCCACTACGACATGTTTGCGTGAGTAGCATAGCCTTCGCGCTCAGCTAAAGTTGCAGCGTTGGAGAATGCCCAGGAGGCGAGAGTGTCGACAAGTTTTCGCCATACTCTATCCCCGCCAACAAGGAGCTGCAGATGGTCTTCCACTTCCATCAGTAAGTCATCACATCTGTATTCTCTGACAATTGTAGCCAAGGCTTTGATCGTGCCGCGGGAGGCTTTGGCCGATCCGGAAACAGAAACTGGAAGCTCAGCGACTTCAAAAAGGTGTTCAACACATGGCAGGTGGATATGGAGAAGCAAGGCGGCTGGAACTCGAACTAGTGGGTTCACTATCGTTGCTTTTACTGACATCTAGTCTCGAGAACCACGATCAGCCCCGAACCATCTCTCGAATTGCGTCTGATCACCCAGATGACCGAGCCAAGAGCGGCAAACTTCTCGCCATGTTCCACTGTTCGCTCACCGGAACACTCTTTGTCTATCAAGGAGAGGAGATGGGTCTGTGCAACGTCCCCCGAGACTGGACCGAGGAGGAGTACAAGGACATTGAGACCATCCAGCACTTTGAGGGAGAGCGAGCGCACAGGCGTAAGCTGACCGGCGAGAAGGATCCGGATGTGAGCGACGTTCTTGTCGATCTCCGGGAGACCGCCAGAGACAACGGACGGACGCCAATCCAGGTGAGTCATTGGCGCTGAGCTCTGCTTATAAGTCAGTGGGACGATAGCGAGAATGCTGGCTTCTCGAAAGGCAAGCCCTGGATGCGAATCCATGACGACTACAAACAGTGGAACATTGCCGCTCAGAGAAAGGACCCGAACTCGGTCTGGTCCTTCTGGCAAAAGATGCTCTCTCTCAGGAAAGAATACGAAGCGCTTGTCTATGGTGAGTCACGCGGCGAGGGTGTTACTAACAGAATCAGGTGTATTCATCCCATTGGACGAGTCCAACGAGTCAATCTACGCCTACATCCGTGACGACCCTACTGTTGCGCAACGCTTGTTGGTGGTTCTCAACATGGCTCGAGGGTCAGGTCGAGGCGAAGCGTCTACTTTCGCCGTGCCGAAAGACCTGGATGGGTCCAAGGCCAAATTGATCATTAGCAACGGTAACGAGAGTGAAGGTTCTGGCTTTGGCAGCGAGATCAAACTCGAGGCCTGGGAGGGCAGGATCTACCTCTTGTGATGAGACACTGGGTGTGACTAGGTGTCGCGGATGTAGCTATAGCATGCATAAGGTATGTACTCGTACGGTAACCTTTGTGGCAAAATCCGAGTGGCTGGCACGATCACGATCGTCGGTTTGAATCTGGACCAGACATTGCTTGTTTATCTCTTTCAACGATCGACATATCGACAAACTTGATAACAATGTTACTGATGCATGAGACGTGTATTGACGCACAGCATCATGTCCAGATACGAGCTAGGTCTACGACGTCGGTCACCGAACCCCAACTCCCCGATCCCGTACTCGCCAGCGTTATTATCGCCTTATGAGCCTCAAGTTGAAAGCTGGGACGCTGCGCCGCGCTTCGGGCAAGAACAACATCAACACGAGCACGCACCGACAATTCGACTTGTTGGACCATCCGACGCAGGATCAAGTAGGACTTCGTACCATGCTCCTGAGCCTTCAAGGTCTCGATCTGACGATAGGGATGCGCGGGAAGCGAGATTGGTTGCTACCGACGCAAGTCTCCGTCGACATGGTACCGACCCGAAATTGTACCCTTCGATGGGCAGGCAGCTGAGCAGGGGCAAACGCTCGACCGCATCACTTTTGTCAGCGGAGAATAGTCCTGGGGACTTTGAGCGAGGATCTCTGGATAAACCGGTTCCGACGTTACCGCTCAACATTCGACGAACCAAAACCCCAAAAAGTCGACCTCCATCTGTCGTATCCGACCATACGGCTGCCTCGTCCAATGCCACCGCATCGAAGAGTGTGGCAAGCTCGCGAGTCTTCTTCCAAAATCCATTTCGGAGATCGGTACCTCAAACCCGGAGCTCATCGCCTACACTGTCCGCACGATCCACTCGTTCGTACAGAAGCAGCCTGACTCGACTTCCAGAGCCTATGAGCAGATCTGCGAGTAATTTGTCGACGACTTCCACCCTGCTAGGACCACATTACGAGACGGCAGGATGGGACAAGTTTGAAAAGGTCAACTCGTCCGAGGCGACCTTGGTGAACAAGCTTAAAAGCACAGGAGTCGGCGAGAAGCTTACATATAAAGTGCCTCCTAGGCGGGATGGAGGGTCTCAGCCATGGCCAAAGCTCAAGTGGACATTACTGCTATCCGTGCTCTTGGTGAGTGGAGAGCCTTAGGTATCGACTTTAGCTCATCAAATTTCTAGCTTATGGGATACGGATTCGCGGGACTCGGCTGGTCATTGACCATACTGCTGAAGAGTGAGTTCTGTGCTATGACTAGGCTGATCATTTTAGCAAGAGACAAGGCGGATGTCACCATGGTATCTGATCCCGATATTGTGATTTGTGAGTGGATAGACTCGAAGGCAGGGCTGACGCTGGCAGTCCTCACGCTAGCATCTCTGCTCTGCGTCTTCTCAGCCTTCGTCGGAATGACCGGCTTGGTCCTCGATTCTCGCCCAATCTTGGCATTCTACAACCTTCTGCTCTGGCCTGCTCTGCTCTCACTATGTCTTGTCGGATACACCTCCTACAAGCGTGGAAATATGCAGCTGGATCGCAAGCTGAACCAATCTTGGTCACAATTCCTTGACGACGAGCAGCGGTTGCGGATCCAGAATACCTTGAAGTGCTGTGGCTACTACAACCCTCTCCGTAAGTTCACCTCAGGATCAGCTTGTTCTGACTTCTTAGACGACGCAACGTACTCGAAACGATGTTACCCGCGGAGTGCTCTGCCAGGTTGTAAAGCAAATTGGACGGTGTTTGAGAAACAGGCCTTGCATGAGTTTGCCACGGCTGCATTCACTGTTATACCCTTTCATCTCGTCAATATCGTCGCGGCTCTGTTGTGCTCCAATCACGTAGACAGGTGAGTGTATAGCTATTTGTGAGACTATCACCTCTAACGGTTTCACAGGCAATTTGGCAAAGGCCTCACCCCGCCACAATATCGATTGCGAACAGCAGACGTTCGAGCAAATGCCATTGCGGTCCTGACCAAGTTGCCCGATACCAAACGACCCGCATCAGTCTTGTCGAGACAACGTGCGATATCCCGAAAGGACCGGTCTCGCTCCAATTTCGGCTACTCGTCGTCGATTGGTGATTCAGTCACTTTGGTCGATAGATCCGATAGTCGAGGGGAGAAGGGGATGATATAGTAGGCTGGGAAGGTCGGGTCAGATGCTCATGGATTCTCTTTGTTTGAGTGTTAGTCAGTCTCTGGTGAGTCGGACAGACTGCAAGAGGGGCGCGCAAATGGCATCGCATGACGGGAACAGCTTCCTCGGAGATGCCTTGACTGTATGATTCGTTCGCTGCGTATTGTAGGCAAGTGAAACCTAAACTTCCTCTGTCTTTGACATTGACCGACCGTCAACAAAGCGGATCGCCTAGATGTCCTCGCAGGTACGCATTGCCGCACCGCCGTTTCGGAACCTACCGTTATCGCGGCCATGCCGAGGTAGGTGGTTCGAGCCGGCCGACAAGAGTCCTCTCGCCAATGGATCTTCCTGCAGGATGTCTCTATTTTGTCACGACTGGCCCAGGCCGGTGGGCGACATAGGAGATTCCGAACAGTCACTGCGGGCACCCCTGAACTCCGTGACCTGTGTGCCATGTGGATTTGACAGCTTGAGTCGACTGTGAAGTAAAGAGGCGGATGTGTGGCCTTCTTGACAGTCGGCATCCGCTGGCGGCGCGATCGACGACAATGTAGACAATGGCGAAACGTGCTCCTGGGTTATCATCTTGCAGCGTGCTTCGCGATGAAAGGCTGAAGGGGTACTTGAACTAGCGGCAGCCTGTCACCCGGTACAAGCTGAAGCAGCTAACATTGCGTCAGTCTTTCAGTCATAGCGGCTCCTGACGACTCTCACTCACTCTCATGACAAACGCACGAGCATCTTCGGAGACATGAGTCGGCCACTGAACATCACAACGGCATATTCTCGCCTGTACCACTACATAGCACCTCTATCAGCTCAGTAGAATGTGGGTGAAGTTTGACCTACTGCGAGGACCTGAGGATGTATCGGCCGCAAAGGGCTCTTCGCCGCACAGAAACTCGTAGGTCAAAACGCCGAGAGCCCAAATGTCGATGGCTTTGCCATACGGCTGACCGAGTATCATCTCGGGAGCGACATAAGACAGAGTTCCAGCGATAGTTCGCTGACTGAAGGCACTGCTCAGTCTTGATCTTAGTCCGTGCTCACCTGTCTTCCGATGGCGATTGGACACTCCAGCCGAAATCAGCAATCTTGATGCTTCCATCAAGGCCTGTAATCATCAGCACATGATTTGTTAGGGTTAGCTCACCCATGAGCAGGTTTTCTGGCTTGATGTCGCGATGGATAATGCTCTTCGCGTGGAGGTACGCCAATCCGTCGGCAACCTGGCTGATGTACTATGGCAAGGATCAGGACCCATCGCTACAGAGACAAAGAGTTCACACCTACCCGACTGGTTCTGGCTTCAGAGAAGCGACCCGCTTTTGCCAGATGGGCGTAGACTTCCCCCTGACCTGATAATTGCAGTCGTCAGCGGTGGCCGACACAATTCGCTTGCTACATACCGGCAAATTCCAACATGAGGAAGACTCTGCTACTATCATGAAACCAGCCAAGCAGCCTCAGGATGTGCGGATGCCTGCAGATGTCAGCCCTTTGTCTGGACGCTTCGACCATCCGCATACCTCAGACTCTGCATCACCTCGATTTCCCGCTTCACTTGCTTCTCCACCTTCTCCGCGACGATCTCTGCTTTGGTTATACATTTGAGAACGAGGATATATGGATCTTCTGCGGAGCGTACTCGAGCCAGGTAGACTTTGCCAAAGTGACCTAGAACGGCATCCTTGGTCAGTTCGCCTGCTGCACTAATTCAACTTCTTGGTCCTCGACTCACCCTTGCCCAATGGACGTCCGATGTCAAAGTCCTTCAGAGACCAGACTTGTGATGGCTTGGCACTGTTGAGAGCATCCTCAAGCTCCTCCGAGGCACCTTGAGCCATGCCTTGCAGCACCTTCAGGAGGGTTGACAAAGCAAGACACCTTCGACACCAATTCGACACTGAAAGTGTCCATGTTGTTGTTTTTCCGAGCGCTCAGCGGACGCGACGCGTGCCTGGAAATGGTATGCTGGGTGGCGACGAGCTGGCTGGCTTTAGCAGGCTTTAGCTTGTCATTCTGCTCTGCTCCATGTGCGCTCAGTCGACGAGTGATTGAGGTCTTGAACATCGGATCGCAGCAATGAGCGTCGACCCACCCAAGAATCTCAAGTTACTACTGATAGGGAATTCAAGTGTTGGTGAGCCCCCTAAGAGCCGCCACGTCGAAAACAGTCACTCTGACCATCATCACAGGCAAATCATCACTACTTTTGCGTTTCACCGATGACGACTTTCTCGCAGAAGAGGAGACGGCGGCTACGATAGGTGTAGATTTCAAGACCAAGAGTCTGATTGTGGACGAGAAGAAATACAAGTTGTCAATATGGGTGAGTACAGGAGAAGAGATCCTTTCTCCTCTGGACCCGTGCTTAGACCGCTGGTGATAGGATACAGCTGGGCAGGAGCGATTCCGCACTCTGACATCGAGCTACTACAGAGGAGCTCAAGGTGTCTTGCTAGGTGAGTCACAGTACTGTACCTAACTGATAGACCAGTCTTCGATGTAACGTCGCGGCAGACATTCGACGAACTTCTCAAGTGGTTCAAAGAGATCGACACGTATTGCGGGGATGGTGTCGTCAAGATGATTGTAGGCAATAAGATGGATAAGGTGGGCTAGGTCATTCATCCATCTCTCATCTGCTCATCGGAGTCTCTAGGAGTTTTCGAGGCAGGTGTCCAAGGCCGAAGGCGAGGCCTTTGCGAATCGTATGGGAACGCTTTTTACCGGTATGTGGTTTCCTTAACAGGGCTGTGACGTGTGACATACTGACCCAACACCCCAGAGTGCTCGGCCAAGACGCGGTCGGGTGTCGAAGACGTCTTCCAGCTGCTCGTATCACAGGTAAGCAGGCTCAGCCGCCGGGGCAGGCCACCTGGCCAGGGCCGCGCTGCGGCGTTACTGCCGTATCGGCTAACGGGGCCCCAGATCATCGACAACGGCGATGACTTGCAACCTGTCCTCCGGAAGAGGGGCAACGGCGGTGACGAGATCAAGTTGGAGGAGGAGACCGAGAGTTCTTGGAGTACGGGGTGCAGTTGCTAGCCATGAACAGTAGCAGTGACCGTCTTGTACACACAGTATCATATGCCACGACATTTTTACGACCCGATGACCGAGATGATAGATCCCAAACTTCAGAAACGTACGGACCTGGGCCGGGCCGGCAACGACCGGACCGTGAGCGCCGACTTGAGCTGGATATAGCATGTAGCAGCCTCTACAAGACTCGGAGGTCTTGACTCTTGAGTGAGGACCCGAGAGAGGAGTGTCCTTACTGTATATAAATCAGCAACCAGGCTCGAAGTTTGCTGGCTCACTCATACCCCGCGATGGTTCTGCTCAAGCAAAACGGCTTTTTGGACAATCCATTTGAAACTCGCGATGACGTTGTCAGAGGCTGCCACGCTCGTAGGTGTTGTTTGTCTTTCTCTGAGTTTTGACTGACCAAACTTGTAGTCCTTGACCCACTAGAAGCCCATACATCACCAGGAGGCGCTTTGATCGATCTCTCATCGACGGCTACGCACTATGACCTCCGAGCTGTAGCCCTTGAAGCCTTCGCTCGACCGCTATGGGGCCTGGCGTGCCTTTGTCTCGGAGGCGACGAGTATTCCGGCTTGGACAGATGGGTCAGCGGGCTGGCTAGCGGCACAGATCCAGAGGGGGAGGAGTATTGGGGAGGGGCCAAAGCCAAAGATCAAAGGATGGTCGAGATGAGCCCTTTGAGTTTTGCTATCGCCATGGCTCCGGAGAGGTTCTACGAGGTGAGTGACCCTTAACATGCCTTCGATATACTGACTCTACCCAGCCTCAATCAGACAAGGCCAAGCGAAACATTGCGGCTTTCTTGGAAACGTGTATAGGCAAGCCAATGCCAGACAGTAAGTACAGCTTTGCTGTTCCCCTTGCAAGCTGCATGTCTGACAGAGACTCAGCAAACTGGCTATGGTTTCGAGTCTTTGCAAATCTCGCCCTGCGATCTATCCACTCTGACCTGTTCAACCCGTCTCAAATGGCAAAAGATCTAGCTCGACTGGAGGAATTCCAATTTGAAGGTCATCCTGCGACAGGCGATGCAGCCGCTTCTGAAGGATGGTCTAACGATGGACCGCCGGATGTTCATCAGCGGGACTACTATTCGAGCAGTTTCGCCATTCAGGTCGCTCAGCTCATCTACTCTAGGGTATGTCCATCGGAATTTCAACGAGTCTGGCTGACTGCTCCACCTCAGCTCTGCGCCCAGTCGGACCCAGAGCGAGCTAGCAAGTTTAGACAGCGAGCTCAGAGTTTCATGCTCGACTTCGTATACTACTTTGACGATGAAGGGAACGCTATTCCATTTGGAAGATCGATGATCTATCGGTTCGCTGTGATCGCCACCGTTTCAGCATTCGCCCTAGCGGACTTGGAACCCCCAGCACCTCTCAAATGGGGTCACATGAAGGGCCTGGTTTTGCGTCATTTGAGAACATGGTCCAGGAACAAGCAGTTCCTCCGAAGCGACGGTACTTTGACGATTGGATACGGGTATGATAACATGAACATGACCGAGAACTACAATGCTCCAGGTGAGTGGATACGGGCTTGAGGAAGGAGAGCACCTGCTGACCTTTCCCATAGGCTCGCCATACTGGTGTATGAAGGCTTTCATGTGTTTGGCTGCTCCAGCCGCTCACCCCTTCTGGGCGTCGGACGAGCTACCGTGGCCTACCGACCTGTTCCCCGCTACCAAAGCACTGCCGGATCCATCTCACATCATGACTCGCCTTGGAGGACACACTTTCTTGCTGTCGTCTGGCCAAAAGCCCCATTACGCCATGAGACACGGTCCCGCCAAATACGCCAAATTCTCTTACTCGTCCACCTTCGGTTTCTCCTGTCCAACGGGTGATATGGATCTCGAACAACTAGCAGCCGACAGTATGCTAGCACTACGAGACGCCTCGCCGGGTGTCGAGCAAGGCGACGGCGAGACATGGCGGGTCCGACGACAAACTCTAGACGCTCGCATCGAAGGCCGGGGCACGGATAGGGTACACCTCCGCTCATCTTGGAGACCTTGGGCCGGAGTCACGGTGGAAACATGGCTCGTTCCACCTCAAGAATCTTCGCCCAACTGGTACCTCCGAGTCCACAAGATCACCTCGGATCGACCCCTCAAAAGCTCCGAGGGCGGTTGGGCCACTTACGGCCAAAGTGAGGATGGCCGAGCTTTGATCCAGGCATTCTCGGGCGAATCCAGTAGAGGCGGTCACCAGGAGGTCGGGTGGACCAGAGCCGAAACCAGCGGCGGTACCGTCGGCCTGTTGGACCTCGAGTACAAGGGCAACAAGTGCAAGAGGCAAGGCAAGTTGATACAAACGGATCCCAACTCCAACGTCATCTTCTCGAGGAGCGTACTGCCAAGCTTGCAGGGCGAATTACCTCAAGGAGTGAGCTGGTACGCCACTGCAATCTTTGGACTGCCTCCAAAGGGAGGCAAAGTAGCAGATTGTCAAGCTGCGTGGGACAAGACGCCTTCTGTACCTGCCTGGATATCCGAGTAGCTATAGACCATGCATGAACATCTAAATTGCAGCCTTGTTGAATGCGGCATAACACAACCGAATGGCTATGAACGCGCTGAAGCACAATGCTGCGAAGAGGAAGAAGATGTTGCCTTCTTTAGATTGATCTCCTCCACTCAGCAGTTCCTGCAACGGCAAGAAGCTTGATCCCTGAACAAAGTATCAGCCATTCGTTTCCCCCGAATAAACGTACCATGACGAAACTCATGGTCCAGTTGAGCGAGACGCCGATGGCTCCAGCGGCCGTTGAGGCCTGCTTGGGCATAACCTCACTAGGGATGACCCAGGTCACTGGTCCCAAGCCGACCGAGAAAGACGCCACGAATGACAGAATTGCCGTAGCCGCAAGTGGAGCCGAATCCGTGTTCAGACCAAAGGCCAAGAGTACGGCGGAAATTGACATGAACAATGCCGAGAAGAGGATGATAGGGCGAGATCCGACCCTCTGTCAGAGTGTTAGCAATGACCGGTCGGCGATCGTTGGCAACTGACCTCGATGATGAATGCCGGAACGAGAGTCAAGGGGATCTTGAACATCACCACGAAGAGGGCGACAAATCGAGAGTTATCACTCCCGAAAACTGGCTTGAGGATTCGAGTGGAGAAGTACATGACTGATATAAGCAGGTCGCCAGTCTTACTGGAACCTACCTGGAGAAATACCACAGATCTGCTGCGATACCTGAGTGATGATCACGAGAATCACTAACAGGTCAGCTGCGGCGATCTCGTAGGGTATGAGCCAGCTCACATCCTGTTCTGATACGCCTGTTGTCGGTAGCAAAAAGCTCTTTGATGGACATCGGCTTCTCGGCTTCTGCAGGTCGACATTAGCGAGGCCATGGGAGAACGACACTCACCGCTTGGGATCAGGGGAAGCTCCTCATTGCCAGCAATTTGAGCATCGATAGCATCAGACTTGCTGGGGTCCCTGACCAACAAGCTTCCGGCAAGCTGTATCACTGCGAGACCGCTCGACACGGCGAAGACCCATCGCCAGATGAGCGGCTTGGCGAATGGGAATGAGAGTGATTGACCGATGAGCATGCCAAAGACAATGAAGAGTTGGTTCATGATACCGAGCGATCTCTTGATAGCGGGTGGGGCGATCTCAGACAGGAAGAGTGGAACGCAGACGGTAGCGAGGCCAGATCCGATTCCAATCAGCACCCTTTGATTACATCAGCTTGACTCTCCGAGGTGCAGCTCACCTTCCGAACATCATGGCGGCAACAGAGTTTGCCAGACCAACGAAAGCCGATCCAATCATGAGGAGCAGTGCCGAGATCCTGAAACTGCCTATACGTCCGAACTGTCGTGTGATCAAAGCCGAGGACAGACTGCCGGTGAGACCGCCGAGCGTGAATATCGAAACGACGAGACCGAATTGAGTTGCCTGTAAGACTTAGCTCAAGGTGCATCCATTGTACCCTCACCTGCATTGGGATACAAGACTTGAGCAGATGCTGCTGAGATACAGCATGGATCCCAATGTTCCCGTTCGGCGACGACGTACACGTCACCGCGTCCGAGATACCGTTTAGACTGGTGATTGCAATACCATACTGGGAGGCGTGCAGGGCAGCCCAGATCGCCGTGAGGACTGTCCGTGTCGTAGAGGACATGGTGAGTGAGAGGTCGACAAATGAATTTGTCTGACGAGGAGCGGCTCTGTAGTCTGTAATCTGTTGATATTGATCGCGTCGACCGGTCGCTGTGGCCTGCTGTGGCCTTCGGATTCTCGACTGCGTGGAAACGGCCGTGTTGGTCCGGCGGCCCAGCCCTTTCGGCGCCGGTGGGTCCGGCTCACCCAAACCGATTTTCGGGGACGGTGCAGGATAAATACAAACGACATGACGATGAGCATGCTTGAACAACATCATTTACAATCCCTGTTCGGCAATGCGTAGTCAACTACTCTCTACTCTGGCCCTCCTGGCCCCAGCTCTTGGAGCATTCATCCCCAGTGCCGGGGAGATCTTCCAAGAAGTCGATCAGCTCCTACACAGCGGACACGACTCGTTGAGCATCCAGGACAACTACTTTGACCCCAAAGCCGGCTACGGACGAAAGCTCTGTGTGCTCAAGGCAAAGGGGGATGGTCAGGACGACACCGACAATTTCCTCCTGGCTGTCAAGACGTGTGGTCACGGTGGTGTCGTCAGGCTTCCAGATCCCGTCTAGTGAGTTTCCAGCGAAACACGTGCTTCGTGCATGACTGACTTGAGTAGTATCATTTCTCGCCCAATCGAGACCGAGCTCAAGCAGTCAACTCTGGATCTTCACGGTTTCTTGACATTCTCCGACGATGTTCAGTACTGGATAGACAACAGGATCGAGCTCCCCTTCCAGAACCAGTCTCTCGCCTGGGTGATCACCGGACACGACTTTACTCTAGACGGCAATGATGTCGGTGGTGTTGATGGAAACGGTCAGGCTTGGTACGACTATGCCAAAGGCTACGGAAACAAGTTTGGCCGACCTATGTCTATGGCCATTGCCAACGCCTCAGATGTCGTGGTGAAGAACTGGAGCATCATCCAGCCTCAATTCTGGGCCAGTATCACAATCAGGAGCAAGAACATCTACATGAAGGACATCTACATCAACGCTACATCTTTCAACCCAGAGGTGAGTCAAACTATCGAGATCAAGGCTGACGATATAGTCTGAAAGCGACCCCAAGCACTGGCTGCAAAACACCGACGGTCTCGATACTTACATCTCTCATAATGTCACAGTCGGTGAGTGAAGCCGGAGTGACTGAACTGACATTCCAGAAAACTTTGTCTACCAGGGCGGAGATGATTGTGTTGCCTTAAAGCCAAATTCCACCATGATCACTCTCCGAAACATCACCTGCATTGGCGGAACGGGTATCGCCTTTGGTTCTATCGGTCAATACGAGGGAATTGTGAGTGCCCTTGTTCAGCAGCGGAGCTAATCGCCAGACCGACATCATCGAGGACGTAGTAATGGAGGACATGTACCTGTACAAGTCCAATCAGTGCCCCGGATACCAGGGAGTCTACTTCAAGTCCTGGATCGGCGAAAGCCACGGCCTGCCACCCAACGGTGGTGGCGGTGGTAACGGCTACGCCAGAAACATCACCGTCAAGAACGTCTACATGGAGGACATCATGCACCCAGTTGTCGTGGACACCTCGTAAGTCGGGAGCTCGATTATATTGGATCCAATTCTGACTCCCACGTTCAGTCTCACCTATCTCACCGATCTCGACCACCCAAGACAGGGAGACTTTGAATGGTACGACGTTCACATGCACAACTTTACCGGAAACGCACTCAACAACCGAATCTTCTGGATGGACTGCCCCAAGCACAGCCCTTGCCACGACTTTACCTTCTCCGACATCGACATCAAGCCCGGAAAGACGGACCACCCCGAAATCCAATTCGTCTGCAACAACTTTGTTCTGGACGGAAAGGACGGGCTTGACAATTGCCACCCAAGTGACTCCAAGCTGGAGACGGACAATGACGGTACGTTATAGAAGATAGTGTAGCACCGTACCTTGGCACATATCACAATCCACAATGCATCATGTGAGGAGGCACTAGTGAGGAGTCGGGGACTTCAGTGCGATGTCGCCGGCAGACACGTACGGCCGTGGGAAACTAACAGCCGTTCAAGTTGTGACGTTAGCCTAAACAGCTCTCCCATTTAAGCTTCCTTTGACCTCCACGTGGCAGCTGTATCACTGCGGCCGGCGGCACCGCTTCCGTCATTGTCCTCTCTTGCTGTTGACATTGTAATGTAGACTTGATCGTTCCACATACGAGTGGCCACTTTAACCTATCAGCGAATCGTCACAACATGTTCGAGTTCATCTTGACGGTCCTGATCGCCTCGATCATGATGGTCGCGCTCATGGCACTCGGGGTGGCAATCACCATGCCTTTCCACGGAGCGTTGGTAAGACTGCGAGCGAATTACAACCCTAGAGCAGTGGGATTAGAGGGCACAGAGAACAGGTGAGCTTTGGCACAGGCTGATGGGAGCCATGCTGACAAGCTGAAGGGTCGGACCAACTCTCACAACTTTGCTGGCAACGCTAAAGCGAACGAAACGGCTGGAAGGATGGTACGGTTTATACAAGGGTCAGTAATTCGGGGACAGCCTGCCATACGGTGTAAGAGTGTGCTGACTGGCACCGTCAGGCTCCGTCCCTATGCTCCTGTTCGTCACACTTGTGTCGATATCATCGGTGATCTTCGTGGGAGGATCCGCAAAACAGGGACCCAAAGGCAGCTACACTGTACCAGAAGCTGGTGGCATCCGCATGGGCCTTTTCACCATCGTCCTAACTTTGATCACCCTGCCCATGACGGTGCTCATCAACCGGTGAGTCCAATTGAGGCCTTCAGAGAAATGCCTACGCCGCAGTCAGGCTGACTGCGGGTTTTGTGCCAGATCAATCATTACCCCATACAAGCTACCGCCCAATCCCCGCACTTCGCTCAAGGTGCTACTATCTCCCCACGAGCTCTCCCAACCATATCAGCTGTATTTGACACCGGGTCTGCTAGCCTCCACAGCCGTACACTCGATCTGCGTTACCATCATTGCCAGCATACTCCGATCTTCGCTGCTCGGCTCGAGGGATTCAGAAACTGGGCTATATGATGCTGCGACATGGCGGTGGATGCTTTACCTCATCTACCAAGCTATGGCAACTGCTTGGCTGGCTCCTCTAGAGGTCATCGCGACTCGACTGTCGATACAGCCGAACCATGGCGGTTTCGAGCCCGTTCCGGGAGAGGAGGAGTCTTTACCCGAGGGAGTGAGCTATGCTGGAACGGACGAGGATGTCATCGGACTAAGACCGACCACGGAGCCTTATGAAGGTCTGGTAGACTGCGCCAGAAAGGTCATCGACGAGGAGGGCTGGCAGAGTCTGTATAGGGGATGGTGGTGGACGATGGGCAGTAATATCTTTGGTGTGCTGGGATAATCCGAGCGAAGAAGCGGGAGAGAGGTGAAAATGCATCTGGTTACAATCTAGCATAGACATGCATGGACCATTAGGCTAATGTATCTCTTCTCGGGCACGCACAGCATGATCATACTTCTGCTGCTGGCACCCTACTGACTCTAGATCCCACGTACGGAGAAAGCGGACCGGTATCACGCCGGCAATCTCCGCAAGGCGTAACAGGGCGTAACCTCGTTCCGGCCGATCCATCTCCAGGGGGCATGCGTGGTCCAAGACTCCAAGAGCTGTGCGGTTCAAGTGTGAGCATGTTCTGTCGTCTCTCATACCATCGAACTCCACATCGAACTTCATCCACTAGCTGCTCAATCCCAACGGCCCTGCTGGAGATGACAATATTGGCAGTCCACGGCGTGCTCGGGCAGCACCATGCGATGCGTGCCTGGCCGGTCCGCCAAATTAAAAGCTCGCCCGTCTCCGTTGATTCCAACTCTAATTCGGGACACCGCCAAAACAATCAAATCTCATCGTCTCATGTCTTGCTCAATGTCTTGGGTGTCATCGGAGCGTCATTCGCTCGACTAACTGAGACTCACTCACCACCGACGACCGTCGTCTATGTGTAAAAAGCAGTGAAAGGATCTCTATTTGTGTACAGTGTAGACGCCACCTCACTGCAAAGACCACCAACTCCATCTCGATCGACATCTCGACGCCTCGTTTACTATAATGCTTCGGGCAAATATGCTTGGACTGATCGCAGTCCTGTCACTGGCGAGCTTCGTCAGTGCGGCTGACAAGATATGCCCGGACCCCTTTGTGAGTACACGTCGAGCCGCGACACATTGGCGGATCGCTAACATAGAGCTATAGGTCAGCCCGGAGACCGACACGTGAGCACGGACCAAGTTGTCGTTGAAGATGTCACATTGGCGCTGACACAGGCTCAGATGTAACCCTCTGCGGTATATCCCCAACCTGGCGCTCAACATTGTCGCAGTCGTTCTCTACTTTGTCGTCGCCATCCTGCTCACATGGCGTGAGTCTGTCGCACGATTCTCGGTGTGATGTCAGCTGAAGCCGCTGTAGAGAGCTGGAAGTACAGGGCAAATTATATGCTCTGTCTTGTCATCGGAACGTATACAGAGGGATTGGGTCTCGTCCTGCGTATCGTCCTACGAAACAACCCGCATTCAAAGGGTGTCTACATTGTGCAATACCTCTTCGTCGTTCTTTCAGTGAGTGCTGTTGCTCGACTGTGAGCAAATGGTCTGACGCGTTTCCAGCCTTGTGCTTTCTTGGCCGGTGACTACATTCTTCTCGGAAGAATCGTCAATCATCTCGATGCGCCTCAGTATCTCCGTCCGTTGAAGCCAAATGCTGTCAGCTGGACATTCATCGTGTCTGATGGTAAGTCTCTCCGCGACTGAAGCCAGAAATCATCTAACCCCTTCTAGTTATCACATTCTTGATCCAAGCTGCCGGAGGAGGTCTGTCTACCAGTGACAACCCGGACCAAGCCCAAACCGGCGGCAATATCTTCCTGGCGGGTATCGCTGCGCAAATGGCTTCTTTCATCCTGTTCTCCATCCTCTGGGGCATGTTCGCGTTCCGGACGTGAGTCTGTATGTCTGGACCAACGAGTGATGTTTGCTCACTGAGTCTAGGTACTTCCAAGACAAGGTGCTGTGGAGCAAGCCTGGATGGAAACCCCTTCATTTCGCATTGGGATTCACCTGTATCTGCTTCATGATCCGAAGTGTTTTCCGAACCGTTGAGCTGAGTCAAGGGTGAGTGGAGATACTCTGCCTACCGGCTATCAAGAGTTAAGTCTGACCCCATACTGCAGCTATATCGGCTATCTCGCTACGCACGAGCGGTTCTTCCTGGGCCTGGACACGCTTCCACTGTTATTGGGAGTCGCGACATATGTCGTCTTCTGGCCGGGACGATACCTAACTCCCGGATCGAGAGTTGATGCGCAAAGTCCCATTGACCGCGAGGCAAACGGCTCGACGATAAGGTCGATCGACGGGGATACAGCCCCTGGCCCTGTCGCCATTGCCTCAGATAAGGAGCAGTGATCGAGTCGTGCGCAAACGGGATCCTCATCCATGTTGCACCATGTACTTGGATGTCATTAGATGTATATAATGTCAATCACTATCACAGCACGGTTTACTGTCCAAGAAACACTGATTCCACAATTTGGACTCGTCTATTGTCCTGAGTTACAACTGAATGTGTCGGTCTTTCTATTCTACCTGCTTGGGGAACAAAGCACCTATGATCTGCTCCCAAAGATTAGCAGCGATCATCGTCTTTGTGTCCGTCACCTTGCACTCGCCTCATCGAAGATACAGAGCATCAAATGCTGGTTGAGTCTCTGATCTTGTAACGCCCCAAAAACTCTGCGCGCCGCCCTTCGGGCATTGCTTCTCCCGATCATATATGCCGCGGAATCTGGACCAAGTCAGTTGGCCATTCGTAGGGGTCATCCGGCTGCTCACCTGGTATGAGCAGACTCAGATTCCTTCCCGCCCTGATCCTCGTTTCAAGCTTCTCCTGATCCGTCCGTGGGGTAGAAGCCGGACGACGCTCTCCTCCTGGCCACATCATCTCCTCAAATGCCTGTAAACCCTTGACGAGACTGTCCTCCGACAAGGCCGACTTGAGCGCATCCTTGAACTTGCGCTCGATGGTCCCGCCGAGGAATTGCTGCAAGACCACCACGATCGCCTGTCGTCTCAGCCAATTGTTCTCCTTCAGATCGAACACCTCGATGAGAAGATCGCAGATTGGAGCGGTGAATGATCCCGAGCCCGACTCTCCGCCGAGAGGCTGGATGGGGCTTGAGGGCCCGTCGCGTCTGGCAGCGGCAGGAATTGAACTATCGGTTCGTTGGAGATTGGGTTTCAGTGCTTGAGGGAGGTATGTCTCGCTGAAACCCGCCAATTCCTCGGATCCGATCCCCAGAAAGCCCCCTATGTCCGATAATTGCCGCTGCCACGTCGTTGACATAACGTCGAGCATACTGGGCGCGAGGGCAGCATCGTCTAGTGAGGTGGTCATGGTCTTGTACAGCGACTTGACCAGGTTGTGTGGGGCCAGGGATGATTCTGTGACGTCGTCATTCGCAGTGGAGCTTGATGCCGATAGAAAAGTCTTGAGTGGCCGAGCTTCGCAAAAGTGCTCCAGGGCGACCAACGACTGGACATTAGCAATAAACTCGTCACGACTGGACTCACCTGCAGATACCGCTCCAAGCCCTGTCGGCGACCATCCACAAAACTCGAGGACATGCTGGTGACCAGTTTCTTGGGCGGCAATTCGGCGACTTTGGAAAATGCGCCTGGATGTCCATTCACGCTGTTCCATTCTCTGAGCGAGCGGTCCAAGTCCCAAAAATCGTTATAGCGCCGGGATACTGTCCAGACTGCCGAGGGGGTCTCTCCTTCCGTTTGCGTGATTTCGACTGTATACCGAACGATTTGTTTGCCGCCATCTTCGCTCGCGGAGGACACCACGGATGACGGGATGGCGACACGCGTTCGGCCAGGAACCAGACGTCGCTCTTCCTCTCTCTGCTCCAACTGTGCTTTCTGAAATATTGCGGTCCTTTGGTCTCTCCGGACTGAAGCTTCGGACCGGCGGAGGAGCTTCAACTCGCTCTGGCTCCCCGTCAACTCCGCCTGGCGAATCAGGGAGTCCAGCAAATGGCCCTGCTTGATGAGGTCCTGGATTTTCGATTGAAGGCGGTCGATCTCCTTGCTCAGATCCAGGTCACTCGGGAGCTTCGCATGCACCACTTTGTCGAGTCCCACTACCTCGTCCATTTCGTCCTCATTCGCCTCATGATCCTCTGCGTCGTCGTCGAAGAGGAACGACTCTTTTCGCTTGGCTAACTCCGACATGCTGTTTCGTTTGCCGGGGACCTTGTCGCCGGAAACGGCACGTTTGCCCTTTGGCGGTGGAGGAGCTACCGCATGGGCTTTTAGGTCCTCGGCGCTCCTTGATGTTTTCTTGGAAGGGCCAGCGTGAGCTGTATCGCTGGTCTTGCGAAGTAGGACCATCGACGCCGAAGGTGATTTCAAGGGCTCCTCTACCTTGTCGGGGGCAATGATCCTAGATGAAGCCATATCCGAGGCCATGATATCGTTGAGGGCGGCTTGGATCGCCTCCATACGTTCCACTTGGACGAAATCTTCGTCATCATCCTCGAGTAATTCTTCGTCATCGCTGCCGAAAAGCTTTTCTCGTTCAACGGAAGACTCTGTCTCATCGCCAATCAGGAAACCCAACTGTTTGGACCGTCGTGCGGCGGGCGGAGTCACAGGCTGACTGGGTCCAGAAAGGCTACCTGTGGAAGCGGTCATATCGACGCCGCCGGCGCTCGTCTGACGGACCACGGGAGGCCGAACTTCTGACTTGCGATGCTCGAGATGAGGTGGAGTGACGGATACAGATGCGGAAGTGACCGAGGGCGAAGGTGTGATATAGCTCCCCAGCAGTGAAGGAAGGGGTCGTGCCATCAGAGGTGACGAGGGCATCGAGTGGAGAGGAGTGGAAGTGGGGATGGATGAACTGTGTTTAGGCTGTGGCCGGGATTTGGGCGAGAAAACGGATTGCGATCGTTGGATCACTGGTGCCGGTTCTACGGCAGGTGAAGGCTTCGTGAAGACTGACGACGAGTGGGACAAGTCCGAGATTGCTTTGATATAAAGCTCGCTCTTCTTGAACCCTTTCCAGTCTTCCTCCTCCATTTGCTCGTAAATGGCTTGTTGAGAGGCGAAAATCGCCTGTTTTGCCTTGCGAATATCCGCTGGATCGAGCACCGACTTTCCTGCTTCAACCATGCTGTTGACCGTTTGTACGTGCCGCTCGGGGATGGAGAGTAGAGGGTCGGGCTTGGCAAAGTACACTTGATGCAGGAATGCCAGATCCTCGCCTATGGTCTGTCGAGAGTGCGAATTTGGAGCGTTGTTCGAAGGGGTGACAATCGTCCCGTCAAGTTGGCCGATACCTTCCAGAGGGTCCTTGAACCCCTCTATCGTGAGCCAGAATTGCACCAGCTTTGATCTGAACCGACGTTCCATGTACTCCAGCCAATAAGCGAGGGAAGATGGGTCTGTCAACACCACATAGAGGTTGACTGCGCCATGATCGATCGTTTCAGGTATGGGACCCGAGGCTGGAGTGTACGACTTTGGGTTGGTTCGACTGAGGCTGGCAATCCTGGCGTCGACCTCCAACTTGGCACGGTCAAGTCGTTTCAGGTATTTCTTCGCCCTTTTCTCCTGGGACAAATCCGTTGGGATATCCTGCTTGCTGCCCATGCTTGCCACTCGCTGCTCTCTCTCGATGTCTGCGCGAAGACGCCGAGCTTCTCCTAGAGTCTTGACCCGCGATATAGATCGGATGAATGCCTCAAATTGGCTGGTGGAGGAATTTGCGGTGATAGAAGTAGGTACGGCGGTAGCTCTTGGTCGAACGGGAGATGCTGCTGCGCTATCGGATTTGGATTGGATAGTCGAAAGGGCGGAAAGAAACTTGTTGACTTGTTTCCTATAATCTCGTCAGTAATAGGCCAAAGTACAAGGTGACGACTTACTGTTCATGAAGATATCTTCCACCTCTCTCTTCAAACTGCCTGTTCCAGAAGTCTGCGTCGCAAAGCAGCTCGAAGCAGGGCAAGAGGACGGAACCCAACACCACTTCTCGTACCATTGTCTGCACCACATTCGACTTGCCGCTTTCCGGCAGGACTGATTCCAGCACTCTAGAGACCATCGAGCGGAAGTGAGCCTCTATTGGTGGGAGTTGGCCTCCCGAGGACATGTGGGCCTGTCGAGCTATGGCAGGATGCGGGTTTTTGGGAAGCGGCAAAGGGAGCGATTCCTTTGGCTGTGGCGTTGACGTTGATGATAGGTGTTCCACGGACCGGAAGTGATGAACATGATCGGTAAGCCTAGGCAGTATTTTTGACACGGACAGAGTCGCCCAATCCACTGATTCTGATCGATCAACGAGGTCGACCAAGACTTGGCGAATGAGTATGTCGACGGCATTGGGAAAGGCGGGCGAAGGCGATATCCTAGAATACCACGGTAGAATAAAACTCGACTTGATCAGTGCGAAGATCTTGTCCACCACACTGTTGGTCTTGTCCGAGGCGAGCTTGTAAAGAGGGGTCGAGCGCGTCTTCTCCTCCCACGACTTGCGGGTCAGGTGGGCGGACCAAGCGGACGTAGAGGTGAATGAAAGTGCATGAAGTCCATGAATCTCCTTGAGACCAGGTTGAATTGTCTCTCGCTTATGGAGCGATATCAATGCGTATGACACAAGTGATACCACCACCAAAGATGTCCAAGCTGGGAGTGCGAGAATCGTCCGAGCGCCCACTTGATAGACGACAGCGATGACGCCCAATATACCGGCAAGCCATTTGCCGCGAGTGATCATCGCCTCTCGCCAGTCTGGGAGGCAGTTCAGCTCTTCTCTGCCTCCCGATACGACTCAGATCAAGACATGCCAGAGATGAAGAGTGAGAGGAGTGGTGTGACATGTGGAATGAACAACGAACGGACCTGCCTTTGTTTTCAAGGCACTACTGAAATCTCGGAATCTTGCGTTTCGACTTCACCCAGCCCACACCGCAACAAATATCCTTCCAACAGCTTTGACGCAGCTCAAGAGGTAGAGCAGGCGAATTATGAGCGCTCAGGTCTCGATAAAGAAGACCAAGGCCGCTCCTTCAGCCACTCTCATCGTCACTCGAGCACTTGCACGAGCTGGACTTCCGCCGACGCCTCATGTCGACCTGCCAGCGGGGTCTCGCCCTCAAGTCGTCAATGATGAAGGATACGAGGTAGATCAAGAGGCAGAGGAGGATGCCTTGGTCACTGAAGAGCCAGATGCCGAGGCTGAGGCAGGAGAGGAGCAGGCGATGGAGGTCGACGAGGTTGAGCCTGAAGCTCAGATATTGGAGACGGTCGTGGAAGGGCAAGTGGGACTGGAGGGCAAAGAGCCGCTGCTGGGCTTGGCCGAGAGGTAAGTAAACGGGTATCTTCCAAGACTCTGAGCTTGACACCTCATAGTATGGTCTTACCTTTCTCCCTCACACAGACTCGCCAACGGCACCTCGCCCATCTGTTCCCGCACGTCTTCTCTCATCCACCAATCTCGTCCCACAACAAACCTCGAGCTCGAGCACATCCTCGAGGAACGCTCCTATACCCTACACCAGCTCCGCCAGTCCAGCCATTACCTGTACGAGAGTATCATGGACCTCTTCAGCCAAAGAATCAAGCGTTGAATATCGATCCCGCCAAATCTGGCATTTCGATTGACGGTACAACCGCAAAGGGCAAAGGCAAGAAGAAGGCAGAAGACACAGATCTTGAACCTCCCGCACACGAGATAGACTGTGTAGCCAGGGTGAGTCTATCCATCGGACCGATATCCTTTCCTGGGACGGAGCTCTGGGTAGGGAGATTTGTCGAGCCTCGATCGGAGCCTTTGAGTAAGAGCGAGAAGAGGGAGCGACGGGAGTACAAGCAATCTCCATCCGATGCGGGCCAGGTGAAACGTCCAAAGCCAGCTCAACCTGCCTCGGGATCATCACAACCCAGGTCGACGACAGGGCCCAGTAAATCGACTCAGCCTCTGCCATCTGCGCCCAGAGTTGCGCCATATGCTGTAAGACCTCCATCGGGCGGTGTGAGGCCTCCTCCAGCTCCTGGTACACGTCCTGCGATAGTAAGTCGCCCGATGCCTCGTGACTGGCTCAAGCTTACTGACACTTGACAACAGGAACCAGAGCTCATACAGCGGGTCAATCAGGCAGCCACGCAACATCCATGGTTGAGTGTCATCATACACAAAGCCGCTCGAAACAATGCGACCAAGGAAGAGCTTGCCAAGTTAGGCCGAGTAGTGGCCAGGCTAGGTCGGGGGGAGGGCGTCGGGGAGGGACCACTTGATGGTATAACGATCCCAGCTGCAGGTACCACTCCAGCCTCAAGTACTACTCCAGCGTCAGCATCGACAAGCAGTCAGGCTGAACCGTCAACAAGTGCCGCTTCGGTCTCGCCGTCCAATGCTGCTAGCGTCGCTCCATCGACGAGCAGTACACCCCAGATCGAACCTCAGCCCAAGGGACCCAAGCAAGTAGGAGGCGGGAGCATCGACCCGGAACTACGGCCTGACATCCAAAAGCCTTTGATTCCCCTTTCTGCCTCGCAGTCGCCAACTGTTCGTCCCGTTGCAGCAGTGACGCCGACTGTGACTTCTGCGACGTCCACTACCGCAGCTTCTACGGCTGCAAGCACAGGTAACGCCACGTCGCAATCAGCTCGACCACCAAACGCTGTCCCTCCGGTCTACACACCTCTTTTCGCCAACAGCTCAGCCCGACCGGGACCCAGTAAGAGCGTCACGACCCCGGTCCAGGGCAACCCAGTCAGGCCTATGCAGCCACCACCTCCCCGACGAATATATCCCCTGCCCCCGCCGTTTCTCTTGGTTGCTTTCAAGGAGATCCCGACGGAGAAGTATTTGCTGCCCTTGGGTCTACATGCTTTTGTCTCGCGGGTGGGTGGAGACCATGTCACGCATCCGACACCAAAGCCACCAATACCGGAGGCTACACACCTAGCCGCGACCATAGGGACTGCTTCTTCGGGGTCAAGCCAGCCCTTAGCTACCGCCTCTCATAGTATTCCTGCCGGGGCTGTCTCTCAACAAGTGCCTACACAACCCATTGCGACGCCTACGGACTCCGGTTCAGTAGCTAGATCTGCGAACAAGCGGACCCGAGCTTCCCTTGGTAGAGGGGCGAAGGAGCAGATGGTCGAGCCCCCGTCTGCGGTTGAAGAGAAGCCCAAAGTCGAGGCGCCGCCACCAATTACATCCAAAGCGTCAATCTCACTCACCTCCACCTTGCCTCCCACACCAGGAATGCAGCCAGTAAAAGGCACAGTTCTAATGTCGACCATGGTGCCGGTCGGAACGTGGCAACGTCCAGATTGGCCCTCTCTAGGCAGCCGATTGCCCTTCGATAACACCGAGTTCGATCAAAAGGCAGCTCAGGCGCCAGCTCCATCGACTTCACAGCCAGGGCCCTCAATATCGTCGAGCAATGTCCCGGTAGCGGATCTCAATGGCCCGTCAACTGAGGCTGCCGCTCCGAAATCGTCCCCAGAGCAGTCTGCCAAGCCAGAGAAACGATATGTCCTCAACCTCGGCGCCGAGGACTTCCTCCCACCTGGTAGCGCTGTACAAGCCGTCACGATCAGGATAGAGGGACTGGACGATTACGCATGGCGTAGAATGAGGAGTGTCATGTTTCAAATCGATGCTGCGGAGCAACGCAACCTGGCAGACTTGCAGCCGGAGCTTCTCGAGCCTCCACCTGCTACAATCTCAGGCACAGACCCAGCTCTGACTCGCAAACCAATCTTTGATCCAGCGAATCATCCCCGTTTGCGGGACGCTTATAGCTCGAGACGAAAAGCCTACTTCCAGGATATGCTTGGTCGGGTTCCCAATCGATCTTTCCCGCGATATCGACTTCCATCCGTCCGATCCGACCTCGCTGACGTCGGCGTGGAGCGATGGGCATTACGACCTTATCCAATCTCGACCAAGCCGCTCTATCACGCTTCTCCGCCGCCTGAAGGCGAAGATTATGAGCAAATGGAGGAGTTAGCCGTCCCAGCGAAGAAAAAGAGGAATCAGGTGGAAGAGAAAGTCACGTTTGAAATGCCAGTGTCCCTAGACCAGCTGGATGAGCGGGTGGAGGCAGGTGCCAAGCGAAGCGTCAAGGCGAGGGGATCTGGCGGCAGAGGTCGCACAAAGAAACCAGAGGATCCAAACAAAAAGCGGTACGGCGCTCGTGCTCTGCCCGGAAGGATATGCGAGGGTTGCGCGCAGAAAGGTCTGAGGGTGTGGCGGAGGGGTCCAGGTGGTAGTGGCACCCGTGAGTGAGATGAGCATCCGCCTGAGACTGGAGCTGACTGAGGTGTCAGTGTGCAAGGACTGTGGAGATAAATTTCAAGAAGGCACCTTGGGCGAATTGAAAGCTCCTGGAGCGGCCAAACTCGAGCCCGAGGGAACGTCCACACCCGCGCCAGTCGATACGGAGGAGACTTCGATCGAGACTGGATCCAAAGATGTCGTCCCAGAGGAGCCTGTCGACTCGATCATGGATGTCGACCCCAAAGAGCAAGACGAGGCCACCCTCAAAGCTGCGACTCCCAGCGCTGTGGCAGCTACCTCAGAGCAATCAACGAAGAGCGCAGAGAATCTGGCTGGGAAATCACCAGGACCAACGGTCCAAGCGTCAGGGATGGGAACGGAAGGTGACAACTCAGGGCCGTCGGTTCAAGATCTCCCACGGGGAGAACCTTAGCGTCAGAAATTACGGCATGGCATGAATCTTCGTCGAGCCCCGTGGGCCTGTCGAGCCAAACATTTATCAGTTGCGTAGGCTTGTTTTCAGTGATCCGCTTGTCTCATGTCTGGGTTTGCTCTCGTTCTCTTCTCAACCTAAGCTTCGTGCGAGGAGGTATCGCTGTCAGTACAGCTTCGACTTGCGAGCCTAGCGCCAGTATCGACCATGTCGTCGGAGAAGGAACACATCTCATCGAAGCGGGAAACAGGAGACGGCCGCAAATCTACCTGGATCTCCAAGATGAGCTTACCGGATTGGCTCACAGAGGCCGTACGGATGCCTAGGACCTGGAAGACGTTCGCAAGATGTTTGGTGGCTCTGCTTGTCACGATGGTCCTACTTGTAACCCGAGAATGTAAGTGGGCTACGTATCAAATATGTAGCGTTAGGATCGATTGACGCTTGGCCTCTGTAGCGTTGAATTTTCTGGGCCAAGCGGCATTCTTTGGCTTGATAGTAGGTGAAGGTCTCGGTATCAAGTCTACATCGCTGAGCGTTAATCTTAGACAGCGATCATGCTGCCACCATATATGGCCTTGAGTCTTTTCCTATTCGCGGGCATCGCTTTGGGCGTTGGGATGTGTATTGGTTGGGCTTGGGGTTGTGCTGCAATGGCTGCCGGTCTACGAGCTAGAAGTCAGACATTGCTGGCACAAAACACCCAGGCGTTTCGCGCTGGGTAAGCTCCGAAGGTCAAGGGGAGAAAGCAGAGGATTGACGGATGTATAGGATAAATCCGAATGGGAATGTGGCTACCCAACGTGATTCACCTCCCTGCAAAATCCTGATACGAATGCTGACCTCCCTCTACAGAGAGGCAGGCCGTATTCGAGGGTCAATGGCTGGATGCTCGATGTACCGCCGTGTTTGGCGTCTTTCTGTTCATCGGGACGTATTTCTTCGGATGGATTCGAGCGACTAGGCCCAAACTGTGAGTACCACATAGCTGTTCGGTATAAGGCTGAGTTTTGGTGTAGGGTACTGCTCAGTGTGTTTGGAAGCATCATCCTTGATTGTGAGCTGCTCGTTGGGTAAGCTAAGATACAAGACTGATTGTCCTCAGTGATGTGCTCGTATGGCCCACTGTTCCCAAGCCAACAATACACTCTGGCTGTGAGCTTTGTCTCATGGTATTTCAGGCCCTTCATGAACTGATGATACATCGTCAGCGTCAACTTCTCTTACCGGCAGCCCTATACATCGCCACGGGGGCGGCCTGTACCATACTCATCTTCCCTCAATCTCTCAATCATATCGTCCTGACGGATCTTATCCGATCAAACCTACAGCCCATCCAGTCCATGGTACGGCTTCAGGACACAGTGGTAACCACATCACCCTCGGACAAAGCCAAAGTGTCGGAGCTGTCGGGGAAATTGGTGGGCCTTCGAGCCAAACATGTTGCCGGAGTCAACGCCCTCGAAGGTCAACTAGGCTTCCTGGGTCTGGAGATCACCCGGGGTCAGATTGGCGGGAAGGATCTTGTCGAGATATTCAAGAAGTTCAAGCAGCTTGGCGGCAGAGCGTACGCCCTTTCTTCTTTCATGGTTAGTCGTCGAATAATCACCGATGGGTGATATTGATTGACGTCTCGTAGATCCTGCTCAACGAAAGGCATGAATCTGCCCAAAGTCATAAAGACCAGCCGTCAGCCACGCCATATACCGCGATGAGTCACCACATGGACATGACTAGGAAGCACCAACATCCCGGTACGGATCTGGACGAGCTCTTGCCCTCGGTCGCCTCGTCCACGGAGGATCTAAGAAGGGCCTCCGATACGGCATTGGAAGATGCTATGACATGGCTAGACGCGGTCAATCACTCGAGATGGCGTAGACCACCGGCCTCGCTTCCCAGCCTAGAACACAGAGAGAACAACCTGGCCAACCTGAAGCGCGCGCTGGAAGAGTATCGTTCGGACAAACATTTCGCTGTGCTGGAGCCCTACCGCGGTATATTCGACGACAAGGGCAAACTCAAGCCCGGTCATGCGCGGAGAATTCGATACTCGACACCGAGTCTCTTCAGATGCCATGTCTTCACCAGCAACCTCATCGCTTACAACAAGAACTTGGTCCAAGTGTTGGAACTCTTACTGCAGGTGGAACGAGCGAACCCGAAGGCCAAAATACAGATGCCTACCGCCTTCGCCAAGAAGATCGTCGAGTCTGCCAACCAGTCGGATGGGACCAATCCTTTGGATAGGGGCACTGACATGACCGACTTTGATCACAGTGACGACGCAAGTACCAGCTCTGGGGCAAGCACGATCGAAGCTGAAAAGCGCAAAGCACAGCAATCGACGAAAGGTGATGCCGGTAAAACGTCCAAGGGGAGTGCGATTCATCGACTCAGCCGCTCACTTGCCGCCGCCTGGAAGGGCTTTTGGTCGGACGCTGGTATCTTTGCGCTCAAGTATGGTATCGTCAGCATAGCCCTGTGGATCCCGCAAATCTGCAGGAGCTCTGCCTATTTCACCTACGAGAACAAAGGCCTGTGGGCGCTCATCATGGCCCAGACCGCTCTTGGGGTGTATACCGGCGAACAAGTGATCACATTTGTGGTCAGAATGACGGGTACTGTGATCGGACTGGTTATTGGTATGGTGATCTGGTATATTGGCGCTCCGGGGAACGGCAGTGGCAATCCCTATGGGCTTGCTGCTGCCACGGTGGTGTTCATGGGCCCGGTCATTCTTTTGAGGGTGATCGCTCCTCCGCGGACTCTCCAATTCTGGATCATCATGGGGGCCACTATTGGTGTAAGTCCAACCCTGATACGCAAATTTCACTCGCTTATATTGTGTAGCTTGTAGTTGGCTATTCCTGGGTCGACGAGAAGATCCCACAAGTTGGCAATGTCGGTTCTGGAGCTGCTCTGGCCGGACGGAGAGCACTGCTCGTCATCATTGGTGAGTTCAGACTACTGGTGGAAGGAAGGTCGAGTCACAGCGGGATCATGCTGAGTGAGAGCCAGGTTTCACGGCAGCGTTCATCATCATGATCTTCCCTCGACCTGTGTCTGCTCGACAGGTCTTACGACGGAATCTGGCAAAGACAATCAAGAGTACAAGCTCGCTCTACAGCCAAATAGTGGAGGACATTGCCGACCAGACCTCGCATCCTGATCATTCTGTTGACGCGCAAGAGCGTCTTGATCGATATCGATCGCATTTCCTCAAACTTTTGGTGAGTGATGAACCCTTGGGCGACTGTAATCATCTTTTGACGGAATTGTAGGGTAAACTTCAAGAAGTAGAACAGCAAATGTCGTATGCGAGGTGAGTTTATACCAGGTCAATAGAGGTCGTGTGTTGACCAGAACTAGATTTGAACCGGGATTGAAGTAAGTCAATGCGCTGAGATAGGATATAAGTTGCTGATGCCAGTGATAGAGGCTCGTGGCCAAAGCGAAAGTACGACAACTGTATCAAAGCCGAGCGGCAGATCGTAGCGTCGTTGGCTTTGTTGGTCAGTGCGTACGCCGACTTGCAACCTCAATGGTGCGATAAGCTCTCCAAGATGCACGCGATGAATCCAGCCTTCGTAAGTCGGGAAGTGGAGGGCTTTCGTGAACGCTTGACTGACCATTCCCAGATCCAAGACTGCCTGTCTCTATTTGAAACACTGCAGGATAGCATGCGACAGGCGAAACCGGTGAACCAGACCACGCCCATAATGGAGAAATTGGCCCTTAGAGCACTGGCCAAACCCATCCAAGACCACGATAGTAACAACAGTCATCACGACGACGATCGCCAAGACGACGATGAGCGTGAGGCGTCGATGGAGGCTAAAGAGGATCAAGCGGCGTTGAGGTCATTGGGCCAACCTATGACATGGGATCTCTGCCACGTGAGTCTCTCCTATTGCTTGACACCTGATTGTATGCTAAGATTACAATGTGCTACAGGACGAGCAGCTGGCGATCTTTGCAACGGCTACCGTGGCTTTGACGCAGATTACGAATGGGCTGAACGATTTGCAGAGAGCTGTGATCAGTATACTGGGGGAAACGGAGCCTTCCGTGTATGATAAGACACAGGGTCAACGGGCTGGAGAAGCGGTATAATCCGAGTCACAGGCTGCACATGTTGTACGATGGTACTCGGTACTGTAGTCCTGCTCAGGCTACCACCAGCTATATCAACACGTTACACACACCCTCTTGCACATAAAGTAGCCCTCGCAGCCTCGAGGCCGCAGCTGTCAAGCCCACGGCCTCACCGCCCTCAGCCAAACGGCCGGACGCGTCGCGCCCAAAATTTGCTTCCGTGTCGCCCGACCGCACTCACTGTTCGAGCTCGGACTTGGCTCGGACCTGCTTCAAACTGATCGAGAGAGCGTTGGAACAGACACAGCTAGCCCAACAGATCCTGTAGCACCCCATCTGCGCAGTGTGATTAGGAGCAGGAGAAACCGGAGATCGATCGCGCTCAATCTGGAGGACGGCTTGGCGCGAATAATGGATTGGTAGCTTGACAACTGGAATCGTATCACATCGGCTGGGTCTACGATACCTCGACGACGACTTTGGCTGTCTCGTGTGGAACGCGTACGCGCGGTGATCATCTCAAGCTCGGAGACTACTGTGAGTGAGTGCGGAGAATATTGATTGGAGTCTTGGACGCTATCTGCTCGTGCTTGCTCGATCGTCCCTAACGGGTAATTACTCGCATCTTGCCCGGCCTCGGGAGCTATCAACGAATTGTAGGATGGCGAGTAGCTAATGACCGAAAGTAGCTGTTCAACCTCCGCCAGTAATGATTCTACATCTTGGATCCGCATCTCTATCAAGTGGCCGAGCTTGAGAACTGGACAAAATCTCATAGCCCATTGGACTCGATCAACCCCAGGATGCAGGTCAATCTGCAGGTATCCGAGGCGGGGCCATCGAAAGGACCTCGTCATCAGGCATCTTTATCGCAGTCTTCTACGAAGGACTTGCCTCCCACGCCCATCTCTCCTACGATTCATGGCAGACCGACGCACGTCCAGGCGATTCACGATTTCAACCCGCTCCTATTAGCATCTGCCGCCGGATCTACGTCGAGCGCGAACATGTACCTACCGTTCAAAGCAGGAGAGATCATTCGGGTTCATGTCAGAGATACGACGGGATGGTGGGATGGCGAGATCTCTGTGGTGGATGCGGAAGAGGAAGCTCGGAAAGGGCCCAGGAGAGGATGGTTCCCCAGCAATTACGTGCGGGAAATGGGAGTTGACGGCGTGAGTACATCTTGGAGCGTCGGGTCGCTGAGCCGTGCCAGTCCTCCCATCGCCGAGGCGAATCTAATACCAAATCCGAGGCGACTACCAGTCCCAAATCTCGCAACCAATCGATATCTTCAACTCATCACCGGCATCAATCATCCACTTCGCATCACAGTCGGATATCGAGTACGACTACCACTCAGACCCTATCGCCGCGATCTCAGGCTATGTCCGAGCTGCCACAATCCTTTCAAGCTATAATATTACCTATAATACACGCACTCACTTCCTTGGATAACGCTATACACACCAACAAGCGATTTCACATCCAGCCGGCCACCGCGGCTATCATATCGTCGATACGCTCTGCGTTGATGATGACGGATTGTCTCAACAAGGAGTCGACTGTACTCTCCGCTTGGCCCACGCTTGTCAAGGAACGGAAGATTGTCTTGATAGACCTCTCAAAACTCGTGGGACTTGCTCGCGTGGCTACTGGCAACGTAAACGACCAAGCGAATCCGCCATCGGAACTCGACGTCAAGGATCTCAATGCTATAGCTACCGCTGCCCGAGCCGTCTTCGCCAGTATTCAAAAATTCCTCAACCTTGCACACGGCTGCGGCGTGCGACCTATCAGCAGCGCGGATGCAAGACAATCCAGCGACGACATGGGTATCGCCGCCACAAGTGACGGCTCCCGGCGGTCAGAAGTTCAAACGCACACCGCATCTCGAGGTCTTGCCAAGGGGAGGCAGTCTTCGAACGCCCGTATGCAGGAGACCTTCAAGCTGAGGGCAGCGAGTATCGGCGATCTAAGAGCTGCCCGGAAGCTCGCATCCAGTCCACCACCACCAGTCCCGATGACGGCAGGCATGCTGAGCAGTAATCACACTGTGACAGGATCATCATCCCCAGCTTCGGTTGGCACACCAATGTCGGCATCCTTCGCCTCGTCATCCGGTTCCGCGAGGTCGTCCCCAGTCGTTCACAGGCCAAATCACGCTAGGCAGAAAACTAGCAGCGTTGGCAGCTCGTCCACACACAGTAATGGGGAACCTAGCCCCATCTCACAAGGATCATTCACTGGTCGATCCTACAACTCGCCCGCCAAGACAGCACCCACCTCGTCGTCTGATGTCTGGGAAGCGATCAGCGTTGCCGAGGACGGTTTGTTGTCGATCATTGCAGCATTCATCGGCCACATCCACTCTCATCACATCAGTTCGCACCCATCGAGTCATGCTAATCTCATCGAAATGACCCGCGAAACGATCGACTGCGTCAGGGAGCTCCTGACGGTCGTGGAGTCGATAGGCCGTAGCCCAGGTATCCGGTCCGAGAAACCTAGGGAGATTGACCAACTCCGGGTATCGAAAGACAACCTCTACGAAATCGCATCCAAGCTGGTCGAAGGAGCAGAGTCGGTGGCCAACGCGCCGTTCTCAGAAGTGGGCGAGACCGACTATGAGGGTGTCAAGGGCAGGTTGTTACAAACCGCAACTGCGACTCTGCGATGTGGTACAGAATGCGTACGCTTGGTCAAGCTGTGCATTCCAGAGGAGAGTACACCTTCTGCAACTGCGACTCCACGACAATGGGATCCTGTCGGTCGACAGCTCACTCCGCGACCTGCACACGAGGCGGCACTGGTGTATCGCGATCGGCTGGTTGGCCAGCGCGGAGTACATACCCTATCTGGACTGCACCGGAAGGCGAGCAGTTTGGGACAATTGCAACAGCGCTTCAAGGAGGGCTCGACAGGCATACAAGGATCCATGGATGAGGATGAGGTTCAAACTGAGGATGACGACGAGGAGGTCGTCGGCGATACCAGCAGAGAGGAAGAACACACTCTTCAGCCCGCGGTCCAAGTTACCAAACCGTTCCCCGAGGTCAAAGTGAGTGACAGCACTGGCTGGATTTCTCTTACTGACAACATTCCGTAGCGTCGACCATCCTTGCTCCACACGCATACCTCGCCGTCCTTGCTCACTCCCGGCCCCAGGTCTGCAGAAATGTTTAAGTCGTATTCGGAGGATCCTGGACCTCGAAGCCGTTCTTCAAGCTTGACCTCGCCTGCACCTCCGTCTCGAATGACTCACAGATCACCTTCCCGGTCTGCAGATCTCGACAAGTTCACTGCCGATTACAACCTACCCTCTATTACCCGACGTAGCCCTCTAGCACAGGCTCTGGCTTCCCCGGCCGGAACTCCATCAGAGTATCACCCGTCGACAGCTCCGGGATCACTCAGGTCGTCTGGTGGCAGCGAGCACACGACACCTGCACCTACAACACCGCACTCTTTCGATGCGCCCCTCGACGACTCGCCTGTTCTGGATTACCTCAAGCCCGAACCCCCGGTCCCAGCCCCAGTCAACAGGCTAGCCAAATTGAGGATCGATACAGGGGTGGTCGGGAACAATCAACTGACAGCCCCGAGACCAGATGCTCCTCAACGCTCAGCCACGGCGCCTTTACCAGTAGCAAGTACAGACGCCCGATTCTGGGTGGTCGCCCACGACTACGATCCCAGGGAGATCGCGTTCAACTCTGAAGGAAACATGGTTGGCGCCAGTCTCGCTGTTCTCGTTGAGAAAATGACTCCCCATGACGGACCGGTCGAACACACCTTCTGGACAAGCTTCTTCTATACATTCCGATTGCATACCAAGCCCGCCGATCTAGTTTCCGCCATGATTGCACGCTACGACATTCAGCCACCAACATCAATGGCAGTTGGCGATCGCGAAAGGGCAATTTGGATTGAGCGCAAGGTGGTACCTGTCCGACTCCGAATCTACAACTTTTTGAAAGCGTGGTTGGACACGTATTGGGTTGCTGCGACCGACGACGTGGTGCTCATGACCTTGCGGGAGTTTGCTTCCGACGTTGTCTCAAGGACTCTACCTGCAATGGCCCCTCGACTACTGGATTCGATCCGAAGAAAGCTCTCGGGGCCATTGACCGGATCCACCATGTCCGACACCAAAAGCCTAAAGAGAGCCTCGTCGACTGACAAACTTCGCTCGGCAATCAGCCCCCCTAGTCATGGTGGCCTTCCGCCAACTCCAATCATCTCAAAGTCGCTCAACTCGCTGTTGCAAAAGAACCCTTCGTCCTCGGTATTCACCATCACCGACTTTGACACTGTGGAACTGGCTCGACAACTCACGATATTAGAATCCAAGCTGTTCTGCGCGGTGACCCCGGAGGATCTGCTACAAACGGGCAAAAAGGCGATTCCCGAGCTGAAAGCTTTATCCACCATGAGCAATCAGATCACGGGTTGGGTCGCGGACAATATCTTGAACGAGCAAGATGCCAAAAAGCGCGCCGCGTTGCTCAAGTTTTACATCAAGCTGTCGGACGTGAGTCTCACCAACTACGTGCTTCTGGGAATCCTGCTAAGAATGACTCGTCAGAAATGCCTCATCCTCAACAACTTCTCCACGATGTTCGCCATCCTTGCAGGACTGAATAGCAGTATCGTTTTGCGATTGAAGAGAACCTGGGATGTGAGTGGAATAATGCTCGAACCAAGAGAAGTGCTGACATTACATCAAGGCTCTCCCGGTAAAGTATCGCTTGATCATGGACCGATTGCAGGGTCTGATTGAACACACCAAGGTGAGCCATAGCTACTGTCTTTCCTCTGTTGGCTAAGCTGACATCAACGCGTAGAACCACGCGGCGTATCGGGCGAAGCTGCGGGAGGTAGATGGACCCTGTTTGCCTTTCCTAGGCCTCATCCTTACGGAGTGAGTCTGATTCATCTTCCAGCAAAGGATTGACCGATTGCTGACCTTGTATCTAGCATCACCTTCACCTCGGACGGTAATGCGGATACGAGGCCGTCTGTCCTGGCACCTGAGATGCAACTGATCAACCACGACAAGTATGTCAAGTTGGGCAAAATTGCAATGGATTTCGCGAGGTATCAGCAGGTCAGTCATCTCCTCGCGTTTATCACCTTTGAATAGCTTTGTTGACTGAATTCTCCAGCCATTCAATTTGCACGAGTTGGAAGCCGTGCAGACGTTCCTGAGGAGGGTATTGGCCGAGAGGGGCAGCGGTTCTCTCGATGCGCTGTACCGCAAGAGTTGTGAGTGATGTCTTCAGTGAATAGGAAGGATGGATGCTGACATGCCCGGTAGTACTGCTCGAACCTAGACAAGGATCTGAGAGAGTCGGACCAGCATTGGACAAGCCGAGCTGGTTGGGAGGCAGGATATAAGGCAGGCGCAACATGTAGCCCTACCATTTGTCAATGTATTCGTAACATCATGAGGCATCTTCTGCCGGCCGAGCATTGATAACAGAAAACAAAACTGCATATCACATTCAACCTCAATCACGATCACACAGCCAAAAGACAGAACTCGGCCTATTCGTCATCTTCTTCACTCTCGTCATCGGCCTCGTCGAGCCACTGATGCCCAATGTCAGTAAGACGACAATGGATAGTTGGCCGTGAGTAAGCTCACCTTGATGAACGCATCGGCGCTCTTTCGGACCTTTTTGGATTTCTCTTTGTCGACGTACTTCTTGCTGACGTGTGTACCCCATTGTCGAACGACGTCCTCGTCGAGAATGTCGGCTTGGTAGAGACCCATGAGGACCTTTGACGTGGCGCCAGCAGCGACAAGCGAGTCCGAGTTTGGCGACAAGGCCAGAAGTCTCTCAAGACCACCCAAGAGCGACTTTTGATGTTTCTCGGATGTGACAAGCTGTGCAAAAGCGACAGTCAGCCTGAGTCCACTAGCGTGACAATGTGATGTAACTTACGACCTGGAGGAGCGAAGCTCTCGTAGTGACCTCTGTGCCGACATCGTCGGTGAACAAGTGGTGTCCCACCTCGACCAGAGCCTTGTGTTTGCCCATGATTCCAACTTCCTTGATCTTGGAGATGATGTCGGCATCAGAGGCCGACTTGTTCTCTTCCAGCCATGCGCCGAGGATGGCGTAGGGCGAGTCGGCAGACTCCTCGTCATCATCGTCATCGTTGACATCGAGCGTCTTGAGCTTCTTGCTGACGTCTTCAGCGGCATCGGGGTTCTCGAGGATGGGATCGGCACGACCGAGAATGGCGTCAATGTCGGTTCCCTTGGTTGGCACTCCTCGATCTCCAGGGGGCGTCACTTCGCCATCGTCGCCAGAGCCGTCTTCGTTGGCAGCAGCAGGAGCGTCAAAGACCATCGGTCCTCCGACATTGGCTTCGGCAGTCATTCCTCCTTTCTTGCCCTTCTTTCCCTTCTCCTTCTTCTTGGGCGGGTTCTTGAGGATGAAAGCAATGAGCTTGTGTCTCATGTCGAGGTTGGTCTGCGCACCACAAGCTTTGCAGTCTCGGGTCATGGTTTCGTGACCGGACTTGCCCGAGATGATGATCTCCGTCTCGGGGTTCTTGCAAGAAGGGCAAAGAACGAACTTCTCGATGAAAGCATCGAGGAGTTCCCTCAGTCGGTCGGACTGGTGCGCTCCGTTGACAATGTATCGGTCGTTGGCCATGGTGGTCTGAGCGCCGAGCTCACAACCGAAGAATTTGCACGGGTCTAGCAGTCCCAATCAGCATCGTTGCCAGGATAGAGGACGCCGCACTCACAGGTCGCCGGCCTGTTGAGCGCTCGGGCAACATCCTCCATGTTGGGGATGACGGTTTTGATACCGTTACCTCTGCCTTCGATCTTGGTTTGCAAGACAGGCATTTTGTACCTCTACTCTTTCGTCAGGGGCATTTTCACACAGGTGAGCCTCCACGCCAACTCACGTAGAACTTGTCTTCGACATCTCGTCGGATGTTAACGGTAGCCATGATGGATTAGACTAGTGGTTTTACGACTAATCTGATTCAGCACTTCTGATCCTAACACGATCTGCTGTTCCACTGCACTCACATAGGTCGTGAAAACGTGTATCGGCTTGGTATTGATTGACTGATGTCGCGATTGTATGGGCTTCGAAAGCATGAACAGTCTGAACACCTATCCGCCATGTCAGAGGTGAACCTCGATCGACAAGCGGGACTCTGCGTCCGCCATATGCAACTCACAAGTGCTACGCGTATGTTCGATCTCGATACCTGGGCTCCAATCGGAGTAATGACAATGAAACTCGTGGGTGCGTATGGTGTTGGACGGGATCTTGAACGCTGGGGAGCCTGTGGCTCGATTTCGACGGTAGAGTACGAGTGATTCGTCAAGAGTGGCCCCGGGATCGGAAGCCTGACTGAGCACTGATCAAGGTCTTATCGGTTGTGGACGATATCGATCTGTTACGTTCTTGCGATAAGCAGCTGTTGTGATAGCGAGGCGTGAGTTGCTTGTGACAAAGAACCGGTCTTCAAGAAGGCTCGAAACGTTTGAAAGTGCAGGTCGAGGTGAGGTGTCGCATCGCGAAAAATCGGTACAAAGGGTGAATCCATGTGAGCCTGATAACTCAATCTCGGCTGACAAAGGTCCTTTCAACCCGAGCCGAGAGTCTGCCTGATAACCTGCAACGGCAATTCGATGCATCGTCGACCTGCTTGACGCTATCGACAAGAGAGCCGTGGTCTATGCATTGTACATACTGAGGGCTATCGAGGCAATAAATGTCCTCAGATCTGCCTCCTGGATACAGGCGCAGACGTCATCTCGATAGTCTCGCCGGGAACGCCGTGGGGGACCCGTGTTCGGATCTGTCCAACTGGCATTCCAGTAGTTTGCTGGTGCAGCTGGACGCCACTTGCCGAGGCCGAGTGAGCTGGCGTCATGAATCCGCTCTCAGCACCCGGTGTCCCTGGTCGAGTAGGGCTGCCCGCCTCTAGCTGATCCTGCTCGCCCCAAATGTCTCCGACAGAGTCAGCCATATTATTTGCCACCCAGTCCGGTCATCTCACCTTGTGCAGTATCATTCACGATACCACGCTTGTCGGTCAAGGCGTTGGCACTCGCAGTCGCCGTTGCAAATGTTGGTGGCGGCGACTCAGTTCTCTCTTCGGACGATGCGGCGAGAGCGGCATTGACTTCCTCCCATGGCACCACTAAATGACATGTCAATGAGCTGATGCCAGATTCTATCCCACCGTTCGACTCACAAGTATATCTGGTTGGGTCAGCAGGGGCAGGAGCGGGGTCTCCAGCACCACCAGGACCGTAGATCTTCAGATCGGCGAGACTGAAGAAGGTCAGCTTTGAAAACCCATTTAGGTTGGACCAGACGGAACCACTTACGCCAGCTTGAGTGCGCAGATCCACTTGTTCCTCCTCTGCACCTTCAAAGCGCCCTGCTGCCAGTTCGACTTGTATCTGAGGGAAATCAGCAATGGCCTTTTGGACGTCCTCCGCGATCACTTACTTGATATCCGCTTTGAGCACCATCTTGCCCTGGGCGGGAATGTCATCCACGATGACGTCGAAGATTGGCATGAAATCTCGAGCTTCGGTCTTACAGAAGTGCATCATCTTGCCTCGCAATGCCTGCAAGTTTTCGAAAGAGGTGTCAAAGGCGACTTCAAAGACGAACGTCTCGGAGGTAGGACCAGATCGTCGAACTGAATGGGTCAGTATGGCTCACTTTCGTGTTTAATGATCAGGGAAAGAGTACTCACCGTTCTCAATTACTTTGGTGGCCAGGATGTTATGACCAATCCAGACAAAGGTACCGTCGACTCTCTTGAAATTGGTGCTCATGAGCTGCATCTTCGCAACAGTGTATTGCTTGTCGTCGATGTTGACTCGATCTCCCACGTCGTATGGATGCTTGACGAAGAGGAAGATGCAGGCGAGAAGGACCTCCTGGGCGGTCGATCCGATCAACCAGGACAGACCGAGGATGAATGTACCGGCGGACGTTACGAGCGTAGTGAGCTTGGTGGTGACCATGGCAGCGAGGATCAAGATGACAATGGCGCCAACGACGACCATGAAAATATCGTCGAGCCTACAACAAGAGCATCAGTACAGCGATCTCCCCCATGCCATAATGTGGAGTATGAGAAGAGCTAGATGGAACCCACCTTCGGACCGCTCCATCGAGATCTCGCATAGATGCCTCGAGACTGAGTCTCTCTCGGTGCATAACCAGAATGGCAGATTCGATCTCGTCCCTTGTTGCATCTCCGTTTCCGTCCTTGTCAAAGAGCTCAAACGCAGCTTCGGCGGTTTCCAAATCGGGGAAGCTGGACATCATATGAGCGAAGCGCTTTCAAGAACGCGTGCGACACTTACAATCGTGCGATATCAGATAGTTGGAGATGAGCGATACCTGGCTGTCTGAAAGAGTAGTACAATCTTCTTGCGAGCTGACTCTCGAGTCAGCCACGCTAGACCATATATACAGTCTTTCACTCACCGCTTTACTCTTGTTCGCGGAGGTGAGAGCGGCAGTAACCTTGTTGGCAGGCGAATTGGTCTGCAAGACACTCTGTCCAGCCATCTCACTAGCCACATTGCCGAGAGCACTATTTATCAGATCAGCTTATAACAGAGGAAGTAGACGCAACCGATACACGTACGTGGTAGTGGTTTGCGCGGCTTCCTTCAAGCCTTTCAGGGCTTTTCGAATGGCGAGTTTAGGTAGCTGGCTGCCTCGGGTCTTGCTCGAGTCACTGTCTTTGAGAGTGTCGGAACGACCTGGGATGTCGTGCGAGTTGATATACAGCCGGGTCAGGCATTTGACGTTGAATTTCTGTTCCTTCAGTCGCTCTGCCAAACAAGTACGATTAGCCATGTCCGACGATTGGACATCTAGCACTCACCCTCATAGGAGTCACGGTGGAATTGGAAAGCGATAAGCTGTATGATGAACTTTTCGATGGATACCACAATCGAGCACAAGAAGATTCCAAAGAGAATGTTGACCATGGTCGAAAGATCGCTTCGGGACCTTGCCGTCTGATCCCCACGGTAGTGGTTGATGACCAGGGGAGTGAACGATATCCAAACGGCTGCCAGCCAGGTGACAAGCTTGAAATATCTGAATTCTGATCAGCACACGTCTGACCGGCCAAACGAGTACAGTGCTCTCACCTTCCCAAGTTGCGAATGACGTCGGTGTATGATTTAGCGTTGGGAATGATTGATCCAATGACATTCCTCCACAGGGTTGGGATCGTCAACCATACCGCAGTCGAGGCCCAGAAACCAGCCCATAGGACTGAAAGCCAGATTGACCACCAAATCTGGGACCGATCAGCATGGAACTGTCAGTTCAGTTCGAAGTAAAGCTCACCAGTGGGACTTCCCAGACTCTGGCATTGGGCGTAGCGGTCACTCCGAGAATTCCTGGAATCCACAGAAGAGCGAGGATGGGCAGGATGTACATAGCCCATCTAACGATGATTCCTCGGTTCAATAGCCAATAGTATAGTCTTGACAGCTGCAAGGTATTAGCTGGATTAAAGCTTCATCTTGATGGCAAGCTCACTTTGTTTGTTCCCGCGTCTCCATCGGCGTATCTGAGGTTCTCGACAGCAGAATCCTTGGTCTTGTATTCCTCCCATTCTGCCCGTTCGCCGAGCAGATCCCAGCTGCCTCCTCTCTGATTTCGGGGTCTACTCTTGTATCCCTGTTTCTCGTTGCTCAATCCTCCGTTATTGGCGCCTCCGTGCTCGAGTGAAGCTGACGAATGCATGGGAAGGAAAGACCAGTTTCTCTTTCTGCCCGAGCCGTTGGGGGTGGAAGTTCCTGACTGAGGCAAGGGAGAATTCCTTCCCGACGCGCCGAACTCGTCTCGTAGTGGTACGTGAGTGTATGGACCGCTCTGCGCAGCGTAAGCGTCTGGCGGATAGTGCACACTAGCAGCGTTCATGGGGGTGGTAGATGCAGGCTGCGGTGGTTGGACATGCGGAGCATTGTAGTCTGAGAAGGCGTTAGCACAAAGCTTGACTGGTAGCCTCTATCGATACTGACCGTCCGCTGGGTTGAGGGTATGCAAGGGTGACCTGGAGTGTGATCGTTGCATGCCTTCCAAGTCATACGACTCGCTGGGTGCGTCGATGGATTGTTCTCTGTCAAAGCAGCTCGCGTCAGCTAATACACGGGTTGTTGGAAGAGCCTCACTGACCTTAGGTGGGACGAAGACGGCTCAAGATGATCTCGCGCAGGTGGTCCTAAAGGGTACCCCTGGTGGTATGTAGATTTTAGCTACATCGCGACTATGACGTCTGCCCAACTCACCGAATAGTCTTGTCTCTTGACTCGATCATCGCCGTGCTGCATGACGGGCAGACGTCGCGATTATTGATTGTGATCAGTCCTGTAGTGACTGGCGAGTGGGTGAGGATGTCGACTAAGGTAAGAGAGGAGATAGAGGTGAGTTGTCGACATGGTATCGAAATAGATCTTTCGTTGTGCTTCGAGTGGTTGCTTTTTTGCCATGTGTTCACTCAAAGTCACCACCTCCGCAGACCTCCGCCCCAGAACCTGAAACTCCACCGAATTGCTTCCGCGTCGTCACCCCGGCCGCATGCACACCCTGAAACCCTGGGACCCTGGACAATCCCGCGAGCTCCGCCCTGCTCCGCCTCGAGCTCCCAGAACCTCCCGCAACTCCCACGAGCTCCCACGTAAGAATGATGTTTTGCAGCTTGCATAGCTTTGCTCCTCTTTGCTCCACAATGACCTTGCTGTTACCTTGGAAGAGTATACACCTGGTGACTGTCTCAATGAGCTACCAGCGACACTCAAAGCCCCGCCGAGAGCGTGGTTTATAACTTTGCACCCCCACTTTGCAGCGCGAGCTAGAAGCCTAGAAGATCGAAGCTAGAGCAAGTTGTCAAACGTATTCACCTGTATTCACGGTGAAGGAGGGTGAAGGAAGCAAGTTTTATTAGTCTCAGGATCTCAGGGTCGGAAGGTGTTTGCTCTCTCAGGGAATCAGCGAGATAACCGAAAGGAGCTCTTGGATCCCGTTTCATGTTGAACGGATCTGCGAGCTGGCTTCGGATCGATCGCTGGGCGGCTGGACGCTGTCTATCGCTGTCGCGTGAGTGTCGACTGCTTGGCTAATGGCCTTCCTACTTAGCCTCCTACTCTTCAGCGGCGTAAGTTGATTGTTGCTCGTCGACGGTTACAGCTATGCATTTTGATGGAACCTTCAGACAGGTGACATTGACAGTAGACCCTGCACCTAAGCAGACCTAAGCCCATACACTACACTGTACAGCCTAGCTTGCGAAACATGACAGAGAACCGGTAAATTGAAACAGATTGGACGCGACGGCCTATGAGATATCGCGCAAGTCTACGGAGGGGGTTTTGGCGCGCGAACCCAAGACTCAGGCACCATATGGGTTCTCAGTCGATACTGGAGTCACTGGACGGCTTGGTCAACCTGGTCTCGGACGAGCTATAGTCGAGGACTTGGACGGTGCTTTCCCTCGGCGAGTCCGGCTCGTCCTTCACATCACCCTCCGATGCCTGAGGACGGAACTCGTCCACCTGACAGGAAGAGTCAGCCCAAGCTGGTCTATCTGTCGGTGGGCCGAACACTTACGTGTTGGATCGTCTCAGTGGTAACTTGGATATTACCAGTGGAGACTCCTCTCCTAGATCGAAGGCCATAGGTGCCTTTGCCCTAGTACAGAGTGAGCAAGTGTTTCGAAGGAGCGGTCGATGAACGACTCACATTGTTCTTGTAGGTAGACGTCTCATCCTCCATCTCCCTCCTCAGAGAGTATCGCTTGTTGAGGATGATGAGCAGAGATATGCCGTAGACTTTGGGGATAAAGCAGAAGAAGCTGCCAAGGGGTGTGTGGCGATCGACGGCAGAGATAATGAGGAAGATGAACGCGCTGCAGTAGTCATCAGTAAGTCCGGATGATGGTCGTCCTGCCGCACGAGGACTCACAATAGAGTAGGGGGGAGCTGAGTCTCGATAGCGAGGCTACATTATGTTTGTCAGCCAGATGTTCAAAGCTGTAGCGCACAGATACGCACACGAGTAGTCTCGAGATCACCTTGTCGGTCTGCTTCCATCCAGTCCTCGATTGGATGAGGTGGTACGATAAGAAGGCAGTGATGATCACATCTGAAGCCACTTCCGCTCCGATCCACATATAAATCGGCGCCTTGCCCATCTGGAGGAGAAGTTAGCTGTCAACGCAAGTCAAGTCTGACTGCAGGAACACGTACGAGATTCTGGAACAGGTCTTTCTGATCGACGATTGCCCAAACAGCACCAGCGAATGCGAATGAGGCGAGACTGAGGACGGTGTCAGCTGCCGGTCCGCACGTCTGGGAATGGTGAGCTGACTCACAAGAGGGGGGCGATGACGATGATGAACAACTTGGAATTGCGCCCTAATCTGTATGCTCTCGCTGCGAAGTAGATCTGTTTGTGTGTTGGCCCGGCACGACTGCATCGATCGCCTACTCACAGAGATGGGCGTTCGAGCAGCGGCTTCTAGCATCGGCGTCCACGCAACCACTGACAGACACGTCAGTCTGCTCGTCCGGCACACATGACAATACATGCATAGAGAGTCGTAACTCACTGCTCTTGTCGAAGAAGATGGCCCAACGACCGAAGTGGTAAACTCCCTTGTCAGCAACATGGTGACCTGGCAAAGATACGATCAACCTACCAAAGACTCGCATGTTTAGGACAACGAGGCTGGGAGAAGAAATTCAGCACGTCGATCGACAAGTGATTGTTGAGTTTTTAACGCATACTCACAATATAGTTTGCGCGATGGCGAAGATCCAAGTATACCACTAAGCGGATTATGATCAGTCACCAGAGACGGAAGCACACAAGGACATATTCTGCTCACCACCAGGAGCTTGATGGGTAGTGATTCCTGAGGGCGAGACCAGGTTTGCCACCTAAAGTAATGTGATGCCAGGATGCCCATCAAGATTGCATCCACGAAAAAGCTACGAGAATCGAAGGTAAGCGGCACACTGTATAATGAGCGACATGGTGTGATATCAGTCCTCTGTAAGGGGATACACTCACCCTAGGATGAAGGGGCCAGCTTTCATGCCCGCGTTGTCGGCATACAGGGCCGCTGCAGCAGGCTCAAGTGCGGGGTTGTAACCCATATTCTTTGATTGTTGATCTACTTGATGTGTCGACTATTGCAGGTGAAGAGACCGACCCCGTGGCCAGGCTTGTAGCTTGTGCTGGGGCAAATTGCAGTGTTGAAAAGAAGGGGCCTTAATGTTCGTCTTGCATTGCTGAGAGCTGCTTATATGTCTCCATCAGTCACCCGACGTGTCGAGGTCAGCTCCTATCGCGAGCTCGTTGGTTACGGACGGGATCGAGGGGAGCCGCTTAGACCCATCTTGACGACCATAGCGGTAGCCGGAGACTTTTGCGACTTGCTGACGCCAGGCAGCTCAGAGAGCGAAGCCAGGGGGGTTGCAGGAGGCTGCAGGTCACCAGAGGTCACCTGAGAGAACGTCGAAAACTTGATGGATTGATTGATCAAATTCAGATGATGGCGGGAAGCTGGACCCTCGTGGGACCAATTCAGTCCGACCCTCAAAGCGCCTGTGCCGTGATCGCATCGAAGTCTCGTTGTGCAGAGGGGTGCGATGGAAGAGAGAGCGGGGGCCAGCGGGTGCATTTGGCAGTTGGAGGGTTTGATGGTGACATACTCGCTCTTGGTCCAGGCTCTGGCGCAGTCCCGAGTTCCCGATTGACGAGATGATGAAGGATTGCCGATTGACGAGTTCGATTGACCGACCCCCTCTTCGATGGGGCGTTTCAGCCTCTCAGGTTGTCCTGCATCAGTTGACCCAGGGTGATCGGACTCCTTTGGACTCTCGGTCTGATCCCCACCAATCCCCGCCGATTCTGACCGCTATGAGAGCACAGAGGATGATAGCTATAGAGAAAAGCGTACGGCGATCGAAAGGAGGGTGTCGCTGTAGAGAAAAACTCAGATCAGCTCGCCGATATTCTCCTTGTCCCATGTCCTGCTAAGTTAGCACTTCGGCTGTCGGAGATCTCGTTCACAGTCGGAGAGATTGGAGCTATGTCTCCGCCCGGCGACTGCCCGAAGCTGATCGATGGCAACAGCATGCGGGCAGGAGGATCCCGGTGTCGCGATGGTGCCAATGTGGTAACTTTTCGTCTTCGGGACTCGCGCTGATGCGCCGGAGGTAGCTTTGATGGACGAATGTATCCGGCCTGCAAAGCTTGTGCTGTAACCGTGGGGGATACATTCGTCTCCTCGACCATTGTCAAGATCGCCGTCGGTCTCGAGATGCGAACATCCCAACGGGGAACACGAAGGTCGAACAAATGCCGGCTTTGAAATGACCGACGATTTCAACGGTCATTCTGCCTGGTCTTTCCGATGCACCAACTCTCTTCTCCCTCTCTTTGTCTATCTGTACATATTGTGGACCTCATTCAACTAGCACAGGGTGCACAGTAACAGTGCGATGCCTTACACTCCAATCGAAACGCTTGTCGGGGGGTATCTTCTCCATCTATCTTCGTCCTTTCTTTTGTCCGACACTGGAAAGGTATTTGGGATCAGCGGGATCGTTTCACAGGCACTACTTGGTCCGGGCCCGAGGGAGAAATGGAGATGGGCTGTAATAATCGGGCTGGTCGCTGGACCCATCATCGGTGAAGCTGTCGGTCTGGAGGGGACGTACGCCTCAGACGCGATTGCTGGCTGGAAGGATATCGTTTTGGGCCGAGGAGTGATAGCTGGAGCTCTGGTTGGTCTGGGCAGCAAGGTGAGTCGTTTTGCTCAAGATCTTCACTATGAGTGTGCTCCCAGTCCACCTGCTAACATACTGGCATGACAGCTTGGCTCAGGATGCACTAGGTCAGTACAGCCCTGTACAGCCCCTGCAATCAGCTGACAGGATCCGTCGCAGTGGGCACTTCCTGTGCGGTGTTTCGAGGGGTTCACCTAGGTCACTGGTAGCCACGGCGACTTTCTTCGTCACTGCCCTTCTCACAGCAAACTTCTTCCCTATCTCATCTTTGGCGACAACCGCCCCGGCATACGAATTGGCTTTTCCTAAACGAAGATCAATTATCACTTTGTTATGGACATTGTCCGCGGTACATTTGGCTCAACAGGCGCTTAGCAGCTACCTTACAACCAGACCAAATTCGTCCAAGGCCGCAAAGACCTTGCCCTTCGCCCTGAACGGTCTGGTCTTCTCTCTGGGACTCTTGATCTCAGGCATGGCTTCGCCCTCCAAAGTACTCGGATTCCTTAAGCCCATACCACCCTTCCAACACTTTGATCCATCTCTTGCGATGATCGTAGTTTCGGGAGTTGTGCCTAATGCTCTTCATTGGTTCAACCTGTCCGAACGGAAACCTAGGTTCAGCTGGGAAAAGTGGTCTGTCCCCAGCAGAAAGGACATTGATTGGAGATTGATAGTGGGAAGCGCACTGTTTGGTGCAGGATGGGGTCTAGCGGGGGTCTGTCCTGGACCAGCCATCGTCGGAGCAGGAAAGATCGCTTCGGCTATCGTAGCTGGAGAAGCAGGAGCGATGCAAGCCGGACAAACAATATCTGCGTACCTCGTCTCGATGGTCGGTGGCATGGGCTTGGCTAGTCTGATCTAAAGGATAACACCATGCATCTATGACAAATGGCAACAGCAACAAGATGTGTAGATGATCCCGTGAGATCCGCATCATGCGGGTGGTACCTGAGCCACCAAAGCTTCGCCCTTTGCTCCGGCAATGGCATTCCTCACACACAGATCCGCCATCGCTTTTCGGGTATCATCATCGGCTGATCCCATGTGCGGTAGCACGACGCAGTTTCGTGCTTTGACCAAGGGATGGCTGCCATCGACTCTTGGCTCGCCCGTGATAACGTCCAGTCCAGCCCCGAAGATGACACCCTTCTCCAACGCATCCGCTAAATCCTCTGAATTGATGATAGGGCCTCGAGCGCCGTTGACCAATACTGCCGACTTTTTCATTTTCCCAAGGAAGTCTTTGTTGACAAGATTGATAGTACTTGGGTTCATATCACACAGCACAACGAGAATATCGGCTGTGCTTGCAATCTCGTCCTTTTCCGCTCTCGAGATGGACACGCCGAACTGCTTGGAAAAGTCCGCATCGATCTCTGCCTGATTAGGTCGCTCCCGCGAGGACAGATACTTGATTGTAGGAGGATGTGATTTGGATGTGAAAGCTAATAGTCTCGATACGACCTGCTGAGATATTCGACCAAAGCCAAGAAAGTTGATAGTGAGAGATGGGTGAGAGATGGAAGGACCACACATGACAAAAGGCGCCCAAGGCAGTGAAGGCCACTACAATCCACCAGTTAGCATTCTGCTGGAAAGCTTGAGACGGGTGACATACGCCTCCGGATTTGACCAAAGCAATGCCCTCCTCGGCTCGTCGCATCGTCATGAGGACCAGCATAACGACGATATCCGCGACCGCGTCGCTGAGGACACCGGGCGTGTGTCCAATCTTGATTCCTTTGGCAGTGGCGAGTTTGACATCAATGTGATCTGGCAGCGGACCGTCAATTCAGGCTTCGGCTCTTTGAGACAGCTCGACTACTTACCGAATCCGACAGAGAACGTCGAGATTGTCTTTAGATTCGGGTTACAGTTATCCAAGAACTCCTTGTCCACCTTGTCGCTCGGCTGAGAATGCATGATGCAAGCAGCGATGACCTGCTCATCCCTCAGGTGCTCCAAGACCCACTCTCTCTTTGGTTGAGCATCCTCGGGATTGATGATGAGCTCAAAGCCAGACTCATCCAGCAGCTGCATAGCGTCTGGACCGACATTTCGGGTGCTAAGCGCAAGTCAGTCGTGCTTGGACAGCTCATGTCGGCTCGCTCACATGAGGATCTTGGGCATGACAGGCGTCCTTGATCTCTTACACTCGCGAATATCGTTTGTAGAATCTTGAGGAACTCGACAGGCTGGACTCCTATCGTAGACCCAGCCTCCAGCTGTCCTGTACGGTCAGTCACTTGTGTCCTGGATGCCGGTCCGAGCGCTCCGCCGGCCCTATAAGGTGGGGTGCACTAACAAAGTGAGCTGAAATCAACCTCCACCTCTCGCCGCGTCTCTGAATCCATCGGTTGGGCTCGTGTTGAACTCAACTTTTTGGTTCACAACACCCAGTGAACTTGCACCATATACCCTCAACTCGCAGTCAAAAGGCCAGCAGGACCTCGCCAGCATGCAGGCCGACCAACAAACAGTCCAAGCGCTGTCTAGCGCTCTCATTAGTACCGTCTCACCTGATTCGGCAACGAGGAAGAACGCCGAAAGTCAACTTCGTCAGGGGGAACAACAACCCGGATTTCTGCTCGTTGTGATGGAGATTGTGAGATCAGACTCATCGGATGCAGTCGTCAGACAGGCTGGAGCACTATACTTCAAGAATGCTGTCAAGAAGCTTTGGGCAGATGAGGAGGTGTGTACTTGCCCTGAGGATTGAACATGACTGATCAGGTACCCAATTATAGGAAGTGACAATCAGCGAGCAAGATAAAGCTGCGATAAGATCACAGCTGGTGCCCACTATGATCAGTCTCGGGAAGCCAACGACAGCCAATCTGCAAGCTCAAATTGGAGAAGCGCTGTCGACTGTTGCGGAGAGAGACTTCCCTGAGCGATGGGAGGGTTTGATCGATGTAAGTCTCAGCCAGACTGCCTGGATCCGCTCGTCCATAGGAACGATACGACACTTATGCTGTATCTCTAGGAACTTGTTGGCAGTTTGTCCCCGGACAACTTCGTCATCAACAACGGAGTTTTGGCTACGGCACATTCCATTCTAAGACGGTAAGCGCATTCCCGAGAGTCGTTTGTTATTTGGATTGGTCACTTATGTTTGCGATTTCAGGTGGAGATCAATGTTCCGTACGAACGCCTTGTTCACTGAGATCAACCTGGTACTATCCAAATTCGCTCAGCCATACTACGAGCTGTTCTCGCATGTCGACAGACTGCTTTCGACACCATCGTCTCAAGCGCTACCCGAGAACTCGTCATTGCCCTTGCTGGCGCAATCCCTCTTACTTCTCATTCAGCTATACCTCGACATGAACTGTCAAGATCTTCCGGCATTCTTCGAAGAGCACTTATCGGAGTTTATGGGAGATCAGGCTCAAGGAAAGGAGGGGTGGTTGAAGAAGTACCTGAGCTGGGAGCGGGACGAGCTCAAGGGCGACGTCAGTGACAGCTAGACGCAGCTAGTAATAAATAGCTAACCGTGCTCTGTAGCCCGATGATGAGGCCCCAGGACCATTGCAGAAGATCAGAGCGTCCATCTGCGAGATAGCAGAGCTATATGCTCAGAAGTACGGAGAGGACTTCCCACAACTAGGAGGCTTCATCGAGGGAGTTTGGAACGTCTTGACGAATATAGGTCCGGGCACCAGAGAGGATGTGGTGAGTTTCCGTTGTGAGACCATTTGCTAGCATATCTGACCTTTCAACTCAGCTCGTCTCGCGTGCTCTGCGCTTCCTGTCCGTTGTGGTCAAGATGGGGAGTCACGGAGAGCTGTTCTCCTCACCGGGAACACTCAACATGTTCTGCGAGAAGATCATCTTACCAAACATGAGTCTACGAGGTGAGCGTTAGACTGTAGGTGTGAAAACGTGCTGACAAGATCTACTAGAGCACGAGGTGGAAATGTTTGAGGATGATCCAGTGGAATACATGAGGAGAGATCTTGAACCATCGACTGGTGAGCTGAATCTGGGAAATTTTGAAGCTGACATCCTTGTTTGTAGAAAGCGATACACGTCGACAAGCTGCCACCGAGTTCACTCGAGCTCTGATGGAACACTTCGAGGCAGACGTCACAAACATCATCAAAAACTACATTACTTCGTTCCTCCAGGACTACTCGTCGAATCCAGCAGACCAGTGGAAGAGCAAGGACACTGCCATCTACCTGCTAACGTCTATCGCATCGAGAGGATCGACGCAGCAGGTGAGTACTATGGAGGGTCCTTCATGGCTCCGCTGATCGCTTGTTCAGCTTGGTGTTACCTCTACAAACGTTCTGGTCGATGTTGTCGAATTCTTTGGCCAAAATGTCTTCTCCGACCTCCAAGCGGCTCCAGGTACCGTCAACCCGATCCTGGTGGTCGATGCCATCAAATTCCTGTATACGTTCCGAAATCAAGTAGGCGCAACCGAAAGTTATTCCAGTATACAGCTGACTACCTACCTCTTACAGCTTACGAAAGACCAGCTCATTTCCGTCCTGCCCCTCCTTGTACAGCATCTCACATCGGACAATTACGCTATTTACTCTTACGCCGCCATCACGATTGAACGAATACTATTCATCAAAGTCAACAAGCAGGCTCAGTGAGCTCAGTCGTTTTCTTGTAGTGCGATCAGAGCTTACTTCATTCGCAGATTCACCCAAGCGGATGTCGGGCCATTTGCTGAGAACATCCTTATGGCGATCTTCACGAACATCGAGAAAGGAACAACGCCAGAGAAGATCTCGGAAAACGACTACCTGATGAAATGTGAGAGATTCCGATTTAATGCATGGGCTCCTGCTCATGGTGCTCAGGTGCTATGCGTGTAATCATCACCGCTAGGCAAAGTCTCACTCCGTCGCATCAGGGCATCTTGACAAAGCTTGTCAACATCCTCGGCGAGATTAGTAAGAACCCAAGTAATCCGAAGTTCAACCAGTACTGCTTTGAAAGTGTGTCGGCTTTGATCAGGTATGTTGGGCGGGCGTCGGAATCTACGCCGGGAGCTGATCGACGGCCCAGATTCGTGTGTGAGGGCACTCCTGCCGCGCTTCCGACATTTGAGCAGGCCATCTTCGGTCCAGCCCAGGTCATCCTCGCAAACGACGTGTCAGGTGGGTTGATCATCGTGGACAACTGAGTACGCTCATTGACCCTTCTCAGAATTCATCCCGTACATCTTCCAGATCCTGTCGCAACTGCTTGAGCTGCATGCCCCGACGGACCTGCCCGCAGAGTACCAGGCCTTGTTGGCGCCGCTGTTGAATGCCAGTCTATGGGAACAGCGAGGAAACGTCCCAGCTTTGACTCGATTGTGGAAAGCACTGTTGATGCGAGGAGGCAAGCAAGTGGCTGCCACGGGCCAGGTTCAGGCCCTTTTGGGTATCTTCCAAAGGCTAGCAGGCAGCAAGATCAACGACGTCTACGCGTTTGAGCTGCTACAAGCCATGTACGAGTTCCTCCCTCTGTGAGTTCTAGGCCGACAACATAAGCTGTAGACATGACACACTGACTCGTTCTTCCCTTACAGTCAGGTCATGCAGCCCAACACTTCAGCTGTCATGTTGTTCCTCCTCAACAAACTTCAGAGCAAGCCATCCCCTCAATTTACTCAGTCATTCGTCTTCTTCGCTTTACTGTTGTGCGCTATCGACCAAGTCGGTCCAGATTTCTTGATTGGCGCTTTGGATGGCATTCAAAATGGTCTTTTCGGCAGTTTGTGCACCAACATCATCTTGCCAAACACTCAGAAGCAGCCGATCAGGAATCGAAGGGTAGTTGAAGTCGGACTCACCAAAATTCTGTCGAGAAGTGAAGCTATTCTTGCTGCAAACAATACCCAGTATTGGTGAGCAGAAGACGTAACGTTGCTGGCTTGCTTGCTGACAACCTTCCCTTCAGCGTGCCACTGCTTCTCGCACTTCTCGATCTCTTCACCTTACCCCAGGACGTCACGTGGGACAAGGCAGACGGAGGAGAACAGGACCTATCGTCGTTGGATCCCGAAGAGGCTGGTTTCCAGTCATCGTTCTCAAAGCTGGGCGCTTCGGAGACAGCGAGGCACGATCCTGTCAAAGAAGTAGGAGCAGACGAAAAGCTTTTCGCATCGAAAGAGCTGAGTATAAGGAGCAAAGAAAAGCCTGGCATGGTACGTGTCATCGAGAAGTCATGAGGGATCCGGGTATTGACCATCTACGCAGCTCAGTGCCATTATCAAGCAGGCTGAAGGTGTAGAGCCACAAACGGTCGCCGGATTCGTCGCGTACATGGGCAGCAACGGGTAAGTCGATCGGCTGGATTCTCGAACATGAAGGCTGACCTTGTCGCAGAGACTCGATTGCATGAGCGCAATTCAACATATTCCACCCCACACTACCTCAGCCATACTTACCATGCATTGATTCGACCTATCTCCCAGCATGAGACTAGAGACTCTGACTCGTTGACAGAGGGGGGCGGAGCTGACATTAGCATCAGGGCCGGGTCGGATATCGCCGGCATCCTTCGGATATCGACCCCGGGCCGAAGATACTAGGGCGATAGGGTCGGGTCGGGTCATTAAAGCTTGGCGTTGCTATCGGCGGAAGTGACGGTGTCGAAGTCTTCCACTCTAGTTCATCCTCCTCGGTCCTCAGGCCTCATCGCTGGAAAATTCGGGGTCTCAAGGTAAGGGCGCGGAAGCGTTCTCCGAGTTTGATTGCGACTTGGCGATTTGGAGCACATATTCGCATCGCGAGGAGAAGAAGCAGATGTCGACATTGCGGTTGCCAGCGAGCCCTAGGCAGGACGGCATACCCCAACCCTGACTTGCCAATGCTCCGTTGGCGCCGTCTCCGAGTGACCGCGTTCACAAAGACTCACTCAGGCTCACACAGACACATCAGGCATTACACCGCGGAGCTGTTACTGAAGGTAATCGACGGGCCGAGTGCTGATACCCAATGACCCGAGCGGATCAATCCAACCTCCCGACAAATTGGGCACCCACGGAGATAGACAGTCTCGTGGAGAGATATAATTAGGGACACCCGCTTCATGGCCCCGTGGATCCCAACACCCCAGACTGACCATGAGCGCTCAACACGGTGGAGGAGTTCCTGCGCCAGGTTACGACGACAAGAATATCCAACAAGAGGTCGACCACGTCGACGATGTCACGGTCGCTTCTCAACGTGGAGACGAAACGCCCCAAGGGCACAAGGCCGACCATGGACGTCCAATGCCCAACATCCACCCGCACATGACCGCGGAGCAGAGAGGGATCGCGCTAAAGCTAGCCCACGATATCGATCCGGGACCAAGTATCCTCAGCTGGCGATACATGCTTTTCGTTTTCACCGCTTTCATCGCAATCCTGAACTCTGGAGATAATGATGAGTACTACCAAGCTTCACATAGAGCATTTCAGTTGACTTGCTCTGCCCTTACGCTTCGATGGAACCGTCATGGCCTCGGTCAACTCGATGGAGCAGTTCCAAGGCTACTTTGGACTCAGTGCCGCCGAAGCTGGCACCGGAGTTGTGTTCGTACGTCATTCAGAACGTTGTCATGTGCCATACTCACCAAGTCTCAGGGAATGTACACGGTCGGACAAGTCTGCGCCTTTTTTGCAAACATCTATCTGCCCGACAAATTTGGTCGTCGATGGGCCATGTTCATCCCCAACCTTCTACAATGGTGAGAGTTCAGATCAAGCCGAATTTGGTCGGAATTCGATTCTGATCCGCTTCACAGCACCGGGGCAATCATCACCGCAAACGCTACAGGGATGCCGATGTTCCTCGGCGGTCGATTCCTGACAGGGTTTGGATGTACCGCTGCGAACACCGCCGCCAAGAGTTACGTCGCGGAGATCACTTCCCCAATCTCGCGAGGACGCTGGATGGGAGTCCTCAACTCGTTCTACTACGGTAAGTACTGGATCATCGCAACAAATGTCCTGATGCTGACGTATCGCAGTCGGGCAGGTGGGAAGCTGTCTTTGCTCCTGAACGACCTGAAACTGACCTTTGCAGATTCTAGCATCGGGTATCTCGATTCCTTTCGGCAAAGCCAATGGCGACATCGCTTGGCGAGGACCAATGTACCTACAATGCGGACCGGCTGGCATTAACCTAATCTTCGTCCTGTTCATCGCGGAATCGCCACGATGGCTGTATGCCAGAGGCAAGAAGGAAGAAGCTCGCAAAGTATTAGCCAGATTTCACTCCAAGACAGGAGACATTAACTCGCCCATTGTTGCTTTGGAGCTTCAAGAGTTTGAAGAGAATATATCTCTAGCGGGAACGGACCGAGAGTTTTGGAATTTCAAGACCTTATTCAACTCGTTTGGTGCGAGGTACCGATTTGGCCTATGTGTCTTGGTGTCAATTTGGGGTCAGTTGTCGGGTAATGGAATGGTGACCTGTGAGTGATTTCTGTCTGATGATGAGGTCCATCGCTGACTGTGGTTATATTCCAGACTTCTTGCCAGTCCTTCTCGGCCAAGCCGGTATCACAGACACAAACCGACAAAGGGAGTTGACGCTCGTGAACTCTGTTACCTCGATGGTCGGTGCACTTACGGGTACGTCAGATCACTCTGCCCTCGTTCCTCGCTCTTCTGACATTCTCGCCAGGCTCGGCGGTAGTCGACCACATTGGCAGACGAAAGCTCATGCTCTTCGCAACGATCTGTGCTTCTGTCGGCATGCTCATCGTCGGAGGTCTTTTGAGCCCTGCTGGCACGCAGTCCTCGACCCGTGCGGATGCAGCAATTTCCTTCATATGTGAGTCTACCATCTTGTTCCTTCTTGAAATGGCCTGATTCATTTCGCAGTCCTCTTCATGGTGTTCTTCTCTCTTGGCTGGACACCCTTGCAAGCGTTGTATCCGGCCGAGGTTTTGTCGTACGAGAATCGAGCCAAAGGTCTAGCGCTGCAGTCATGGTGCACTTCAGCCGTCTCGACCATCAATACCTTTGGACTACCCCCGGCTCTGGAGCGGGTGGGCTACGTTAGTGAGTCAGGCGCCTCCAGCTGCTGCTGCTTACCTGGCAATTCCTGTAATGGTTCGGCCCTGATCCCTCGCTCCAGTGTACCTCGTCTTCTTCGCCTGGGACATTATTGGCGTTGTTGCCGTCTGGCTGTTTGTGGTCGAGACGAAGCAATTGACGCTCGAGGAGATTGACGACATCTTCGACTCCCGAAAGCCCAGACAGAGGAGCTTTGAGCTCGCAGCGCAGGCGAGAGAAAGAGCTAAGCGGGAGCGAGAGCTGTTAGAGACGGCTTGATTGCCGTGCAGCGATCGTCGGGATGAGGCGGAGAATGTAAAGCCTAGAGCACGATAGAAGTGGATTCACAAGTGTATCCGAGAGGTTCAGTGTAGCGATAGTCGATAGATGTGGTGATGCAAATCCATGGGTATGTTCTACAGTGCTCTGAGGCAGCTTGAAGCGGGTACATAGTATCAACAACATCAAGGAGGGAAACAAGTCAACAACTACAATTACAACTGCGATAGCTCAAACACATAAGCCAGACTCAGAGGTAATACCTCTTCATGTTGGCTCGACGACTCATACCCCTACCAAGAGATCAGTGACAGTTCAACAAGATTCGGATATGAGGGACTCACGTAAACGACTTGCGCTTGTAACGCAGGTCTAGCAGTATCCTGTACACGACGAAGACGAAGCACTCGATAAAGTCGATGAAGATGGCTATCAGGCATATGATGTCGTGTACCACACGTCCAGGTATCGTGAGGGGACCATCATCTTCTGGCTCTGGCGAGTCCTTGTCGTCGACCCATTCGTCGTCCTCTTCTTCCATGACGTGTAGGCTATCTGGTTCTCGTTCATCAACCTTGGTCGTAGTGCGCCCCTTGACCACAGCTCTAGCCTCAGCGGTAACACTCTGGCTAGCGAATTTGGCTTGGTTGGATGACCTGCGACGATGGGCCAGAGCGATGGAGCCATCCGAGGAGCCATGACGCATGTAGGTTGGCCTACCCTGAGGCTTGGAAGGCGATTGAAGCTGTTCGTATAGCCGACTCCGGGCGTTCTTCGACATGGCCATTGGGTACTTTGGCGAAGCTTGAACCAACACCTGAGCCTCCGCCATGGCAAGTTTGATGATCGAAGAGGTCTTTCCCGAGGCGAAGACAGATTCGGTCTCGATACCCGAGTCTTGGGCAGGACCATCGGCGCTGGCTTCCAAAGACGAAGTCTGTGCATCCGCCCATCTAATCTTCCTGGCGGTGAAAGCCTCTTCAAACAGATTCCGAGCATCTGGGTCCAAAGCAGGGTCGGTGTATCGGTGGAAGAGGCCCTGACTTTGTTTGGGCAGGCCCTCTGGCGGAGCTGGAGAGGTGTATGGTGCAAGAGCCTCGGCCAAGGATGACAAGGCAGCAGAAACGCTAGCAGGCAGAAGAGCCGGAGGCTCAAAGTACCCTTCAGAGTAAACCGAGCGGCCATCATCATCGGAGCGATATGAGCCATAAGACCGGGTCGATCGAGCTGAACGTGATGGAGTGGGTCGCAGCACGGAATCCTCGACCAAGCGCAGACTCGACTCTGGTCGATCACCATATTCGCTGCCCAGCTCACTACCCAAGGATCTTCCCATCGGCAAGGCACCAATGTTCTTCGAGGGAGATTCTTCGAGCGCTGCAGCGACGAACGCGCTCATGGCAGCCATGCGTGATGAGATCGTGGCGTATGCTGGCGAGAGTGATGGGGATTTGGACGATGCGGAGCTGGAATCCTTGCCGGCTCTCATAGACCTTGGAGCTGAGATGCCGGGATTGGATCGATAGGGCGTCGGCCAGGGTGATTTGCGGATTCGGCGCGAGTTGCCAGTTTGCTGAGAGTCCACGGATGAGAACTGCCTGGTCTCTTCAGGAGCTTGAATGGTGACGGTCGGTGTCCGAGACCGGAACTCGCTGTTCGACGTGTCGGCTTCAGACTGGCTGGAAGGATCCAAGAAGCTAGACCTCGAGACCTGCTTTCTCGGGCGTCGGTTATCACGATGAATGGCGCTGAGGGTCTGATGACCACGTAAGCCACTGGCCGAGCAGGTGGAGCGGCCGGATTGTGAGCGAGACGATAACGATGACATGGCCAGGGTACCAGAAAGTCTCATCGGTGTAGTCGCACCAACAGATCGAGATGGCAGAGTGGAGAAACGAGACCCATTGACAGATCCGGGATACGATCGAGATGAGATTGAGCTGCCAGACTCGCCGGTCAGCGTCGGCTTTTTCATCTTATCGGTGACCTCGCCCAAGTCGGGTTCGTAATCCTCGTCTTCGCCATTAACATCGTCTGGGCGGGTTGCTGCTTGCGAAGAGAGAAACTCGGGAAAGGTAGTAGACCCCCAGCGGAAAGAGGCCTTTTGTCCTTCGATCGGCTCCTGTCGAGGACCAGAGGAGCTGCTTCGCGTGTTTCTGAGAGTTGAGTGGTCATGCTGCCTCCGTAGTGGTCGGTTACTTCCGTGGTATCCACCAAGTTCGGTCACTAGTGCACCTTCAGCCTGATGAGCCTCCATGTCGGATTCTGCTCGCTCGTAGTCGCGTTGCAATTTTTCCACTTCTCGCCTCAGTCGAGCTGCAGCCTTTCTTTGACTCTCTTCGCCCTCCATGGCTTCGCTCAAGGCCGCCTCGAGAGCCTGTATCTTCTCCTCGGCGAGCTCTTGCTGTAAGGCCGAGATTCTGGCGTGGCTCTCCGATGGTCCTACTCGAAGCATAGTCGGAAGAGGCTGCCTTGCCCGTCCAGGTCGAGCATGATGTAAAGGGAATGTCAGGTGAACGTCACTTGACCGGACTGTGCGGAAGCGTCCAGAAGATGCGTGAGATTCGGAGCTGATCTCGGCATCCTCATCTTGTGAGCTGCTGTCATTGCCTTCTGAAAAAGAAGCCGCATGACGCTGGATGCCACGGATATCGCTGCTGGAGTCGGCGGTCAAGTACACGTTGGAAGAGCCTGCCCTGGAACGAGTTGAAGAGGCTGCTCCATACGAGGAAGCAGATCGCGCACTGCTGGATGAACGACGATTGGTCGGCGATCTGGCGGGCTCGAACAGATTGAGGAGATCTGGCAAGCGAGTCTTGAGGTCCGAAGGTAGATGTGCCACCAGTCGTTCGTTGCTTTGCAAAGCGCGGTCTGCAACTTCCGCTGCCAGACGTAGCTCTACCCGTGTCTTATTTAGCTTCTACCAGGCTCACGTCGCGGCAGGTACTGACCTTTTTCTCTCCGGTGTAGCTGTTTCTGGATTTGAGCATACTTTGCCCTCAAAGTCGCCTCGGACATGCCGATGTCCTCTTCCAGCTCCGGAGATGCCTCTCGCGTATCGGTCCCGGAAGTCGTATTACTGAATGCGCTCTCCATGCCTATCGCCTGAGCGGCTTCTGCTGCCCTTCGCTTTCTCTGGGATTCGACCGCCGCGTCCCACCCATCTACAGATGGCCTGGACGAGGTCCCCGAGTCTTGACGTAGTGGGGTGGGCGCGCATGTATGTTCGACCATAGCTTCGTCGGAAGAGAGAGGGATCCTGCCGTTACCATATGGCGGAGGAGGCGACGGCTCTGCAGCGAGTGATTCTGTCGAGGGCAAGGTGGGTGTTCCCACGAAGATTGAAGACATATTGGGTTGACTTCCGGTTGGAGGCTTTTGTCGAGGTGATTCATCCATGTCCAGAGTGAGACTGATGTTGGCTAGATCTGTAGATGGACTGCCGTGCGCTGCTTGTCGTTCCGGGCGAGGCGCATCATACGTATCGGTCAGGCGCGTCTTGCGAGAGATTCGCTCGCTGGGTTTGCTGGATGTTGCATGTTTCGAGTAGCTGCCCGGAGGTCGAGGACGTCGGGCGTTGGCTGTAGGGGTGTACATTTCGCCTTGGGTCGATGGCCTCGACGGCTGTTGCTTGATCGTTCGATGTCTAGGGCGATGTGGTGTAGAGCATTGGTGATAGGAGAATTCGGAGATTTACTGTTTGATACGATCCAAGCAGAGAGTGAAAGTTCCTGTCGAGAGGCTTGACCGGACTAGCGTGGCGTCGTTTGTTGCCCAGCTTGAAACCTGACACAGATGCTTCGTACACCACGATCGACCTCCACAACGGCGTCTGTATGTGTTTCGTCCTCACACCGCCAGCCTGCTGATGTCACTCGCTTCTCCAGGGGCGCTGTATATGACCAAGAGGAATCTGGGAGATAAGTGAGAATCTGTGATAAACCAGGCAATGCTAGATACTTGCAAGTCTCACCAAATATCCCACTGGCCGCTGAATGACCTCGATGTCCAGACTTTCTCACGCTGGGAACTCAGGGCAGGGCTGGGCACAGGGAGTGCTGGACTTGCAGTTGACGGACTTGCAGTCGACTCGAGGATACGTGCAAGGAGAAAGCGATGTGTGTCAAGTGCTGTTCCATGGAGCTCGCCCGGGCTACCTGACCATCACCGTCGCTGCTTTCATCGTCGTGGTCGTTGTTGTTGTTGACTTTGCTTCTGAGCTGTACGACGCGTCTCAGTTTTGACTTTCCCACTGCCGTTGCTCTTCTCTGCCGTCATTTGCCACCTATCTTCAGCCACCAACATCACCCCGCTCTGCCTCCCTCCGGCCTCCTCCCTCCTTCTCCACAGCCCACAAAGCATCTGCATGAGATCGACGACGTCAAGGCTCGTCAAGGTGCTGAACAAGTTCAACGGAATGGGTCATATCATCGCCGGGTCCTCGGAAGCAAGCAGACTCCCTCAGACAGCCTCAGACTCCAGCCAGACATTCCCAAACTTTGTTTACATTCCCACGTTTCAGAAAGTTTATGACTTCGCATGTGCCCAGGAACGGGGGCGAATCTAATCAACAGCCAATCAGCAGCCCGACTGCAGCCCCCCGTTCGCCGTGGCTGCCAGAGTCCAGACGAGCGCGAGCACTTGCCTGCTAATTGAGGCCAATTGCCAAGTGATGATGCATGATGGTTGGACGTTACAGGTTGAATGTCGAACTGTGCATCCACGACCGACGATATTGGGCCAAAGACCATATCATCGTCCGCAGAAAGCAAAGCAGGAGCCAACATATTAGGACACGCTTGTGTACGCCACGACAGTCCTCATTCTGAGCACTTTCGCTCTGCGAGCTGCGGCAGTCAGAGCAGGCGTTCCAACAGTCTACAAGGGGCCAAGTACAAAGGGAAGATCTATGCCTCACGCCTTGTGCTGGCAACGGCTCAGCACCCATCACACAATACGGCCCTACGGACTTTTGCTAAGATCTGAATGACGTGCGGATATTCGTTACTCGTCGTCGACTCATCGCCCCCCATCCCCCACTGCTCTCCATTGCAGTACTACCCCTATCTTGGTGGTGAGTGACTCCGTGTTAGGGATTTGAAACGACTCTACGCGTAGAGTCTCCTGATGGTCGAAACGCGTCGCAGGCTTTCTTCTTCGATGCAAAGGATAGCCTGACTCTATGCGAAAGCCGCAGGAGGCTGCCTGATGACCGCGAATGGTTATAATAAGCCGAACAGTCTACTCACGTAGGGGTCTTGTCTCCCTCAACCACATCCTCTTTCTCCTTTGCACACCCAAATATCCAACTAAACCGAAGTAGACATGGCGCAGCCTCAGCGATCTACCGCAGATGAACAGCCTCCAATGCCAGAGAGTGGTCGCAGAAGCACAATCGATCGGAGGATGGACTGAACGTGGCACCTGACACCGCCAGCAATGATGCCGAAGCTGAAGAAGGCGAGAAGGATCTTTACAACAGCGTCCCGTGTCTTTCGATGCTGATCACTCAGAGCGTCTACCAAGAGAATGGTGAGTCGGTCTGTTGATCTTCGCCGTTCTCTTGTAGACGACATGGCTGATGAACTTGGTGGTAACCTGTGGTAACAGGCAACGTGCCGGTCACACCAACCAAGGTCTCCAAACCTCCCCTCGGGCCTACATGGGACAAGGATGGCTACTACCATGACGACCCCAGTCTCGTACCCAGGTGGCAACTGAGCTCTTCTGATGACGATGACGACTTCGTTTACGACAACTCAGCCATCACCCATCTGGCATTCTGGTGACGAAGTACTTCTCCCAAGCGGGACAGAATCAGGAGATCCCGGACAAATTCACCGTCAAGACTGTGCCGCTTCAGGAGTCAAGCTCAGGGAGGGGCCTCGCCATCCATTCACCAGTCCCGCCCAGCGAGGAAGAATGGGAGCGGAAATGTCGGACTGAGTACTTCAGCGGGACCACGACCACCAGATACTTTGACAAGCAAGGCGCTCAACAATGCTTTGAAGAGTACAAGCAAGAGTACGTTGGCACGACCCAGTCCGTGTGGGATACCGGGACTTTGGATGTCAGTGCTCCGAACAAGGGCCGACCGAAGAAGGATGTCGCTTCAATGACATTCACTCGCCGTGAGCCCAGTTCCGCCGAGCAGAAGGATCTCGAGACCGAGACTAGCTTATGATTAAATATGATCCTGAGACTTCTCTTCTAAACACTGATTGGATCATTGGATGCATCGCGTTGGCTGATGTCTGATGGTGGCGGTCAAGACTGATGCCGACTGATGGTTGATGGTAAAGATAAGACCCCCAAAAAGGGGGATTGGCGCCGATCCTCCACATCATCAGTCAAAATTTCGCAGAACAGCTTGATCCAGCTTGATCCCTTATCTCCATCGGGACCCACCTTTCTCTTGCTCATTCGACGCAATTACCGAGGGCGATCTGCTATAAAGGATGCGATACCTGGTGCAATTATACCTATGTCAGAGAGGTAGACGTCCGTTCCACTCTAAACTCCATAATCACCGGTTCCCCAGCGGCATACCTCGTCTGTCCCGTCAGCGCTCGTTAGCGCAAATGGCGTTGACCGTCTCGCCCACAGGTGGAGGCCCTAGAGAAATCAAGCGAGCCGTGCAAGTCTTCCAGAGGGAACCCGCCTTTTATCAGGACGCATGGGTGGAGCTTGGCCCGTTCTTTGATCACATTGCCGATCAACTCGTCAGAGACCATGCTTTCGTGATGAACGATGTGGGTACTTCTGGGTGTTGATAGATCGCTGACACAATCAGACTGGCATCAATGAACCCTACTCGATCAGTCTCGCCTCGACAATCAATTCCGAGCAGATCATTCGCCTTCCCAGGGAGTTTGACCAGGCGCAAGTCGAAAAGCTGGCCACCCCAAGTCGGGCTCCGGGTTTGCACACTCCGTTGACTCTCAATGCCATCGCCCCTCTGTTCGACCTAGTCTGTATCTTGCAGTGCTTGCTCCCTCCTCGGACCGGCAATGATCATTCCGTCCCCAACAGATCATGGTTGAAGAAACACGAGGCGATGATAAGGGATGTGATGGGAGATAGCCACTTTCGTCACTTGCTAGAGGCTGCTAGTAAGGTGGATTAGCGGATAGTGGATAAGGCGGGCTACATATCATGCATGTGACAAATCCCTCTACCTGTATCCGATCATTGGGAAGTAAGCGTCCGGGTCGTGGGGGATCTCGTCGCCTGAGACTGGAATCCATTTGCCGCCCTGCTTGGGTGGTAGAGGTGGCAGGCCGCTGCTTTGCGATGCTGTCTGTATGCCACCGCCAACGAAAGACGATCCTTGAGGGAGTTTGGCCAAGACGGTTGTGAGAGATGGCGCTTCCGACGTTGCAACAGCTTTTTCGGCTAGTTCGGCGCTGGGAGCGATCGCCGACGAGTTCTGCGGGACCTCGAGTTTGGCCTCTGGCGATGGGAGAGAAGCGAGAGATGGAGAGGCGAGAAGGAGGTTGGATAAGTGGGCTTGAGTGACGGTGGATGTCTGAGGATACGATCGTCTGGCCTACACGAGCTGTTAGTTCGATGAAAGATGGCAGTTCACTTGTCAAACGCACGTCTCTCTTGTAGTACTGCAATCACAAGTCAGCTGAGTACACTAGTCAAAGTATAAGAGGTCACTCACTGGGTTGAAGGCTACGTCGCTGGCTTTCGTAGCAGGAGTCGCATACCGCTCCGTTCGCGAACCAGGCTGGGGAAATCGGTTAAGGGTGGGTAGAGGCAGACCCGACGAGATCTCGGGGTTAACGACGACAGCATCTCCTACGGACAAGCAACATCAGTACGTTCTCCGCGAACATAGCGGCAATTGCTCACTGAACTTCTTCCAGAAGCCCTATAAACGAAACGTTAGCAGATGATCGCGATTGTGCGAACTGCGTCCCAGAGTTCGCCGGATCATGGACACCCCGATGAGTTTCCGCGCAATGACTCCTTCCTGTTCCGCACTATTCCATCTCCCTCGCGGTGCGTGTAACGAGGTATGATAGGATATCCAGCTGAACGACTCCATGCTCCGTTGCTCGGTGCTGATAACTCGAAGGACGACTCACGGTTGGCGCGGCGTGATACAAGGTGTGATCCGCCGACATTGGCTTTGGAGTTTCAGCCGCTGTCTTAGCAGCATTCCTCAGTACTGCTGTGGCTCTCGACATGGTGCTCAGGTGGTCTCGATACCGGTGTTTCTGCTGTCGACGTTTACAGGCTGCTCATGACTGTGATTGCCGCTTTGTTCATTGGACGGAGGAGGTAGAGGAACGGAAGTAAAAACCGACAGGGCGAGCGGGATCAAATCCACGTGTTTGGTTTGTGGAGACCCGCGTTGCACTCTGACACGCTTTTAACCGTGCTGGTCAGTGGTGAAGACGTCGAGTAGCGTGTAATTGGCGTGTAGGATTGTGAGCAAAGCTTGAATGGCTGGATAACTCTGGGGATGAGGTATCGATAGCCTCATTTCGGTGGTATCTCTGCTTTGAAATCATCTCGATCTCGAAAGGACTTCGCACCATCCCAAGTTGGCGCTGCGACATCCAGGTCGCATCATCTGATCGTGGCTTGATGGAGAGACTGTCAATGGTTGTCGATGCGTGACATGGACAAGCAGGCTCGCGCACTATCATGGAGATACCCTTAGTCCCCACTCTTGACGATTCACCGCCCCCGGACTCGCCTCCGCCGACATCGTTCGCCCCATCTCGGACCTATCCACCTCGCTCGAGCTCACCACCGTTGCCGCCAAGGAAGAACGCGCTCGGTTTACCACCCAGCTACTCGAGACACCTGAGAGCACTCCTACACCAATGGCTGGGTCAGCAGACGCGTCAAGTGGACTCTGGGCTACCCCGCCAGAATACTCAGGAGAAGACAGAGCCACTATGGTCCGAGGAAAGGGTGTTGGAAATCGAGAAAGCGATTTGGGAAGGAGCAGTCTTGCCCAAAGGAAGTGGGACTTCCACTCGCCATCCAGGTCTCATCGATCTCCCTTGGAATGAATGGGAGCTGGCTGCGGCTCATCGGCGCAAGGTCTGGAAGGAAGATGGCCGTTCGACCAGGGGAAAGACAGGTGGTGGTACAAAGCTACCAGGAAAGCCTCTAGTGGCAGGTGACGACACCGATAGCTTGAATGGCACAATTTCGGTGCCTCCTACTCCGCCCTCAAAGTCCTCATCCACCGGTGGACTACTTGGTCTTGACCTCTCGCGAGAATCATCCAAAACGTCTGTACACTCAATTTCGACGACCGATGATGATAGCAGCAGTGCAAGGCAGGTCTACAGCTTAATTCAGGCCTTGGCCGCAGCCAGGGGTTTCGTGAGCCTGGAGATGGCTAAGCGTGATGAATGGGAAGTAGTGGAAGGTACGTGAAGCGTGTTCCGCTGTCACTGTCACTCACGTAAGCTCACAATCCATCTTCATCACAGACCGGGTACCGCAAGGAATGCCCTCTTATCGTCAGCTCCCTGGCGCATTCCCCCAATCATCACATATCGACCATCCACCTCAACAGTCGACTGACAGCCTAGCTACAGCTCCCCCGGATGTAGATCCAGCTGAAGACTCGAACACGCTTGTCAAACCGCTCGTCTGCCTTCATTTCCCATTACCAACCGAAACCGCCAGCACAAGCACGATCCACTTGAAACGACACGACTCTGCTGGGATGGACAATCTAGAAGGCGGCCAGTCCTCTCAAGGCAGATGGTGGTCCGGTTCCGGTTCTGGACGACGGTGGAGTGGGATGAGCACGTCTCTCGGTCGGGGAATTGTGGATGATCCTCTCCAAATCGGATTCGTCTCGGGACAGTACGCCTTACCGGACTCCACCGAAGAATCAGTCGATGGTCAACAGCGGAGCACTCGCGGCAGCACTTCCCAGACCAAAGACGGCCCAATTTCAGGCGCCGAATCGCACGATTCTGATACGGCGTCAACGGTGTCGTCTTTGACTCAGCGTGCAGACTCTCGTTTCCGCCCCAAAGCTAAGAGCTACATCATTGGGGGAGGCTTCGATGACATACCGCGATCCGCTGTATCCGACAAGAGGTTCAGAGTCGTGGGAGGTACTATCGTCGTCAGAGGCATCAGTCGGGAAGAGGAACAGCTGGCCGTGCAGCGGGTTCTCCAGGTCTTGGTGAGCATGATACCTGTCGTTGTGTGATTCATCTGACCGCCATTACTTCCAGCTTTTCGCCATTCAAGCCATGCACCTCGAGCTAGAGCTATTGGATACGTTTCGCGTTCCCCGAGAAGCGGACGCGCCACCTGTACCGCCCAGAGCAGCTATGTCGGTGCAGCGATCTACCTCGTCCTCATACGGTGGATTGAAACGGAATGGATCTGCTCGAGAGAGAGGCACGAGAGCGAAAGGCTTTCTCCAACGATTGGGAAAGGATACAAAGGGGCTGTTTGATGGGTTTATAGGGAAGGCGAGGCACCAAGAGGACGCGGACTCCCCACCTCGGTCACCCGTCAAAGATAGATTCATCCCGACGTCCGGACTACCTGGGACTGCGCCAGAAAACAGTTCCGAATCTCCATCATCGTCAAGACCGGGCACTCCAATGACGAGCAGTTCGACCGACAAACATGTCGAGCTTCTTCATAAACTGGAACACATTCTACCCTCCACAACTCCGCTCCTGGCTCTGCCTATGCCAGCGGTGCTACTGCGGGTTCAAGAGGAGCGTCGACTACGGAAACAAAAAGTGCTGCAGGAAACGCCAACCGCACCCAGCTCGGCATTCCGCTTACCTGGTACCATGGGAACATCCGCCTTTTCCGCTGCAATCGGTCAAGATATACCTGCGACCGGGACTGCGAGCCGGTCTTATAGAGTCGGCGGAGACGTTCGGACCGGGCTTGGAGTCTTGATGAATGACATCGAGACATTTGGGGGTTGGCAAAAGCTACAAAGGCTGGACGTTCTCAGAGCTACGAGAGTCCAGCCTACGATCAACAAGTTAAGCTCCAAGGAGACTGAGTATTACTCGCTATGTGAAAAGCCTACCGTGGAACGATTCGCTTTTTGGAGCAACACCTTGGACGAATCGATTGCTTCTTTCACCGCCGGTCTGCTGGAAAACGGCGAGGTTTGCAAAAAGCCAGGTTGCGTTGTTGAAGCGGAAGGTCACCAGACTTTGTGGTATCACAATCACAGCAAGGTTATCATGCACGTGCACAAGGATTCGGGGCCAGAAGTGGTAAGAGAGCAAATCGATGCCTGGATCAGATGTACCAGGTGTGATAGCAGGAGTCAGCCGCGACCTCTGACCCAGTCTGCAGCGTGAGTGTTTGATGCGTTTGTTGCGGAAAGACTTAGCTGACAAGTTGCATAGCTTGTATTCTTGGGGAAAACTCCTGGAACTGTGAGTCAACCTTTGCGACCGCGACTGACGAATAGGATCATATACACTCACCTCTTGGTCCCGTTCGACCTCTGCGAGCATTCCAAATCATCGGGCGGGTCGCCCATCTCGACGTCGTCCTTTGTTTATCACCTAAGAACGAGCAAGGCCGTTGTCACGCTGCAAGCCGAACCAATCATCGTTCTCGATGCTAGGCTGCCCAAATTGCAGGTCGGGCCCAATGTCTCGAAACGCAAGGCCGCCAAAGCCACACCTGGAGAAATAGTGGAGGGGCTTTGGAGCAAAGAGAGGAGAACAGAGGATGTGAGGGTCGTGAGCCAGGAAATCGATCAAACCTTTACCAGTATGAGAGGACAGCTGAAAGCGAGCGTAAGTCTTCACGTCGGTATGTTCGCAACCAAGCGGATGATAACTTGGATTTGCCTTGAACAGGGAGATGCACTGGACCAATCTCAAGCCAAAACCGAAGCCGCTGCGAACGATACCGCTGTGTCGCACGTGTCCAGCCAGGAGCTAGATGCTACAGAGAGCAGGATCAGATCGACACTGGAAGCAACCCCATCCGGACAGATCAACAGCATACGAAGAGAGCTCATCCTTTCTGTACGACAATTCCAACGGTCTGTCAAACCGCCAAAATCCGATACAATCGACACCTCGTCCGCAGAGCTACCGCTGCCCGTCTATGTGGATTCAAAAAAGGTGCACGTTCTCCCCGGCAGCTCAATTGTCATTAGAGAGGACGAGCCTAGTTCAATTATCGCCTATACCCTTTCGTAAGAGAATCATTGTCTCACGAACGACATGGTCGCTTTACTGACCTGCAACAGATCATTGGCATACTTTGCTGAATTGACAAACTCGGGTAAAGAGGTTATAGACCCGTCTACCCTTTCTACCTCTCCATCGGAGACCTCTGCTTCGGCCACCACCGCGAAAGACGTATGGAGTATAGAGGTGAAGCGCAAAGACACGCCTCGCGATCTACTCTCCCTGCGAACGCTTTCGAAGAAACGATCAGATGCCTCCATGTCGAAAGGCGAGTTCAAGCCACCCATGTCTTTGACACCGAATCAGCCGAGTCTCGAGGTATCCCTGGCACAAGCTCAAGCCAGTTCGCATGCCAGCGACAACTATGGCGACCTCGTCAAGACGATCACCAAAGCAACGGCGCATGACCCAGCCCTGTCAGCTCGGAGTAGACGACCGTCTCTTTCCGACTCTGATGCGGGGTCGATCCACGCACCTACGCCTAGAGGAACTCCCAAAAGGCCAGACTACGCGGGGATGCGCCAGACCTCAGATTCGTTGCCCCGGGCTCCGCCACCGAGCGCCTTTAAGCGCTCTCTATCCGGTACCAGCACAGCTCCATCCACCCCCCGAATGACGTCCACAGTCGGCAGTACGCTAGGCGTACCTAACACTCCTACTCGGACACCGGTGAGCGGCCCCGGTGAAAGTGCTGCTATGACCGGAAGCGCGACCGAAGGCTGGGGATCCGTTACTTCCACATTCACCAGTTCGCTCAACAACCTCATTCGCCTCGGTTCGGATATCGGATCATTCCGCGTACGAGGGTCGGATCGATCTCTTTCAGCACTCATGGGTCCACTGGGCATGATGGACAATTCGCTCGCTGCGGCGACAAAGGACGAATTGCCTCATATTCAATTCACATACACCCTCTCGGAGAAGATGCGTATCACCTGTACAGTCTACTATGCCACAGCGTTCGACAGTCTTCGCCGGCGATGCGCCATTGACAAGAGTATAGTGGAAAGTTTGTCAGACAGTGAGACGTGGGACGCCCAAGGCGGGAAGAGTAAGGCCTGCTTCTTCATGACGAAGGACAAGCGATACATTGTGAAAGAACTGGTTAGCAAATGGAATGTGTCAGATACGTGAGTCAGCCCTTAAAAGGTCTGGCAGACTAGCTGACTGGACTATCAGGCAAGCGTTGCTGGACATCGCTCCGTCGTATCTGGAGCATCTGGCAAATACCCATAACAGAGCTACATCCCTGGCCAAAATAGTCGGCTTCTACACCGGTGAGGCTGTCCCTAGCTTGTCAATCAGACACAGCCTAATCTGTTCATCAGTGAAAATCCACGACCTGCAGTCGTCGTCTCGGAAACAACTCGACCTCCTGGTGATGGAAAACTTGTTCTACAAACAGGATATCAGTCAAACGTTCGATCTTAAAGGGATTGGTAAGTGATACTAACCAGCGCCTCTCGTTGCTGCAAGCTATGCTGATGCGGGAATCAGAGGGTCGCCGTGTACCAAAGTCCACGGAGGGAAACACCCTCTTTGACGGCGAATGGCTCGATTCCCTGGCGAAAGAGCCCATCTTGCTCCATCCGCGTATGTCCATTTCTAGACGATGGGTTTGAAGTCCATTATTGACTCTGACATTAGATGCCAAACGGATCCTCTCAGAAGCAATGACGCACGACACCCGATTCCTATCCGCCCAGTCGATTATGGATTACTCGCTACTGATTGGCCTTGACCTGAGCAAGAAGGAACTGGTAGCGGGGTTGGTTGACGCTATTGGGAGTTACAACCTGTTCAAGACTATCGAAAGCAGAGGCAAGCTCGCTCTCAATAGGGGAGGAGAGGTCACCATTGTAAGCACCGTCTTGATCCACATCGAGTCAATCTGAACCTCTCGCTGATGTTGTCTTGCGCAGATCCCACCAGACCAATATCGCGATCGATTTGAAAATGCCCTCAAGCAATACTTCATTGTGAGCGACAACTGATTCCATGAGAGCACTGCTGAACTGCTTTGATCAGGCGTGCCCAGACAAATGGTCGAAGCCCAGCCGGTCAAAGACTCTTCTTTCCGCTGCCGACGACACCATACCCTCGATCATATAATTTCGCCTCTCATGCCTTCACGCCGTTACGCTTTCACGTCTTCATGCCGCACGATCTGTATCTAATCGCAATGACCACCTGTATTCTCACGCCCTTGCTCATGACTTTGCTGAACCTGCAGTTGATGCACCTGTACCTCGAGTCATCGTCCTGTCACATGCATGTCATGCTGTCTTACAACATCGCGAGACTGAATTCGCTTTGACAAACGATAGTATTGCAATTTTGCTAGACCACCGAGCTACATAATGGCTCAGGCATCTTGGCATATCTGCCGGATGAACCGCTCCCAGCGGCAGATAACCTCCCTTATCGTATCCTCATACACCCTATCCTGCTTTCCCAGCGGGAAGATCTCTCTATGCACAGCATCACACTCTTCGCATCTCTGCTTCAGGGACAGATACTCCTCTGATGCCGTCGACGACGATCTGTCGGCCAATTCGAGGTGTACGAGCCTTTCCCAACGTTTGACGGCGGGGCAAGTACGATGTGGATTCGTCGAGTGACGCAGAGCGCCGGGCAGGAAGGATGTAGGTGCCGATGGATTTCTGTTGAGCGACACACCAGATTCATGGACGCGTCTCGAGGGTGACATAGAGCTGGGGAATATATCTCGCAGGGTTGGAGTATGGCGGCGACATCCTGGATGAGGATCAGCTTGTTGACAGGGCAAATGAGCTCAGTACAGCTGCTACGTACTGGTAGTCCACTCGCCGATCCGCCTGGGCACATTGTCCGTCCTGCCGACCTTGAAAAAGCTTGTCTCGTGGGTGTTCAAATCTGTGTTCGTTCAGTCTAGGCGACACAAAATTACAATCACTCACCTCTAAGCTCGTAGGCGTACAAGTACCCCGAAGCTTCCTTATCCGTCAACGGGCTCTCCATGGCCATTCTCAATAACGCCTGCGTTTGTTGACCCAAGTCGTCTGGGATGAAGTCTGAAAGGAGAATGAGCTATCAGTGGACCGCGACAGCGAAGCTATACGAATTCTCACGTGCAAAATCCACCCAGATCCCTTCGCTCTCCGCGGACAGTCTCCAATAAAACCCTTTCACGTTGCATATCATCCCCGCATGGTCTTTGCAATACCGAGCAGTGATCCTCTCTTCCTGCGGGGTATTTGTGTCCAGAAGCATGAGTAGCGGTGCCGCATCCCTCACCAAGCGCTGACAAGGCTGACCTTTCCTGGTAAAACCGGCACATTTGCCTGATACTGTGTTAGGGGTATTGGCGGTAACTCGAGGCGGTTTGGGACTGGATGAGGTCTTGCCTGGACCACAAGGTATCTCCGACGTAGCCCTTTTCCGTCGAGCTGGAGATCGATTTGTAACGGTATCAGGAATATCGATGATACTGGGTACGTAGGAATCGGAGTCCGATTTGTCTGACTCCGAGTCGATGATGATGATGGGTTTCCGCAGAGCTCCTGAAGATTTCGACTTGTTCGCCTTCTTCACCGTCGTGTGCGTCTTCCGAGTCGGCACAACGAGATCGGATTTTGGGCGAGAGAGCCGGGGCTCAGAGTGAGGAGCGAGGAGGACACTAGGCGACGCTAGGTATCTTGAAGGCTTGAATGCTCGAGGAGGGGTGACCGGGTAGGCGCCGGACGTAGTGCTGTCCTGCTTCTGGAGAGCTGAGGAAGAAGGACTCGATTGCTGCTTGTGCACATCATGGATTGTTTGAGACACGCAGGGTGGCCCGGTCTCTTGCGTCCCAAGTGCAGCTCCATGTTCGTCTGTCTCCCAGACCAAACGAGGAGGTCGTGGCAACGGAGGAGTAGAGTAGACAAGTGGACTAGTCGTATTCCCTCGTAGTGGATCGTGAGGTGGTGGTGCGCTGGGGTATCGAGGAGTGCTAGGTAATGGCTTCTCTAGACTAGGCTTTGGTGAAGAGTGAGACCGAGTATGGTGACCGGTTCCGCTAGGCCCAATCCTTTCCAAATCGAGATTGGACAAATCCGTCGACAAACTCTGCAAGTAATCCCTTCCTCTACTTCCAAATGGCCCAGCAACAGGCTGCGGCCGGTCATAGGACTGCAGTTGTTCGTAGTGCTGTTGGGGCGGGTAGTAGGGATACTGATACTGGACCGAGGGTTGAGTCGGGGGAAATGCCGGTGTGTGACTTGTAGGCGGAGCAGCGCTGCTGTTGTGTGCCGTATGTCGGTGCGAGCTCCAATAGTCCCGCTGGTCTGGCACATCGGTCTGATTGCGAGTCTTGGTCCATGGCAGCTGCATAGTTCAGCGCTGATACTGCTTGATGTCGTCAACGTTAATGTTGTTGTTATTGCTTTCAACTTTCAGCAGCATCATCGATCTGTCGGCCTCGTAGAATTCGCTACGCTGGGTGGCAAAAGCAGTCGGGTGAATACCGCACAGAGCTTGTTACTGTCTCCCCTCATCTAAGCTGTATTCTGCCCGTCTATTAATTACTACTAGACGTCTCAGACATGGACCAGTGCGGGCTTCGTAGATGCAGAGCAAGGTATGCATGTGTAGAACTGTCAAAAGAGTTCGAGTGGATCATGGGGATTGTTGGCTCGAGAATGCCGAGCTTCGCTGTTGGTGGTTTGACATTGAGCTGATCGTTTCTTGTGACTATCCTCCGTGTTCCCTCCTGATTTATATATCGAAGAAGCTGTTCGTCTCCACTCGCCGAGTAGCTGCCCTTCGCTTCTCGGGGTTGAGGTTCAGCGGTATTGACGTGCTCGCAACGGGTATCTCGACAGATTCGGAAGGTGCTGGTCCCGCTTTTCCAGTCAGGATCGGACCCCAAGTCCTTCTAATCTGACCCATCGCGTCTCTCATTTCCTTCAACTGCTCGGTCTCTTTTTCACCTCTTGCCGATGGCAACAATATATCGGTGGCACTTTCGATGTCCTTGACAAGTGAGACGTTCCACTCGGCCGCTCTGATGAGGTGTGGCGACATGACGCCTTTGAAGTCTTTGGCGTCTTGTTCGATGAGATTGATATCGTCTTGCCTCGATTCACGGCGGGGTATGGTGAGAAGTGACTTGAGGGATTGTCGGATCAAGACGTTGTAAGCCTTTTTGACATTGCCCTGTACGATAGATGGTTCCCCAGAGATGAAAGCGCTCTTGAACAAGAGGGACATGGATCGAGCATCGGCCTTGAGAGGGGCTGGTTGGATCCACCTGTTACCCAAACGGTCTTCGGGTCGGCCATTAGGTGAACGCCAGGACCATGGTCTTTGTTCGGATTGGCTCAGTCCGTCCTCAGCACCAATCGGCAAGAATGTCATTCTTCGGAAGAAAGACATGGCGGCATCGAAGTCGCCTTTGTTCCTCGTGGCGATGAGAGCGTTGTCCCAAACGTATCGGGGCCAGCCATCTCTAGAAGTGGGCTGGTAGTTGCCGATGATCCTCTCGATGGTCTCGACATCTCCCTTTGTGGACAAGGCATGAATGGTGGATTGGAGGAAAGGTGTGTCGAACAATGGTCGTAGCGATTCGTTATGGTACATGCTGTTTGCCCAGACGCCCGCCGCTTGGTATTTGCCGTTCTTGGTGAGCATGGAAGTGACGGCCGCCGCAGCCCGAATGGTGAGCGGTAGTCGAGGAATGGCAATCATGTGAGGCGGGATGCCATTTGTCGATCTCGACTGTTTGTTGAACGTCATCGAGGTCGAGGCTACCACAGGACCAGACCCGCTGAACTCGGGTTGATCCCAGATATAGGGTATGAGCTTGAGAGCCAACCGTTGTTCACTTGGTCTACCCCTGAGGAACGCCTCCATGGCAATGATGGCCATATCCTCGTCCAGGGACTTCAACGGGTCTTGGTTCCTGGTGAAAACTGGAGTGTCGATCGGATGGAACTGTCGTATGGCCTCGTCCCACAACACAGACGCCGAGTGTCCGAACTCAGCGAGAGACAGTGCCCCGTTGGTCTTTGTCCCTTGATATCGCTTTTCCGTCGATTGGGCCAGCCTATACAACAAGGCGGAGAATAAAGCCGAGTAGGTGATTGCGTTCGGGGCCAGCAGTCCTTCCTTATCCATGACCATGTGGATCTTATCCATTTGCTGCCACAGACCAAATCGAGCCAGAAACTTCAGATAGGCGTTTGTAGGGCCCATGCTGATGCCCTCCTTGATTTCCTGATCTGTGCCAGTGAGCTTGGTAGCTGGACGAGATTCTTCTTCAAGAGGCCCTGATCCCGAAAGCCCCATGTTGTTTGCCTCACGTCTTGCCTCTTTCCTCCGAGCCAGCTCGGTAACACATTCAGAGATGTGGGCCTGAGACTGGTTGTAAATGGAGATGACACGCTGCATCGTGCGTTCCTCGGGTTTGGCGAACGGCGAAAACTCTCCGGTGGTGTTGGAATGATTCAACCCGGCGAATGAGTTGAGCAGGGTGGTGAACGTGCGAGACGTGGGAACAATTGCTCTCTTCTTCATCTATACGCCGTTGTCAGAGACCATACCACTCGGATATTGCTCCGTGCTCACCTCGTTGAAAGATCTCCACATTCGATCCAGCTTGCCTTCCCGTCCCATAATACCAAGTACCTGATTCCAAACAACCACATTGACCTTTTCCTTGTTCTTGTTCGTAACAAACTGCATCAACTCGTCCAGGTCCTGTGAACGCAGAGGCCGACTTTTCGTCCTCATCCAGGTTTTCAATCTACTCGAAGTTTCGAATGCGTCAGTGGCTCCGACGGCCAACTGATGCGGGTTCCGATAATTCCTGTCGTTATTTGGATCGGATGATCGTTGTGGATACGAAGGTCGATTTGCGGATTCTCCAGGTCGAGATCTAAGAGGAGCCGCTCGTGGGCCACCTCGATCTGCAGATGGAGATCTAGGTCGGAGGCTCTGTGGACCTCCGTAGCTACCTGGACGGGAAGGTGCAGATCTCGAGGAAGGATCGATTGAAGCGGCACCGTATGTCTGACGAGGCATCTGTCTGCCAAAAGCGCCTGGCGTGCCTTGACTCTGTGTCGGTCGACCTTGAACCCGCTGTCTGGATGTAGTCGGTCCCGGGTCTCCGTGGTACTCTCTGACGAGGAACGCTGGCGCAGGGGCGAAAGCGGCTTGGTGTAGCCTGGTAGCGGCGTAGACGGACCTCATGTTCGGTGAGGTATGTATGGTGATCAAGCAGCTCAGATATGGGATACTCGATGCGTTCGATGCGATGTTGCTGTGATGGACGTCCTCTTCTCGAAAATTCAGCTGCTGCCCGGCTTCGGTTTCACGGAGATGGTAGGGTATGTCCGCCAAGACCACCTTTTACGTTATCGGCTCCCCTTTCGCGACGCGTTTCGGGTTTCATCCACACCACAGCTCATCACACCACCTGGAATGGACGGTTGTGTGGGCCAGTGTGTCGATTGATCGATGATCACTGACCAACATCGACAACGAGTAACAAGACTGCATTCAACATTCATACGTCTTACTCGCTTCGACCGTGATACGTTGCCTCCGGTCGACATAGGGAGGAGATATGACGGCGGCATCTGGATTGTTCGGCGATCAAACCTGAAGCCGACCCTCCCGCTGTCCGGCACAGACAAATCAGCTGTGTTGCCCCCCATTCAACATATAGGATTCCGTCTATGTCCAGCATGCTCGCGGAGTCATCTACCGGCAACGCGGCCGCGTCGTCGCCCAATTTAGCTCAGGATACTAGCAGAGCAACAACCAGCCGAGCTGCCAAACGGTCTACTGCCCCTTCGGAAAATTGGGATGATGACTTTGACTTCACCTCGAGAGCATCGTCTCCAGCTAGGCCCAAGGATACTCGGAGATCCTCGAAGCCTGTACCTCTTAAGCGGAGTGGCAGTTTCGATAGTGTCGTCTCACTTTGGGATGACTCACCTCCCAAGCCGCCTGCGCCAATTGCTCTTCTTCAATCCAAGTCGGCCAGGCCCCCAGCTGCGCTGAGTCTCTCGATGTCTCCGCCTCGACACTCCCCTTCATCATCTTCGAACCTGCCCTCGCCTGTCTCGTATGGCTCAACACCAGCACTCTCCCCGCCTATCACCAGTTCTGTACCTGTATTCGATCGGCGGTCGTCCTGGGCCCGATCAGACCAGTCAGCAGGCGAGCCAGCTGCGAAAAACCGGTACCTCAAGCGCAACACTTCTGCTTCGTTCATCGCTCCATCGCATAAAGGCCAATCGACCTCGTCTCTGTCGAGCAGCTCTTACACCAACCGATCAACGCCTCATCTCCCGCACAAACCATCTCGGGAGATGATGCCTCCTCCAGCCTTGCCCTTCAACGTTAATCGCTCAAAAAGCCTCAACAAGCGGCACTCGTCTCAGACGAGCAAGGAGGAGGTGAGGATATCAGGCATCCCGTTTTCACCTAGTCAAGAAGCGATGCAAGCGGCAGATGGAAAGAAGAAGGGGTTTTGGAAGAGGCTATCCGGGTCGCCGTCGTCCGAACAGCTGGGTGAGACAATCCTCCGTCGATCGCATTGATCGATCAAGCTGACTTGTATAGCTCGACCACTGCATCGGAGACGCCGCAGTTCGTCCTTCGGTTCACCGCTTGGCGAGAGATCATCGTCGCCGCAACCACCAATGCCACCTTTACCGCCAGGTCTTAGGTCGACATCATCCGCTTCAACAGCATCTGAGCATTCGCACTATTCAACATCGTCCTCCGTCGGCGGTTCAAAACAAGGCTCGACATTGTCAAATATGATGCGACGCTCGACTAGCTCGTTCTCAAAGAATTCCGACGCGTCCAGCTCGCATCTGTCCCCATCAATCCCTTACAGTCCAGCATTGGATATTGAGCCGTCGCCTACAACGTCGAGCTCGTCTCTCTTACCGGGAGTCCCAAACAGGCTCTCCGCTCTGCCAACTTCCCCGGAACACAAACGCTCCTTCTCGAGGGGATTCCATCTTCCATCTCCCTCTCCAGTATCGCCATACAATTCACCTCGGATGCCTGGTCTGCCTCATTCAAATTCGTTCCCAGTTCCACCTAGAACTCGGTCCGAGGCTGGCTTTACCGATACGGATACCGAGACCGAAGGGGAAGATGCAGAAAGACGGGACAAGGAGGCGACGCCAAGGAGAAGTCGGATCCGGCCGGTCTCAGCGCTGCCTGCGCCTCGAAATACCAGTCAAGGATGGACAAGCGAGGGTTGGGAGCGGCCTGGCATGGTGGATGGTCTTTCAAATCGACCTATAGCTCCGAGGACGGCCTCGAGATCATCTATCAAGCAACCTCCCCCAAGCGATATACCGCCCTCCCCAAAGTCGCCCACGTGGCCCACGTCGCCGAAATCGCCTACATTTGCACAGCATACTGCTTCCAAAATGAAGCGGCTGGGGTCATTCTCGAAGAAGCACGGGAGGAGATTATCTGGCGGATGGAAATTTGGCAGCTCGAATAGTCCCACGGGCGACAACAATCAGGAATCAAATTCCGAAATGAGGCGATCTTCCACTGTCAACAAGCTCGAGACTGTAGTCGGCTCACCATCCAAGCCTCGACAGCCGTTGGTCCAAGCCCCTGAATCACCAGGAGCTTCTGCCGCCGACAGTCCTTTGCCATATACGCCTCGAGTGGAAGACGGGTCTGATGACGAAGAGAGAGGTGTGAGAGCGGGAAGTGCTTCTGCGCCCAGCTCGACTTTCACCTCGACTAGGAGACACAGGCCCGGTGCCATGATGCGCCAATCGACTATCGACGACGTGTCAACTGTGACGAGTCCTTTCGCAACAGAAGTCGACGGAATGCCCTCGAGCATTTCCGAGAACACGGCTCTGGGAACCAAGAAAGACAGCAAGCGGAGAATGAAAGAGTGGCCAGATTTCGAAGTGCCAGAGCACATATGGGCCTCGCAGCCTGGCATGCGGCAGAATAAAGAGAATATCGCACGCTTTGCACGAGATGTCCGACGTGAGTCCACGACCAGAGGACGGTCGTAATTTTAGCTGACAATCACTATCTGTAGCCGTGCAAGCACGAGTGAATGCGCACCTGGAGCTGCTCAGCAAACTAGAAGAGCTGGATGAGGAGACACGTTGGAAAGTTAGAGCTTTGGATACCGAGTATGCGGAATGGTGGTCACATGCCGAATTACTCGTGGACATTGGTGCGACTGGATCAACAGCCGAGACGCAGAACACCCGGCCGAACCCCTCTCATGCTTCACCACACAGACGAAGCACCTCGTTCAATTCCATCGACGACGACGTTGATGCCGCGCTAAGAGCAATGGACGAGTACAAACTCGGCAAAAGTGAGACACTCCCGGCGAACAGTCAAAGGTCGGCCAGCCTACCTGATACTGTGGCAGAATGTGGGAATGCCTCTAAATCTCCCGGTCTGGGTCAACAATACGCCTCTTATGGTCACAACCAAGGACGAGCTCTGAGGGAAATGTTATCTACATTTGGAACACCCCTGCCATCTCGACCTACAGCCGCTCCACGAAGTATGAGTGTGTTGACAGTCAAGTCCAATGAGGAATACACACCGCCAGTGAAAGCCCCCAGCGCGACGATGCGTCATCCACCTAGGCCCATGGCAATCAGGACACCCTCGGTATCGTCAACGTATTTTGCTGGTGATGGTGGTTCGAGATCGGGAGTCGAATTCCCTTCTCCACCCGATTCCAACTATGTCGTCACGAGTGAATCCTTCCCGTCGCCGTTAACGGCTTCATCATTGGCCCAACCTGGTGTAAAGAAGACACAGCGACGACAGATGAGCAGGCTGGTGGGATTTAAGGATTTTCTCAAGTCATTGAAGGGGCAATCCATCCCTCTGAGCCAACCCAGCACCCCGATCGAAGGCAGTGGACGAACTGTCAAACTCACCAAACACAGATCAAAGCCAAGCCATCTGCACTTGCAAACGAAGATCCCGCCGAATCGGCCGGGAGACACGCGAACGTCCCTCGAGTCACCCACAGCTGTCTTATCTCAGCCAACCAAGAACGGTGGACTGCCAAGCCATACTGCCAGGTCATCCTTCTCAATGATGAGGGGACACACGTCGCCTGTACCGATGGCCGGTCAATCCATGTCGGGCGTCAATGTTCCTGGTCACGGTAACCCTGGCATGGGAAGGATTCCTTCGCCAGAGAAAAGACGGCCTCGAGTGGAACGAGCGTTCAAGTCCTCGTCTGGCAATTGGAAGGATTTGGGCAAGGCGAGCGCCGAGGTGTTAATCAGTCCTGAACCCGTCAACACCGCATCATCTTCACAACGCTCAACTTCCGATCGATCCGACTCTAGCTTGGAATCGCAGAGTCTGTCTGGGGACCCTCAAAAACACGCTGCCACGTCTGGCCTTCCGAGAAGCAGCCTGAAAACGCCCACCACTGGTGTGTTCAGCTTCAAGACTTTTGGGATGAAATCGCCCAAACGACAAAGCTTGCAGGTCCCCATTCCCAGCACGCCATCTCCGGCGCTCGCTTCGACCGTCCTTGCGAAGGAGGAAGTGGAGAGGACGATCCGACCTAAGCACTCCAGGATCGTCGGTCTAGGACTACCAAGTTCGCCGTCTTCCCCGGCATCTCCCCACCGAGCAGGCAAATCAGCGCCCAATGGTGATCTGGCTCGAGCTGCCTCTACATCTTCAACGCCGTCTCCAACAAAGAGGCGGTTGACCGAGTACACGCTACGCTCTTCCTCGAGCCAAACCCATACCTCGAGTCAATCTGGATTTGAAAGCTCTGCCTATACGTCCTCGCAATCTCAACGCATCATCTCGAATGAAACCGCGTATACCGATCTCGACGAGCCCGTCGAGGTGACACCGGACAACCTCCCGCGGTTACTGGATGCCCTGAAGCAAGTCGACCAGGCGCTTCAACAGTGGAAGGAAAGGCTGGATGAGATCTTACCGTCGGGACCGACGCCGGGGTCGGAGCAGTAAGACGGATAATCTGGCGATGGAGCAGACCAGTCTGTGATCAACCTCGGCCCGATATTGTAGCACTAGTCCGGAGTTGCAGGAGATATCGATGCACTAGTGCTAGGAGGTTCACACTCGCGTTCAGGAAGCTTACTTCGTCAGCTGCTTGAACCTGCTTGAACTGAGGTCATGTTCAGCTGGGTTCACCCCCGCTCTATAGATCTCACGCTAAACCCAGGGTGGGGGTCCGCATGGAACACCCGCTCAGACCCTTCGCCCCCGCTTGACCTCCACTCTGTGAGCATCGCATCTGTTCGTGGACTGCATCATCGATGCCCAAATCATGCCAATTGCCAAGGGGTGTGCTACTGGAGCCAGCTACACTTGCGGCTCTCACTGCCGCTCACTCGCCGGCGGATGAACAAACGACTAGACCAGACTAGACTCAGGTCACTCACACATGATAGCGTGGTTCGATCATCCGCGGCGTCATCCTCCGCTCACTTGGGCCGAACTCCGCCGGCAACGGAACGAGGACATGGGCCACGAGGGATTTATCGAGACAGCATCCATCATTTGACGATAGACACCTAACACTCTCAAATAGCAGCGACTAGGTGGACAAGAAGGCCAACTTACCTTGAGAGTCAAAAGATCTGCTTCGCCTTCCGATCACTGTCGATCTTGTGGGCCTCCTTTCATCGACATAGTTTGAGATCGGTTCAAAGAGCAGAGGTGAGCACTGGGCTATTCCGCAGGTTTGAGTGGACTTTTAGTCTGTTGAGCACCTTCACATCTGGTCACAACGAGCTTCTCCACCCAGTTACATACGCTAGAAGTACTCGCTAACGATGACGACCTACAGCTATCACAAGCTACCTACAGACTCAGCCTTTCCACTACGATCATACCGGCTCGTTAGGCGGCGTCCATCCTGTATGGCAGTAGCGACAATGGTCGGCATCGCTTCTATCTTGGTCTACCTGTCGACTCAGACGACCATCCTAGCTTGGTCGCCTCGACAGGTCGCGAATACTACCTCGCTCTTGCCCGCGAACATTACCTCGGCGGCGGCGGAATCTGCGTCTTCCATCTTGACATCGATCTCGGCCAGCTCTGCAGCAGCTTCCCCGGCAATAGCCTCGGAGAGCTCCCAAGCGAGCAGTGATAGTGCCGCTTCTCCCGTTCCAACTGGTCAAGCACCGCCGGTAACCTCTGGAGGAGGGGAATACAATGCCTCTTTGGTCCAATCTCCACCATATCCTTACCCACTAGACTCGTCGCTGGACGGCAACTCGTACTATATCTCGCCTCGGTGGTCAGCTGCACATCAAAAGGCTAGGGACTACCTGTCGGGCTGGACGCAAGAGGAGAAGGTCAATCTCACCACTGGAGTGGGCTGGCAAGTGGGTCGATGTGTAGGAAATATACCTGCCATACCCTCGCAGGGCTTCCCAGGACTATGCTTGGAGGATTCTCCACTGGGCGTACGATTCGCGGATCACGTCAGCGCCTTCCCAGCGGGTATCAATGTCGCCTCGACGTTCGACAAGGACCTCATGTACGCCAGAGGATATGCGATGGCCGAGGAGTTCAAAGGCAAAGGGGTACATATCGCTTTAGGCCCGATGACCAACATGGCAAGAGTAGCGGCTGGTGGTAGAAACTGGGAAGGATTCGGTGGTGACCCGTATCTTGCTGGTTGGGCCACGGAGATGACCATCAAGGGAATGCAAGATGCCGGTGTTCAGGCTTGGTAAGTAAAATTGGACATTGGGCCGTGCAATCGACTGATCATCCTTTAGTGTCAAACATTACATTGGTAATGAGCAGGAGAGAAACAGGACGACTTCATCCTCGAACATCGACGACAGGACAATGAGGGAGATCTACACTCACCCCTTCCTCCGAGCGGTCGCTGCAGATGTCGCCTCAGTCATGTGCGCATACAACTTGATCAACAACTCTTGGGCCTGTCAAAACGAGTACACCCAGAACGGCATTCTTAAAACCGACTTTGGTTTCCAAGGCTACATTCTTTCTGACTGGCAGGCAACCGAGTCTGGTGTTTCTTCTGTCAACGCAGGTCTAGATATGACTATGCCTGGTGATGTGGTGTTTTTCAGCAGAACAAGCTACTTTGGCCAAAACCTCACTACCGCTGTCAACAACGGTAGTGTCGCGAGTGCAAGACTGGATGATATGGCGGAGAGGATTCTGGCCGGGTGGTTCTTGCTCGAGCAGGATCAAGATTTCCCTGAGGTCAACTTTGACGCTTTCAGACGCAACTCGACGGCCAACAACTCGTTTGTCGACGTCCGGTCAAATCACGACGAAGTCATAAGGCATATTGGCGCTGCCTCAATCGTCCTTTTGAAGAACACTGGATCGCTCCCGTTGCACAAACCAAAATCAATCGCGCTCATCGGCTCGGATGCTGGCCCGTCCATGTTCGGTCCAAATGGCTGCGAGGACCGAGGTTGTGATTACGGTACACTGGCGATGGGCTGGGGGTCGGGTACCGCCGACTTCCCATACTTGATCGATCCCTACACGGCCATTTCACTCCAAGCTCGTCACGATCACTCTACCTTCGACTGGACCTTCGACAACTTCGACCTTGAGGCAGCTCAGGAGAGAGCTGGAGGAGTCGAAGTGGCCATCGTGGCGATTCACGCTGATTCCGGCGAACAATACATCACCTTTGACGGCAATGAAGGTGACCGAAACAATCTAACAGCTTGGAGAGGTGGTGATGATCTGGTCAACGCCGTTGCCGCCGTCAACAACAATACCATCGTGATGGTACACGCCGTCGGGCCTATCGTTCTCGAAGCGTGGATCGACCATCCGAACGTCACCGGAGTGCTGTGGGCCGGATTGCCAGGTCAAGAATCTGGCAATTCGCTCGTCGACGTCATGTACGGCTCGTATAACCCGTCCGGAAGGCTTCCATACACCATCGCCAAGCGAAGAGAGGATTACTCCGCCGATATCATTTACGTCAACACCGATGTTCCTGCCACGCCTCAGGTCGACTACACCGAGGGCTTGGATATCGATTACAGGCACTTCCTCTCGAAAGATATCGAGCCCAGATTCGGTTTTGGCTTTGGATTGAGTTACACCAAGTTCAACTACACCAACCTCCAATTGTATGGGGAAGGCGTCTCGAAGAGAGACAACGAAGATCCTTTCTCCGTCAACTCGACCACGACTTACAACTCGACCGCGCCATCCAACTCGACTGCGCCTTACAACTCTACCACCGCTGGTGTTACCAACTCCACCGCAGGAAGTCACAACGGGACCACTAGCCCTGTCAGCCCTACGGGCCAAAACGGAACTACGCTCGGATCCGGAGGTCAAGTCGTCAAGGTGGGCCGCTTCATGTCCGACTGGCTCCAACGACCCCGATGGACAGTCACCGTCGACGTACAGAATGTCGGACCGGTCGATGGATGTAACGTGCCTCAGCTATACCTCGAGTATCCGGAAGGATCGGGTGAACCCCCAAGGGTTCTGAGAGACTTTGCGAGGATCAACCTTCAGCCCTGGCAGGCCGAACAGGTCAAATGGACGTTGAGCCAGTATGACATTTCGATCTGGGATGTTGTGAGCCAGGACTGGATTGTACCAGAGGGCGAGTTCGGCATTGTCGTTGCGGATAATGCGTTCGACAAAGGTCTAAGAGTTCCCTTCTGCCCTTGGGGCAAGTGCTGAGTGTAGGGAGTGACATCGCGGATAGTGTCTGTGCCGTGCTGTAGCCAAGTATCTGAAGTGAGAAGAGATCCAAGTATAATGATCAACCAATGCATCTGTGTTACCGACAGAGCATCAACCAGTCTTGCCGGGGCGCATGAGTTGCAGACTCGCAGGACCCATCGCCCGGCACAGGGTCGCAGCGGCGGGGATTTGCAATGGGCGGCCCTAGGGCGCAGCGTCCCCGCCGGGCTGGCCCTCAGCTGGCCTCACGGCCTACAGTATTGCGATTCTGGCATTCTCCTTCGAGTCACTTTCAGCACCACTATCCTCCCTTTGACCTCAATCTTGGTCAACCCTCGTCACAATGCCTCGTCTTCAGATTCTACAGTAAGTGACACGCGTGGTTCCTCGGACTGCCGTCTAGTACTAGTCTGACCCTATCGATAGGCACAAGTCGTACCACCCTTACCTAGAAAAGAACAAGCAGAGAGTCCGGGAAGATGAGGCCAAAGCCGCTGCCGAAGAGGCTGAACGCGAGCGCAAGCGTGTCGACGCTGTGGGTGGCCTTCATTCTTGCTTCTTGGTCACCTACGTGGCTACATTGTTGTGTATCCGTACCGAAGAGGAACGTCGTTGCTGATACGCCTATCACAGGAAGCAGAAGCTCGCCTCGATATCCTTCGGAGAAGGGCTGGATCGCCAACCTTTGCAGTAGACCCCTCTGCAGCTCATGAAGGAGAGCTTGAAGACGAGCTACCCTCGACGTCAACGAGCAAGGATCGTGCAGAGTCCCTGCTGGAGAAACACCGGAAAGCGAAACTGAGGGCGGAAAAGCTGGAACGACGGCAGAAAGAGAGACTCGATTTCGACTTTCCATCGGCCTCAACTTCGAGAAGCAAAGACAAGGGCAAAGACGTCAGAAGGGTAGATACCTACGACACGGATGAGAATGGTCGGGAGGCAGTCGGATGGCAGGTCGATGGGCATGTGAACCTTTTTGCGGACCTCGAGCGGGTAAGTGTTGGAAGGGGCTAGCGCTGGTGGCTCTGACAGAGGATCAACCAAAGCTGATATCATCCTCAGAACGAGCCAAAACCAACACTGGACAGTATAGCCAAGGGAAAGCAAACGCAGAAAGAAGATCCTTTCACAATGTACCTCTCCCGCCCGGAAAGGGAGACAAAGCCTTGGTACACCGATCGCGAGCTGAAGCGGGTTGACGAGAAGGATACTGGGGAAGAAGCAGAAGAGCGGAGGCGGCGTGACAAGTGAGTAGCTCTGTGATCATTGTTTCCTCACCCGCAGTATCTCAATGCTGCCCCATCTCAGTCGAGCTGACCTCCTACTTTAGGCGGAAAGATGAAAGGTCCAAGAATCGCAACGATCCGCTTACCCAAATCACCAGTATGCTTTCCTCCTCAAAGTCCTCACAACCGAAAGTCCCTCATCGGAAGGGAGGAAGCACGCCCTCGGATCCTGTTGCCGCCCGGGTGCAGCGCGAGCAGAGTGAACGACAGCGAGCTTTGGCTTTGATAGCAAAGTCCAAAGCGCCATCTTGGGACGACACGCCATCTACAGTCGGCCCAGGGAGTTCATGGGCGGATAGTCTGGAAAGACAGAAGGAGCGCGCGGGCATGCGCTTCTATGGGGGTCCGTCTTATGAAGGTCGTGACCATAAAGGCGGTCGAGATGGCGGCTGGGGTGGGAGGAGTACAGGCCGCAGCTGGGAGGTGTGAGGTCTTCGGCTCATGCGGACTTCTGGGCATCGTTGTACCTTTATCCCGTTAATACCTGTAGTGCTGTACAGATATCGCCATGTACATAACATGATCAAGGAGCACCCATGTCTTTGGGGTCTGATCCTAGTCAGCTTGCGGCTCCATTTCGTTGCTATACTTTGTACGGAGACCACGGATTTTACTTCAAGATGGACTGGAAGATTGCAGTCCCAAACTCAGATCATTAGATATTATATGCATTTGATCGTCGCTAGGCTACAGGAAGGTCGTGAATGGTTCCTTGGAACGGGCTACTCGTACTAATGACTACAGGAAACGTGTATACCTGATACAAAGCTGGGACGAGAGTGAAATCGGAGAAGGCAGGCTGGAATATCTGGAAAGATGTGCTGATTACTGGGACTTGTGAGCGGGGAGGTCAACGTGTGGCCTGTCCCCAGCGCCTGGAACACCTTCAACGAAAGGAATGTGGGCGACGTGTCCGACGTCCCCGGGTCGACCAGCGTGGTGCTGCTCAGGGTTGGCGTTTCGGAGGTGGTGGCCTTGCGAGTCAATGTCGCCCACAGCGGCGGAGTCCAGCTTCTTTGAGTGGGCAGATGGTGACTCGACGTAGGTAGCCGTCGACAACCTGCCGTCGTGCGAGCCGGAATCCCTGTCGAGAAGTGCTTGGATCATCATCTCCATTCGGTCAAGTCGACTCTCCATGAGTTCAGGGTGCGCTTCCAGGTCGAACACCTGTGGACAACAATTGTTAGTGTGACGTTCATAGCTGGAGGGACAGGCATTCTTCACTCACAGCAGGGTGGTTATCGTCGGTCAAGAGATCACCGAGACCAGGTCCAGCAACGACGAAACCGCCAGAGTTTGGAGCTTCGCCCGCCTTCTCGACATCCTGAGAGACGCCGGTCAGGTTTCCTGGAGCGGGCTGAGCCTCTCCATCCTCCGGGCCGAGAACGGTCTCGTATTGGAGCCATTTCTGCCGAAGACATTAGTGGACATCCCACAACACAAACGGTAGTGTACTCACAAGGAGCTTGTAGAATCCAGAAGCAAGACACGATCCGAGGACGGGACCGAGCCAGTAGATCCAGTCTGTCAGAAGCTTGGTCAGTTGCAGCAGAATGCCATGGTCGTGATCGACTCACGGTAACCCTCAAAGTCTCGCAGGACCACGCTGGGACCGAAACTTCGAGCGGGGTTGAGAGAACCACCGGTGTAGTAAACACCGAGCAACTCAGCCACCTATAGGATGAGGGGGTGAGCTTGACTTCGTTGTTCTGCCCAGACCGTACTCACGAAAAGGGCAAGTCCAATACCGATCGGAGCAATGAAGGTAGCCTTATGCTTCTCGGCGGCGAGCAGGAGAATCGCCAGCATGAGCAGACTGGTAAGGAACATCTCGATGAAAAGACCTTGGGTGATGCTAGTTCCGCCCCCAAGGGTAGTTCGCACGTTGAGCGTTCCTGGGGTGATGGCCTGAATGATGGCGGCACCAGTGATACCTCCCAGGATTTGGGAGAGAGTCAAGAGAGCGCCTCGGAGTGGGGTGAGAGCGCCGACGAGGACCATTCCGAGAGACACCGCAGGGTTGAATAGACCACCCGAGACTCGGAAGAAGATCCAGGCATTGACGGCGAGGGAGAAACCGAAGGACAAGGCGATGTAGAGCAAACTCGAGGTGTTGACTGAGGCAGCAGTAGTACCTGACTGTCCTTCGGTCGTACCACCCGTGACACTGGTGGTAGGGATATTCGCGACGCTGATAACCAGAGTATCAGATGTGTACTTCGCGGGAAACCAATATAGCTTACTTGGTTCCACCGAGGGCGAAGATCATGAAAAGGACGGTTCCAACATATTCACCGATCATGGCGATGAAGTCTGTCACGTAAGACGTCAGCTCAACGCGCATCCCGGTCGCTTGAGAAGGCTCTCTCACGGTTCTTGATCGCAAGTGACGCTGGACCTCTTTCGGGCCTTCGCAAATGCCAATTAAGTGGAGACCTGGCTTTGAGCTGCTCCCTCTTTGAGTGGTGAGGCCTGTTGGCTGCGTCCCTTCGAGTCATGGTGAATGAGGATGCGGAACAAAGGGGGTATACTCTGCGTGAAGGGGTAAAGGAAAAAGCCTGGCGGGGATGCATCGTCCTGCGCAGAGCACGACATAAGTACTGCGCTGAAGATACAGCATCGATGTGAGAAGATGAAAGTAGGAAGCAGTGACGCGTGGTTATCGTCATGAACGTCGGGGTGGCTCAGCTTTGCAGGGTGTAAGCATGATCGACGGTGCCTGAAGTGTCTAGCTCGACGGCGCAAGACCAGAGGGAACTCCGATCTGCAAGGGTGGAGGGTTTGTCACCTCCGACGGACAATCGGTGGGCTCCGCTAGCGCTGCGCTAGCGCTCCGCTCTGCTCTCACGCCTGCGCTCAGTGTTCAACGTCGTGCCTGTGACGCGTGAAGAGGTCTGTCCTGGTAGGTCCTGGTCTGTCGCTGTCGTCCGTCTGCTGCTCTTCAAGGCTCTTCATCTCTCTTCATATGATTCTTCTCCTCTTCGTGCGTGATCGTCCCAGACTCTTAAGTTCGAGATCTTTCCCAGATCTTGCCTCCTACAGCGAGGTTACTCGGCGTCGCTCATTCTTACGAAAGGTCGACATTGGATTGGGCGCGCGTATGCAGCTGTATGATGCTGTTGGCTAGGGTGTGGTGTTCCTTGCCATGGCACAATCCCTACACAGCCCTACACAGTCGCCTACTCAGCATACAGAGCGAGGTACAAGTAGCAGTTGGTGAGAGCACCAGTAAGCTTACTTGCTAGTAGCCTCTATCTTCCGCACGGAAGGTCGCACGAGGTAGACAAGACGTCAGAGGCTGAAGCTTGCAGTTCGTGCCATGTCTATAAGCAAAGCATTCTTTCAATGAAGTATTTGTATATGTACTATCAATACAGTAATTGCTCCTCGTCTCCAAACCCTCCCATCATCGTCTCTCCCTCCGGCTAGCTTCCATGTGATCGCTCTTACACTGTTTCCTTTCCCGCCATCTATAAATCCTGGACGATTTCCTTGGGACTCACACCCTCAAAGGCGATCTTGTACACCTTCTCGAACAAGGGATATGCGTGGGCCCTCTTCCTCGCCACGAGGAAGTTGTTCACCTCCTCCGCAGTAGCAGTTCCCTGCAGCTTCTGTCCGTTCAACATCGTCTTCTCGAGCTCGGCGAATGGCTTGCCGGATCTGGCGAACTCCTCGGCGCATTTCCTGTTTCGACCACCGTAGCACGTCGTGATGAGATCGGCGATACCGGCGGACTCGTCGGAGAACCTGGAAGTGTGTCAGTGATGTTCCGTTTATGCAGATCCGACGTGCGAAGCGAGGGCAGGAAGGGAAGCTAAGTAGATGTGGGATAATGAATGAGCCCACTCACGTTCCTGGTTTCGAGCCCTCGAAGAATTCGAGACAGAACGCTCGCATCTCCTGAAGACCAATTCTCAGAATAGCGGCCTTTGTGTTTCCACCGAGACCAAGACCGTCCACGAATCCAGCGGCGAGGGCGACAACGTTCTTTAGCGCACCAGAGAGCGAAACACCAGCGACATCAGGGACGCAGTTGACGTGGAAAGATGATGGGGCGTGGAATACGGCGTGCCAGAGCTCGGCGTCGGTGATAGAGGGAGTTCCAATTGTAGTCTCGCAGAATTGACCCTTGGCGACCTCGAGAGCGATGTTAGCTCCTGATAGTGCCGAAGTTGAGCAGCCGAGCTTCGATTCGATCAGACTGGCAAACGTCTGGATATCCGTGCCCTCGACCTGAACACCTTTGATAGCCGTAACGGCTCTAGCGCCCGGGTACATGGCATTTGTCCTCTGCAGCTCATGCAGGACGGTGTGGAGGAACTGATGGGGGGTGACGAAGACGACCAGCGTAGCGTCCTTGACCACATCTTTCAGATGTGGCACTGCAACCAGGTTCTTGGGCAGGCTGATGTCGGGCAGATATCGCGAGTTCTGGTGTGTTCGGTTGATGACATCTGTGAGCTTTTTGCCGTTGACCTGTGAGGTGTCAGAGTCACATTCCTCTCGTGGGTCTGCCTTTATCAACCACTTACGTGCTTCTCTCTGACCCACATGCGGACTTCACTGTGGAACTCGCTGTTCCTCTTTGCAACGTTCTCAGCCGCAATCTTTGCCAAGGCGGTTCCCCATGATCCGGAGCCGATGACAGCGACCTTGTGTTTGCCAGAGGGCAGTGGTGATGGTGGGAGGGATGCAACTGGAGAGGAGGGTCGGGTCTGAGCTGGGGTGGTGACTGTCGAGCCGATATCCAGCTCGGACAACTGTTTAGATGGAGATGAGGCGGAGGAGGACATGGTTGAAGTGTAGTGGTTGGGATCCGTGTTGCTGTAGTCTCGTGTTGTGTTGATGAACAGTGCTCGATGTCGTGTATAGATCAAGTGCTTCAAAGATGAGTGATGAGCAGGAACGATGGTATGGTGTGTTGGTGAGAAATTTGAGGTCCACCAGTTGCTTCCACGATCCAACTATTGTATTACGCTCCGCCAGGATGATGCGATGCGTTCACTTTCCCAAAGATGTGTGCATCCCGACAGGCTAGGGTGCCAGGACGGCGCAGACCCCTAATCTCATCTAATCGGGTCAAGAGTGCAATTTTCGCTTACCGCAGGAGGAGAGTGACGTCTCACGCCTCCTCACACATTGCGCTATACAGCCTCCCCCAAGACATTTGAGCCTCGTTTAGAAACGGGGATAGCGGATCTCGCTCGCTCTCACCCGCGACCATCCTCAGCTCCAAAGGGTCTTGGAGCCGCTGTGCATGCAGGTGCATGCGTTGTTCGGGAATCTCGCCAATAACTGGGACGACGAGTGACATCACTAATGCAAAGGAGGGGCGTTAGAAGGCGCAAGATCCCGGCGGCATCTTTTTCGTAAAAAACTTCACCAAGGCGTGAGAGCAGAGGAAGTGATAAGTTGTGCGAGCGGGTCTTCGGGTTTCAGGGCGGAGATAAGGGAACCCTGTTTGTGCCAATTCTCCGTGGTCATGTTTCGGGGTGGAGCTTGAGCGGGCTGGCACTTGGGCTGCAAGATCGTTTTGGGGCGAGCTCGGTCACTGATTTGGTGCTTGGTTGGGAAATTTTCTGCCCAGATGACGACAGGGCGAGGACGTGACCATTGGCAGCAGTTCTGTATACTCGCCAACGACAGATCCCTCCCACCTCGTTGACTTTTAAGCCAAACATCCATCCCGCATCTTGTCGACTAACTTCAAAAAAGACTCACCACGCTGAACACCATCTAACTCATCACCCATACATATCCCACCAATATGTCTGTCTTCACGAAACAAGCCTTCACCATGTCCGCCATGCCCACGCCGGCGGGCACGGCACCACCTTCTGTCGCCAACTCGAGAAGAGGTTCTTTCGTCAACCACTCTTCGGGTGCCATGACGCCTGCCAACGACCCACACATTGTGGAAATCAATGTCGAGTCTGTATTGTTCGACATGGACGGTACTTTGATCAACTCGAGTCCTGCTGTCGTTGTCGCTTGGGAGACCTTTGCCAAGGACTACCCTCTGGACCTTGACGACATTCTGAGATGTGAGTAAAGAGTGTCGATTCCGCGAGAACGCTCACTGATGAGATCTCAGCTGCCCACGGTATGAGAACAATTGACGTTCTGAAAAAGTGGTGTGGTATCACAGACCCAGAGCTGCTGGAAAAGGAGGTCGTACGATTCGAGACGGCAATCCTGAACGCTGCTGAGGAGATTGGCAAGTCGTCAGGCAAGTCCGGTATCGAGGTCCTGCCAGGTGTCGCCAAATTGCTCGGTGACCTGTCCGAAGGCAAGGAGGAGCGAGGAGAGGAGAAGTGGGCCATCTGCACGAGTTGTGAGTGACTCTGCAAAGGCGCAAAGTTTAGGGAAACGACGCTGACATACGAATCGTAGCCACCTACTTTTACGCTGGAAAAGCTATCCCCATTGCCGGTCTGCCCACACCCAAAATCTTCGTTACCGCCGACTCGGTAACCCGAGGAAAGCCATTCCCTGACCCATACCTCCTCGGAGCCTCGGGTTGCAACGCCTCGCCTTTCGAGTGTCAGTAGAGCGGGATATATAAGTTCAAGCAATCACTGACCTCTTGACAGCTTTGGTCGTCGAGGACGCTCCCACTGGTATCCGATCCGGTAAAGCTTCCGGTGCTCGAGTTCTGGCCACATGTACATCCCACGACCGAGAGGATCTCGAGAAGGAGCGACCAGACTTCCTGGTCGAAGACCTATCACACGTCAAGGTTGTCGGATGGGATGCCGAGACCAACACTTTCAAATTGATCATCGAGCAGCCCGTCGACAGAGGACACCACAACACAAAAGCCACACCCGACGTCACTCCCGCCATCACACCCGCTGGATCGAGGATGAACTCGTTCTCTGGTGATCTCCGAAGTGGTCTGATGAAGAGCTTGAACAAGGACAACTACACTGGTAAACCATCGGACGAGTTGACTGGAAACGACTCTGTGGTTGGATCGCCAATGCCATCTGCGCCAAACTCGAGGCCAGGTAGCCCCGGTCCACAGGACAGGGAAGGTGCTTCTGACCTCTCGAGGAGGCCATCGGTACAGGGTGTTACAACGCTAGAGTCCTTCAAGAAGGCTTTGGCCGGAAACGCCCAGAAGAAGAGGGCTCCAGTCCAGGAGGAGGACTGAAGGGGGGCTACACACTGATTTGGTGACACAAAGCCGGTCAGATCATATCACACTGCACGGAACTTATAGAGCACAATGCATGTAGCAATTAGGCAGCTAAGCAGAACTGGTGCATCATCTCCAAGTACCCTTGCGATCGACCTAAGTATAGGAATTTACGGACAATTGGAGAGACGTGTTCTTCTCATATGGGCCTGGGCAGAAGACCGTCTACACGTGCAGCTGGCGCCGGGATACATATGCTTCGCAGAGTGGTACAGATACCGGCCAAAGATCATCGATCATGCGCTGACCTTCGACTTCTTCTTCACCTCAACGCCCTCAAACAGATCGTCAATCTCGTCTTTCTCCACCTCTTTCCTCTTCTTCTCCAATTTGGGTACCTCCACTTTGGGCGGAACAGCCGGTCTTCCCTTTCCATCGACGCCCGTGTGTTTCTTCCTCCACTCGTCGGGTCGGCGATCGAGCAGATGGAGGTCTAGTTTGGAAGCGAAGAATCGTCCGTACTGTGACGAGGCCAGCGTGTTGGCGTCCCCGATCAGGCTTTTGGCTATCTTCTCCTGTAACGGCCGTCCAGTCAGCACATGTCCATCTCGCCGGTCCATTCGCCTTCCAGGACAATTTGAGTGGCTCTAGTGGAACTAACCTTCATGAATCCATCGGCTTTGGCCCAGATGGTATCCGCGACTCGACTTCCCATCCTGTCTTGAGCTAGCTCTCGGTAATGACCCAAAAAGGCGGATATCAACCGTCTCCGATGCTTTGGCGGCACTGCCTCCGACGTCAAGACACAATCCAGGAAATGCGATGCGATTGTCGAAGAGGCGTATTCCAGCAGTGTCTCAGCCGGCTGCGCTAACAGACTGTTATAGGCGATCAGCATGGTAACACAAGGTTACGGAGAGGATTGTGAGCTCACCTGTCGAGAATGCTGACGTTGCCCTGGGGGATCTTGACCAGAGCTTGGAGCAAGAGGCATCCCTGCATGTTTGGCGAGAGATCCTCTCCTTGCTTAGCCTTTGGATTTCGTCTCGTCTTCCAACCTTCCAATCGCGCAGCGGCAGCGGCGGCATCTTCTGCGTCCTTGTCGATCGCTTCGGAGGGGATCTCAATCTTGTCCTCATTCTCGTCAAGCGGTGTACCGGTCTTGATCGCTTGGTACGCCTACATCACTTGAGGTCAATGAGTGCTCTTCGGAGATCGGCTGAGTACTCACGGCAAACGACTTCAGGGTCATGAGGCAGGGCACGAAGAACTTCTTCTCCTTTACGGGCAGGTCGATTGCTGATTGTATCAGCTAAGACAGCGTCAGCTGGTGTTACAAATATCAACCCCTTTGCAGCTTTACCTACCTCAACTACCGACTTTTGGACAGCCGTCAACGTCACTGCTCTCTCTGCTAGAGCCTGTAGGGCACTGGTCCGAGCGGTTTCTATAGATGTGGATCAGCTCAATGATCCGATGCAAAGGAGCTATTTCTCTCTGCAATTCGTTACTCACTGATCAACGCCCTTCCCCCAGCGACTGCCTTGCACTCCCTGATGACCCCTTCGACACCCTCGACGTTTAGCCTCGAGACACCTTTTGCAACGACGAAATTGGCGAATGGATGTCCGGCGAATTTACCGACTTTGCCCTCGAAATACGTCTTCCAGTACGGCTTGAACATGTGTTCAGGGCAGATCGCCAGTATGGTCTCCTGTAGTCTTGATCCTAGAGGCGTGGTGAGGAGCAGGGCGGGATATGGCTGCGCTTTCGGTTCCGACTCGGCATTGCTCTCTGTGGAATGTATCATCAGCTTCTGCCGAGTATGAACCAGGTAGCGAATATCCACTCACTAAGATGCGATACCATGCCTTCGGTGATGATGTCAAGTAGAGATCCCTCGGAATCGGCTCTGCCATCTTCGACCTCAATCTCCAATAGCAGCTGAACGGCGACTGCTCCAACGGCATTGATCCCCATCGATTTCCACTCGTTTGCGCTAACTCTGGTCATCAGATCTTCGAAGAGTGCCGTGCGCTGCTTGACCAGATCCTCGGGCAGGGTCCGCTTGACCGCCTTGCCTTTTCCTTTCCCTTCTTCGTCCCCGAAAATGGATTTGCCCTGCACAGCCTGGTTCTTCCTGTACTTGCCGCTCTTTTTCGAACGGATATTGCCTCCTTCTCCTGCGTCCAAAGCGGGAACAGCACGTCCTGGCGTGAGAACGATGAAGAGAAGTCGGAGAGGTGGCGAAGCATGAGGGTTGGACAGAAGCGAGGGGATCGATGGCTTCAGCAGGGTGACGAGGTCGTGGAAGATTGTTGTCATGGTGGGCAATACACCTTCGGAGGGTTTAGTCTTTTCTTGTTCCGTATGTTGTGGTGGGTATACTCCTCGAGCCTGAAGCAGCGTTGTCAGTCGGTACCTCTAGGGAGGAGTATGATCACACTCACCTCTCTGTCCAAAGTATCCGCGGCAAGCGTGAACCATGTTTGCACAACATGACTTCCAAATCGATGTCCAATGAGTATCTCCCACTTGTCTCCAAAGGCATCTCCGATGACTCTTCTTCCCCAATCTCCCAACGATGGTAACAATCGCTCGAGCACAACCGCACAGTCCGGATCCGTTGATACTGTGAGCTCATGTCCTCTCAGCTCGCTCAGCACCGACTGCAGAAACAGCTGTCGGTCTAAAAGATCACAGAATCAGCCACGACCGACTAACAAGCTCCCTCAGCCCCACTCACCCTCTCTCTCCTCGCCGACAGAGGAAACACCTTCCCAGTCCTTGATCTGATCGTCCACTGTGCGGAAGTACGCTTTCGTGTCTGGGTCCAGAACGCCAAAGGGGATCTCTGCGTCCGTCCTCGCTCCTCTCGCCCATCCAGTCACTTCACCCCCTTCTGCTCCGTCAACTGGCGCAGAAGCCGGCTGTTCGCCTTGACCTGAAGGTGCTGCTGGTTCAGCCTGTCTAGGAGCTGGTGGAGGCCTTCGACCTTGCAGTAGCGCCGCTCTGGAGGGATGGATTCCCGATGGTCCAGCTTGCGGTTGCTCAGGCTCGGGTTGGGCTGTCACCTCCTCAGTTTTGGCGAGTTGCGGTCGGGCATATTGATCGTCCTCTTCCGTCTTCGGCTTTCTCCTTCCTCTTTTTCGGATCTGTTCTTTCGGCATGACGGGGAACCACTTGCAAGAGCTGAAGTTGGTGATACAATTAGCTCAAGTGCACTGTGCAGTGACAGATGTCCGCGACTACCTATAGCTCATAGAGGTCAAGCTTCGCTGAAATCTTGTGGACAGGCACCAAGTCACGTGACTCTCGCGGCTCGCGGGTCTTTCCGCCGGATCCGATGCGTCCGTACTCCCGGTGAGGGTGACGACGGAACACGATATGATGGTGTTGTTGAGGTGTAGTCTGCACCGTCGATAACGTTGAGCAGCGCATAGCCTGGGTTGTCAGGTATCGGAGATCCCTTGAGAGGATCATATGCGAGGAACGGAGTCGACAATGGCTTCAATGGACCTGACGCGGGAATGGCTGCAGAACGTTCTGCGGCCATACGCCTCACGCGATCGCATACTCCCGGAGGTACTGGACATACTGCAACAACGCCGGACTTTGGCCGTCAAGACAGACGCTTTCAGTGAGTAGCTAAGCATCCTTGGAAGATACGCTCGATAGAGACGGACCCTTGGTGATCGCTCGAACGATCAGACGTACTGACAACGCTAAGCCTTTGATACCGGTCACACGGCACTCCTCCTCCTCTTACATGGGACTCTGCCAATAACATATAGGGGAGCGACGTATCATATCCCAATTCATCTCTGGATACCACTAGACTACCCTCGCTCGCCTCCCCTGGCGTTTGTGGTACCGACGAAGGAGATGGCCGTTCGGAAAGGAAGGGAGGTAGAACCCGGAGGCAGGGTCAGAGAGGAGATTGTCCAAACATGGTGGAACGGCTGGCAGGTGGGTATAGGGAGCTGGGACCCTTTACTGCTGCTCCCAATCAGACGTTTCTGTTAGCTGATGACGCGCTGGAATAGGACAAAACATTAGAGATGCTGCTCAGACAGTTGACTTCAGTCTTCTCGGCGGCTCCGCCCGTCTACGCCAGGCCTCCCGAGCAAGCTGCAGCGGCATCCTCATCGCCAAGGTCGACACCGAGGCCACAGTACGAGCAACCTAGATCTCCATCACAAGCAGGACCCTCAGTAAGAGACACGGATCTGGATACCGCGAGAGCTTCCACTGATCAGTACAGCAGCAACAACCTCCCCCACCTCCTGCTAGACCGTCTTTCGGGCCTCAAAATGGTCATCCAGAGGTGCGCAATGTGCCCACAAAGTAAACATCTTGTCTTCTGCTGACAGTTGTACAGTCTCTGCCCCAGTACAGATCATCTCCGGGTCCTCCTAACCCATACAGCGGGGGACCTCAACGACCACAGCAGCAACCACAGCCACAAGGTCCTCCACCGGTCCCACAGCTTCCACAGCGGCCCTATATCTCTATGCCCCATCATCCACCAGGATCTCAGCAGTCTGCAAGTCCATCATCTCCACTAAGACCTAATCAGCCAAATTCGCCTCAACGGCAGATGTCTCTCCCTCAACAGCAAACCCCATATCCACCTCAGCAATTTGGACATCCGCCCCATCAGCAGGCCATACAGCAGCAGAATACTGGAATGTCAGATCGGGCTATTCCCCCGCAACAAGGGTATCCCAACCAAGGATATGGGCAGCATAGTAATGGCTATCAGCCAACACCGCCAAATATCCAGCGACCCCCTCCCCTGCCGCCCCAAGCTCAGTCATCGGTTCAGAATCAGCCTCAACGGTCCCTTCAGCCTCAACAGCGCACAATGGAGGACCTCCTATCGTCGCCAGGTCAGACATCAGACGGTCTGCCTGATGCTACATCTCCTCCACCATTGCCTCCGTCGAAACCGCCTCCACCGTCATTACTCCACCTCCACTCGATACTGCTTCCTCATCTATCCGCCTCCCTGCCGCCACTCATACACTCTTTGCAGGCGGGCCGACAACATATGCTAGAGCGGAAAGAGGATCTCGAATCGGGCGAGCCGGCTATCAAAGATGAGATGGCACGCTTAGAAGCTGTGAAGAAGGTCTGCGACTCTGTGGGGAGGAAAATGGACGATGTGGTTGCCAAAGGGGCAGAAAGGGTAGCTGACCTGGAGAATCGAGGCGAGATCAGTGTAGACGAGGTGGTATGCGGAATCTCCATCGTACACAATCAGTGAGCTGGCCGGTCTATTGTTTACGAATGACGAGCTCCGCTGATGCGATTCGGTTTAAGACTCGTCGATCTCGTTGCTGAAGATAACGCGATAGAGGACACGATATATCATCTGACCAGAGCACTGGAAACCGAGCGTATAGATCTGGATCGATTCCTGAAGGTGAGCACAGCGGGATAGGGCTGTCATGAGTGAAAAAGGTTTAACACTGTGATGCCTTCTAGTCTATCCGGTCACTCGCAAGGGAACAATACATCAAGCGGGCCCTGATCGAGAAAATACTCCATTCCATGGGTCAAAAGCAGGGATGGTGATCTATGCACATCGGGGTACTCCAGGAGACACTCAATACTTCTTCAGCTCACTATGTGCGATCAATCCGGCTACGACTCGTCAGCTAGATCAGAGCCTTGAGGAACACTGATCAAGCTGTGATCGACTCACGATACACATAACGCTGCTTGGCGGCAGTGGTGACGTGGACTTCCTCGTTCTTCATGTTCTGTAACAGATTCGCTTCATCCCATGGCGCAAGTTTGGCCTCTCCCGGCTTGAGCTTTGGATATACGCGACGGAAGAACCACGCCAGCAATGCCTAATTGAGGATCAGCAAATTCCTCCAGGGGCATCATGTCACTGAGAGTACCTACCAATCCAGCCAGAGAGCCGAGTAGCGCGCCAATGATGACGCCGGCATTGGGTGCGCCGCCATTGGTGGCATTACCAATAGCTGGGGTGTCGGATGGATGCACATCCGCAGTGTCAGTTGGGAATGGACCCTGAGTCGCAGTCGGCGTGCCTGCACCTTGGGATCCAGGAGCGATAGTCGTCTGCGCACCATTCACATCGCCTCTATACCCATCCCTTTTCAGCACTGATCTTTCCTATTCACTTCGAGATTCTGTCCTTGGAGTCACTCACACGAAATAGGTGTTGCCTTGAGGACCGTGGATTTCGAAACTGTCAATTACCAAGCCGACAGGGATATTGCCGTCAGCTTTGATGCAAGTGAGTGTGAGGGTATGTTGGACCGAGGTATCGAGATTTGAGGCGAAGAAGAGGATGATGTCGTGTACGGCGACCTCGTTGGACGAGTCGAGCATGGCGTAGATTGCTCCATCTAAGGTAACCGTAAACTGACCCGTTTGAGGCGTTGTCACGCCTTTGATTAGGATCGAGGCGCCTGAACCTGTAGGTCAGTCTCTGCTAATCTTCTTGACGAAGGGAATTTGTTGATGAGGAAAGTATGGTACTCACCGCTGAATGTCACTGAAGCAGAAGCGTCGGGTGTGCTGGTGGTACTGAGCGTTCCGCCGTAGTCCTGAGGTGTGGTCGCAATACTGGGTCCATTGATCGGAGTGGCTGACGAGGAGATTGGAGCGAAACCGGAGTATGCAATGACTGGCGAGGCGTCGTCGATGAGGACAGAGTCGAGAACGGCGCTACGAAGTGGGTAAGCCCTCATAATACTGGTAGTGCAAGACAATTCGTCGACTTCCGCGCTGTGCATCCACCCACTCACCCTGGAGGACCGAACTCTGTACCCAGCCATCCACCTCTAAAGTCCAGAGTGCCCGCTGCACAAGATGCCGCATCACACTGGGCGTGTATGGTGAATGTCTGGAAGTTGAAGTCGGTGAAGTCGGAATAGTTCTTACCACTGGTCCATGGTGATGGCTCGTTATTGCCGATCCCCAGCCCGGTCGACCAGTTACCTGGACCGTTCCACAGTGGTGTGAACGATCGAGCTATGTGTCCGGGTTCAGCGGTCAGCTATAGCTCCATGATATCATCTATGTGTAGTCGTAGTCATGGCTTCGGGCGTCGTGGAGGCTATAATGATACTCACAATGTATCGCTGGCAGAATAACGCCTGCGGGACCAGTGGTGCTGTGGAATGTGTTGTTCCCAATAGGTGCAGACGGATCTATGGAGCCAGTCCATGGTGCGGTTCTATTAGATCCGGCAAAGTATGCCGGGGTAGGTGAGTAGAAGAACAATGGACTAGCGTCAGATATCCACAATAGCTCAGGCATGGCGGGGTGAGCGATGGGGCGACGTCAGTGCCGGTGAGTCTGATGCGAGTGATCGCTCTGGTAGTGAGGATAGTCTTCGCTCAGTCAATCATTCTGGAGAGTTCCAATGACCACTGCGTTCGAGGGTCAACTGGTGCGACAAGGACATAGAGGTACTCACGATTCACATTGCACAATTGCTCCATACGAGGACGGAACGAGCATGGCGCGGTAATTTGGCTGACGATCGCCATGCGCCGGGATAGCTGCATCAAAGGATGACACGAAGAAAGGACGTCGGGCTGTTTGTCTCTTGGTCTTAAGGCTAGTCAGTGTAAGTAGTCAGTCATCAGGTTAGATCTGATAAATAGTCAATACATATACCCCACTCTGGGCTGCACCGGCATGGCGACCGACACAGTACGAGCTTACCAAATCACATCTATACCACGCTCCAGCGCTGATCGCCCACTGCCACCAATCGATCAAACAGCTCGTCCCGCCTGACGATTGACGAGAATTTCAAGGTGTCTTTCTCCCATCCTTCCGTCTGCCAATCCTTTATCTTTCTCCTGACCACATCGATCTCCATGCCCGTTCCGCCCGCGCCTGTTGTATCCAGAGCCCACCCAAGTGCAGTGCTGGCAGGCAGACTGAGGCCGGTCTTACGTATTGCCATGATATCATTTGCCGATATCACTAGGTGGTTTGTGGCTCCCACTCCAGTGCCGGGGTTGAGAGTCGAGTCATTTTCCAAGGGGTGAATTTTGCGCACGGTTGTGAACTCGATCCTGGCGGGTAGAGTTGGGTTGTTGTCGTCTCCCTCTTCAGAGGGATATATGATCAGGTGGCCTGGACCATGACGACCATGAGACACATAGAAGCCTGAACGGGGATCAATGAGGGACCATAGAAGCGAACATATATTTCAGGTATGTACTCACGAGCAGGGGCGTCTGGGTACTCGAGCTTAGGAGCCGAAGGTAATGCCTTGAGCAAGGCCTGGCCTGGTTTCGATTCCTTCAGATGCATCTTGTCCAACGCGTGCTGAGAATGAGGTGAGCCAGAAACCGGTCGTCAGGGGGAGGAAGTGCTCACCTCGGCCTTCCCTTCGTAGTCAACCGGATTGCGACCAGCAATAGTGGCGAAGCTCTAGTGAAGTCTGATCAGCTTAGACCGTTGGGATCACATCCGCTGCTCCGCTTACCTCCTCCTTGAACTTCCCGAGGGCATCCCAGGCTTTTCGAACCTTGGCCCGAGTCCCTGCCTTCGCCTTCCTTGTCTTTCGACTCATCTCGTGGAACGCTTTCTTGCTCTTACTTTCCGACGAGCCTTCGGCTTCTGGCTCCTCTGTCTCATCCTCTTCACTTGATGATACATCATCGTCATCCGAGTCAGGAACCCTAGGCGCTGGCAACGGCCGCAACTTATGTTCCGCCTGCCGTAGCATTCGGAACACAAGTTGTGTGTTGGTGGGAACCGTCTCGAGGAAATTGCTGGATGTACGTCAGATGTGAACAACATGTCGACTGGAGGAGAAGGATGCTCACTATTCCAGAAGGAGCTTTTGCTTCCAGTCGGGTATGACATTATCGAGCTCCTCGACCAGGTGCGAGATGAGCGGTTGAGCGAAGAGCAAGGTTCCAATGACGGCCCCAATCGCTTTCGAGATGATCCAAGCTGGCGTGAGGATGACCATGACTGTAAATCATGAGCCACTTCGTCGTACGATATCCAGGACTACTCACGGATGACCGGTAGGATCAAATTAAGGAAGATCTTCACTCGATGCGAATCCAGAGAGTAATCAGGCTGGGGGTTGAGAGCGCTGCAAGTCATACGTCAATTGACAGGCTTTGAAGACAGAAGAGAACCGCTCACTTTGCTAATCTCTCCCACTTGTCCGCTATACCTCCCAGTGCCCTCATTGCCGGCTGGGCATAGAATTGCACTGCCTTCTCGCTCCGGCTATCGTGTTCTTCACCATCAATCTTGGTCCCCGCGGCTTCCTTCTTCTTCATATCATTTTCTAGCATCTCGTCAACCGCGCCGGCAGCCTGATCGGCGATATCTTGTGCGCCTGTTTTGCTTTTTCCGGGGGTCGAGAATGCCAAAATTATGTCCTGTACATTCTGCGCCCATGTCGACGCCTTTGACTCGATGGCTGCCGGACCCCAAGGGTTACTCTGTCGAGACTCGGCGATTTTAGATGCGTCCATAGGAGCGGATGCTTGACCTGCTTTACTGCCTTCTGAGCCTATCGCCTGGTCGAAGAAGAAACCCCTAGAGGAAGGAAAGAGAATCAAAATGGAGACGAAAGCCAAGAAGGTGACCAGTAAGATGTTACAATACCATGCGTAGCCATATACCTGGCGTACGGGATAAGCATATCGCTACATGATGGGCCAGGGAGGATTTGAGGACAAGGCATAACTCACTGCAAGAGCGATAGCAGTTCGCTGCCCACCATCCTCCCAATTCCTGATCCGTTGAACCTCGTAGAGTGCCCTCAGACTACCAACCCCTATCGACATGTAAACCCTTTCTAGAGCACTCCTAAGTCTGACTACGGAAAATTCCTCATCTTTGGCGGGCTGCAGCTCGAGTCCAACTGGAATTCGATTCGATTGAGTGGGAGGGCATACCTCTACGGCCTGCACTTGCTATACCGAGAAGTCAATGAGAACGCTTTACAATACAACATCATCGTCACCATAACTCACCTTGTCGAACGACCTCAACAAGGCATTCAAATCGTCGTTGTCCAAACCCTTGACATATCGTTCTCGCTCCTTCTCCCTCTCGATCTGGAGTTCTTTCTCGTGCACCTCGAGCTGTATTTGCTGTCGATACGACTCGTCCTCATAGTCCTGCAACACCTCGTCTTTCAATCCATCAACAGGCTTGCTCGGGACTTGGTGGACCGCTTGGATGATAGCGTGTTCGACAATTAGTGGATTGCCTGATTTATCGGGCACTACTTCTGTTGGCTTGACCAGGGTGGTCTTTGTTGCTCCGTCCGAAGATCCATCATGGCCTTTGGTGACTGGCTGTAGGCCAGAGCCAGCTTTGATGGGGCTTCCCAGTGAGCTCAGCTGGCTTCGACTGGTGGATCCTACTGGCGGACCCGGCGATGTTGGTACGCTGTCCGTGCCGCCAATTAACTGGACAGTCTCGTTTTGCCCAGTCATATCGATGTAGACGGTGTTGGTGCCAATGTCGAGACTGGCATCAGTCTTGTATTTCTGATGACCGCTGCTCCATGTCGCTGGTCCTTTGTCGCCTGCGGAAGGCTACGCTGGGGTGTCATCGATCATCATTCGAACGGTGGACAGACACACCAGACTGAAGGCATCGTCATCCGTCGAGCTGCGATTACAGGGTCCCTTAAGGCACGATTCCAGCGATTCATTCCCGGCCGAACAACGTCTCCGGTGCCGGTTTCTCTCTGGTTCCAGCTGTCTTGTGTCGAGTGCATGAGCAAGGAGTAACTATGACTTGATCACGGCCCGTTTGGTCGACGCGTTGGTGCACATTGGCGCGTAGTGACAAGGTCAAGTACACACTCGGCTTGCCAAGTTCCTCTTCGACCGCCCTCGAAGGCCTCAACAGCCCAATACAAGCTTGAAATCCAAGCGTATTACATATTAGTCCAAGCCAGCATTCCTAATGACGTAAATCTGAAACCACGTGGCGTTAGTAATACCTCCCTTATAAGTATAACCGGTGCTGGCTTCGCACTGATCTCCATCGGCAGCTTCAACATTACTTCCAACCAACTTCGAACGACTCGATTCGACTTGACACGATTGGAGGCTTATTCGAGAGCGCAGCTTATCAGCGTTGCACTTACCGCGCCTTGCCCTGATTACTTCTACTTCAGCTCATACTGAGCGCGATCCGTCACTCGCTGATGTATCGGAAGGTGTACGGCAGAAGATATCGGCGACATGCAGGCACCTGGCTTGTAAGTCTGTCTCTGGCTCTTGCAGCATTCGCATACCTTGGCTCACCCGCTCAGCCGCTTGAACGAGCGTGAAGCTAACCCGAACCCGTGAGCTACTGTCAACACCATCGTCTTGAGGCGGCTCGAGCTGATACTTTGTAGATATGTCGGCTTCATTAGAGCACTGACCTCGAAGGCTGATCATGCTGTAAGCTGCACCACCAGCCAACAAGGCGGACATAACTCACTGCAGCCTAGGACGCTGAAACTATCCTCAGAGCGATCGGTAAGTTGGCAGAGGTATGAGCAATCTCCGAATGGTGTACTCATGCTCTCGGCACAGCTGCACAGGTTGGTCCTCAGGAAGACAGTCGACATGACATCTGATACACCGCCAGATGAAGAATATTATGAGAGATCGGTTCATGTTCGTGCATACTCTTGAGGAGGCCGCGTACAATACCGTGGTGCGTACATAAGATCCCACGCTTGGTCTAGACTGTAAGGCTGATCTCCGCAGTTTGCCGGTAGGAACTGGAATCATGGACAGTCTATCGAGCTGGTCCTGAGGAACAAGGGAGGAAGGTTTCTACCGTCAGTGCATTGTCTCTCGAGGAGCTGGTGGATCAGGTCGCTCAAGCCAATCCTGTAGACTGTCGTACATCACCTCTGTGATGTGTCACGAGGTGAGCGCTCTGTCATGGCTCAATATGCTCTCCAGCTAATGGCGTGTAGATGGCCCATATAGAGGTGGGGAGATCTCACTGATGCAAGATTACCATACCTGCTGACTATATCTTCAGGAGATGAATCATGGTCCCAAGTTCCGGAAAGTCAGTGCTCGGTCGAGTCTTGTGGCAATCCGCTAAACAGCGAACAGCTCATGGCCGCCATCAAGCAAGATGTAAAGAACATGCAGGCAAGAGGGAACTATGGAGATGGTAAGTCCACACCGTCGGCTTCTGAACACATTGCTGAGCGCACTGCAGGATTCTGGTCTGACGGGCAAAGGCTACGCGATAGCGCTAAAATGGGTGCGGAGGGATTGAGTGAGTTCGACGGATACGTGCTCCACCTCGCACAAGCTGACCTCCGACTCGCAGGACCCTCCGACTTTCCTGAATACGTCTGCGGAGTCACAACAGGGTGAGATGCCCATGTTGCATCACTCGGCCCGGGTCTAATCATCTACAGAGACGCGCGATCTGCGCGTAAACCTCGAGCGGGCAAACGTGCCAGTACGGCACAAGGCTTGGTTAAAGGGGAAGCATCGGTATCATCAGGCCGCCAAACCGATTATCGCCGAAAGGCGGGAAGGCGTGTCAACGTTGACATGGGGCAGAGTATGGGCCGACTTGATGGCTCACGAGGTGGGTCGCTCGTTTTGTTGTCGTACTGACTGTACGACTGTAGAGATCACCAAGGAGGACAAGGAGACACGACAGCAGGAGATCAATGCCAAGGCGGAACGAATGGTGCGATCTGGCCTGGCTGTGAAAACAGCAAAGACCAAAGCCGCGAAAGAGTGGAACGAGGAGAATCCATGGTACACCAAAGGGAACACGCAGGGCAAAGTGTGAGTACAGACTTGGCCGATCGGGACACATGCTGAGGCTAGGGGATGCAGCGCCAAGTCCAAAACGTCGGTGATCGCTTGATTCCTCCTACGTTATCTGACTGATTCTTCTACAGTGCCGCTGAGCTACGCGCCGCTGCAGCCGAAAAGCGTTTGCAAGCCTTGTCCGGCTCCAAAACATCGACGAGCCGAAGTTCTCAGGTCGACGACAGCGAAGACGAGCTGGAGTCTTCGGACGAGGACATTCCTGATCCATGTACCAATCCAGCAACACGGAAGCGAGAGATGGAGGATGAGATGGACGACGACGAGCGCAACGAGCTCCGAGGGGGATGGGAAGAGCTCTTTCCCATCGAGTCCAGGGAGAGACGTTGGCACGGCAAACGACCTCATAGTCCGGACATGGATGCTGCTGAGCCGACAAGCAAAGTCCAGAAAAGCCAAGTGAACGCAAAGTCTGGACCGACTGTGGGTGCACAGTCTGGTCGAAAAAGTGGTTTTGGAGCGGGTCTGGTCGATTCAGAGAGGAAGCGGGCTTTAGGACTTGAGTCAACGACCTTGGCGAGGACCAACGTTACCGGGACCTCCGAGGTACCTTCGACGAGTCTGTCCAAGTACCACGCTAGGAGTAAAGAGCCGGTACCCCTTGACGATGGTAGTCAGGGATGGGCTTGCAAAGTCTGCACCTATGTCAACCTAATGGATCATGGCAGATGTGGTGAGTGACAGGGAGAGCTGGCTCATTCGTTTCCAGCCATTCAATGTGCTCGCTGACTTGTCAGACATGTGCCAGGCGAGGCCGGGGGAGACGACACCGCCGGAGTGAGCTGGACCGACTGTCTCGAGCGCATGTGTCGGGTCCGGACTCCGGACATGAAGTAGCGAGGACAGTGCTTTCAGGGTTGTACTTCATATACCATTAACGAACCTCATAACAATTGAGCTCATGCCGAGGCCAGACTTAGAGCTCGTCAGTATGAAGCGATGCATGCTCTTGGTGATGATCCCAGCTGCTGTGAAGAGGTGTTCATGTAGTTAGTTCACCGCCACTGAAGCTGTGAGAGCAGGGAGCAAGGGACCGGGAGCGATGCGGCCGGTGAGTGCGGAGATATGCCGGCTTTATCCGAATGTGGCACTCTTAGGAGGTGAGACGACGAGGAGGATGACGCCGGCACGCTGGGCTGCATTGTTACGGGCAGACGATACCATACCATTCCAGGTAGTACTGGTCGTGTCGACATCGTTTCGAGCCACTCAGTCGGAGCAAGTGTGGAGATTGGTGTCAGATAGCTCAGCTCGCGTACGCCAAGCGACTAGACGATAGACTATTAGAGGGGATAGAGCTCGCGACCGCCTCACACCCCACGCAAAGTACGCGTAGCTACTGCGTCCACCGACCGGCATCACTGGAAAGTGTTCAATTCAGTATAAGGAGACAGAAATCTTGGAAGAGACTGATCTAAGATGGTGAGTGACACGTGCCGAGCTATCCCGACGCGAGTGAGGGCCTGCATAGAGCTGATGCATCCGTATAGCCACCACCATCCACAGACCCGAAAATCAACACTCTTCTCTCGACTATCCAGTCGGAGAAGAGGAATCTCGAGGGCGCCAAAGCTGTCATGAGAGCAGTCGAAGCGTCTTCGAAGAACGAAGCCGTTATTCAACAAGCTCAAAACGAGGTCAGATCCGCTCAGGCGTCCATCAAGTTCTTGGAGGATGAGTTGGCGAAACTGCAAATGGGCGGTGCGAGCGGATCGCCCATGAGGGAGAGCGTATCAAGTCAGAGTCGGATCTCGGCCGGAGGACAGGGCGGATATGGAGGACAACAACCGTACAACCCGGGTCAACAGAGGCAATATCCTCCAGGCGCCATGTCGCCGAGCAGAAGTGGACCGGGGCTGTCTTCTGATATGGGACAAATGGCTCTTAGCCCAAGTCCGTCAAGGAGAAATGACCTGGATAGGCCATTGCCCCCTCCACCTCCAGGGGAGGTCACTCCTGCTGGCCAAAGTGATGGACCCAAGCTCAAGAACTACACTCAGCTAGGTGAGAGCCCGAAGTGACTGGAGTACGTGGAATGGCATCGGCTGACTGTCTGCTGTTCAGATTTGCTGCGATATGATGCTCCATTGACGGGTGCCAAGATCACGCGCATGCTGAACCAACTGCAATTCAAGCTACAAGTGGAGGAGCAGTACAAGCTGGGTATCGAGAAGATGGCCCAGGCATATCGAGCAGAAGGAGACAAGCGATTGCGAAATGAGACCGACTCCAAGAGAATGGAGAGTGATGGGAAGATCCAACTGCTCAGGAAAGCCAAAAGGCGATACGAGACCTTGGCCAAGTTTGGCGGAGCTGTCGAGGACGACGAGGATCTGCTACCTGATGGCAAGCGAAAGGAGGCATTGAGAAAGCCGATCTCAGGTCAACTCGTCATTTCCCTCCGTTCCGCTCGAGACTTGAACCACCGACCACTCCCCCGGAAATCGTCAAAAGCGTACAACGAAACGTCTGTCGCGATCAAAATCGAAGGCAACGTCTCGGCAGTCTCGAGACCATCCAGAACGGATAGATGGCATGAGGATTTCCACATTCCCGTGGAAAAGGCAAACGAGGTCGAAATCACAATCTACGACACTGTCGCTCCGGGAGATTCCGCCCCTATCGGAATGCTCTGGCTGCGAGTCAGCGACCTGATGGAGGCACTGAGAAGGCAAAAAGTTGGGATAGAGGGTCAAGGCGCCGGATGGGTCACTGCTGCTACCGCTGCTACAATGGGACCCCGACACGGTAGTGCGCCCGACTCCGTGACACTACATAGCTCAGGTACACTGCGAGTTCCGCCTGGATCTGCTGGTGACGGCGGGAAAGGATCAGAGGGTATTGAGGGATGGTGGTCAGTCGAGCCTGCGGGTGCGATCTCCATGCGACTTGACTTTGGTGAGTGGAACGAGGCCTTTTGTCAAGCAGATCTGACCTTTTGATCAAGTCAAGGACACGGTCGCCGGAGCCAGACGACCCTACGAAGCGCTTGGTCGACAGGGCGCCGTGCGAAAGAGAAAGGGTGATGTCTACGAGATGAACGGGCATCAGTTTGTCCAAAGGCAATTCTACCAGCCCATCATGTGTGCTTTGTGTCAGGAGTTCCTCCTTACTGGCGAGGGGTACCAGTGTGAAGACTGTCGATATGCGTGTCACAAGAAGTGTTACCCGAAAGTGGTCACAAAGTGTATCAGCAAGTCCAATGCCGATGGAGTGAGTGCAGTCACATACTCGAACATGTGACTTGTACTGACAATGCACAGGAGGGCGACGAGGAGAAAATCAACCATCGAATTCCTCATCGGTTTGGCGGATACACAAACATGTCTGCCAATTGGTGCTGCCACTGCGGTTACATGCTGCCATTTGGCCGAAAGAACTCTGTCAAGTGTTCGGGTAAGCACACATTTACGCTCTCAAAGTCGCCAAGAGCTGACGCACAGCAGAATGCTCGCTCACATGTCATCAAACTTGTTCGCATCTTGTTCCTGACTTCTGTGGTATGACTATGGAAATGGCCAATATCCTTTTGAAGAACCTTCGAGACATCAAGACAACTCAGGTGCACAAGAAACCAGTGGCATCCGTCTCTTCTTCTACATCGTCAGTCTCGACATTGCCGCAGTACCAGCCGGCACCCACCCCCGAGCGCCCTGAACGACCTGAACGACCACAACCTCCACAACAGATCTCGACTCCTCAGGTCGCACCACCCCCTCGACCCGCTCCGCCTTCGGCTTATCCTGACCAGATGGATGGTCGACATGGCGCACCTCAACAACCCCAGACCGTTCCTCCACCTCAAACACAATATCGACCTTCGCCCCAACAGTCACAACTCCCTCCCGGATCTCAACCTCCGCACATGGCACAGCAGAATCACGATGGCATGCGCCCTGGAGGTCAACGACCGATGCCGCAGCAACCTCCGCCCACGCAAAATCGTCTCAGCTATGATGCCTCTAGGCCCCAGGATGCGTACGCTCAAATGCCACCGGTACAAATGTCTGCCAAGACGATGCCTGCGCCACCGGGACCAGAACCACCGAGGGCTCATCAACCTGTTCAGAACCAGTTGCAGCAAGCACGACCCCCGGCTCAACAGCAAATCGCACGAAAGCGAAAAGTCGGTTTGGACGACTTCAACTTTTTGGCGGTGCTGGGTAAAGGAAACTTCGGAAAGGTCATGCTGGCCGAGGAGAAGACGTCGAGTAATCTGTATGCTATCAAGGTGTTGAAGAAGGGTTTCATCATTGAGAATGACGAGGTTGAGAGGTGAGCTAGACATAACTTTGAGATAGGTACAATGCTGACCCTAGCAGTACCCAATCGGAGAAACGAGTCTTCCTGGCCGCCGCCCAGGAGAGACATCCCTTCTTACTCGGCTTGCACTCTTGTTTCCAGACGGAGACCCGAGTCTACTTTGTGATGGAGTATGTGTCGGGTGGTGACCTCATGCTTCACATCCAGAAAAAGCAATTCACCCTCCGACAAGCCAAGTTCTACGCTTGCGAGGTGTTGCTCGCTCTCCAGTACTTCCACTCAAAAGGCATTATCTATCGAGATCTCAAGCTCGACAACATCCTATTAACCCTGGATGGTCATGTCAAAGTCGCCGATTACGGTTTGTGTAAAGAGGAGATGTGGTACGGCAAGACGACGAGTACATTCTGTGGTACGCCAGAGTTCATGGCGCCAGAGGTAGGCTCTCGTCTTCACACCGGAAGTCAACTTGGCTGACGAACACTGTTTGCAGATCCTGCTAGAACAGCGATATGGACGAGCTGTCGACTGGTGGGCCTTTGGTGTCCTCACGTACGAGATGCTACTCGGACAGTCGCCCTTCAGGGGTGACGACGAGGACGAAATCTTCGATGCCATTCTGGAAGATGAACCACTGTACCCGATCACCATGCCAAGAGACGCGGTCTCGCTTCTGCAGAGAGTGAGTCGGCATCCGTGAAGGTCTATCATTCCAATGCTGACCTGTATCAAGCTCCTCACCCGAGATCCAGCTAGACGACTCGGTGCCGGAGAAGCAGACGCTGAGGATATCAAACGACACCTGTTCTTCAAGGATGTCAACTTTGACGATGTCTATCACAAGCGTATCCCACCACCATACTTCCCGACCATCGGAAACGCGACGGATACCTCTAACTTTGACCAAGAGTTCACTCGGGAACAACCGACTTTGACGCCTGTACACACACAGCTCAGCGCAAAGGACCAGCAAGAATTCGCCGGATTCTCTTGGGTATGTTTCGTGATCAGGATGTGCTTGGGATCCAGCTGACCATGGAATCAGATTGCACCTTGGGCCGCTGCTCAGCCATGAGTTCCCGGATCAGAATCACGAACGAGGTCATGATCGGGCCCAAACGACACACACGAATCTCCACGCTCCCGATTGTAATCTGCCACGAACGGAAATGAATAGACGCCATGGCCATAGTATCTTGCCCAGTCAAGTGAGTAGAGTAGAGAAGACAGTAAAGGCCAAAGGTCAAAAAGTAGACAGACGAGAAAGCATGTATATTCCCTGAACTTCATGTCTTCACAACTCCTGCATCGCGGTGTGTACCTCAAGCGCATTATTCATTCACCCATTTACAATCATTCATCGAAACGCTCAGCACACAACTTGTATACCCGTCTATTGCGAGATTCCCATCTTCAGACTTCCGCCTACAACGTCGACAGACTCCCAATCAATCTTTGTGACTGCCTGTTCGCCCTCCTTGCCCTCTTCTCCACCGTTCTCCGTCGCATCGGACGTGTCACCCCGTTCGGCATGCTGCCTCTGCCTCGTTTGGATGTAGGTCAAGGTATTTCGGAAGTGCTAAAGATGTCCGTTAGAGTGTCGGAAAGTCGCAACGACGGTAGAACTCACCTTGACGATCATGTCGGGGGTGTTGACGCCATCGACTAGACCGGGGTTGCCGACACTTTGGGGATGAACGTCCGTGGTATGTACGGAGTCGATATTGGAAGTGATCAATTCGACCAGCGAGTTTATGTACTTTGGCGTGACCGCTTCGACGCCCTGCTCAAAGTAGTAGATGTATCGATCCAGCGCGTCGACGTAGAGTTGGACCGACGTGAGCTCGTCGATACAGGAAGAAGCGATCCGGAGCGACTTCTGCAGGCACTCTAGTACCCTTTTGCCGTCTCTATAAGGAGTCTGCTCACAAGCATCAGTAGCCGCCCAGTAGAGATTGCATCTTACTCACCTTCTCATCCTTGTCTCGTCCAGTCACGTCACTCTGCCACCACATGTGCGAGGCAAACAGCACAGCCGTTGCTTGGTGCGACTTTTTCAATAGCTTGCTACCATGTAGGGCGGCTTTGGTGATCAAAGTGTCGTAATTATCATTTCCGAAGACTCTGCTGGTTTGCAGAGCACTGATGATGCCGGTGATAGCTTGCAGTTGGGCGCGCGACTCCGATATCGACTCCTCGTAGATGACGAATGCTTGAACAAAGAACTCGTAGGCCAGTTCCTCCAACCGACAGTCATCGGCGACCTGCGCGGCCAGAAGGAATAGCCGCAGGCAGGTGTCTGGCGCCTCAACTTTATGGTAGAGGAGGGAGATGATCTGGTGGATGAACTTGAATAGTGTCGATACACGTTGCTCCCAATCATTCTCGACCTGCTCTCGAACCTTGAACCGACGGGCGAGTTGGATACCAGAGGCGATCAGCGGAGGGAAGGTGTATCGGATTCGTTCGCCTCCATCCGCGAATTGTCGCCGAGCAGTCTGGAGCAGTTCGAATTGTTGACCAAGATCTTCCGACTTGAACAGATGAACCATTCTTGCAACCCATCCCTGTTCCTCGGCCATTTCTCGGTGGTCGACCGGCTGCCTGTGGCGATTTGCTGGAGCGCCAGCTTCCTTTTGATCTCTGACCAAGACTGCACACAAGCCCAGAACACCAGTAACATCTTCTGGCGTGTCGATCAGCGTATTGTTCTTCAGCACGGACGAGACGACAGCTTGACCGATGGCCAGACGCGTGGTGTAAGGTTGCGCCGATAGAAGAGGAGTGTAGGATGGGATAGCGAGAAGTGTGAGGATCGACAGGTAGGACGTGATTGGGGCAAGAAGGAGCGCGAGGAGATTGCCGGCAGTCTGGGGAGAGTGGATGTCCGGGCTGTCAAACGTCAGTCAGGATCTTGACAGTCGACTTACTTTTGGGCAAATTCTTGCACCTTGACGTTGGCAAAGGACAGAATTTGATCGACATACTCCAGCCGATCTGGATAGCAGCTCAGTGAGAGGTTGATGAGCGACACGCAGAGAGCGGTGATGTCCTGGATAGACAAATCTGGGCGGGCCTACTTTATCAGCTTGATGATATGATAGGTCACTCACCTTTATCAACTGTACGACTTGTTCCCAGAAGACTTCGAACAGCTTGACATCTTCTGGGATACCTCTGAACTTTCTCGTTCCCTCGGTCTTTGGCGACTTGACCTCCGGAGCTTGCTCCGACGAAGAGCCCGCCTTCTCGGAATCTGGGCCGGCTTCCTGCGGACTCTTTGCGCCGTTCTCCTTGATGGGACTGGCAGGTTCGTTGCCAGCCCACTCAGAGGCCTCGGCGGGCGTGATCGGTTTCTCGCCTTCCAATACCGTCTTTCCTTTGCCCCGAGCGCCCTTGACTCGCTCGGCCAGTCGCTTGGCTGCTTCCTCCTCTTGTCTCCTCTTCTCATCGGGGTCCTCGTTCTCAGCTTCCCGCGCGGCGTATGCGGCTAGTCGGTCGATGAGGGCGATGACGATGTTTTTTATGTTGACCCGCGGGTGAAGGTTCGCACATGCGCCGAGGAAGGGACCGAGAGTGTGCAAGTGAAAGTCGTCGGTGAACACCTGGATGACGACCTCCATTAGGTACTCCTGCGCGATCACATCTTTGCAGTTGACCACTTGTTCCAGAACGGATGGGAGGATGGTGTGCCTGTACATGTCCAAGTCGACGCCTTCTAGCTGAGACAGCCTGACGAGGTTGGTTCCGACCAAGATTCGGAGGTCTTTACGCTCAATTTCCCTTCGCTCTCGCTCTCGGGAGTGTCCTTGGTGCTGAAGTCGCACCCAGAGCTTGTTCATCTCGATAAAGTTGGTGAGGACGAAGCCTATCGAGTCTTGAAGATTACCACTCGGCCTGGAGAAGTTAGCAAGTATTCCTACCTCGGCGACTCACCCATCGCTGATTCCCACGGGAAGGAAGTCTCGCGTTTGTCCGGACAGGTAGTGACGCAAGAACAGGCCTCGAGTAGGATGCTGCACTCCTCTTGACATCTCCAGCATGTCCTTCATGATCTCTTTGACCGGAGCATCAGGTACAGACATGTACACAGACCCAACGGTGATCATAAGGTATAATCTTGGCACAATATTGCCAGCATACCTGACATCGTCAGCTATCGCGGTGTAGCTTAATACTCACTGTACCAATTCATATAGATCTGCCAGGTGGTGTTTCCCCTCCGAGTGAGCTTCGTAGAGGTAGTTTGTGAGGTACCTCAAGCTGTCAAAGACGCTCATGTACAGCTCGTAGTATTGCTTTGGTCCAAGGCTGGACGTCCTCAATTCCGCAAGCATGGACGATGCTGCCTTTAACGCCTCCATGATCTGATCGCTCTCAAGACATCGTTTGAGCTGAACAGTCTGGACCTTGATCGTCCCTAGGACCTCTGTGAGGATCTTGGGGTCGTCCATGGCGGGCGGAGGGGTAGATGCAGTGGTGAGTGGTGAACGGGGCTGTACAAGAGGACGATGTGCGCGTTGGCAATGACACATGGCATCAGTACGGTCCGGTCCTGAAGCGGAGTTACAACCAATCTCCGCTCAATGATGGTGTGCATGCTATGATAGGCGATGCCTTCGCTGTTCTAGGAGACCTAGCTGCTCGTTTGACTGGAGCCGAGTCTACAGGCCTATGCCTGACTATCCTGCAAGTGGTAGACCGCAGATCTCACAGTCAGAGCGAGACCCAGGGTTGACAAAAGTACAATGGGGGCAGGTGACCTCGGCTGAGCCTCCGGCCGCAGAGCCCCCCGGGTTGGCTCCGGGTGATCCTATTCCCATCGCGTCCAATGCAGAAGATGGCGTCTCTCCTCCGCCGCCGTAGCTGTTCCCGTTGGATCCAAAACCGCTGGCTGTAAAGTCAGGTAAGCCCACGTCAGGCATGCGGTAACTCACAACTCGTCGAAGATTCCGCAATGGTCAAGAGAGTTCGGAAACCACCGCTCGAGAAGAACTTGTCGACCAGGTGCTTATCTTGCGGATGAGCATGTACCGTTGCAACGCGACAGAGTAATTGTTGCTCGTCCTGGATGTCAGCAGAGTCTACACGTCTGACTCACCAATGAGAACAAGCCCTGCATACACAGATACGTGACGAGGTGCCAGTCGCTCAACCACTTGACGACGGCATCTTTAATCCGTGGGGGCCAGGTTCCGACGTCGCCAATCTCAGCATCAGAATCACGGATGACTGCTTGTAACCTTGAGATGACAACTTCCATTGATTGATCATGCAGTCCCGGTCTATTCTCCGTGGGGAAGGAGTTGGCGAGGAAGATCGGATTTGGCTCGACAGGGAAACCATGTGTGATCTGGGGTCAACGATGCGTCTTCAAGTTGACTCACGTTCACAAATAGGTATTCCACAGGGAAAGTTGGTTTCGCCGGCATCTTAACTTGTATACCATACTCGTTCTTGAAACTACGCGTTCAGCATTGGCGCCCACTTCTAGACTCACCTGTAAAACACCTCTGGGATATACTCGCCGTCCCCGGGCTTCCTGACTCGCACGACACCCGGATCAACGCTGGCCTCGACTATCCCCGCTTTCACCATCGCTTCCGCCTGCTCAGTAGCTTGCCAGGCGATGACATCCACGCCACCCTCCTCTGTCCCCGTCAAGCAACACGTCACGAACCTCGAAGAAAAGTGTCCGGTAGGTGATGCTCTTGTAGGAAGAGGGTGCGAGATCTGATAGGCGGCTGACAGAAGCATCTCGAGAGAGGAAGCGGTGAAAGTTTGAGCGTGCCGCTTGTATTGGTTTTTCGTAATGTCCTCGTCCGTCCTAGATTCGTTAGTTGATGCAGAGAAACCTCGACTCACGGTGTCAGATCCGTGTAAATCATGCCAACCACCCCTAAACCCTTCTCACACCATCCTGCGATCTCGCTCACACGAGCTTCGTCTTCCCAAGGCGTCTCTACAGTCAATCCGTCTACCTCTCCTTCTTGTCTCGGTTCCCAGATGGCCTCGACTATCGATTTGACGCCCATCGGAACCTTCTCGTACTTGTCAAACCGACCGATCAAAAAGCCTAATCTCTGCGTCCCGGTCCTTCTCCAAGCGGACAGTAATCCCTCAATTATACTTGGCGAAGCAAACTCGACATGATCGACCATTCTGTAGGACTGAGATGAGAGGGTGAGGGCGGACGGCTGACACGTTGAGCAGATTCCAGCGGGGAAGGGTGGATGGGAAGCGGTGGGACAAGGCGTCACGACGGAGAGTGACAGTGGGCTGAGTGGGGGTAGCTCTTGGGCCGAAGATGTAGCTGCTGAGCGGGAGGAGAGGAGTTTGCGAAGGTAGGCGTGGTAAGAGAGGTGTTTGATCTGGTTCTCCGCTTGGTGTTTCGAGTCGTATGGCTATAGTCAGCTCTGTCAAAGGCTTGATACTCACCTCCAGGGGCATACAATAATCGCACATTCCCTTCTCCCCATGGCGGCAGAAGTTTGAATCTCGCTTCCTCTCAATCTTGCCATTCTGACCCTTCCAGTACGTATCTACTTCTGGTTCTTGCACTTTCGACAGATCGACCAGTGGGATAGTGTTCGGCAAAGGCGGATCGGTATGGGTGTGGGGGTGCGATGGATCAGGCTGCTCGATCCTAGCTACAGAGGAGGATGCCTCGGTCGTCGGATGCGAGTTGACATCGGGTTGGGGAGCTTTAAACGACAAGAATAGCAAATCGCCATGACTGATATGTCAGCTCGCGCTCACAGCTCAGACCTACCTGAAGCCCATGTCTCCAACTTTTCGGCCTTGGAGAGCCGAGAGTGGGAGCTGCTCTCCGCCTGTACCTGGCTGATTACTCAGCCGTACTCCACTTGCATCTGGCCTCTCTTCGGCTGGTATTGTCTCCAACATCAACTTGGCAAAATCCTCGCCTGGCGTTGTGGCGTCCACATTGATTCTGGCTGTGCCAGCCGGCGATCGTATACGGAGAAGCTGTGATGGGCATCAGTCCGTTGAGCACCAGTAACTGACTCACCATCTTTGTGTCGGAGGCGGTGATATGAGTAACCACTCCTATCCAGACATTCGAATATGTTGAGCACACCCAAAGTGCAAGCTTGGACAGCTGGTTAGGCTATCGTCATCGTGTTTCAGTGGCAAGCTAGAGCCACGTGATATGGCTCAGTGGGGAGCCTATCTTCCCAGCCTTGTGCCTATCAACGCTGGCCTACGTCTTGTACAAGTAATAGGCATTGTAAACCGACGTCGTGTGCGCGCCCGAACTGCCGAACTCGAAGCAGACAAATCTGAATCCGCGTTTGCGAAATGCGTTGATCAGCGATTTGAGACATCCAGTTCGAGGCCGGATCTACTCAACGTCGGCCTACAAACGTCTCAACTCGACACAAGAACGGGCGACGGCCCTGATCGGACAGCATTCATCGATTCTCTTCGACCGGCATAATACACTCTCCGCCGGCTCCTGCCCGCAGCGGAATCGTCCAATCTCTCTCTCCTCAATCCGCAAGTTCGCAACCCGAAGTCCCGAATGACCCGGTGATCGTCCTATCAACAGCGCGTTTTTGGGTCATGATCTCATGCCGGAGCATGCTGGTCGCCCGGAAGATGAGCCTGAGCTAGGGATGGCCGAGAAAGAGTCCAACAGGTCGACCGGCCGCGATCGAATGTCTTCCGGCTCCTCTCGCAGACTCGCCCCTCTCGACGTCCTCGCAATTCGAAAATCACCAGCAGCCTGTCTGTCGATGGCACCGTATATTGGGGCAAGGCGCGATCAGCTCGGCCGGGCGAATGGCACCAGCCTTTTACACTATCACTAGACCTGTCCAAGCAATATCACATGCACAGTTGGTAGTTCGGCTGTGCGCGATCGGTATTCGTTCTACATCAGCGGCCTGACGAATACTCACGTTCCTTCTCTGATCTTGACCAACTTGTCCGTTCGGGCACATTCCATCTCACCTCGGCTGATCGAGGGAATCGACTGATCCCACAGGCTTGACTGTCGAGTTGATCCGACTGCATAATCTCGCGCCGCCTCGCCCGAAATTCGAAACCCGGAGCGCAGCGGAAGATTGACCATCGGGCGCCCTTTCGTTGACCATTCGCATTGCGGAGCGATGTTTGGAGACGTTGCTTGCGATCGGACCAGGCCGGAGATCTGCAAGCTTAGCCTACATGTGGCTCTGACGTAGGAGATAGGACGCCTTCGAGCTTGATCGGATCCGCGAAGGAGCACTGCATTCACGAGGACCGGACAGACGAACGATTTGAGACGCCTCAAGATAGACAAGACCATACACACGATGACCCACGACGATTCTGAAGGAACCGGCCCGACCAGCGCCAATTGCCAAAGCCTGATCTCTATTGCCCTTTGGGTCCACTCTAGACTTTACCGGAGTCCGTTCGGCTCGGTGGACTACATGTACGCGCGCTTGAAGTGATTTCGGGCGATCACTTATGAACCCCGATGATTATCGCTCCAAGAGGTCAAAGTCTGAAACGACCCAGCCTCGATCGGTTCCGCTTACTGTCAAGGATGGCGATAATGTGGCAACGGCCTTCGCGCATTGACACAAATGCCGAGGCCCGATTCCTATCGCCGTCCTCAGTCAGGAGCGAAGTCGGAGTAGTGGGCATCGACAAGCCGATCGTTTCCCGGGATCATGGCCTCGAATACTGATTCCGGTGGCCTTTCGTCGGTTGAGAATGGCATGACCATCACCGTATAGACCATTGCAAGGTACTGGAGAGGGGAGGAATGACCGACCGGGAGAATGGAAGTTGAGTAGTAGCCCGGCGATCGATCGCTGATCAGGTAAGAGGCCTTCGGAAAACGGGATTCCAATTTCGGCATAGGTGTTGTTCGGTGCTCGTGAGGTCGTCCAATAAGGTCCAATAGAAGCCGGACGAGCAGGCACGGCGGCACGCTGATGATATAGCCATGAGCCGATGAGTCGGCAGTTCATCGTTTCAACTTCATCCTGCCAGATCAGGCTGGCGCCCAGTCAGATTACTTGTGTAACCGGGTCCCGATCAGTGAGGACAGAGGGGGCCGATTGAGGACCGCCGAACCGTACCGAACGACCTGTTTGGGCTATGTGGATGGATGGCGAGGATCGCATTCGACCATGCACCTTGATCGGTAGACTGAATCGAGTCCTTAGCCCACAGTGAAGATCGCGCCAAAGCGACGAGACCGATTCGCAAAGCCGATCAAAAAGTTTAGAAACGATGAGAAAGGCGGCAAAATCTTTAAAGACCTGGGACCTATGACGATCGACGCGGAAACCGTATCAGATGGTTGTGTCGTGTTTGGTGTGGTGTCCGGATCTTAGATACTGGTTCGGTGATGTTCCGTCCAAAACGTCGTAGGGAAAACCGCATTGCTATCCAGCGAGGACCACTTGACTAATTAGAGGCGATTCCGGCGGAGTGAGCTTCACGACCTGTTCCGCCGTGAGTCGACTCGGAAACTGTGTAAGGTATGATGCACTTAGTCCTATAGATAGTATACCTATCACTCTGTGACCTTTCGGCGACAATCTGTTGCGAACCGCCAACCGAAAGCAATCGAACATCAACGAAGACGATCTGAGTGGGCGTCCGGTGACCATAATAGCTTCTAGCCGCCGGATGCATGCAGGTCCACTCGGAAACCGAATGTAGGTACTGCGTTGTGCTCTTGTATACCACTAGTATCTCGCATATCCGTTCAGAGATGCTGCGATGATTACGTCGTGCCGAAACGGTCTCGATAGCCAGCTAGGACGATTTCGAGTTTTGGAGTTTTGAGCGTCGATGTTGGCCATGACCATTTTCCAGTATACCTACTGCGTGGCGGTCGACTCGGGGAGTACAACCGATCGTCGCAATATGATCGGTGAGTGATAGCGGTCTCTCTATACCCTGTCGAGGATGATCGGATCGATACTGCTCAAGCCATTCGAAAATGAGCGAAGATACCCCAATTCCCAAGCGTGACGATAGGTGTGGTAGAGATCGGGTGACCCGGGCCCATGCATATCGACTCGGGTGGGCGTCCGATTGGCGTATGGCGTGCCGCCTGCAATAGCGAACGCTGGATGCCCAACCGGTGAAGATCAGCTCAGGACCGCGCGGAATGGGCGATCGCGGTGCAGTGAAGATGATCCTGATTTGGAGCTGCGGTCGACCGGTCAGCAGTGGTGATCAGCTCTCAGGCCCTCGAACTCGCGTACGTCAACGCGGCCGCCGTGTTAGTACATCAGACTGCTGCCGGTACGTGCTACCAATCATGCGATGCCCTGCCGGTGACGAGCGGCTGCAAATTGAGCGAAAGCAATGAGATTGAATCTCAGCGAGGACAACTTGGACCAGGTAAAAACAGAATTGAACCAGATTACCAGGACAATCCTGGTCTTAAACCGATGAAAATATCGCGCTCCAGAAGACCCAATTTTAGGGCGCCTAATTTGGGGTGACGGCGCCAGGACGTCAAGCCTACCCCGGTTAGCATTTTAGGTGTGACAAAATACGGTCTTCTGCGCTTCCTCTTTTTTCCCGTCTCGCATCTGCGTTTTCCCCCTTCGCGATCTATTTTCCCCCCTTCGACGCCGATTTCATCCTGACGAGCAGCGAAATCGTCCGTATCAGTGCTGACTTCCTCGTGCCTAGCATCAAAATCGTCCAACCGAAGGTCAACTTCCTCTGGAGACCCCTATCGGGATGTCAATCTGACTAGCGAACCATTCATCATGCATCATGTCATGCCGGCTCTGCTATTGCAGTGACTGGCTCCTCTGACTCTGAGCCACTCCACTCATGGTGAGGCTCGATGCCGACACGACGATTCGCCCATCTCGGAGCGCCTATCTCAACAAGGTTGTCGATACAGTCCAGGCTCGTGGCAGAGCGCTTTGTCCGGTCATTGACGACGATACCCCCGGGCCGGGACTACGCTCATCCGACAACACTGCGGGCTCGGCCGCTTCCACATCCACCTGATCGTCACAGGGCTCGTTCAAGAGCATGATTACATGCATGAAGTAAATGTCGATGTACGAGGACTTCCATGGCTTTGGTATGGGAGGTCCCGGACCTTTCCCTGGATGCCTAGCTGGTCTCCTTGGAGCAAGATAACCAAATCAAGTTGTGACCCCAAGGATCCCACAAACATCGTCGACTCGCGCCAAGACCCTCATTCCTCACACTCCCAGGATGAGCTGTCGCCACAGTCGGTCCTGCTCCAAGATGCTCCATAGCGGATCGCTGAGAGAGAGGCATACCTCGAGTTCTCCGCGCTCCTCGGTAGTCCCCTGGCGTCTGTCGGGCAAGAAGTAAGTCAGACCATCGACCAGTGATATCTCGGTGAATGGTGTCGAGACGAGTATAGGCCGAACACCACCAAACGCAGGGTACATGGACAAGCGACTCCATTGGGAAGCCATGAACCCGCATGTCCCACCTAGGAAACCAGATCGAATCTTCGACTTGTCGGGTTGAGCATCGATAAAGCGAACCGAGTCGATTACCTCTTCTCGAGTGAGGGAACGAACTACCTTGTGCAGATGCTGAGCGACCTTCGGCAGGGGCCAGTCGAGCAGCTCTTGCGATTCGAGCTGGAAGTAAGGCGTACTGAGGGCATTGTTGACGTACCGGTCAGACAGTGATAAGAGTGGTCGAAGGCTGACCGATGTGAGGAAGTTGGGAGGAGAGAGGGACGGTACAGTGGGATCAAGCTCTCGCAGTCGTTTACGAGCGACATGTACCCTCTGGAAGAGGAAAGCTGAAAGTGCGTCGAACGTTGAGATCCGGCTAGCTGGATCGTCACCTTGTGCCATCGCCTTTAGCTGGGACAGTTGGGCCGGGGACAAGCGCAGGAAGCGCCCCGTTACAGGTGGGTTCGTGCCGCTCGGGGTTGAAGAGGGCGGCGGGTCGATGGTGTAGATGTGGGAAATGGGGGTGGATGTGGATGGAGGAGGCGTGTATGCTGCTGATATGGGCCGAGGTAAGTGACCGGGCGATTGCGAGTCGGAGTCATATGCCTTGGCGAGGTCTCTCAGGAAGTGGAAGAAGCCTTCTGCATCGCATATCCTGTGCGGAATCCGTATACCAAGCGACGCTCCTCCACAGGCGAATCGGGTGTGTTGAATCGACAAGTTCGGCTCTTCCGTCGCCCGCATCATATCGTATGGGGCGAATAGGTCCTTGCTGCCATTGGGAAAGTGATTTAGGGTCAGCTCGTCCGACGAGCCAAATTCCGCGAGATTTTCATCGCAAGACGCAAGTATAAGCGCTGCGCCCTTGTCAAGGTGCTCGACTTGGTAGGAAGCGTCATCTTGTTGAACCAGTCTGCCGGACAGTATCGACCATACGGGCAAGATCCGCTCGAGCGCGAACCGCAATAGGTCTGTCGAGATTGGGTCTTCTTTGGCGCTGGGATCCTTGGCGAAGATGACCGCTACGGCGATGGGTATGAACACAGGGACCACTTGATCCAGCGGTCCAAGAGACGGCGCCTTGCTGGGTAGTGGACCATCCGCGGTGATGTAAGTGGTCGTGTGTCGAGTGATCATTAGGCAGAGCTAGGGCGGTCTATAGAGATAGATGGCTGTGCGTCGTGAAAGGGCGTGATGTATATCCATTCGCTTCAATGCGACTCCAGGATATGGGGCGTCTTCCAGAGTAGTCAGTTAGGACAGTGCTCGACTCGAGACTCGAAGGTCTCCGGCAGCCGGATCCGCATCGAGCTCATGTCTTTCCTAATCCACCAGAATAGATCCCGCTAATGGCTACGAAAAGCCGCGTAAAGGACTGTAATCCGAATCGGCACGGCCAGCCAGCCGTTTTGTAATCGGTCGTCACCCTTCTTTGATCCGGTCGTCCACAGACCATACCACGGTCACAGACTTGTTGCCTGGTCGACCGAGCTGACCGTTCGACAACGAATCGACAATGCGATTGGTGGCCTCACAGTCCCCCGCTACGATACGTTCCGGAGCTAACGCTTCGGATCGACAAGCAGGTCGAAGTATTCAGTCAAACTGAGCGTGGAGAACCAAAGGCTGCATGTCTCTCGCGATCTGCACGCCTCCATACCACTCGTAGAGAATTACTCGCTGCTCCTGGGTGAGCTGCTCCGTCATGCGGTCCCCACAACATCCTTCTATGGTGAGCTTCCCGCACCTGAGAGACTCCGCCGGTCGGTCATCTGCGGCGCAGCGAGACGCTTGGGTCTGAGATCTGAATGTCCTGGATTACCTCGCATCGAAGTCCGGACAATATTCCCGTATGTTGAGTGTCTCACGCGTGGGGCTAGACTTGAGGAGGGAGGTAACACCTGGTAACACTTGGATCCTTCAGTCGCTTTCCCATCGGACGATCGGGCGGTGAAATAAGGGCACCATGTTCCTGCCCTCATATGGGTGTTCCTCGTCCACCGGGTGCCGAAGCCATACGCTTATTGGGCGGAGCCTGGCTGTAGCTGCTCTCGGAGCCGGTCTGTGCGGAATCGCCGCGTCTCATGCTGAAACCACCGGGAGCGAGGGATCCGGGCTGTAGATTGGGTGACGCGCTCGTAGGGCTCGGACCACCGGGGCTGTGATTTGGGTCTCTACCATTGCCAAGTCGGTTCGAGAAGTATGAGTTGGCCGGTCGCTCCAGATCCCCCTCACTCGTCATGATGCCCAACCTCCGATCTACCGCAGCGACGCCGCCGGTAGGAGAGACCATATTTGCGGACAATCCGGATCCATTTGAGAGGTTTGTCGAAGCGCTACCGGATCGAAGTCTGCCCTGAGGTGGATTGCTGTAGCTCTCCGCTTCGGCCTTGCGCCGGTTCCGCCTCTCTTCTAATAGCTCCCTCGCAATGGTTTGTATACTGCCCATGACAGTGGCAGAGTAGGCAAAGTCGGAAGCGGTGAACCCTTCAAAGTTCCTGGCGCCAAATTGACATCCTCTTTCCAGTAAAACTCTGATCGTCTCAACATGGCCCCAAGCGGAAGCGTAGTGCAAAGGTGTGTTGCCTTGAAGGTCTGTCAAGTCGACGTCGGCGCCTACATCGCAAAGCAAGTTGATGAAAGCCGTGTTTCCTGCTTGAGCGGCAACATGCAGTGCTGTCTTTCCGCCTGAATTGGACCAGTCGAGCAAGAAGGGGAACAACGTGTGATAGAGATGGGTCATCCGAAGCGAGGTGGAGATTTGCACTGCGAGAGACTTGGTTGATGGTCGTGGAGGAAACGAAGGGGAGGATAGCAAGAGATGCGTGTGGGGCGAGTGAGTTGGAGGTGAGGGTATCGAGGCTAGAAGGTGCAATATGGTATTGTTGTCGGCGTCCTGATATTTAGCTTGAAACTCCCGGAATTGCACTCACTCGGCTAAGCTCCTGGTCATCGTGTCCGTAGTCCAGTAGCAGCCACTCAAAGACCTCCAGACTCCCTTCCAATGCTGCCCAGCTCAAGCTAGTGAGGCGGTTCTTGTCGGTATTCCTCAGATCAACTTTGTGTTGGAGCCTGTTCAACAAAGGGACGTTGTTGTCTAGGAACCCGGTCAGCAAGCATCCGGGAAACACACACCCACCCCGCACTCCCTGCCTGACGCGCAGGTTTGGCTTGCGGACCACTCGCATCTGACTGCCATCTTGAGGAGGCTGCCTTGGGCCGGGAGTCATCGCTGCTGGTGCTGATGAATGCCGATCAAGAAGCTGAGAAGGAGATGTTTTGTCAAATCGGCCGGCTAAAAGCAACCGGCGCAAAAGAGCTCTGGCCAAGCTCTGGCAGCGGCATTCAATCTTCCACTCCTCATTCCTCTTCTCAACAGCTTCACCAATACACATCAAGACTCGGTGGTCATGTCCTCAGTACCACCTCGACCCAAGCCATGGGAAAACCAATCAGCGACAAATACAAATGCCGCTGCATCGTCGTCTCGATCCGGCCCGTCCGCATTTGACAAAGCGGTGGCCAGCTCTACGAACGCCGGCGCTCCGAGTCTACCTGAACGGCCTACGGGTCTCGGCGACACAGTATCGACGAGCACAGGACTACAGTCAATGACGCAAAATCGCTATGGATCTTCATCGTATGGGATGTCACCGTATGGCGGTATGGGCGGTATGAGCAGTTATGGCGGCATTGGCGGGATGGGCATGGGAGGTGGTGGATACGGGGGTTACGGATCGTACTCGTCACCTTATAACCGTATGGGAGGGATGGGATACGGGGGCTATGGTATGGGAGGATACGGAGTGGGCGGGATGGGCGGACCCGGCGAAGTGAGTCAAGCGTTGCATGAGCTGTAGCTGACAATATAGGGGTTTCCTAGTCTCACATCATCCCTGCAAAACTCCACGGCACCTGCATTCGCCATATTGGAATCGATGGTGACCGCATTCACTTCTCTTGCTCAATTGGTCGAGTCGACGTATATGGCAACACACTCGTCGTTTTTCGCAATGGTCGGCGTGGCCGATCAGCTAGGATCGGTCAAGACGTATCTCGGTCAAGTGCTGGGTGTCTTTTCGGTCCTCCGACTTGCCAAACGAATCAGCGCATGGATCAGGGGCAAGAAACCCAGAGGTATCGATCAAGCTTGGGTCAACGAGTGGTCCGGCGGTCAGATTGCGCACGGAAACGGCGGCGCCGGCGCCCCTGGTGGAGGACGTCCGAGCGCTAAACCCCTCATCGTGTTCCTGCTGTCCGCGGTCGGATTGCCGTACCTCATGTCCAGGCTGGTCAAGCTACTCATTGCCAATCAAGCACAACAGCACTTGAACGCCGAGGTTCCGCTAGATCCGACAAAGCTCGTCTTCGCAAGGGCAAAGTGGGAGTTTAAGCCGAGTGAAGAGTGGGAACTGGCCCTGGGACCAGATGAGATTGTCGCAGTACTAGAGACCAGGGAGAGCCAACAGGGCGAGACGGCAGGATGGTGGAGAGGTCGGACGAGGGATGGGAGACTCGGTTGGTTCCCGGGGAACTATGTCGAGGTAATCAGGCGGCGTAACGAACAATGACGAGGGGATCAGCTATGGGGATAGAGATCGCACCTGGAACCCGTCCTCATCAATGCATGTTCGTCAGGATATCGCCGTGCTGTCAGCTCAAGCTGATTCACTTCTCCCTTCCTGCCTTTTCACGGTCTGAACATTCAGCAGCGCCGCAAAAGGCTGACATACTCTATGTGCCACAGTATTTGCCGCAGAGTATACCGTTTGCACATCGTCTTGGAGTAACTTGCGCTCGGTAAGACCAAGCCATACACTGGTCATGGACTATCATGCATACTAGGATGTCGTCTCCTCGCGACTGAACATTCCCCTAAGTCGGGAAATGGTATTTCTCCTCTTGAACGGTGATGCCGACACAGGCGATGCAGGTTCAACCTGATTCTCGCTCTGGTTCAACTTTACCGTCTCATTCCCCCTCTCTCTATTCTTCTCCAAGGCCGCCAACTTTGCTACTACGTCATAGTCGTCTGATCTCCAGGTCGACGATCGGCTCGACGTGCTTGTCCTGCGGTTTATCGAGCTACTCGAGCCTTCATCACCTGCAAATCGGTGACTGGACTGCTGAGATCGGAAGCTGGATTCAGCTTTGGGCGAAGGAGTGGGAAGATCGAAATCGTCAGGGAGACCATTACCGACATTGACAGTGCTGATAGCCGTTGTTGTACTTGTTTTGCCGGGCAAGAAACTGCCGCCCGCTTTGACCGTGTGAGTGGACGTAGTCGAGGCCTTCTTCTTCAGGGTGTTCCGCGGAGAATCCGGCTTGCGATGGGACAGGGATACTGCACGGGTGAGGCCTCTTGATTCGTATCGCGTTGGACTGTCAACGATCGGTCTGGTCTCTGGCTGTTGACTTGATCGTAAAGCGGCTTTGCGTCGATCACCAAAGTCGGCTGGAAGCGTTTCCCTCTGTCTCATCTTGCTACTGGAGGGATATAGGTCGTACGAAGTGGAAGGTCGGGCGGATTCCTCGCTGCGGCGAATCGATCTATCGATCATCACGCTGTCGGACGATCGTGTTGGTAGGCCTTCTTTGAGGATCTTGGACGTGTCCAACATGAGAACCGTTAGGTCTCGTATACTAGATTCGGAGGCTTTGTTGGCGTCTTTGATGATCTCGGCCAGGTGTTGCAACGCTTGTCGGCTTTCCGTATCGCACATCTCCTCCAATTGCACTACCACCTGCAAAGCCGTCCTCAAACTCGCATTGGTATTTTCCGTTGATCTCGTGGCGGAATTGACGTTTCGTACAAAGTCTGTCGAACCAATACTCTCCAGACGACTTGCCAAAACACCAGCAGCCTCGTAGAGTCGCTTGCCATGCTCCGTTGAGCTGGATGCTATCGATCCACGTGAGCCAGCAGCGCTCGGCTCATGACTCAGGCGCGAGACGGCGCGATGTAGTGATGGCGACGAGTCGACAGAGGCGCGATAGGCTCGATCTCGGTTCGATCCCATACCTGCGCTTCTGATCCCAGACATGGAGGTCGTCGGCCTGACATTCCTACTCGGAGACCGGTCTGGAGTGAAGCTCTGTCGATCGGGGGAGCCGAGTACCGATTGCGATCTCTCCGTTCGCCACGTTTGGTTTTGTCGTTCCCGCTGAAGCTCAAAGTTGTCCAAAATCGAGTTGATATCCGAGGTTGTGCCAGCTCGCCCGGCAGTTGATAAGGAGTCGGATGGCTCCAGTTCTCGACTAGAGAGGCGAGTTCTTGTACTTGTGGAGCTACGAAGGGTCTGTGGTACTGATATACTTTCAGGTCGACGCTGACTGCGTGGCCAGATCCGGCCTAGATCCGGACCATCGTGTCGATTTGGCAACCCTGAGATACCAGAACCGCGCAAACTTCGTCGCGGCGACAGACTTGAGCTTCCCTCTAGTCCGGATAACGGGGATCGAGGCGAGTATACATGAGACGAATCGAGGGTCCTGGACGCAACGCCGTAACGGCTTGGAGAACCGCGGCTATCCAGCCTGTCGAGAATAGCGGATGACTTCTGCGGCGAGGGTGTGGACTAAAGGTCAGTATGATCGTGGAACGCATTGACTCACCAGAGTGCCGTTGGTGAACTGCAGGGGGAGCCCCTTACGCTGCTTGGTTCCCGCACTGCCACCGCTGTGTTCGTCTCGCTGCGCGCGGTCTCTGCGCGAAGAGTATGTTGACCGCTCTGGGCTATTGTCGTCCTCCTGGTGTGTCAATCGGCTAGACACAGGTCTGAGCGTATGGATTTCCTCTGCATCTGACTGCTTTTGTGGTGAGACTCGCTCGTACGAACGATGTCGGCGAGGCTTGGTTGGCGACACGGTAGAATATTGTGACGAGTCGACACGCCGATGAGATCTCGCGCTATTCTCCTCTATCGTGTTGATCAAAGCATCTCTCTTTGCACCCTCTGTATCTCGATGGCCTGGTGGCGGATCTTCTTCGAGAATTGAGCGTCGAGATGATCGCCGCCTTTGGCTCGGCCTTTCTGGTGACATGTTGACAGGCGCGGATGGCGAATACCTGTGAGTGGGCTTTGCTGGCGAGTTCGATGACGACGACTCGGTCTGCAGCGTCTTCAGGCGGGAGGAGCTTGAGGTGGAAGCCCTACTGGAATGGCTGGACCTTCTGTTTGAGGGCTGATACTGCCCTTCAGAGCCGGAACCGGATAGGTTGTCGATCTGCAAGGGCTGCAGGCTCTTATGCGACGAGCCGGAAGACCGAGAAAGCTTTTCGGGAGATGAAGGCAGAGACGGAGTCCGGGAAGAGCGTCGCGAGTAGCCGGAGACTGAGCGACTGTATGGGAGCGATGAGGAAGGAAGGAGCGGAGGTGGAGACTGAAGGCCTCAGCTTCGCTTAAGCCGGAATGACTCACCTCCACCATCAGTGATGAGCTCGACTGATCTTCGATGGGCGCGGTGATATCGCTGTTGGTGCCTGGGGGACTAGGTAGACCGGTTGCTTTGTCCACGACACTACCCCTTCTATCTCTGTGCTGTTCGGGTCGAGAAAAGTAGTCTTCCTCGGTGTAATCCTCTCGCGGACCTCTGCTGACGTTTGCGAGAGGTGACCCCGTGGCCTCGCCTTCTCTCCTTCCGGTCTCCCAGCCTCTGCCAAAGACCCCGCCGCTACTGAGAGTAGGAATGCCAAGTCCAACGCCGGTTGTTGCGGTTCTTCCAACAGACCGGAGAGGAGAGGGGGTGGGGAGATGGTCGTAAATTCGACTGAGTGTATCTCCAAGTACTGCTGAGTTTCTCCGTGATGCAGGACTGTGCGACTCGTCTCGTTGCAATCGGTTTGGGGTTTCTTTGTCGGGGGAGGCCAAGGAGGAGGATATCGACCCGCGATACGAATTGCTCCTGCTCGTCAAACCGATATCTGGGCGTAGGCTCGGCTCGAGGAGATCTGACTGACTCAGATTGTGCTCCAGAGGCGGTGATTCGTCCATGTCTGTCTTCAGTGTCAACTAAGGACGCTCAAACCGTCATCATGCGAGTCGTCTTCACGGCGAGCGGGGGCGTCGCTGAACCAAGCTAGTCGGGACTGTCGTGAATCTCGCCTCGTATCCTTGTTTGCTTGCTTTGCTCTAGGGCAAGAGCATACAGTGGCAGCCCGTAGTGTCGGTCGCTGAGTCTGATGTGTATAGTTGAATCAATCGATTCAAGAGGTCCGCGTTGGGTCCGCGACGTGTTGCCGAACATTGAAACGCGAAGATGAGCGGAATCAAAATAAACCCATTACCGCTAGCCGCGCGTTACGACATCTCCACGTGGTTCAGACGCGTACCGTCGACGCCCGTTGAAGCCAGCTTGAGCTTGGGACGTCGGTTGCTTTCAGGCGTTGATCGTCAGTCCATCTCTCCTCAACTGCTCCTTTGAACATCGCAAGAGAAAAGTGTGAAGCGGGCATAGGGCAGCATATACACACATCACCTTCTTTGCCGGCTGACTAGACGTCCAGACGCCTCAGCGATCTACACCACAAGCCATGTCCGGCTTTCAACTCTCAAAGGCCAGACCCGAGGCGTCCGAGAGCAAAGCCATCCCTGCATTGTCTGAATCGTCATCCACCTCGACGTCATCATCATTTCCATCGCTCAAGACGCCTTCGGTATCGAGAAAGAAACCAGCAGGATTGAACATCAAACAGTCCATACGACCCGCCCCTTCACCTCCCGGAAGTGGAAAGGATGGTCTGAGAGGATGGACTTCCGAAGCCGACAAGCTCAGACAGGATATCGAACGTCTTCAGCTATCCTCGAAATCGTCCTCTTCATTAGATTCTCCACCACTTTCTCCAAAAGCACCCTCGACGCCCACGCATCAGAGTGATAGTTCAACAGGTAGTCGGTCGAAGAAGTCTGGTGAAAGGCGGAAGAAGAGCAAAGAGAGCGAAGATCTGGTCAAGAATGAAGACTTGGACGTGCTGGAGGATTTGGGCTCAGGTAATGGCGGTACTGTCACTCGAGTATGGAACAAGAAACGGAATTGTGTCATGGCGAGAAAGGTAGGGCCACCTCGCACGTCCCCCGCTGACGCCTCCAGCTCATTCTGGTAGACGCAAAGCCATCTGTCAGGAAACAGATATTAAGAGAACTGCAGATCATGAACGACTGCAATTCGCCCTACATTGTCGACTACTATGGCTGCTTTCCTGTCGACGTGCATGTTGGTCTGGCAATGGAACATATGGACGCAGGGTATGTCTGACAAGGCTCGAAATCTGCTGACTGTCAGATCTCTGGACTATATCTACAGGAAGAATGGTCCTATACAGATCGAGATCGTTGGCAAAGTCGCAGAGGCTGTATTGAAAGGCTTGATGTACCTGTACGACGTGCATCGTATCATTCATCGAGGTGAGTCGATCATTGTGTGAATACAACTGACTCTCAGATATCAAGCCCTCCAATATCCTAGCAAATACCGCAGGTGATATCAAGATTTGTGATTTTGGTGTTTCTGGCGAGTTGATCAACTCCATCGCCAACACCTTTGTTGGCACAAGTACTTATATGAGCGTGAGTACCTTGCGAGGGATCTAAGCTCACTGTGTAGCCTGAGCGAATCCAAGGCGCAGCATATACTATCAAATCCGACGTCTGGTCGCTCGGTGTATCGCTTATCGAATTAGCCCTTGGTCGGTTCCCGTTCTCAGACTCGGGTGATGCGGAGGATTCGGACGGAGAGTTCGACCCGGACCCAACCTTGCCCATCAACGCCAATCGCCCCCGCTTGGACTCCAACGGGTCGAAGAAGAAGAAGGACAAGGGTGTCAGTCTGGGTGGCGGTGGTCACACGATGAGCATTCTCGACTTGCTACAGCACATTGTGAATGAGCCTGCGCCCAGGCTGGTCAGTGCGAGACGACAATTCCCCGAGAACGCAGTATCCTTTGTCGAGGGGTGTCAGCAGAAGGATCCTGCTGCAAGAAAAAGCCCTCAGGAGTTACTGGTGAGTGTCACCCTGTCAGCTATTGCTTTCAGACCTCGTGCTGACCCGATTAGGCGTCTTCTTGGATTGTGGACAGTGCAGTCACCAAAGCGGATCTCAAGGCGTGGGCTCTTTCGGTGACGAAAAAGGTGTGAGACGATGTGCACCTAGGTCCTACACACAAATCTGCTCATAGACTTGAGACGACATCCTTGCTCTGTATCCACCTCATTGTATATCATCACTGTGCTATACCTGTCATGACATTCTGTATCGACGCTGAGCATACGCAAGCATGTGAAGCTAAGACCCCGTGCGCGTTGAGTTGTAGAGACGCGTGGAGCACAGGCCAATTAGGACATTTGCCACCCAGTCCCAGCCAAGTGGAGGCCGAACAGTGCACACTTCACACTCGCACGCTTGACCCAGACCAACGCTTGACTCGACTCCTCAAGCCAACCCACTGATCTTCTACAAGTCCACGAACACACCCCACACATCATGGCTTCCTCATCCAAAGTCAAGCTCGACGATGCCGAGTCGTACATCTGCCAAAGATGTAGACAGCCTCTTCTCCAGGATCCTAGTATCGCGTCGCTCAACCAGTCATCCCATTCGTTGATAACCTCAGCTCTGCCTAGTCCTTCGCAACCGGCTCAGCTATCTCCACGGTCCAAGCTCGCCGCTCTCCCACCCTCTTCTCGGCCTGCAGCGGAAGCTTGGTCCCAAGCAAATGGTCTGGGTAGTGCCCAAAAGGGAGTTGCAGAATCCTTCATACTCTTGTCGGAGTCCTCAATGGGTCCGCCTAAGCCCTCACGGCAGTCGTCAACCGAGTCAGTGTCAACTTTTCCGTCGAACGGACTTAGATCGACGTTGTCGAGCGCGGCGCTGGCCAGCAATCTGCACGCGATACTATCCTCAAAGACGCCGATTTCGCATCCCATGTGCATTGAATGCACTACGTTACTCCAGGTGGAATTGCAAAAGGAGCTTGAAGAGCTGAGCCGAGAACGAGATGCGTACATCGAATTCCAGAAGGGTGTCCCTCGTAATAGGGATAGCCTCGCCAAGAAGCACAGTCATGGGAAGACCGCTCGGACCAGGGCCAAGCGGGATTCGGAAGATGAGGAGGAAGGACTGGGGGAGTATGACATGGAAGGCACGCCAGAAGAATGGGACGAGCTGGTCAAGCGGAAGAAGGAACTGGAAGAGGAGGAGGAGGAATTGACAAGGCTGCTAGCAGAGAAGGAGCGGGAGCTAGAGAAGGCGAGAGAAGAGGAACACAGGGTAAAAGAAGAGGAAGCTGAGATGGACAAGCGGGAAGACGAGTGAGTTGGTTCAAGGCGGCACTGTCATGACTCGCCTGACTCCCCAAAACTCAGGTTTCTGCTTGACCATGCTCAGCAAAGCACAGAGCTACGGCATCTCGAAGAGACCCTGCAATCCGCTCAGACACGTCTGCTTCTCTCACAGTCGATGCTATCACACCTGGAGTCAACGAATGTCTACAATGACGCTTTCCAAATCGGACAAGTGCCACTCGAGCCATCGGCAACAGCACGCGGTGGCCTCACAGTCGGCACCATCAATGGTCTTCGGCTGGGAGGGCGACCTTTGGTCGAATGGGACGAGATCAATGCGGCATGGGGCTTGGTCGCGTTGTGTATAGACCGACTAGCAGTCAAGGTCGGCTGCACATTTGAGGGGTACGCTTAGCCACAAGACAAGACCATGAGGGAGCTAATCTCCATACAGGTACAAAATCTGGCCATTAGGTTCCTATTCTAAAATCGAAGAGATACCGCCCAACAAAGGTGCTACCTACGAACTGTGAGTATGAAGCCAGTATTGGCGTACTATCTGCTGATGACCCAATCTTAGCTATGCTTCGTCGGAGATGACCCCCGGAAGACTGTTGCAAAATCGTCGATTCAACTACGCTCTGGTAGCGATCCTCGATCTACTGCGGCAGCTGGTCGAATTTGGCAGGGACAAGGACCGAGGCTGGGGCGTTGGCAACATCGAGTAAGTCGCAGTGATCTCTTCACATCACACTGGAGCTGACGATGTCAGAATACGGAAAGATAGGATTTCTGGCCATTCTATCAAATTACCTGGCCTGTCGGCCATGCAAATGCCGACCCTATCATCAATGTCCATAATGGGGCTAGGCGGGTCGTCAGCCGCACCAGACGACAAGAACAAGGACGGGGAGGAGCAGTGGACAAGGGCTTGTCGAGCGGTGCTGGCGGTGCTCAAGCGTATTCTCATGGTGGAAAGCGAGGCGGACAGGAGCATAGCTAGTCACGCAACAGCATAGCTCAGATGTCACGGCCGCACAGTCTGACCATCGCACCGCGGATTACTTGTGCAGTTGTGGTTTCAACGAGCTTAGGATACGTTCGGAACGTAAGACCTTAGGCCTTAGGTTTCTAGCTGCGATCAGTTTGATTCCGTCGTCTCGCGTGTTGCCGTGTCCAAGATAAGATGAAACACCTCCTGAACATCCTCACTCTCGCTCTCTCGGCAATACAACAACTGAGAAGGCAGAGAGGTGCTGCTGCTTCAAAACAGATGGGAGACACATTCCTTGGTCAGTCAGGTCATTCCAACGAGTTTTAGTCTTCAACCGGGGAGCTGATGCTCATTTCCGCAGACCACAAACCGTTCCTCTCGGACAAGTTTGACGTCAACTCGTACGCGAATGCTGTACTCACCGGCCGAGAATACGACCCGAATGCTCCAATAGCTTCAGAAAGCGCTGGACCGTCGACTGCTCCAGCTCTGCGCAATGGCAAGGGCAAGGAAGTAGCTGAGAAGGGAGACGTCGGGTTGGAGCTCGCCAAGCTCAACTATGGTATTGTGAGTGACTTTTTACTACATTGCTGCCATTGGCGAGATGCCTACATATGTGTCAATATATCATACTGATGGTCCAAATGTAGGAAGATATCACGAAGCAGCTCCGGCAGGAGATCACAACGTCATATCCCCTCCTCCTCACCCACCTCACTACATCCCTCGCTTTGTCGTCACATCTGAACCCTATACGCGCATCGCTCACTTCATTATCCACCTCTCTGGACAGGTTACAACAGAAGATACACGACCCCTATGTTCAGCTGTCGGTACTAGTCCGCCGGCTGAACCTTCTCGCACAGGCGTCGGATCTGTCCCGTAGAGCAGCGAGATTCGTCCTGTTGGCTCGAAGACTGGATGGCCAGATGGAGAAGGTCAGGAATGCCACCGAGGTCGCCGCAGCCAAGGCTAAAGACGGGCTCAAGGAGGGGACGGCGGATGAGGGTGAAAAGGAGAGAGAGCTTGCCAAAGCGGCCCTAACGGTAGCAGAGCTCGGTGAGTCCAGTCTTGGTCGTACAGAGCGTCGCTGATAGAAGCCGATAAGACTCTCTCCTCAGACCGCCATCACTTCAAGATCCTGACCAGCTCGAGCACGAAATCCCTACTCTCCCACTGCAGTCGTTAGACTTTGTCAAGGCTTGGGTTCCCTATGTTGATGAAGCCAGGGATGCGATCATTCAGGAAATGGAGACCATGGTGGTCAGCGGGCTGGCAGATCTGGTGCGTCCAAAGCGAACACTCGGCAAGGATACAACTGACGCAAGTCTCGCACAGAACCAACCCCTACTGTCCTCGTCCCTGCAGACTGCGCACAATCTCGGTCTTCTACCGGATCTCGTGTCAAACCTGCTAGCAGATCTCAACGATGCAGTGGCAGTGCGAGTCGCTCGTGCCTTTGACTCTGCAGCTATCGGTCGGGAGGTGGCTGGGAAAGGTAAGCTGACGAGATCTATCTTCACCGACACACCCAGCTGAACCTATTCCACAGACACATCATCGTCCGCCATCAAGTTCACTTCAAGAGGTCGAATTGCAACGGAACCGACTTCTGCAAATAAGGATCAATGGATACAGGTCCTATGGCAGCGGTTGGGTCGGGTTGTGGAGGATATCGCGAACTGCTGTATCAAAGTGTACACTCTGGAGAAGGTACTGAAAGTAAAGCGAGATCCAGTTACGCAAGTGGAGTTCCTGGAAGAGGTCCTGAAGGTGAGTTGATGTTCGATAGGAGGGACCTCAGTCTAATCCGAAATCAGCGAGTGGAGGAAAAGCCTAGCTTTACCTTCTGGACGACATTAGCCAAGTCGTTTGAGACGCAGACCAAAGAAGCCGCGAGATGTGAGTTTTCAATCAATGGATGCTTGGACTACGACTTACCACCGAGCCTCAGCTTCCGCCTGGCTGCAACAGGCTCTGAGCGTTGGCTATCCCAGGTTGCTGAGGTTGTTCCACGACTTTTTCGCCAAAATCGCCGTGCACACGGATACAGTATACACACGAGAACATCAAAGGTAAGGTCTATCCGGACCACCAACTTCGTCAAGTACTGATGTACCATAGTCCCGAAGCCGTTTTAGTCCTTCGTTCCGTATCGGTCTTTGAGGCTTTATACCTGACTCGATCGACTACGCGGATGACTGAAGCAGTCAATTCGGCATTGGGGTCCTATCTATCGGGCAAAGGCAATCCTCCAGGGGCAGGTGAAGGCGTTGCTGTCGCACGAACAGTCACCAATGAGCTCGACTCGGCGAGATTCGATCCGCTCTTGGTTAGAACAGTGGCCAGGAATGCTGTGAAGGTCCTCGATCATCTGATCAGCAAGGTTGATGGCATCGTAAGTTGAACCCGGCATTAAAATACACCACGGCTGATTTGGGTCCAGTTGCTCAAGGATTTCACTGCTTCGTCGATCATAGGACCCACGGCCACGCCTGCTCAAGTGGTCAACTCACAGCTGGTTAGCTTCTTGTATAATTGCAGGTACAACCTGCTCTTTGTCGAACAGGAGTTTGTTGGAAAAGTCTGGGAGATCATCCTGCCGGTAGTGACTGTAAGTGCTAATGTTGCAGCCCCTCAGCAAACTGATGCTACTCTTTAGCGACTGGAGAGCACGTACAAGAAGATCACCGACGTGCTGGATATCGCCATTCGCCGTGAGGCTGCCTCGATACTGTCCCGGCTGCACAAGGTGGATTTCGCGAAGCCCTTCGATCCGATGTCCATGGGCGGAGGCGCCAGCCCATATATGCAGGATCTTATCGACAAGCTAGCATTCATCAAGCGGGAACTCTTGTCGCGCTTATCCCTTGGCGAGTTCATGCGTGAATGGTATGTCGCGAAGCTCTAATTCAATCCCTCTGAGCTGACTCTTCTTTGGTAGGATACTCGATCTGAGTCGATATCTGATCCGGACGTTCCTGCTGCACGCGAGCATAGCAAGGCCGTTGGGCGAGAGCGGCAAGTTGAAGTTGACGGGAGATATGACCGAGCTCGAGATGGGAGTGGCCAGTCTGCTGAGCACGGGTCAGATCGCAGGCCAGAGGAATGGGCTGAAGATGGAGAATGTCGGTGACGAGTACATGGCCTTGAGGGCTTTCAGGTGGGTCAACTGTCTCGAGCCGGGTAGTCCAATGCGGAATAAGGCTGAATGAACTGATAGGACACTGCTATTTGCGGATCCGGCGCAATTGGCCAATCCGGTGGAAACGGTGCACCTGCCCCCGATCATAGTCTTACATCACATTGTCGTCTTGTCCGATTTGAAACTGCCTCACCAAGTTCACGGCTGGAGTGAGGCCGAGTATATCCTCTGGATACAGAAACACCAGGAAGAGAGAGAACAGCTGGATCTGCTCGAAGGGGTGGTCAGTAAGCAGAAACTAGAGGACGACAAGTATCTCAAGATCATCAATGAGGTCTTGGTACACGCTCGTCACGAGGACGAGTCGCCTCATGTCTAGCTCCGAGAGACATGTACGACCCATGCATATCTTGTGAAGAAGCACAATATGGCAGAGTCTGGCTCTTCCGTTGACGCGTGAGGGGCCGCCAGCGGACATGCTCACTTCTTCGCTCTTCCCCTTTCCACACGGAGAGAGCCATCGGCCAACTCGGTGACCGTGTCCTCGCCCTCAATCCAGCTGACCTCGCTCGGTTCCCTGCTCCTGGTCCTGCGACTAGCGGCAGTCACAGGTGTCAAACCGATATCTGGGGTGCGGTGACCTGGTGAGCGTTGGCGTGCGGAGTCACGCGGCGGGGTGATAGGTCGACTAAGGATTCCAGGCAAGTTCCCAGCCTCGTCCGTCGCATTGTTCACCTTGGTCTCTGGGCTGGGTTGGCCGTCCAGATCAAATCTGATTGCAGTGGAGGAAGGCTGTCCCTGTTCCTGCTCGCCTTCGCTCGACGTATCTGGCATTTTGCCCGTCGTGGATATGGGAGGCGGTAAGCGGGATACATTGTTTCCATCCCCAACGAGGCCAGTGATCGAGCGAGTCTGGGTCAAAGTTCGTGCCCGTTGGAAACCCTTGCCGACGGGAATAGTAATTCCATGGACGACAATCGATGTGAGAACGAGGAAAAAATTGACTGGTCGGAGCACGGCTCGGAGGTGATGTCGAGTGCCATTGTCCGGCAGGACTTCAAGTGCGACTTGGGTGTAGAACACCGCCCCGACACCAATAGGCCCAAAGAACCCCGCAAATGCCGATTCCCGCCAAGTCGGCAGTGTCGGGATATAGCGGCTCAGTAGCATCACCCATGGGAGACGACGGAATAGCATGACCAGTATGCCTAGAACGACGAGACGCCATGGCGTGATGTGCTCAAAGTTGCCGAATTCCGCCCAAGGGATGATGGCACCAATGTAGATGAAAATGGCCTAGCTGACCGTTAGTCGATATACACGGGCAAGCTAGGGACGTACCGAGTTCAGAAGCTGATCAATGACATCCTGGAACGCGTGGTCCTCCGTCTCCACCCTGAACCAATCGTCCCAGGTAAAGCTATTTCCTACGACGAAACAGCACAAAATGTCGTCAGACCCAATCAAGCCGACGACTCCGAGGGTGAAAAAGGTCAGAGCGACGCCGAAAGACAGGAATGATTCGTGGTCAATGAGCCTGTCGAATTGGTCAGCCATGACCGCACACTCGGATGCAGCGGATACCCACTCTCGTTCTTGACAGAATCTCAGCAGCTTCCTAGCGACATATCCGATGACTGCGCCAACGACGCAGCTCAGGAGGACCTGGTACAGTATGATGTTGTAAATCCTACGCGGGGTTAGACGGTAATTCTAGCATCAAACTCGGTCCCTTCGAACTCACCACTCCCCGATTGCTGAACCGACCGAGTGTACTGGATGGGATGGCTCATCAATCAAGATGAGATACAGCGGCAGGAAGAGGAATGGGAACCCCAATCCGTCGTTCGCACCGGCCTCAGCTACGATGATGTTCCGGACGTGCAGCGGGACGTGCTTCTCGGCGAATCGACCTAAACGCGTGTTAAATTAGCTTCGAGACCGGTAATCACCAACGGGTTAATCTAGCTCACCCTTGCAAATCGAGTTGGCGAGGACGGGATCTGTGGGCGTAACACAAGCGCCAATCACCAGACTCTCGAGGAAGGTGAGACCGGGAATCAGACCCCAAACTAGGAGACTGCAGATGAACCAAGCGGTTGTCATGACTGGACCCAGGAGCGTCACCAGGCTTTTCCATTCTCGCTTTAGATACGCCTTTGGTAGGGAAATACCGGTGAACAGAACCTGGATGGCGATGATGACACGGGTGATCTGACGTGTCAGGTATTCCGGGTCGTCTGACCAGTGATGTGGATCAAACCAGCCGAGAGCTATCGGTCCAAAGATGATCCCCGCCACTGTTGCTAGTAGCGCTTCGGCTATAGAACCAAGGGTTAGGACTATGCAGGGTCGAGAAGTGAAATGCCGTCTAGCACTCACACATGAACAGCCGCTCCTTGATAAAGTAGCTGACCAGACCGATCAACGTCACATACCCTCCGACCACAGCTAGCGCCTGGGATGTCTCTGTGATATCGAGAGATACCATCTTGAAGTTGTCTTTGGTGGTTTCACGCGTCTTTCCAGACGTACAGCCAATATTATTTGACTAGGGCAGAGCTGGATCGGCTCGAGCTGTTCAGGCTGGTCGAGGGTCGGCAGATCTGGACCTGTGACATGGAACACGGGCGGGGTCTTGTGGTCAGATTTGAAGCGCTTTGGGTAGAGCTAGAAGTGGCTTCGGCGAGACAGAGATGTTGCTGGTGATGGGAAGAATCGCAAGACATCGAGCTCTCGAGCGTGATGATGAACGGGATTTTGCTTTTCCAGCTTTCAGACTGGTCATATTAATGCATTTGACTTTTGCGGTATTTTCGGCCCGTCTAGATTCAATATTCATGGCCGGCGAGCTCGCCTGCCAAGGCAGCGGGCGTGGTCATTATGATAGTGCATCCATGGGTTCTTTGTCCATTACACAGATAGCATACTCGTACAAAGTCACAACTCGTGAGGCCTCCTCTGCCACTCACCATCCCGCTCTTAACACACCATTCGTCTTTGCTTTCGGCTTTCCGACCCTGCTCGAGGCATACCTCCCCTTCCTGCCCGCGGGGATCTTCTCATCCTCGCTGCTCGACTCGTCACTACTCTCCTCGTCGGATTCCCTGACCATCTTCCTCGACTTCTTGGCGGGCTGAGAGGCCGTTTGCGGGTTGAGAGCTGTGGAGGATCTGCCTTGTCGAAGGATCCTGCTGTCCAGTCCGGACAACGAGGGGATCGGCATGGCGGGTTGCTGAGACATTGATCTCATCTGCCGGAATGGCATGATCTTCGGCACGGGCATGATAGAGCTCTCGTCCTCGCTTTCATCTGATTCACGATCGGATCCTTGATCGGCCTCGATCGCGTCGGCCGCACCAACTGCCGGTATGCTGGCCTCCGAGCCAGATTCCTCATTCGCATCTCCGTTCGTCTCTTCGTCCAGGTTGGCCCCATTCCCGTTGGCTTGTGAGCTCGACGGAACTATCGAGCCAGTGCCGTTGACTTTAGAGCGTTGGGATGTCTCCTCTTCCTCCTCTTCTGGAATTGGCGATGTTGTCCTGGGATCCGGTCTCGAGCTGTTCCTCCTCAATCCACTGCTCTGTGCTTCTGCGGGGAAGCTGGACGGTTCTTGCGGGTATCTCTGTGTCGCTAGCGTCTGGCTATAGCCCTGCGACATGAACAGTGGTGAGGGCTGTGTGGCGGGATCATTGGCTTGGCCGTTCACATTTGGTGCAGCTTCTCCACTCTGTGATCCCGACACGGACCTAGACTTTCGCGATGTCTGACTCTTCTGTGTCGAATCCAGGCGCAAAGCTTCCGAGGACTCCAACTCGTCGACTTGTGAGGATCGCTGGCTCCGGAGGCGCCGAGGACTTGGCCGCTGCTATAATGTCAGTCTGGGGTCTGCAACAGAGCAGACTCGACTCACCTGCTTGGGCGTGACAAAGGCTTGATCCTCGTCCTCGTCTACGTCCATGTCCAAGTTGACGGCTCGTTCTGGCGTCTGGGGGTCTTTGTTGCCATTGGGAGTTGGCGAAACTTCTGGGGTTTCATCCATGGGTGGTAATTTATCGCCGTCAGAGCGTGTCATCCGGGTGGTCGCTTCCGGTTCCTGACTAGCTTGACTTCGGGTCATTCTCCTGACCGAGGCATTCCTTGACGGAGGGGGTACTGGACTCTCGATATCTCGAGAAGCTGATCGTAGTCGAGTGACACGTTGCCTAGGGGTTCGAGTGCTCTGCTGGGATGCAGGCGGTTGGACGCTTCTTGACGATCGCCTGAGATTCCTCTGACCTGCTAGTTGGGTAGCCACCATTTCTTCCTGTGAGCCGCTGGGCGGTGGACTTGGAAGACCCGTTGGAACCGATGTCCGAGTCTCACCAGACATGCCTGGTATCAGGTCCTCCTCTATTGCCTCTTGAAGCGCTTTGTCGCCCTCGAACTCGTCGACCGTCGGGCTCGGCCCACTAATGGCGTCGAGTTCTGCAAAGGATCTGGAGCTCCTCGTCTGATTGGACGGCGAGCGGCTCACGTCAATCGGCGGCGGGATAGATTCGATGGGCTCAATATCGTCTTCCGCAACGACGACCGGAGGCTGAGTGAAAGTCTGTGGCTCTATGCTGTCGCTTCGACCACCAATCGACGCAGCGTCGTCGCCCCCAAAGTCGCCGATGGAACTGTCGGACCTGGCGACGGTGACCCGTCGAGGGACCACCCTCTGAGCTTCATGTTCCGAATCCTCGTCGCTGACAGTGCCCACAGATTCCACCTCGTCGGCAGACGATGCAGAGTTGTCGTCTGGAAGCATCACCGCCGAGGACATGTTGGCGGCAGATTCCCTAGCCCTTCGCTTTTGCTTGGCAGTCAGAGGCTTGCTCAAGTGGTAATCGAGGGCCGCTTGAGGGTCGGAGGGTAGGGAAGAGGACACTGAAGACGCCTTACTCGAGTTTGAGATCTCAGAGCTGTCCGAATGGGAACCGGATCCAGAGCCAGATTCGCCGTCGGATCCGTTCGAGCTGTCATCCTCGTCGTCGCTCTGCGAGTCGGAATCTGACTCTGAACCCGAGGAGCCGGTCTCGATAAAAGCGTCCGAGGCGCTAAATCCGGAAAGGGATCCTGGACGTTTCGGCTGCGCCAGCGCTCTTTGGTGCAAGGAGTGAAAGGGAGCCTCGCCGGGTGTCGTTGCCGTACTCTTTGAACCATTCGCTGTGGGTTGGGCGGTTTTGGCTTGGTCGACGGGCGAAACTGGGGGGATGGTAATGTGAGATGGCGGTAATTGTTTCGAGGGACCGGATGATGTACCGTTGGGTGTGGATGCCTCGGAGCCCTCGACTTGGCTTCGGAGTTTGGACAGTCTAGGCACCCATGTCTCAATTGCCTCGACGCTCTCCTCAGCCAAAGTCCTAGACTCTGTGTTGTCCACATCATGTGCTCTCCGATCTCGTCCCTCCTGCTCCACCTGACTCTTCCTTGATTCCAATAGCACTTCGAGACCTGCTAGACCTTTCTGGACCTCCGGACATTCGTTCTGGCGTCCGTGCCCGGGCTCCAAGCAGATTCTGCACTTGTCGTCATTGGTGAGCTGTTTAATACCGTTCGCATCGATTTCGTCGGTGGGCAGTTGAGAGTCCGGTACCAGAACCGTCTTCGAGGTCGCTTCCGACATAGGTGGATCTTCGTTGTTGTCTGACGAGTCGGGATCTTCCGGTACAGGATTGACTCCTGCATAGGGCTCCTTTTCGTGCTCGGTGTCACCTTTTTCTGCAACATCTCCATGTAATCCATCTCCATGTAATCCATCCTTAAAGACGAATTCAGAGCGTGGATGCGATTTGTCGACATCCATCCGGTCGATCTGTGCTGACGGTGGGCTGGTTGTGGCGGGAGAGGCAGCTACATCTGGCTGCTCGAGGTCGTTGGCTCCAGCGACATTCACATGGGGTGAAGCTGATCTCGATCCGTCCGAGCTGAGCCCGGGTGTTTCGACCGCTTCGACCGCTGGCTCCGGCTCGACTGATTCTGATGCTCTCTTGGCCTCCTCCTCAGCCTTCAACTTTGCCCGGTACGCCGCCATGATCTCTTTGGCCGTTCCAAGTCCAGTTTTGATGGCCGGGGACGCTGCGGATGCCGGCAAAGCGGGAGTGCCTGCCCGACTCTCGGATTTCTTCTTGCGTGACTTGGGGGTAGAGATTGCTTCGGAAACCGGTTCAGCCATTGCTACGGTCTCGGTGGTTGCAGCCTGTTGCGGTGGTACAGTCGAGCTTGGAGCGATTTCGGGAGTTCCCATCTGCGCTTTGGCTGCCAGTTCGCGTTGCTTGCTCCGCTTCAACTTCTTCGGCGTCTCTTCCTGAGCGGGCGCAGAGATGTCGCTGACAGATTTGATCGGACCAGATGTCGAAGGTGTGCTCTCCACATTGACCGTCTCAGCCTCAACAACAGGCGCGGTCTCCACCGCTTCTTCATTCTTCTTTGCCTTCTGAATAGACTCCAGTCCCCTCTTCCTCCTCTTCGCAGGAGACAAGATGGACGAACTCTCGTAGTCGGGTCCAATCTCCGGCTCCTTAGGTCGATTCTTCAGATTCCACGGAGTAGCAATATTCAGCCTGGTCTTGATCGTGCGAGGCGGACTGGAAGCGGGTGAAAAGGTCTTCGAGGTGGTTGATGATGGGGTGTGCGTGCCGAAATCAGATTGTTCGGGAGAGTCATCGTGATCGTCGCCGTCATCTGTGGGTTTGGCTGACGACGCCGACTGATTTTGCTGGGACCCGGGTTGGGTTGGTTCCGCAATTTCGACTTCGGGGACGTTCGACTTTGAGGCTATTTCCGATGTTCCATCCTCCTTCTCCAAAGGTGACGGCTGTTCTTCTTGTACCGCCGCGATCTCCTCCTGCTCAGTGTCGGTTTTGGGAAACTTTTCGGATTTTCGCCTCTTCTTCTTCATCTTCTTGCCATCGTCGACTCCAGTGGTGGCTGATGATGTCACAATCTGCTCCTTCGTCCCATGAAGGTTTCTCTCCGGCGATGCTGTCTGCTGACGACCCAGTGGACTCGGCCTGATCGGCTTGTAGCGATGTAACATTGCGCCTCCAACCGGGCTCGACCCCGGCAAGCCTGATGGAAGCTGATTTCTGGACTCTGGCGAGGAGAAGGGTGACGAGGCGGATGATGCAGAAGACTGTGTTTGTTCCAAACTGCGCCGGTTTTTCTTCCTCTTCTCTTTACGGCGAGAAGATGAAACGTCTCCGTTGCTCGACACTGCGTTCGCGGATGGCGGAGATTGCAACTCAGCCGTGTCGACTGCTTTCGCTTTTCCTTTACGTTTCTTGCTCGATTCGCTTCCACCCAGAGATTCTGAGACTGCTTTAGGCGGACGACTCGGCGTGGAGAAGGGGGATGAGGCCTGTGCGGCCTTGGTGAGTGGAGTTGTAGGTAGAGCCGAGGTGGAAGCTTCGGCCAGACTAGGGTGTATCCGGATATGCAACGAGGTGACAGAGTTTGCCAGAGCCCTAGCGTGGACCGCGTCAAAGTCGAAACCTATCAAACAAGCGTTAGCCGAAGCCTGGTTGGAGGCTGATTTAGCACTTACGATCACGAATCGGGCTTTCGACGCCGTCGGGACCCATGGTAGTGAGCTTGACACTCCATGGAGTTGGCATGTTCAGCTTGTTGGCAGCTTTGGTCGACATCTCCAGGAGATTCTTGTTAGGTTCTAAAGTCAGAGCCGAATCAGCTGAAGCCCTCACGAAGTGGTAGTTTAGCTGGTTTGACACCACCCACTCAAAGTATGAGACCATGTTGTGCTATCCGCAGCGCTTTCCCATAGCACTTCGATGTTGTGCGCATCGCTCTTTCTGCTCGAGCTATCTGATGTTGAAGTGGACGGTCTGAGCTCCTTCTTGACTTTTTTGGCTTTGACCGCTGGCAGTACGTCTGCGCCTTCGGCCACGGGCGATGGCGACGTCCTTTTTCTTTTACCCATCCTGACCGCTGTCCCTTCTAGGACACAGTCGGTGACGAACACCGCAGTTGTGGGAGTTGGTGAATGAGCCGAGTTTGATGTAGGTATGGGTTGGAAAGTTGGTCGACCTGCAAGTCGACCTGCAAGTCGACAGATCCTCGATGAGCAAAAAATGGTGTGGACCGTGAGCACACAGGTACTCGCGCGGAAAGAAGAGTGACGTAACAGTATCCGCGCGGTTCCTGTCCTTAGTGGCGGGGATATTTAAAGTTTGGACGTCCTCGTCGTTCGTTCGCTGTCCTGGACGGACTGACCAAAAGTCAGACCCTGTCAGTCCAGCTTTCTTCTTCTCGTCTGAATACACACTCGGGTGCTCTCGTTCTCGCTATGCCTCGTATAAGTCTCTCCGTTGCACCTCTGCAGGTGTTACCGACCGCGTCTTCGTCTTTGCGCCAGACAACCACGGTGCGAAGATGCCTCCACTCGAGCTTCGCCCTTCGTGATCAGCCCAAACCCTCTGTGCCGGTCCAGCACATTGCGGCTCTCCGAAAGATACGCCCCGTGCCCATGTCATTAGCTCGAGAAGCCCTGGCCAATTCAAACAATGATGTGGACAAAGCGCTCGCATATCTCGACAAACAGATGGCCTCGTCGGCAGCCAAAGCCGCCAAAGTGTCCGGCAGGTCGACCAACGAGGGCACAATTGCAGTCTCCCTATTGAGCGGGAAACGAGTCAGTATGATCCATCTCGGTTGCGAAACCGACTTTGTGGCTAGGAACGACGTGTTCCTCAAAACGGCAAAAGGAGTCGCAAGCACTGCCGCCTTCCTGGACGTTCCCAGCGAAAATGGAGAACAGCATGCTCCCAAAGCAGGTCAGGATCCGATCCTGTCTTTTCCCCCAGAAGCGCTTCTATCTGCGCCATTGATCACACTCCCTTCATCATCACCTTCCATCACTTCCGACTCGATAGATACTCCAATTCCTACTTCCGACCCAACGACAATCCAGCAATCCCTCTTGACGGCACTGGGCTCAACGGGTGAAAACCTCAAACTTCTTCGAGCAGCGACATTTGCCGCCCCATTCCCCTCATCGACCAACGTGCGATACGTCCCTGGATGTTACGCCCACGGAGGACCCAACGACACTGAAGGCAGAATCGGAGCCATGATCGTACTCTCGGTCACATCGCAAGACGCCGAGAAGCCAATAGCCACACTCATCCATGGTGCTGGCGGTGATGAGCTCGACGCGGCTCTGCTCAAGCTCTCTAGGACGATAGCCAGGCAAGTGGTAGGATTCCCAACTCGGGTGGTCAGCAGGAAGGGAGAGAAGGACAAGGAGCTCGACGAAGGCGAGGTGCTCTTCGAGCAGCCATTCATGATGATGGGCGAGGAGAGAAAGGTTGGGGAGGTTCTGGAAGAATGGGGAGCGGAGCGAGGGGTCAAGGTGAAGATTGTCGGAATGAGGCGGTGGTCTGTCAGCGACCCATTGGAAGTCAAACAGGAACTACCGGAGACCGAGGATGGTGCTTGATACTGCGAATGCGCACGTTGATCGTGCATCACAACCGCCCCTCAATCCGACGGGACTGGGTTCCGTATACCTACAATTTAGACCACTCCGCTTAGTCAATTTCTATCGGCGGCTGAACCGCATCTGACACCGTGGCGCTTCGCCGCCGATTTGACATTTGCGATGTGCCGCCTCGCAATTCGCCTGACCCACGACTCGACTGTGTAATCCTCTGCCTCGCTTCTCCAGCCTCCAGCTCGTCCAAGAGCCGCTGAGAACTGCTCAACACTGTCCACAATCGTTCTGCACCGGACATGAAGTCGGCGTAACTCGGTATGGCGCTTGTCTCATAAGGTGGGCGGTCCGGTGCTGTCGATGCTGTCGATCTGAGCGGTCTGTCTTGAGATACTCCATGCGATCCCTCTGGAGAGGGCGACAGACTTGAGGAGGGTCCAGCGATTGTGCTTGTTGAGTTTGCTGGCTCCTCTGGCTCATACACCGTTGTGAGGTGAACGCTGGCAGAGGAAAACTCCTTTTCGTCGGCAATTCCATTCCCACTGACTGTAGCCGCTCTCTTTCTCGCTTTGATAGATTGAGCCTGTGTCGCCTGAGCTCTGGCCAACATGGCGGCCATATGGGGCGGGAGGTGCGGATGATGACGCGGCGAATGTTTCGAGGATGGTGTATGAGGACGAGAAGCCGAGTGGAGACCTAACAAGCCGAGACCGTACGCCGATCCCGGATGGGGGTTGGGGTACTCGTGGGAGTTTGGCGTTCTTAGGTCCCGGTGCGAAGTGGGGGTATTGCTCATCGATGAGGTAATGAGCGCCGGGAGTGCCTGGGTTGACGATGATGACTGAGAGGAAGTGCGGTAGTGCAGCGGTCGTGGTGAGTGAGAGATCTGATAAACGGTCAATTACCGCTCCATACTGTGGACTCACATTGCCAACGCGAGGGGCTCCTGCTTCTGTAGGCGTTTGGAAGTACTTTGGCATTTTGGGGATATTTGAGCTGTCATTGGGTTCCTTCTTGACTATGACATCGCGTTGTGCTGTTCCTGAGCGGAGGGTAGGGCTGTATATCCTGCCCCAGGCCTGGTGTTCGGGTCGTCTTTCGGCGCCGATTTGTCGAAGTGTGGGGGATCCATCCGTTTCTACCTTGGTCCATCCACCCCCCCATCCAGTTCCCACGCCCGATTGGCCATATCCTCCTGGTCCCGTCGCTTCTGCTTCCGGCTCTGGCGATGGGCTCAGAGAAGGGGTTGGCGATAGCGAGGGTGATCTAGGTCGCTTGCGCACTGGAAACAACAGGGGTAAAGGTCGATCCGTGCCTCTCGACCGTTTCCACAATGCACACGCATTGCACAGCGTTCCGCGCCATTGAGGAGTGTCCGTCTCCCCGCAATTCGTGCACTGTCGCTCATTATCCATCGTCCTCGGGGCGAATCGTTGACCTGGCTTCTTGTCGTTGTTTTTCGTTGAATTCGGCAGTAACTTTTTGATTTCTCGTGGCGATATCGCCCTGAGGGGTGGTGAGCGCGGTGAGAAAGGGACATTGGGTGAAAGGGAGATGGGCAAAATCGGCTTCAGGTCCACTTGTTCCATTGTTGCACCCCGTCGCAAAGTCGAGCTAGAGCGTTGGTCATCTGCCATGACTATTCTAGGGGATGAGACCATGTTGCGTTGGGACCTTTTTATGGGATGTCAGTCGCTTACTCAACATGTACGTGCCGGATGCTGTATAGGGACCAGCCAGTACTGACCTTTAATGGACATCCCCGTACAGGTCCTTCCGTTGACACGTTACGCGTCTGCAGTGTTAGCTAGCTGTCTCGTCGCCCCGGGATCAATGGATTAGTCACTCGGTTTGTTAGTTTCGGGTACAAGGCAAGGGTCCTCCTTTGTCGATCCGCCCCACAGCCCCTTGAACCGCCTGTCAGGACATGAAGCGATTGACAAATCTGCAGCACCAGAGTGGCTTACCTTTGACACCTCCTGGCCGAGTTTGAGGTTGTACCGTATCAAGGGCGCTGAATAGTCAGTTCACATGCCCTCTTACGCGTATCAGATATGTACCTCCGAGCGAGGACAAAGGGATCGAGATCGCCCAAAGGACATTGGCTATACCTTCAGATCGGCCGATGAACACCATCTGCTTACTCTGAGCCAGCTGGTGATCACAGGATGCATGCATCTGTGCCGTTTCTCCTGACCAAAAGTCCAAACCGCAGCACGCCGTCTTTCCAAAGACACCGGAGAACACCAACTCCGAGCGGGGCGATTCGACTAGAGGAAAGGTATGCGAAGTGATTAATGGGTCGACAAACCGAAATAGGGGGGATACGATGCGGGGAATGGTCGTTACAATGGGGGTTCGTAATGCTCGAGGCGAGCTCTTCGTGTCGATGCAGAGTGAGGAACCAAAAAGAACCTTTCTTACACCTCCTCCTCCTCTCCGACCTCGACCTCTTGCTCGTAGATCTCGTCGTCGGCGCCAGCCTCCTGGTACTGCATGTACTCGGAGACGAGGTCCTGCAAGTTGGACTCTGCCTCGGACTGAAATCGTCAGCGTATGTACAGAAAGTGACCACTCACGAATTCCAGCTCGTCCATACCCTCTCCAGTGTACCAATGGACGAAAGCCTTTCGCCTGTACATGGCCGAGAACTGCTCGCCGATTCGCTTGAACAGCGACTGGATCGAAGTCGAGTTGCAGATGAAGGTGGCAGACATTTTGAGGCCTCGGGGTGGGATGTCGCATTGAGCGGCCGAGATGTTTCCTGGGATCCACTCGACGAAGTAACCAGAGTTTTTGGTCTATGAGATCAGCCATGGTCCGCGCATGCCAACGTACCTGGACAGCCTGGAGCTGGTCCTCGACCTCTTTCATGGAGACCTTTCCTCGGTAGATACACGAAACAGTGAGGTATCGCTAACAGGTCAGCGCAGGTCACGTCACATTGTACTCACGCCGTGTCGTGGATCCGAAGCGGCCATCATGTTCTTGGCGTCGAACATTTGCTGAGTAAGCTCGGGCACAGTGACGGCGCGGTATGACGCAGAGCCACGCGAGACAAGGGGAGCGAATCCGACCATGAAGAAATGCAATCGAGGGAAGGGAACCATGTTCACAGCGAGCTTTCGGAGATCAGAGTTGAGCTGACCTGGGAATCGCAGACAGGTGGTGATACCGGACATGACGACGGAGACCAGGGCGTTGAGGTCACCGTAGGTTGGCTTGGTCAACTTGAGGGTTCGGAAGCAGATGTCGTAGAGGGCCTCGTTGTCGATACAGAAGGTCTCGTCAGAGTTCTCGACGAGCTGGTGAACGGACAGGGTGGCGTTGTATGGCTCGACGACAGTGTCGGAGACCTGGAGTCAGCAAAGTCCAGGCAATCTGACTCACCTTTGGCGATGGGATGACGGAGAAGGTAGCCATCATTCGGTCTGGGAACTCTTCTCGGATCTTGGAGATGAGCAATGTACCCATACCGGCTCCGGTACCACCTCCAAGGGAGTGGGTGATCTGGAAACCCTGGAGACAGTCACATCCTTCGGCCTCTCGTCGGACAACGTCCATCACAGAGTCGACAAGCTCGGCACCTACAGATTAGCAGAGTCCAGCCAGCCATGTTGCTCACCCTCGGTGTAATGACCTTTGGCCCAGTTGTTACCGGCACCGCTCTGGCCAAAGACGCTGATTATCAGCACAGACCATATCAGATCAACCTACTAGTTGTCTGGCCTGAACAGATTTCCGAGAGGACCACTTCGGATAGAGTCCATTGTTCCGGGTTCCAAGTCCACTAGAACGGCTCTTGGGACATATCTGCCCGCCGCGGCCTCGTTGTAGTAGACGTTGATTCGCTCGAGCTGCAGGTCGCTGGTACCCTTGTACGAACCATCTCCCTGGACACCATGCTCCTCGGACACGACCTCCCTAGGTGGTGTCAGGCCTGACATCGCACTTCATTCGCAATCAAGCTCAACATACCAGAATTTGGCACCAATCTGGTTACCACATTGACCGGTCTGCAGGTGAACGATTTCTCTTCCCACTGATCCGTGCATGGTCGGTGTCACAAGTAGATTCCAGTGATAGTTCGAGTGATGGCAGAGCAGCGAGCACGTTGAGCAGGTGTGGAAAGCGGAAGGAGGCCAGGATTTAGGTCGCGACCGAGCGGTGAATAGCGTGCAACAAGTTGGTTTCCAGGGGGTGAAGTAGGGTCAAGGACAAACACATCAGCACAGGATCTCAAACATTCATTCAAGCTGTTCCGCACTCACTCTTGGATGCGTTGTCGAGGTAGGCGGAGGTGAGGTCGTCCTAGGTGATGTAGAGGCCAGTATCGTGTCCACTGAACTTGTTTTGCTCAGCTGGCAGCGAGCACGCGTCAAAGCGCTCGGACGCGCCAGCAGCGGCATTTCACGGCGTTTCATGCATGTGGCATTCCTCCATCTTCTCTTTCACCATGGTGCATGCGTCAAATGTCGTTCACCCAGCGTTCACAAACCATGTTCCCAGAATGCGTATCTACGTGTCGAGTGTGACACCCTACATGCCTCCGTCGACCTGCTCCTTGTCCCTTCGCCTCATTGTCAATCTAGGAGTATCGTCTTCGGGTTTGGGTAATGGTTCCGTCGCAGCCTGCGGACTGGCTGCGTTGCTGCTGACGGCCGGGAGATCTCTGTACGATCTAGTCGCTCTCCTCTTTCCTCTGGGAGAGCCAGGCCCGCCTCGTTTCGTGTCAATGATAGCTAGAACCTGACTGTCAGCACAGAACCCTACGTATCACTCACATCGTCGTAATCGACGTCCGCTTCGTACTCTTCGTCGTCGTCAGATTCAGCGGGGCTTCCTGGCGCGGTGCTCGGCTGCGAGCGCGACTTGTCCATCTTGGTCGAGTCCCAAACGCTTTGTCCAACTGATGCGCTTCGATTCCACCCTGAGAGATCAGCTCAATCCTCATAGTAGGACTCACCAAAGATCTGCTCATCGAGCCATAACATTGGATGCGAGAGGACAGACGAGTCGGCCGCTTGCGTCCGACGGTTGAACATTCCTGACCTCCCATTCTGTGGGACACTAGCCGAGGGGAGTATTCGGGCCTGGCGTCAGCAACGTCATAATAGAGCAACTTACCTTGTCAAAGTTCTCGTACAACTGGGGTCCGAATTCGTCTGATTGTCAGCCAGATCGCAGAGTTTCACTCACCGATAATATCCGTAATGTCATTTGTGAGGCCCTCTCGCATCCGCCTCAACTTGTCTACTTCTCTCTGGTTGCCCGGCCACAAGCTGAGGAACAAAGGTCGGAGAGATCTGGAGTCAGCTCCGGTCACATAGTCGAACTCACTTGGCAACATCCATGCCGGCTTCGCCAAACTTGAGCGCAGAGTATCCCAGACTTGGCAGGAAGAGGAACATCACTACTGGTAGCCAATGTCTCCAGGTGGGTGCCACGTCGTATTTGTACGCGATCAGAGTCGCGAGGCCCGTGTAGAAGACGTAGAGAAGTGGGACAACGGCCAGGGAAACGAGGACTTTCCACGTGGCGAGAACGTCTCGAGCTTGAATCTTGACGGTGGACGCAGCGAGTGCCTCTGCGCGGATTAGTACGGAAACTCCCAAATGAGCCCACCTTTTGCCTTTTGGTGCGAAATTGTTTTCGCTAGAATGAATACCGGGGCGTGGAGGATGACGCCGGGCAGACTGAGCATTCCCCACCAGAGAAGGAGACCAGTTCGGTAGACGAGTAATAGCAGCGACTTGATAGATCGATTCGATGCCCGCTCCACCTGATGATCCGCGATTCCCATGTCTCGTAGCAGGCGGTTGTATGCAATGACACGTTTGCGAAGCTCGATGATCTTTGGCTCGTGTTGGTAGTGGAGGTACCCCTCCATGAAGCGTTTGGACAGTTCGACAACTTGACCAATGGTGAGGTGTTGGCCTGGAACCCTGTAGAGTCGACGTGCAGCTTGAATGACCTGACGTCAGCGTAGTCCACAGTCCACCCAACTCACCTGCATCGTCTCCCAATCTGGACCGCGAAGGGTGACGGCACGGAGACCATCGTGGACCTGCTCGAGCAACTTTCCGCAAGCATCCCTCTTCTTAGCCCCACCAAGCTTGTACTGCTCCACAAAGTCTCGGTTGACGGAGATTGGGGGGCCAAACTCGATGACTGCCCTCGAGCGGAATTTGTGGGCATGGAAGTAGGACAAGCCGACAGGGACGAGCTTGACGTCTAGGTCGGGGTTCGCTGCCATGGCGCCGAGAGCCATGATAGAGAAACCGGCTTTGAGGGGAAGGAAGTCTGTCCTGTCGTGAGATCCACCTGAAGTAAGCGCGGATCTTGACCACAACAACTCACCTTCTGGGAAGATTCCAATACTACCGCCTTCATTCAGTCGCTGGAACACTGCCCCATACGTCTCGTCCTGGTCGACAAACGGAAGGATCTTGTATTCCAATCCTTCCTTGCTCTCTGCCTCGCTCCGGACCCGGACCGAAGCTTTGATGTTGGTGGATCCATCTTTCGAAGGAACGACAAACTCGGCTTTAAGTCGCAGCTCAGTGTCGCTGATGACCTCCTCGATGGATGCAGAGGCGTAGCCGGCTGATTTTGGGAGTACCAATTGGGACTTTGGCTTGATTTGAGAGATGAACTTTGTATCTATACCAGTGACGATGAGAGGGGAAGAGTCGGAGAGGATGATACGTCCTGCACCGGCTTTGGCGTAATCGGCAGCTCTTGCCACGGGAACTGGGGTCAGCCAGAGCTCATCTCGTTCTATACTCACTTCCATCCATAAGTCTAGCCATGGTTCCGATGAAAGCTCGAGCCATACTCTACACGTCAGCTCGGCCCCTTCATTCAACCCACCTTGGCCGCAATGAGTACTGCCACCCGCCGGTGGGCCTCCTTCCTGACCTCTGAGAAGAGGAGGAGCGGGTCGAGGAACTGGTTCGCATGGGGACCGCAGATGAACAAGACAGGACCATCTCGAGGAATGTTGAATGCGCCTCTGGGACGGATCTCCCTAAAGAAGATGTTGATGATCACTCGCCAGAAGAGAAGGACCAAATCGTCTAGATTAGATAACGGGGTGAGCGGCGTTCGTGGACCGAACGTGGACAGACTTGTGCTAATGAGGCACGACTTACAGGCTAGACCGGCGGCCATGGTGGACGCTTGAGGTCAAGAGAAAGTTCCCAGCTGAGGAGAGAACCGGTGACTTCACTTGGTGAGCGCTGGGAGAAGGTCACTCGAGACTTTTGACAGCAGATACAAAGGTGGGTGTATGCTGGGCTGGTGAGAGGTTCTTGGGCGTGGTCGACTCTCCAGGAGATGGGGGGGAAAAGTGGTGACGTGGAAATTTGCGGGAACAGTTAAAGTTCACCCGGTGATTTGGTGGCCGCGGGGCTCGCCGGGTGGGGGACCGTTGTGCCCCGAGCTGCCAGCTGGTGATGATACAGGCAAGGTGCAGACCAGTGCTGCAGTGGCTCTGCACAGAGTATGAGCTTGGTGGTGGTACTGGTCAGTGTCCAGTGAGCAGGTCAACCAGGCATCGCGACGCAGCCTCCAAGCAAGTAGACAAAGTCGTACAACGATGCATGGAAGGCCCGAGAACAACTAGAACCGCAAGATCACACCTCCTTCAGATAGTTGGCGGGAACCAAACCCCTCCGACCGTTACCGTCCTCACACATCCACCCTGGGCGTCAGCTCAATTCCAGCCCTGATCACTCACAATCTGAAGATGTCTTTTCCAGGACGTTGACTATCTGATCAGCCTGTACTCCAAGGTCTGTACTGTCCGAGCCTTGATAATCATAGATGACCAGTGCTTGACTCTCAGCTTGGGGCTGTGCGGACTGTATGGGCGGCGTTGGCGGTGGTAGAGTCCGACCACTCGTGGGTGAAGATGCTGGCGCAGCTATAGCCGTATCAGCCCTAGTCGTGCGAAGCTAGACTCACATTGTGCTGGACTCTCCTTGAACATCCCCTTCAAGCCGCCTAATCCTCCCATGCCGCTCTTCTTTGGGGGCGGGGTTGCAGGGGGTGCAGTCTCACTCGTCGGACTTGAAGCACCTTCCTTCTTTCTATTCATCATGCCATCCGCACTGCGTACCATACCACCAGCGCCGTAGTTGTCCAAGGCTTTCATGGCGCGATCATTGCGAGAAAGCATTCCCATGCCTTTACTCGCCGTGCTCATGCTTGACTTCAGACCCCTCTGGGCTAGACGAGTCACTTGGTCTAGTCTCTCTGCTTCCTTTTGCTTCTGAGCGGCATCTCTCGCTGCCTCCTCCGGAGTTTTAGGTGCTGCTGGAACACCGGATTGTTGGCTGGAACCATTACTGGGTGATAGGAACCGGGAGAGGGTTTGGAGTTGAGCTGCAGGGGATGGACCGGCTGCCGCGCTGGCACTCCCTCCTCCTCCACCACCACCACCACCACCAGCTGATAGATGAGGTCTCGAGGCGAAGTACTCGTCTAGCAGGGAGAAGAATGCTTGCTACGAACGGATCAATCACTATCCCAGTACTCGAGTCAGTCAGTCACACACCTTGTCTGTGGGCCAGCTGTCAGCTATGTAGGCCACGCCGATCGCCTGGGCTTACCTTGGTAGCCAAGATTCGAGAACATGATGGCGGCCTTGCGAAGAAGATCAAACTATCCGAAAGATCAATACACTGGATTTATCAACAAGGCCAAGAACATTGAGTCAACAGACGACAGCTGCGACCGCGTATCGATATATCGCCGGCGGCGTTGTGATTGCCGGCCCAAGATAGTTACGCTCATGACATTGTGCTCAATGCCGGCTTTCTACTTCTCCTACTTCTCACCACCCACTACATGTCACCACAGGCTATCTACATAGTCAATGATGCTGATCTCATCCTTCTCCAGATCTATCGACGTATCACTCGAGCTCAGACCAGACATCGGCCCCTGTGTTCGATTTGTCGAGCAGACGCTGCCATTTCAGCTGATCATCCGTGAAAGCTTCCCAGTCCTTCTCCGTCTTCTCAGCCAACTTGGCCAGGAAGTCAGTGGAGGCAGTCGTAGCTCTTTCCAATATCACTTCCCTTGGCGACTCGAGGTCAGGCATGTCAGCATCTTCAGACTCATCGTCCGCTTTCGGCACCGAGAGCGCCGCGATCTCGGTTTTGAGCTGTTCCAGGTCGAGGCAACTTTGGAGCCGATCAAAACCGAAAGACCATACCTCCTCGTCTCGATCCCCCACCGAGAGAGCTTCCAAGCTCTGGTTGAACCTCTCCATACGTAATTTCATATCCTCCAGTGTCTTCTCTTCGTCGTCCTTCAACCCACCCAGCGAGGTCAAGTCATTGGGTATGGTCGGCAGAGTGATAACGGTGTTTTCTGGGGCATCGTCCAGCGCGGCAATGATCTGCAGGAGGGAGATACAAGTTCTCCCTTCCAACCTGGCGTTTGAAGCGCTACTCTCTCGAACATGCTCTGGGACACCCTCGACTGTTGCCTTCTCGACGAACGCATGAATCGCGTCCGCTCGGAGGAACATGTTCTCACGAGCTGTTCGTACAGTCCTCTTCAGCCATTCTTCAAAGGCTGGAGACTGACCAGCAGACCCTGTCCCCGATGTGGTGAGTTGAGTCAGGAGCAAAGGCAGCTGTTTCAATTGATCCTTGATGGGGACCATGTCTGGTGCTTATTGGTTGGCTAGGGTTCTTGCTGTAAAAGTCGATTCGACCTAGTGCTCCTGGGATGAGTTGTGCGAGGGAAAGCTTTATGATCACTCGAAGTGCTTGCTCCATCTCCTGCAAACGGAGCATCCTTTGTCCACCCTCCTTGCCTATAGAGCGATATGATCCGGTGATATGAAAACACATGTCTTTTCGATCGCAACTCCTGCTTCTCATTCACGCGCAACGCATTAGAAGACCTTTGTTCCAGTGCAAGCGAGCTCAAGCGAACTTCGCCAATACCATGCTCCGGCCCACAGGAAGACGCCCCAGCGATAGGCTCCCCCCGACTGGGGCCAAATCGATAGCTACTGCCTTCGCAACACTGGCAGCGATCACTCACGCACGGCTTGCCACAGACTGACAGCTACTGCCCTCGAAACACTTGCAGCACTCACTCGCCCACAGCTTTACATCCAGTTCTCACAATGCATGCTCTACTTTCATCACAAGACCCTTTACTTTGGCCCCAGCACCCTGAGCGTCCTGTCCATACCACTGAGCACGACATTTTGTCCGAGCTGGCCGAATCTCGCTCCGGTGAGGACACCGGCATTGTCGTCAAACTTGAGCAGCTCGTCCCACGACTTGTTGGCGTACACCCGGAGATCGGTACCGGCGACAGTGAGGAATTGGGCGGATGGGTCGAACCGGACTTCCGAGACCGTGTTCTCGGAAGGCAGCTCCCAGCTAGACAGGATGGACAGTTTTCGAAGATCAAAGATGTTGACTTTTGGCGTGGCCGAAGATCCGGTGGCGAGGTAGTATCCGTTTTCAGAGAAGGACAGGGTGGTGACATCCGAATCGTGGGAAGACAGCGTCGCGGCGAGCGAAGAAGACTGCCTGGCATCCCAAACTCGGACGGCGCCTTCCTTGGTTCCACCACCATAGAGAACTCCGTCGGGATGTCCGGCAAACGAAGTGTAGGAGAATGAGCCGTCGATACCGGCTACTGGAGTGTACGACATGACCTCTTTACCCTCGGCGATATCGTACAGAGTCCATGTCGAGTCGGTCGACGCTGCGGAAATGTACGATCCCGATGGATGAACAGACAAGCCCGAAATCTCCCCCTTGTGACCGCTAAGCGTGGCCTTGACAGCCCATTTCCCGCCATTGTCTCCCCAAATCTTGACAGTCTTGTCCGCGCTGCCGGAGAACGCCAGATCGCCACTCTCGTTGAACGCGACGTGCGTGACGGCCTTGGTGTGGCCTTTCATTGTTCCAACGACCTTGGACGATTCTAGGTCGAACACCTGAACCAATTTGTCCGCTCCGCCCGTGAGGACCGTCTTGCCATCCTTGGCGAGGTCCATGGCGGTGATACCAGCTGGCTTGGTGGCATGAAGCGAAGGCACGTGAGAGGTCTGAGAATATCCCTTGACCGCTTCCGCATTGGCGTATCCCGGAGCTGGCTTTCTCTTTCTTCGCGTAGACGAGAGGCTGAATGTCAGCGGTGTTTTGCGGAGCTCGACTCACGCTTGATTCGTCTCGACCAACTTCGCCTCGACCTCGGCGGGCAGTCCGCCCTCGACCGGCATCTCAACGTCTTCCTGAACAGGAGCGCTGGAGAAACCCATTGTCTTTTGCAACGATGTGAGGGCTCTGCACAGGTCAGCGCGTTCCTTCATCCAAGATACTCACTCTCTAGCCTCATCCCTCTCCTTGATCAGCCTCGCAATCACCCTTGTCGCCGCATCCTCCCGGTACAGAGCGTTGGCCAGTTCTTGCCTAGAAAGGTGAGCTGACATTAAAGCCGTGGACCTACCTCGAGCTCTGGTACGACTTCTTGATCTCAAGCGACTCGAGCATGATAGCATCGTACTCTGACTGCAAAGCGATCAACAGAGCCGGGATTGATGTCTGGTTGCTCGCCCGAGGGGGAAGCGTGGATGGTTCTATTTCATCAGTCTCGTCATTGTCCGACTTGGACTCACTAGCTTTCACGTCCACGAGGTCCTCCTTGGTCAGAGCCTCGCCAGTGATCGGATCATTGCCGTTCTCCTCTACGCCGGTCAGTCCAGTCTGAGGTCGTGGACGCACCAATGTATCTCTCAATCAGCGCTTTCTCGTACACGATTCCCGATGTTTTCGACACCACTGGAACAGTTGGCGGCGAGCCAGAGACTATGCAATGATCAGCACAAATCCCTCTATCCTTTCCTGGGACTCACTAGCGCAGAAGAACATCTCGATGGCTTTTGAATGCGTTTCTAGGAATGTTGACAAGTCACAGATGAACAAGGTGCCGAGTTCGGTGCAACTGACAAGCAAAGAGATGTAGCAGCGTGCAGCAAGCCCACGTCATGGGGAGCACTGCGGAATCAAATTTATCACTTCTCCTGGTTGAGCTGTCCGATTTCTCAGACTGCCTAATAATCCTATGGAGCCAGAGGCATCAAGACAATGCATCCTGTCTCCATGCATGACAGGCAAGCAAGATGAAGGGGCGTCCGATGGATCCGGTCAGGATGGGACAGCTGCTAAGACGTGATGCTACGTGCACTCATCCGCAACGACAGCGAGCACGGGACTGCTGGGAGGATCTCCGTGACTGTCACGAACGGTTTCGCGCTTGCGGGCTCAGCTTTCGGTGTATGCCCTTGTATGCCTTATCCTGCCTTATCTGGCTAGCATATCTAGCGTGTAATGTGTATGAGTGCCAATTCCCGAGACGTCCCGCCCGTGGCTCTCGAGCTTCAAGGCCACACGAGCCAGGAGCGAAGGGAGGTCCACCATGACTCCGATCGAGGAGTGATGAAAATAGACGGTTTCATTAACCCGTGCCTAGTTCCCAAGTCGTCACTTCCGTCGTCATAGTCCAACCAGATAGCGCGATAGCCAGCCAGCCTCCAAGTGCGAGATATAAAGACTCTGATTCGAGGTCTCCCTATTCTCTTCACACACCTCACCGCTCACATTATAAGCACAACTACCAAACACATATCAAATCAAAAGTTCTACACAATGTCCGCCCCAATTGGAAACACCAACACTGGCGCCCCCGCCGGCACAGGTCAACAAGATGCCCTCGGTGAGTCGATTTCTTCACATGCCTTGTGCATAGCCCTGACTGTCCTACAGACAAGGGTGTCGATGGACTCCTCGGTCGAGCCGGCCACAAGCAGAATGCCGGAACCACGGAGAAGATCTCTGATGGCATCAGGTCGGCTTTCAAGAAGGTGAGTTAAGCAGTGGGGGGCGAACGTGCTTGACGCTGATGATCGTTAGGCGACCGGAAAGGACGTGCCAATCAAGGACAAGCAGTAATCATTCAATATAGATAGAAGGAAGAAGGAAATGCATAGCAGTTTACGATATTCATCATAGCGTACAGCGCAGCCGTAGAGCATGGCCGCCATCTAACGTCCCACTTCCTGCACCCCACCGAAGTCCGAACGTGTTGCCCCTGGTTCTTCTATTCATCTCACGCTTCCCGTTCGCAATGACGTCATAGTGGGACAAGGCGACGTCCAAACCGCAGATGTTTGACGCAGGATCACCTTGCCAGAGGTTAACGCAGAAAGCTTGACAATTTCTATAAATGACCAGAAGGTGGCGACTGCACCGACGTGGTGATGACATCCATGCAACAACTCATTGACTAGTATACAGATGATCTACGACTGTACCGGGCCGACCCTCGGCATCTCCCTCTCCTTTGGCATCTTCGTCTTGCTCGAGCTACCCAGCATGCTATCGATTTCCGACTTGTTGAAGTAGTGTGGAGCAACTGACGTTAGCAACAGCTCGAACAGTCTCGTCACTCACGTTCTGACAACCAGCTCCCTTCGATGGGCATACACTGCCTCATGTACTCTTTCGACGTCAAGACCAGCTCGTAGTACAGGATGAACCTTGGTGGCGGCTGCATGCCCAGCAGGCACGACGACGGGTGGACGTACACCGAGTGATTGTTCTTGGTCGTCCTGTACCCTCCGCCCCGGTCGATTCTGGCCGTATTGTAAAAGTAGCCCGCGGTCATGGCCTTTTGGACGGGAACGACCTCGTTTGGCAAAGTCTCAATGACCACTTCGACCCTCTCGCACAGCTGGGCTAGTTGATCTCGGATATCTCGGACCCGGGTAAGAGATTTAAACTGGACATAGTTCTCGTAACACCACTGTTGGGAGTATCCCGCTTCCGCCCATTGTTCGAATATGTTGAGCAGGGTGAAGTGGTCTCCGCCGGGCTTTATAAACGTTTTGTGGGCTTGATCCGCGTGCACTCGTTTATCCTTGGGTCTGTACAGCAGCGATGCAGATTCTTGGAGCATCGAGATAATCGTGAGGACCTACCAACAATCAGCTCCGAACCAAGCTCATTCTCACCCACCTCGTGTGTGCACTTGAACGTCTCGGAATTGATGATCGCCTTTGACAACATTGGATCCACAGGGAACTCTGCCATCCGTCTACCCAATCTCGTCAACTCTCCCTTGTGGTTCAGGGCGCCGAGAGCATAGAGCATTTCGAAACTCCGAATGATCGTCTCCGCGGGCGGTTTGTCCAAGAAATCAAAGTTGAGCACATCGTTGATTCCGAGCGATTTCAGCATCAGCACCACCATGCCGAGGTTGGTTCGCTGGATCTCAGGTATCGTATCTTGCAGCAGCTCGTTCCGGAACGCCCACTTGGTGTACAGTCGGAATGCCTTTCCTGGCCCTACACGTCCAGCACGACCAGCACGCTGTTGTGCCGAAGCTCGAGAGATTGGCTCGACGACCAGCGACGACATTCCCGTTTTGGGGTTGTAGTTGTTCTGCTTGACGAATCCGGGATCAATGACGTAGACGACACCGTCGATAGTGATCGATGTCTCGGCGATGTTGGTAGCTAGGACGACCTGGGGCACAGTCAGCTCGGTATGATTTTGGTGGCTCACCTTTCTTGCGCCTTCGGGTGTTGGCTCGAAGATCTTGCTCTGCATCTCGCTCGGAAGATTCGCATAGATTGGCGCAATGATCAACTCTGGCACCTTGTCGCCCAGGGTGTACATTGTCTCTTTGAGATTCTCCTCCGTTGCCTCGATCTCGTCTTGACCAGTCAGGAACAACAGGATATCACCCTTTGGCTGAGTCGTGTGGATTTGAAGAATCGTCGTGACCGCCGCGTGAATGTAGTTTGCTTCGGGCTGTTGCGTGTAGAACATGTCGACGGGGAAACGTCGTCCGGGAACTATTGTCAGCTCTTGACAGTGCGTACTTGACCTACCATCGAAGATGGGCGCCTTGTCGAAGAAGTCGGAGAATTTTTGCGCGTTTAGCGTTGCCGAGGAGATGAGCAACCTCAGTTCAGGTCGGAAACGAGCAATGTCCTGGACCAATCAGCCGATGTTCTCCTGAAAGCCCATTACCCACCTTGATCAGGCCAAAGAGGATATCCGTGCTCAGGGTTCTTTCGTGCGCTTCGTCGATGACCAATGCCGAATATGATGACAGCTCGGGATCCGTCAAGAACTCTCTCAACAGCATTCCGTCGGTCATGTACTTCAGCACCGTCTTGTCGCTGGTCATGTCCTCGAACCGGATCGAGTATCCGACCTCCTGGCCAAGCCTCACGCCCATTTCATCGGCAACACGGGCTGCGACCGACATTGCGGCAACTCGACGTGGCTGGGTGCACCCAACTCTCATCCCGTTCTTGGTGTATCCCGCCTCGTGCAGGTATTGGGGAAGCTGTGTCGTTTTGCCGGAACCCGTCTCCGCGACGACAACCAGCACTTGATGCTCTTTGATCGCTTCCAACAAGTCGTCCCGGAATTCGTAAATCGGTAGCGACTGCCGTGTCTGCTCCATCGTCATGGCTGGCGTCAGCGATGTCTACAGGGATGAAACTCACCTCGTTGCTCTGCCTGGGCTATCGAGTCCAGCATTGCTTGCGCCTCGGCTGTCAATGTACCCTCCATCTTGCCCTCCTTCAAAAACTGGATTCCCTGACTCTCGTCAAAGACGTAGTCATAGGCCTCCTCGACGAACTCGACATCCATGGCTCCTGTTCGCAAGTCCGTCTTGTGCTTTTGCGATTCCTCCCACTGGTCGACGTCCGTGACAAACTGCCCATCGACGGGTTTGGCCTCTTCGTACCTCGCGTACAGCGCATTCTTCCTCTTCTTGGCGTCGATCCTGCCTTGCTCGGTGATGTAGTCATCTGGCAGCATGTATCCGTCGGTTCCGTCGTCTATGCGCTGTCGAGCCTCCATGATCTTGATCAACTCCTTCTTCCTCTCAAACTCGGCCAGTTCCCGCTTTGACATCTTCTGATTCCTGAACAACATCTTCTCATCCTCAATCTCCAGCTTGAGCAGGTCCAGCCGCTGCATCTCTCTTTTGCTGAGGTATTCCTGCCTCGAATGCAGTCGTAGATCCTCCATGACCGCTTTCCTTGCCTCGGCATCATCTGCCAACACCGCTCTTTTCTCCGCCTCCAGACCTCCTTGTGACCGGCTCGACTTGTCCACCACTAGCTTTTTCTGTTTATCCGAATCCTTCTGCTTCATCCTCTCTGCGAAAGCATCTCGCTCGGCGAGATCCTCCAGACGTTCTCTCTCCAGCCTCTCCTCCTCTGTCTCCTCGGGTTCCGGGCTTCCAGGGGACTCGAACCGTGCTCTCTTCATTTCTTGTTCCGGCTCTTCTTCTTCATACGGGTCGTCGTCCCAATTGCCCTCCGTATCTCTCTTTCTGCCCCTTCGACCGGGCTTGACAGCCCTCTCCCCGTCCCGACCATCTCGATCATCCCTCGACCTATCCCTGTCATCCAACGAGGCGCCGTTCGTGGCTCCATTCTTCACTTTTTCTTTCTCCTTGCCCTTGTCCCTCTTCTTCTTCTCCTTTCGGGACGTGCTCGACTCCGCTTCATCTTGCAAGAGGGCATACCGAGAGGCTACCTGGTCTGCCGGCTTGACCGCTTTGACTTTTGCTTTGCGAGGAACGAGCGAGTGAACCTGCTGCGCAAATGCTTGTGTATCCGGTGTCCCAGACATTCCAGTCGTCAACAAGGCCGTGTACAGGTCTCCTGCAGTCTTAGACGACATCGCTATACCAAAGTCAGGAAAACATTGATATTTGAGCCTCGTACTCACCTAGAGACTGGACATAGTCGACGGTGGCACTGTCTGATGAGCCCAGGATCCTGACCACGTTGTCGCTGATGAACGTCTTGAGATCCGACATTGTGGGCAAGGAGACAGTGTCGTTGCTGTCGGTGAATGACTGCTGATAGTGTCTGCAACGAAAGTTGAGGCCTGAGGTTGCGACTAGTACGAGGAGCAGCAGCAGCCCAGAGCAGGCTAGAGCAGGTGATGTTGCCGTCATGTGGGTGGAATACTTAAGGTAAGGCAGGGGACTGTTTTGACTTTTGCCACTCGATCATCCTTTGGTCTGACCTCAAGTCTTCAGGGGTACTCGTACTTACATCGAGTCTGGACCTGTCTGGACCTGCACCCAAGACGTACCCAAGTCCCAACCTGTCCCAACCAAGACTCAACCAAATCAAACGTACTCGTCGACCATTACCAGCAAATAACAATGCTCAGTGTGCAAGCTCTTCATTATGTGGCTATCACGCCAGTACAATTCACTATCGGTGCCACACGTTCCGGCATCAGCTCGAGCCTATGGGTCCTTGCTCCTTGCCCTCCTTCTGGGCCGGCTGACCCCCTAATGCCTCTTCGACTCCTCTCCCTGCTTCCTCCAGATCCTCCTTGATACCGTGCCCATTCGGCAACTCCTCCACTGCCGTTTCGGCAGAGTGATCCGATCCCTTCCGCTTCTGAGCGTGCTTTACCTTCTTCGCCTCGACCCACGCCTTGGCCTCTGCCTTTCTCTCGGCGTCGTCGGCGCGTTTCAGCGGGATCTTCTTGGTGAAGAACACGGTGAGGATAAAGCTCAAAACGGCAAAGGGGATCATGAACCAGAAACATGCTCGAATACCATATGCTAAGGAAAACTCTCAGCTATACTCTTAATTGCCGGAAAGATGGGTACTCACCGTAGGCATGGGTGACTTGCAGTCTCGATGCCGTGTCGATGGCGTCTCTGACCGCAGCTGTTGGGTCCGCGACGACTCTATTGACCAAATCCGCATCAAGGCCAGCGCTGGATAACCTCCCCCTGACGAGATTGTTGATGATGGTAGAGCAGATTGTTAAGGCCAAGGTCCCGCCCAACATCCGCATAAAGTTTCGCATGCCGGTAGCCACGGCCATGTCCTTCCGCTCTACCGCAGCTTGAATCGCCACGAGGGATGTCTGAAACGTCTGGCCGGCACCGATACCATCAATGATCTGGAAACCAATCAGGTGAGCGGTCGGAGTGGTCTCGTTGATGGTGGATAGCAACCCTAGGCCTATCGACCACATGGCGAAACCGATAGTGAGGGCCCACCAGTAGTCTCCGGTTTTGGACTGCACAAACCCAGTGACAAACGAAGTCACTGTCTGGACCGTGACCAGAGGCAGCAAGAGCACTCCGGACCGAATAGCTGATTCGCCCCTGACCACTTGGTAGTACGTTGGGAGGTAGTAGAGCGTGGCGTAGAACACCATTCCAGAGAACAGCGTGGTTGTCATCATCGCACTGACCGTCATGATTCGGAAGATCCGAAGGGGCACCAGGGGAAGAGCGACGACCCTTGCCTCGACGTAAAGCCAGACACCCAGGAGCATTATACCAATCACCAGTGGAGCAATGACTGCGGGTGATTTCCACCCGTATGTGCTTCCAGCAAACGAGAATGCGAGCAACACCAAGATCGACCAGGCGATGGTCAAAACCGAGCCCCACCAGTCCAGCATTCTCAGCTTCTTCAAAATGCCACCTTTGACCCGCTTGAGTGGGAGCAGGAAGATGACGATGATGATCGACACTCCAGAGATTGGCAATGTGATGTAGAAGCACCATCGCCATCCGATAGATTCGGTGAATACACCACCAATGATCGGCCCCGCCGACATAGCAGCCGCCATGACACAGCCCGATATTCCCTGATATTTCCCTCTGTCCTTGAGCGAGACGACATCCGAGATGATGATCATTGATAGGTTTAGGATCCCACCGCCGCCAATACCTTGTATGGCTCGAAAGACGATCAATTGGATCATCGACTGCGCCTGCGACGATGCGAGGGCTCCGATGAGGAATGTGACTTGGCTGAAGAGCAAGACGATCTTCCGGCCAAAAATGTCCGATACCCGGCCATAGATTGGCTGCATTAGTGTCGAGGTGAGGAGATAGGAGGTACCGATCCACGGGGCAATGTCGGATCGATTGAACACCTGTCCAATGGTCGGCAAAGCTGTGGTGACACTGCTCGTCAGCACATACTGCTGTGGGGATCACTCACATGGTCTGATCGAGAAGACTGCAGAACAGAGCACATGTCAAACCGATAAAGACGAAGATGACCTGTTTCACCGGTAGGAGATTCGTCTGATCTTGCAACTGCGCTTCGGCATCCTTTCTCCTATCCCGCTTCACCGGTGTATTGCTCCCCTCGATCTCCTTCTCCTCGTCATGTAGCTCATTGTCCGGCTCCGTCCCGCGACTGTCCTTAGTGGAGTGACTGGACACCGACCCGCGGTTCCCACTTGTCACCTCGGCCTCGTCTTCCTCGTCGTGGTCGTCCAGGTCGTCTGGTGTGGCATTGGGATCTATGTATCCCGTGCCCGTCTCATGAGTCATCATTCTCCTGAGTGAGGTCTGAGCGTGAATCGAGCCAGTCGTGTTCGTCCGTTGCAATCCCTCTCTCCCGTCCAAGGTGGATCTCCGTGTGCCTGTCCGAGGTCGAGCAGCATTGGATGAAGATGGTCCAGGGTCGCCGATCTTCGGTCGTGAGTCGGCGACGATTGTCGAAGAGGAAGCAGTCGCCTTGGCTGGGATTGGTGGCTCCATCTGCGGGACTTCATCTTCGGTTCTATCTATAGCCATAGCGAGAGTCTTCAAAATCGAGAGGTCGAAGAGACGAGGATGATTGCTAGACCTCTGTCACTGGGAGAGCGGACAGAGCGATAATGGCCAAGATCGATGCAGTGTAAGCCGATCACAATCTCGCACTTCGAACCAGTCGCGTGCAGTGGGGATACAAGATGCTATCACAAGGTCACAAGAGACCTTTGCGGTTCGGGACTTCGGGGGACGACCCACTCAAGTTTTTGCATCGGTCATTTCCGAGAGTGACAACCCATCGGATTTGGCCGAAACGTCTCGGTGGCGATCCCCGTGGGAGAGATTAAGCAGCGCTTCTCTCGCCCTCCCTCGCCAGGTGGACATCCGATGCACAAATATATTCTCTCTCTAGCTAGGATAGGCCACGCAGCGTCCTCTCCGCTCTCAGGTCTTGGAGCTGGTCGCGAGTGTCATGATTCATACCTGATACATGATTGTCCGATGCATACAACACGCGCACGGCGTTCCGGTCTACATGTAATCTACAGCCCTAATTCACCTCGGGCTTCTTCGCCTCTGGCTTTGACATCAACGCCCTCACATTCGGGGGCAACAATCGTTCGGCGTCGCTTTTGTCCATTTTGCGCAACGCTGCCAGTGGGTAGAATTTGCTCAAAGCCACGAGCTCCAGTCGAAGTCGTTTGAGCGAATCATCCTTGCTGGGCATGGGTTGTCGATCGAGGGGATGTGGCCCAATCTTCGGTGGGTCGACAGACGGCGACGCAGACGATGGGGCATCAAGCGGCTTTGTGCTCGTGGGCGGAGTGTCTGGAGCTTGAGACAGTGGCGATGAAGTCGTGGAACCGATGTTCTCCTCCAACTTGAGTTTCTTCACCTCGGTCCCTGGAGCATCCAGCGATTCCCTCTTCCTCTTCCCGTTCGCGTCACCCTCTTCAGTCTCGACCTTTCCATTCACCTCGCTTGACGCCTTTCCACTCTGAAGCCTTTTCTCCTCCAGCTCCTTGGACATCCTGGCAATCTCATTGGATACCCATTCCAATCCGGTCTTGACGCCGTCTCTTCCTCCTGCACCTTGGCACAAAAAGTCGCCTTGCTCCTTGAGCAACGGCTTGATATCGAGAGGATGGTCTGGGCGCGTGATTTGCAAGAGAGCCTGCCTCGCATGTTCCATCTTGACCACTTGCAACAGGTTCTCCTGTCTCTGGTTCAGGATCTGCCCTGCGGATAGAGTCTCGTGAAGACCTTTGAGCTCTTGAATGGTAGAGTCGATAGTGGTGACCGTAGTCGAACGCAGCAGCCCACTGTGCCAATACTCCTTGACGTACTCTCGAAGCGATAGGTGGTCAGGGTCGGATTCGGGATGAACCTCTTCGACATTTCCGACCCGGTTCCTCGCACCACTCTCCATGGCCCCGTCGATGAAACGCGATACGCTCCTGTGATAAGCTTCGCCCTCGACACCACCATAGACCCGCTCTCGTAGCCTCTCTGCATGTTTGGGCTTGGCGCTATCGTCGTAGACGTCGATGAAGTTGGCCGGAGTGAGTGGGTGGACGCGATGGTGAGTTTTGATGGGCCTGAGCTGGTCTGACAAGGTGCTGGACTCTGATTGACGCGTTCTAGAGGATAACACGGCCATCTCGGCATCAATCTCCGGGAACACGCCCCACTCGTTTGTCGTAAGATCGCGTTGGCGCAAGGGCGCAGGTCGGGGAAATGTCGAAAAGTGCACCGGTGGTTGACCAGACGGACCAGCAATGTCAAAGTCCCACCAATTTCCATCCTTCCTTAGACCCTTCCAGTCTGTCACCCTGCGAGACGTCGACCCTTCCGTCATACGCTGTGTCGCAAACACTTCCCCTGGCTCGTCCATCTCTGCCAGATCTCGAGTGCCGTCCAAAGCCCAGTGTCGCCATTTTCCATTGAACTTTTCTCTTCCACGTATTTGCCTCCTGGCATACTGTCGCCTCCCTCCGTTCAGGTTCCATCCTACTGCCTGGGCTGTTGCCGATCCAGGTGCGTATTGCAACATCTCCTCGGGGATGTATTGCATTGGACCGACCTCCAGGGGCTCCTTGGCACTGCCTGGAGGCATAGTGGCCCCCCTGCCCGAAAGCATCGACTCGCCTCTAGTCTTTGTTCCATCGGAAGCCTGGACTTCTGGCTCCGGCGATGGTGTCGGTGTCAGAACGAGGGGCCTGTTTCGCTCAATGTGCTTGAGTCCATGAGCTAAGACGCGTTGAGCCGAGGTGTGTGGGACTGTTCCGGGCGGGTTGAATTTTTCCGCTGCTGCGGCAAGGGTCTCGAGATCCGTCTTGAACTGGTCAAAGTTGTCGTAATCGTCATTGTCGATTTTTGACTGCATCGTGCCGAGATCCATCATCTTGTCTTCACCGCCGACGATGCCCAGGTAATCGGGAAAATCCTCGAGGTTGACTAAACAAATAATCAGCAAGATTTCTCAAGCCGGCATTCCGGTGAGCATACCTGGTTCGTCGAACAGAGCATACTGAAGGAGCCATCAGCTATATGCTTGGCGTTTAGTTACGAAACACTCACATCGTCCTTCCTTCGAAGTTCCACCATGACCTTGTTCATGAGCTCTTTCATGGGCCTCTTGATTCTTTTGACAGCACCTCCTGTTGCCTTGGGGATGTAGGCATGATTTGAGGAAAGTTGCTCGACAGGCACCTCCGGTCCAGGCGTCCGCATTTCCATCGCTGAAGGTGACAAGGGTGTGGAAAGCGGGTCGACATCGTCATTATCAGGCTCCTGCTTGACTTGAACGCCATCGGGGATCGGGGATACCGAAGGAAGGCTGGTTCTAATCGGTGTGGATGGTGTCAAGGGCGGGACTCGGGGGGTTGACGGCCCTGACGACAACAGGCGAGGCGGCACTGCCGATGGCTTCGTTGAGGGTGAAGCCTTTGGCGTCGCTGATAGCTTTGACTTCTTGGTGGAGCCGCGCGGACGGCCGAGGACCTTGCCATGCTTGGTGACCGAAGGAGTCGAAACGCCATTTTTCTTGCGGGAGGATTGGGATGAGGAAGGTGTCGAAGACTCGGGTAGAGTGTTCGGCGTTGATGGAGTAGCTAAACCACTTGCACCGTTGACTGTAGATACCTTTGGGCCAGTCTCAGTGCCGTGCGAGGTCGGTGTTGATGGCTCATTGTTATGGGAGGATATTGACCTGATGAGACCTTGAGACAACTTTAGACGGACCGGCGGTAGGTGTCCACCTCCTCCATTTTCTTCGACTGCTTTTCCTTTTCCTTTTACGCTCGCGTCTGGCCGTGTGGTTGGTGATTGAAGTGCTGATGAGAGGGATAGCTTCAACTTGATAGGTGCTATCTTGTCCTTTGCCTGGTTTGTCATTGTCCCCCCTCAGTGTGTGGACGTCTGAGGTGGAGGTGGTCGAGCGGGATGTCGGGATGGAGGCAGGTCTGGAAAAATCAAATCAAGAGAGAGAGAAGCTGGGCGGCGACAGAAAGGCCGGGGGGAACGAGGATTTGATTCCGCGATCAGCTCGCTGCCATTTCAGAGTCACGTGACAACACTCTCGAGATTTCGGCGGCGCCGCCAGCGCTTGCTCACTCGGCTGCGTGCAATGCCTGCCTAGGGTTGCTGCTGCATTGACCCTCTTCTGACAACAACAGATAGTTCACATTACGCCAGCTGCCGACATACGGACTGATATCTACAGCCAAAATGGTCGGCCAAATCCCTCTTCTCGCTCCGCTATATCTGCCCGGCCAAGAGCCTCTTCCGCCTGGAGTCATGCCCGAGGAGGCAGAAGCGTACAGGCAATCTTTGGTGTATCAGAAATGGATGGGCTATGTGCCAGAAAGCTGTCCATTCAAGGTTGTGTTTGCTGGTGGTGCAGGTAAGTCGAGGTCTCAAGTAGATGTTGTTCTGATCCTGACACCGGACTCAGGCTTCGCTCTTGGTGGTTTCTTCTCCCTCATGTCGGCTACGTTCGCATATGAAGACCCTCTGACTAGGGCATCAACCCAGATGGCCAACGCTGGTACGAAAGCACAGACGATATTCGTCTTCAAGGAGATGGGAAGGAATATGTGGAGTAGCGGTAAAGGTTTCGCCAAAGTTGGTGCCATCTACTCGGGTATCGAGTGCTGCATTGAGGGAGTGAGTAGAGCTCTCTTCTTCTGCCTCAGTCCATGAGGATGAAGCTGATCTCTGCTGCTAGTACCGCGCAAAGAACGACATGGTGAACCCTGTCGCTGCAGGTTTCCTCTCTGGTGCTGTTCTGGCTAGACATTCCGGCCCGACGGCCATGTTGGGTGGAGGAGCTGCGTTTGCTGCCTTCTCGGCCGCTATCGACCTGTATCTGCGGAAGGCTCCAGCAGAGTGAGTGGCCCGTTCAGCTGCAACACTCTCATCGTAGTATCTAGCTAACCAGTCACAAAGGGAACCATAATTCTTGTACCCGGTTACAGCTTCACTCCTGCTTCACACCTAGATTTGACCATGTTGTATGCATCATCACACATCTCTAACGCCAAATCCTGCAGATACCGAGTCAGGCCACTGGCTCTTCGTGGTCCTTTAGCAGACTGAGATGAACGAATACTGGAAGGCAGATGGCGCCTTCTCGGACCAGGTTCCGGTCAAGTGACATGGTTACTTTGTGATGGATACATCGTGTCTACTGCAAGCAAAATGATCTTCGATTACTTGCATGTACCGTACTGCAAGCTCCTCCTCTGTTGCCAGCCTACTAGTAGCACTGTCTGTGTGTATGCACTCGCTGCCCGAGCTTTACGGTGCGTGTGTGATATGAAAGATTTCCAGCCGGCCTCGACCGGAACCAGCCAACTGGCCCGCAGCGTAAGATCCGAAAGAAGCGAGCCAAACGACTAGGACCCTAACGACCGTTCTCATACCAGCGAGGGAGACTCGTCATCCTGTTGTTTTCATCACACCATCAACTTGGTATTTGGCACTCAATCCACCGATATTACTCCCCGCACAGAGGGATGGACCTCCCCGTCGAAGTCCTCGCGAATATCACTGCTCTGGTCTCACCTCCTTTCTACCCACCAGAGATCTACGACCGACCGTCGTTGACCGCGTCACGTTCGACGAGCACTTCTATCAAATCAGCATCAGTCTCGCGGTCACCGTTCACGCCTAGATCCATCTCGAGCACCAGCGAGGATGACACTGAGAAGAAAGCGGACGAGGCTCCAAAGCTGATTTATCTACCGCCGCCACCGCACATCATCGAGAACTTGGACCCATTCCCTCAACCCGCTTACACGCCAGTCAATACCGTTGCGGCAATCTCGAGAGCCTCGCACCGGCTCTTGGAAGCTAGTCGGCCGTGGCTATGGGAGCACGTTGACGTGAGATCGGGGAGGGGGTGGTTGGCCATTGTCGACGCTCTCACAGAGGAAGTGGTGGATCACATCGAGGTACCAACCGAGTCGATACTGCACAGGCATCTCGTGGGCTTGGGTCTGGATCAAGGGCAACTGGCACCTGCGACGCCCCTCAGTCCACAGGGGAATGGCATTCTACTGCCTAGCGAGCCTGTGACAGCAGCAGAGGCCCACGCTCAACCCATCACTGTTCCTGGTGGATACGCTCATTACGTCTCGCCGCCTGGATCAGCAACCTATCCGTCGCCATACAGTGTCATAGGGAATGGAGCTGGTAGCTCATCTGCCGGACCATCCAATCTCAATATCCCATATATCCCTCACGACGATCAACGCTATGCCTACTCCCCGCCTCAACCCCCATCGGCGGCGCTTTTGCTCACTCCCCCTGGCTCAAGAGGCGGATCGCCCCAGCCTCAATTCAGAAAGCCATTGCCCATCGCCACCATCCTGCAGCAGAGCAAGATGCCCGCAGGGCTGTCGCTCAGCCCCAACCGCGCCAGTGATATACCTGCCCTTGGTAGACCTCTTTCCGCGGGTATACTCGAGAATGGGAATCGGTTCGATGCCGAATTTGCCAGCAATACCGAGTCCTCCCAAAGGCCAGCATCGCCATCCCTGTTGCAGACGCCTGTATCTGCGACGGGATCAGGCTTTGGGACTGGGCCTGGATCAGCGGGTCCATCGAAGATACTGCAACTCAGCGAAGCCGCTTTGAACAGCTTGTCCTCCAACACACCAACCAAATCGCCCACAACCGCGACCAGCATCAACGCGAGATTGCGCGGTCGATCTCGTTCTCCCAGACGCTCTATCGGATTCAAGACGGAAGGCATATCTGCCGTCCTCGACCGATCGCGATCTAGCTCTGCTCAAGGACTACAGCGCTCGGCCTCATCCGGGGGTTCTTGGCCACGACGAATCCCTCTCGAGCGTAGGCGCTCCTCCCTTTCGAGGCATCGCACTATGTCGGACAGCGGTCTCGCGGACGACGATGACGAAGACGAGGAGGACAACAACGCAGACGAGGCCGAGGACGACGTTCCAGACCTCGTGCCGACCGCTTCCAAATCGACCTTGATGGGGAAAAAGCGCCAGAGGCATGTCCCGTTTACTCCTCCAAGCAGTACCGCCGCCCACAACGATCTCCCGGATAGCGACGACGAGGCGATGGAGGACGATCACTCTGATCTACTCCCGCCCCCTGGACCGTACATTCGACATCTCAGTTTCAACGATTTCCGGACCATTGGCAGTCGTAGGACACAGGACGAAGCCGTCAGGGGCCGCTTCGTTACTGCAGGTAGACTCGAAGGCGTAATCAAGGTGGGTCGAGCCAGATGACCCAGAGACATCTTGCTTAGACTAGTATAGAACGCACCCAACCTCATCTCCCTCTGCATGACCGAATACGTCGACTCGTCGCTCTCCTTCCCTGTCCTCGAAGACATACTCTTCCGTGGATACCGCAAACCCAGAGCTCCTCGGCGACCGTCCTTTGCAGCCTCGCTCTCCCGAACGAGGTCCATCTCGGTCGACCCGAATCCTTCCTTTTCGCCAATGACCACCACGTCCCAGCTGGATCCCCCACGACCCACCTACGTCCCGTACGAGGATGAGACTGAGGAAGAGAGGTGGCGCCGGCGATCCATGTTCACGCCTCTTGAAGCGCTCGACTTGACAGGCTGCGTCAGTGGCGTGTTCACTTCGGCTATGAAGGAGTTCTGGGACACCTGGATGCTGAACCGAGAAGAAGACGAGAGCGAGCACGGTCGAGGACGATCGAGAAATGGCCATCGCCTAGGTTCTGCCAGTGACATCGCGGCAAGCTCCACCGAGGACGAGGAAGAAGGCCCATCTTCAGGCTATCATCGGACAAACCGATCTACATCCTCGAGGCGGAAACCACGCTTCGCGGCCATGCGGAGATTGTCTCTCCGCGCTTGCACTACCCTCGACCCACCACTGTTGCAAGACCTCGTCCTGGCCTTTCCCTCGTTGACTCACTTGGATCTGTCAAACACTCGAGTGCCGTCGACCCTGCTTGCGGCGCTGACGGATGCCCCGCCGAAGACGCTCCGACTCCAATCACTCAGCTTGGCGAGGTGTACGCGACTCGAACCGAGTGTACTGGTGGAGTTCCTCGTTCAGTCGCCTGTAGTCCAGGATCTCGTCGAGCTCAACCTTTACGTCAATCCGACGGGGGGCATGGCCATGACCTCCAACGATCTTCATCGCTTCCTGACCGCGCCTTGCGTCAAGAGCGGTCGACTGCGTTACCTCGACATTTCCTCCTCTGGCCTCACTCCAGCTCACCTACAGCCTGGCGTATTCCCTGCACAACCATCGCTCCTCTCACTGGGACTGTCGTACATGCCGTCGCTGGCGCTGCAGCCAATCGCGGACTTTTTGTTCACCCAGGCGCCAAACGTGGAAATACTCACGCTCACGGGAACAGCTGTCGAGTCCGCTCTGAACCCGAGTCACAGCTCACTCGACGTCACGTTGAAACTACACGCCCACTTGATCAACCCGCTCACCACGGTGCCCTTCTCATTGGCCTCGCTCAATTTGGGTGCCGGAGGCAGTTTTGGGCCGAATCTTCAGCCTGGAGCGACGCACCTCCGGGTGATAGAACTCAGCAGTCCAGTGAGAAAGATCATCGCGGATGGGGGTACGGGTGAATGGAAGGTGGTCAGGAGTAAAGGCGGTAGAGGGTGGTACGTCGACCTGTCGGCGGGCTGGACTCCAGATGGATTCGTGCGACATCTCCCGGCGTCACACCCTCGGCGACAGTGGTTGGCGAGTCTGGCCAAGGCCGAGGGTCGGGTCGGGAGCTCGGTCGGGTGGCATGGGAGGAAGATGGAGGTGATCAGGGGTTTGGGCATGTTGGGAAGAGAGGGTGGAATGGCCGGCGTGGGAGGTTACGCCTTCGAAGAATAGTCAGAAGCGCATTTCAGTCACGTATCAGGATGTATCTATATAATCAGCACTGCCGTTGGAGACTTCGGTCACATTCAGAGCGTCCACACTACGCTCAGAGGAGGAGGAATCATGGCACAAAATATCATTGGTACAACAAGTCAGTGATCGACTGATGATCTATATCCGCGTAAATCCTCAACCCATACCCAAGTCCAAGTTCTCTCCTATTTTGCCCCAATTCAGCTCTCGCTTACTACGCGACTTCTTGCTCTTCTCCACCGTAGACAGATGTCGCATTGTCGGCCGCCCGTGCGGGCAATTCCAAGGCTGATCAATGGTCCCCATGTTCTTGAGCAATTGCGCCATTTGGTTCTTGTTCAGCGGTTTCCCTATCATCACAGATTTTCGGCAAGCTCTCATGGCAAACATCGACCTGGCCTTGGTGCACCGGACCATCCCTCCTGCCGGCCTGGATCCATCGCTGAGCAAGTGGAGGAGCTGTTCAAGGTCTTTGAAGTCGAAAGTCGTCTCTTTCGATACTGGCATTGCCGCGAGACTGATTTTTTCCCCTCTTCCAGGCGCTTTATCCTCGTCGACCTTGACTTCAAAACCGTTCGCACGCAGGACATCGAGGTTCTCGATGGCTACCAATTCGTCCCCCGCCGTCAGCTGAAGTGGGCGAGGTCTGTCGTCGAACAAGACACTGTATCAGCGAGTCACTCGGCACGCATATGCTCTTTTCTTACTCACCGGATAAGCATTTGCGCCTTGATCACCGTGGTCCGCTGTAGGGTCTCAAAGTTGAACTTTTCGTCACTTGCATGTTGGTCGATGATAAACAGGTCGTCCGTCATCTCCCTTTTACCATCACCATCCTCTGAGCGGAGACGAGCTATGATGAAGCCCTTGTTGAACTGACCCAACACCTCCATCCGGGCGAAATCGGCCTTTGATATAACCCTCGATAATGCCTCTTCTGCCTTGGCGGCGTCCTTGTTCGCTATACCGGCGGCGGAGATCGTTTGTCCAGTCTTGAGGGCTTGGTAGGCGTCCCTGTCGGCGGTTCTGGTCGCCGTTCTCGCAGCCTCCCGAGCGAGCTCAGCGCGACGTCGAATTCGAGGTAGGTCAAATTTGACTTTGACTTCGCCTGGAATGGCTTTACTCTCAATTTCGTCTCGGTAGCTGTTCGACCTGGATCCACCAGCACTGGCAGATGGCTGAGGTGGTTGCTCCATATGCCGCCGTTTCGGAGGCATGCTCGGAGTTGGTATTGGCATATCGATCTCCACAATGTCATCCTCCTCACTCAGCCCGCCGCTGCCGTCGGGTATGCTAGATTCAGCAGTAGTGGATGGTTGAGGTTGGCGTTCCGTGCGACGCCGTTTTGGCGGTAATGTCGGTGTCGGTGCTGGCTTGTCGACCTCCACGATGTCTTCCTCAACATTGATCTCGCCATCGCCATCGGGAAGGCTGCTTCCAGCAGCATCAGCCGACGGTCGATGTGATTGCTCCGCACGCCGTCTTCGCAGAGGCAACCTCGGAGTTGGTGCTGCCATTCCGACCTCCGTATCGTCCACGTCCACGATCATCCCGCCTTCGTCATCCGAAAGCCCTTCGGAAGCGCTGAGATCCACAGCATCACGGGCAGGATCATCGGATACTGCGGTGATGGAAGGCGAACCTGTCTCATCCTCGCCTTCCGCAATCTCGTCACCGACAGATCCTCGTACGTCGTTCTCCTCGTCTTCTTCTTCCGCTGCCTCCTCTCTCTTTTCCGCTACCTCATCTTGACCGTCCTCGGATTCGGGACTCGAAATCCTCTGCGAGCCCGCAGACTGAGATGCGTACCCAGCTAGCTTGCGGCGTAGACGGTCTACAGACGTTTTGCCCGTGTTGCTCGATTTGAGCGACACAGGCAGGCTAGACGACGATATCGCATGTTTCGCCTTTTTGTGTGGAGACCAGCTCGCCGCGGTCGTATCGAGGGTGGTGACCCTCGTAGGGCGGATAGGTGTATCGATGGTAGGTAGGGATGAGACCAAGGGCACCTGCGTCGTCGATTTGACTTCATCGACTTCCATCTCGAACGCGTCGTCGTCTTCGTCGTCGACCACCAGATGCTCAGGCTCAGTCAAGCTCGTCTGAGTCTCCTCCGTCGCCGTGGTATCACTCGCAAAAACACCGTTTTCTTGAGTGTTTTGCGGCTCTGAGGATGGTCTCTCGGCCTCGCCCATGTCCTGATCTTCGTCTTCGACCTGTGCTACAACTTGAGCCGGAGTGTTTTTTCTCGTCAAGGTTTTGAGTTGTGACTGCTGCAGAGGTTTGACAGCCTGTGAAGGCGCTGTGAGCGAGTATGTCGTTCTAGAGGGCGCAAAGAACTCTTCGAGAGCAGTCTTCTCATCAGCCCAGACCGAGTACGTTTTTGACTCACTCTGAGGGCGCTGATGAGGTTGACCTCGCTGTGAAGGAAGATCGTCCGCTTGTCGGGGCTAACGTTGATATCCACACTCTCTACCACGGTGTCAGCTCTACTCTCCTGCCTCAGAACAGAAAGCTGACCTGCAGGTATACGAAAGTCCAGGATCGAGAGTGGTGTTTGATTCGTGTTGAAACTTTTGTAAACCTCGTTGATGGCCCTTGATATAGGCTTGAGATCGCACGGCCTGCCGTTGACGTAGTAGAATTGTCTGTCGGCACTGGATCTTCCTTGGCCCCATGCAGCCGAGGATATAAGCCCGCTAACCTTGACTTCCTGGTACCTAGACTGATTAGCCCTCAGCTCACTGCAATCCAACCCACAGCTCGGTAAGGCCTTCTCTGCGGGCCATGCTGGGATCAATCTCGACAGCCAGATCTAGGTTCACGTCCAAAACACCTTCCAGGGCCCTTGTCCCCCATATAGATGTCACGGCGGAGCGTAACGAGCCCTTGCCATCTGTAGATAGGAGTGTGTTTCGCTTGCTACAATCTCGGATGTCAGCTTCCATCATCAAATTTCGAAACAAAGAAGCTGACTCACCCCGACTTGCCAGATGCCAGAGATTCTACCTTTAGACGGATCCCCTTTCTGCCATCCTGAGGCGAGACACTCGATGGCACCAGTCCATAGCCGTACAGCATTGTCAAAGCCTTGGTGAATTCTCGTTTGGCAGTCCGTTCAAACTCTTTCCTCCTGACTGGCAATGGAGCAAAGAGACCAGTCAATAGCACAGTCGTGCCTCTCTGTGCGAAGTGAGTCAGCTCTTCACCATCACTTGAGATCAGAGTGTTAGCTCACAGGTCTGGCTACTCTAGTCGAAGCGTCTAGCACTCTACCGTCCCTGCCTAGCTTGATGATCGTGCCCATGGGAGCTGTGCCCTCGGTCGATGTGGTGACAGTGACCGACTCGCATAGTGCGCATAAAGAGGCCAGTGCTTCGCCTCGGAAGCCAAAGGTAGTGACATGCGGCAAATCGGCCAAGGAGGGTAGTTTCGATGTATGGTGTTTGAGGCCTAGGCCCATCAGCTCAATGACCACATTTCTAGAGAGAGTTGAGCACTTACCGATGAAGTCCCAATCCTTTTCGTCTATACCAGAGCCATTGTCCGAGATCTCTAAGGTATCCAAACCATTGTTGCCAAATCGAACATCTAAAATGGCTCAGCTGTGGTCGATTGAACCGTGCTGAGCAGCTCACCGACACTGGTCGCTCCGGCATCGATACTGTTCTCCACTAGCTCCTTCACTGCCCCCTGTAGCTCCAGTACCACCTGCCCAGCGTGCAACCTCTGTACGGCACTCTGCTCGATCGCTGCCCGTTGCGTCAGTTGCGTGCATCGATAGAGATCATCCGGGTTCACCTTTGATGCTGCCCGACATCTGAGCGAGACTATACAGCTACCCGTCACATGCACTTTGGCCCGGTGGGTGTAGTCAGCGGGACATGCTCGATGCGAGTCAGGACAACACAGGTACGGTAATCAACAGATCGAAATGGTGCGCAGATTAAGATCCAGCTTGAGTCGCGTAATGGCGCGTACCACGTTGCGCGCTGGACGCGTTTCGGAACATTAGATTCCGCAGGCAAGTTTTGACGCGTATTGGACGCGCCTGGATCCCCTACTCGTACTGCCCCTCCCTTCTTGCCTTGAGTCTTCGCTATACACCATCTTCACATCTAGTACACCTTCTTGTGCACGATATCAGTAGTCTCTCTATCGCCCGAAACCCTCCACTTGATTCCACTGGCAACCATCGTTTTCGTCAGCGTCCACATTTCGCTTCAGATCACTCTACATCTACACATCACCTGCACCACTGATTCATCAACATGAACCGGCCCAGTATTAAGTCTATAGACGATCTCAGAGCCCTCATTGGACCATCTATGAGGGTTCCTCCTCACCTTGTTGGCACTTTTGACATCGATAAAATCATCGAGCGTGACCGTCTCGAAGAGTTGAAGAAACCCCTTCTCAAGGCGCTAACAAAGCTGGGCAACATGCCCGGCGTGTCCAACAAGAATAAGCCAGCTTTGGTGGACTGGCTCGTCGAACACCCAGAGCCTGTCGACCAGACGGTTGGATCGTCGAAAGGTGCATGGGACATACGAGACGGAGTGCTCCAACCGAAGAGGAGGCCGCTGAGGCACAGGCCTTCTTCGATGATTTGGAGCGCGAAGAGGAGTACGACATGATGATGGAGGAAATGGCAGACAGCGAAGATGAAACGGATACGGACGACGACATGGGATGGGGAGACAATGAATATGATAGGGAAGCGGCCGCGGACAACGAGGAGGCAGCAGCCTATGACAAACAGTTGAGACAGTTGGAGCGGGAAGATGAGCTTGAGGGGAGTTCGGGAGACAGCGAAGATGGTACCGACGATGACGAGGACGATGATGAGGATGAGAATGAGGGTCAGAACAAGGGTGCCCCGGACGCTGGCCGGAACCGGAAGAGGCATTCCGTCGGCTCGGTCCATTCGCAGGAGAGAGCGACGAAACGAACTCGACAAGAGGCCGAATCAAGGGAGAGAGAGACAAAGAAAGACGAGATAATGGCGAAAGAGCGACGGGAGTGGGCAAGGAAGGAGGCGGAGTGGGCAGGAAGGGAGCGGGAGTTGGGACGGGAGTTGGGACGGCTGACGAGGGAAATGGTGGAAACCAGCAAAGGCGTGCCGACGCCATTGCGCGCTGAATAAGCCTATAAGATGAATCTCTGTACGTCCACCAGTCTCCAGTCCATAGAGTTCGGATACTGATGGACATCCAGTGTGGGTCTCCAGGACCGAGAGGGAGGCCCTCGTAAAACAGTGGCCTCGCGCCGGATAGGACTAGGAGGAGACGATGCCAGGTTGGCCAAGAGGCGAGTGCGAGATGACGTATAAACACGAAGACAGTGAGGAGAGGGCGCAGTGAGGCAGCGGGAAGACGAAGAGATACGGGAGAAGATGATGTACCCAGGCTTCAAGGACGGTGCCTACGAGGTCATTGGCTTCAGAGATCCTGTTTACTGCTTGTTAGACAAATGGGATGTCTTGAAAGGTCTCGACGCTTTCGCTCGTCATACTGTATGAGCAACTGGTGCCTCGTGCGGGCAAATTGACGCTACGCATTGGTCTAGCACAATACTGTACATACGGCCTGCGCAAGCTGAGTATAAGCTGAGAAGCTGAAGTACTCGATACGACTACTCGTACAATAAATATAGCAGGGGCAGCAGGGCTGGAGCAGGGCAGCTTCGAGGCCGCAACAGGGCAGCCACGGCTGCTTGCGCTGCGAACGATGCGCCGTAGGTGGCCGCTTGCTGTGGAAGATCGGCTTTGGCCGCCGGCCGCAGGATTGATCGGCGTGGCCTCCACCTCCACCGGCACCCCGTGAGTGGCAACTGCGTTACTGCACACAAGCGGCGGCGAGGCAGCTGAGATTTGAGAAGACCGTCGATGCACTCTGGGCTACTTTCCAGGCTCTTACTTAATACGGTCGGCAAGCAGACCGTCACCGCAATGGAAGGGGAAGAAGAAAGATGCAAGGAGCTCCAGGAGGATGAGTACACGGTTATTGAAGTGAGTGTGATCGGATGCCCCAAGCGTCGAGCAGTGCAGGACTGATCGTTTCCTTCACAGTCGATCTATCCTGGCTTGGTGGCATTGACAGCAGATCAGGCAGGCGGCTCGACTCTCAGTCTGAAAATATTGGTGGTCCTGCCTCAAGAGACGGATACTATCCTCTCGACGCATAATGGCCAATCGACCTCGAACAGCATTCTGCCTGCTGTGCGATTATCGCATTTACCTCCTCTAGAAGCTCGGATCCGGTTTTCAACTAGGTATCCCATTACCTCCCCGCCCGTTGTCCTCGGCCTCAAGTCGCCTCTGCCAGGTTCAGCGCAACCCGAGTCGTGGTTGAGTCGGGAAAGCCTATACACTATACAAGAGAAATTAGCCGAGTATTGGCGCGAAGAGCACGAGTTATCTGGAGAGGGGTCTGGTGTGATCTGGAAATGGTGGGAATGGATAGGTACGGGGGAATTCCTATCGGACCTCGGCCTGTTACATGGAGATCAGCTTCATCTATCGACGTCGCCTACCATTGCTCCTTCCACCTGTCACACCCTGCTTAAGACCTACAATGCCGCTCAACTTCATTCGTCCTTCGAGGCGACGGCGTTTTCGTGCTCGATCTGCTTGGAGAACAGGAAGGGCAAGTCCTGTATCCAGATGCCAGAGTGCGATTGTGTATTGTAAGTGCTCGCAAGATCCGAAATGGCATATCCACTGATGTCTGCTTCAGCTGTGCGCCGTGCTTGAGCTCCTGCTGGTCGCTGGCGATAGAAGAGGGCACATTGGAAAATGTAGCCTGTCCCAGTGTCAACTGCGTGAAGAAACGATCGCTGAGGGAGCCAGGAAAAGGGAACACGGAGGGAGGCACAGATCTGGACCCGACTGTAGTCGAAGGCGTTGTGGGCAAAGAGCTAAGAGATCGCTGGGAGAAGCTGAAGAAGAAGCGGAAGGCAGAGATAGGTGCGTGGACGACGTCTCATGCGTCTGTTATCGAGCTCAACTGACGTGACGTCAATCAGATCCGACATACACTATATGTCCACGACCAACCTGCCAAGCTGCGGTACCGCCGCCTGCGGAACCCAAGCAGGTTGATCCGACAAAACAACCTTCTTCGTCCTCGCGTGTCATTCGGCTGGCCGACATCGGCAAGGCCGCTCCATCTACCCCACCTCTAACGCCTGTCGCCGAGACCACCTCTCATCCTCCTGACGATCGATGGGCACGGTATCGACATTGCCCGGAGTGTCAGTATTCGTTCTGCCTGTACTGCTCTGCCACCTGGCACGGACCTCACACGCCATGTGCGTTCCCGCAGACCTCGCTGATAGTGCGAGAGTATCTGAGTTATCCTGAGGGGAGCATGGAGAGGAAACGCATGGAGATCAGGAGGGGCAAGACGAATCTCGAGAGGATGGTGGCTAAATGGAGGGAAGATGAAGAGAACAAGAAATGGCTCGAGTCACGGACGAGAGCCTGTGCTGGATGCGGTGTTCGAGTGGAGAAATCTCACGGCTGTAATCACATGACGTGTGGGAGGTGCAATGCGCATTTCTGCTATCGATGCGGTTCATCTGTGAGTACACCCAACTCATCTTCTCCCCCAACTTGCCCGGGATTCAATTTCTTTTGCTGATGTCTGTTCAGATCTCACCACAAGATCCGTACGCTCACTACAATCGACCTGGGGCATCTTGCTACATGAAGCTGTTCGATCAAGAGGAGATCGAGAGATTTGAACGGGAGACAGCCATGGGACAGCAGGACCCTGGTCTGGAGAATCAGGATATCTGGGTTGGGCCGGAGAACATGATCATATGGGATCCTCGCTGGTAAATTTAGATTCACGAGTGTTGTATATTATGTCGTATATGTAGCTTGAGAGGAAGACGACAGTTATTTGTCCTGTCATCGAGTATCCTCATAGCATTGAGCGGCCCTCTAACATTCGGCCCACAGTGGCGAATCAGTCCAGCTTGCGCTCATGCGAAGAGGACGCACCACTGGCGGCGAGTGGCGGATATCGCCGAAACGCCGAACATTGAGTGGCAAGTCACCCGACGCGCTTCTCGAATTCTATCCTGCGCGTCCTCGGATGGTGAATTCCTTGACTTTTGACCTCTTACCTTCGAATCGTCATCCTCTAGCTCTAAATTCTCCCTGTCGACCTCACCGCCATAACTCAGGAAAGATGGGAGACGTCGTGCTGGATTCCAAGCAGTTTTCTAAGCGTGTGGAGCGGATCTTCGACTTGTGGGAGGTGGGTCACCGTGACTTCAGTCCGCAGGTCTATGTGTACAGTGCTGATGCGAATACCAATCTCATTCCTCTGACTCGCCTTCATCACCATTACGATCATGTAGTCGCCGACGGAGGATTCGGGGGTACTGGACAGTCTGGGTGCTCTCGCCATATTGATGGGAGAGCCCAGCGACGAGGCTGTCTCCTACACCAAAACTTCGGCCTTGCAGGTTAGTGAGACGTTCGTGTGGAGCACATCATGGCATAGATGGTGGCACGCCCCGTATGCTCGCACGTACATGAAGCTGACAGGTAGACCATCATAGACATACCTGCTTGGCTATGAGTTCCCCTCAACACTCATCCTATTCACAAAATCTCCTCGCAAGGTCACGTTTGTTTGCAGCTCGTCGAAAGGTGCGTAAGGCGTCTTACAAGGGAAATCGAGCTGATCGTACCCTACAGCCAAGATCCTGCGCCAGATTGCTTCGACTGGCGATATAACGATTGACATCAAGGTCAAGGGCAAGGATGAAGCCAGTGCCCGTGAGTCTTGCCTGGGTCATTCAGCCTCATCCCGCTCACATGCTCGCAGAGATCTTGCCGGATATGATCTCGAACGTCGGAGATTGCAAAATTGGTGCACTGCCCAAGGACAAGCCCACGGGCAAACTTGTGGACGAGTGGAATCAAGCGTAAGAATCCCTTTACTCCGGATCGCCATCGTGTAATTGACGGGCTGCCTACAGGATCTCTGGATCGAGCGGTCAGGTCGAGGTGCTCGACATGGCAATGGCAATGTCAGAAGTGCTCGCAGAGAAGGATGGGGAGGAGTTAGTGAGTGCATCGACTTTCGCAGTCGAGGCTATCACTGAGGAATCCCACAGAAAAGCATCATTACGGGATCCAAGATGACCTCGACTGCGATGATTCACTACTTCAAGTCCAAAATGGAGTCTATCATCGACAGAGGAACGAAAGTCTCTCACGACCAATTCGCCACGTGAGTACGAAACGGGTTCCCATAAAGTTTCACTAGCTAAAACAGCATATAGACTCGTTGAGGAGAAAATCGGCAACGATACGAAGGGACCGGACATGAAGCTGTGGAACAAAAACGCTTCTCTAGGAGATGTGGGTGGACTGAGGTTCTTTTGTAGCTGACCGCTCGTCAGGTCGACTTTGCTTCCACGGAATGGGTATACTCTCCGATCATCCAGTCTGGAGGAAATTATGACCTCAAGGTTACGGCGCTGTCGGACGACGAGAACTTAGCACCTGGTGTCATCCTGGCTTCGTTGGGTATCAGATATAAGGGCTACTGTTCAAGTATGGCCAGGACGTTCATGATCAGTCCCCATCAGGTGAGTTCGAACGAACAACGGCAGTGGACACAGCTGATCAAGCTTTAGAAACAAGAGTCCAACTACAAGATTCTGCTGGAAACTCGAGCAGAGGCGTTGGCTCAATTGCGAGAAGGAGCTGTCATCAAGGATGTCTACAACCACATCCTGACCTTCGTCGAGGGCAAAAGTAGTACGCTTGCCTCGGTGCTGGTGAAGAATATCGGTTTCGGTGTAAGTGGCCAGGTAAACTGGATAGTGCAATTTCTAACCTATATGTAGACTGGTATCGAATTCAAGGACAGCCAGCTCACGCTGAACGGCAAGAACAACCGGAAGTTGAAGGAGAACATGGTCGTCCTATTGTCCATCGGCTTTGCCGATCTCGCTGACCCGAAGAAGTCTGGCAAGAAGTAAGAGCGAACTGCGCGGTCCGATGAATGATAGCTGACGCCGGCATCAGGTATTCTCTACAGCTCATCGACACTGTCAAAATCGGCAAGAACACCTCGACCATACTCACGGATGGCTGCACCAAGATTACCGATATTGTCATGGAGCTCGCTGTGAGTCGAGCTACTACAATGCCGCATTAGCGCTGACTATGACCAGGACGACGATGATGAGCCGATAGAGGTCAAACCCGCCAAAACGAATGCCAAAACGAACGGCAGCACCAGTAAATCGTCCAAGCCAAAGTCACCTGTCAAGACGCGCGCACCCGTTGGAGGACGAGTCTTGTCGAACAAGACTAGAGGGGCCCAGCAGGGTCAGGTGGAACAAACGACCACGGAGAAGATCAAGGCCAACCAGATGAGGCTGCACGCTCAGCGACAGCAGGACGGACTGAAGCGGTGGGCTAAGGGAGATGGCGGAAAGGCCAACGGACAGGACAAGGCCATCAAGAGGTACGAAAGCTACAGGCGAGAAGAGCAGCTGCCCAGAGCGGTCGAGGAGAGACGAGTAAGTATATCGATCCTAAGTAGCTCCTCTGTGCTCATCTTTTCTAGGTATACGTAGATGAGCAGAGACAGACAGTCATCCTGCCACTCAACGGCTACGCGGTCCCCTTCCACATTTCCACCATCAAGAACGTGGCCAAAACGGAAGAATCTGATCACCTTGTTCTGCGAATCAACTTTCAGTCACCAGGTCAAATCGCCGGAAAGAAAGAGGATATGCCGTTCGAGGATCCCGACGCCACTTTCATCCGATCTGCATCGTTCAGGTCTCCAGATCAGAGGCACATGCTGAAAGTGTACGACACTATCACGGGTCTGAAGAAGGCGGCGACGAAGCGGGAAGCCGAGAGGAAGGAGATGGCCGATGTTGTCGAGCAGGAGAAACTCATCGAGATCAGAGGTGAGCGAGGAGACTCCCGCTGTGGTCGTTGCTCGCTGACAGAATGCAGGTCGACAACCACTTACCCTGAAGAATGTCTATCCCAGACCCGCGCCGGAAGGGAAGAAGACTGACGGAAACCTCGAAATCCACCAAAACGGTATCCGATTCAGACCCGATGGACCTGCTTCAAAGATCGACGTCCTCTTCAGCAACGTCAAGCACCTGTTCTTCCAGCCGAGTGAGAAGGAGCTCATCGTGCTTGTTCACGTGCATCTGAGAACGCCGATCATTCTGGGCAAGAAAAAGACATATGTAGGTCGCGCAAAGCTGAACCGTGCTAATCGATCAACAGGATGTCCAATTCTACAGAGAGGTCACGGACATGTCGTTCGACGAGACGGGTGGCAAGAAGAGAAGGGCACGATACGGAGACGAAGATGAGATTGAGCAGGAGCAGGAAGACCGAAAGCGACGACAAGAGCTCGACAAGCACTTTTCCGACTTTGCGCGTCGAATCGAGTCCGCCGCGCAGCAATCCCAGAACGAGCTGGAAGTGGATATGCCGTTCCGAGAACTCGGCTTCTCTGGTGTGCCTCATCGATCTAACGTCCTCTTGCTCCCAACGACAAACTGTCTCGTGCACTTGTCAGAGACGCCGTTCAGCGTGGTCACTCTGTCCGAGGTTGAAATAGTCTCTCTGGAAAGAGTGCAATTCGGTCTGAAAAACTTTGATATGGTGTTTGTCTTCAACGACTTCAAGAAGACGCCAGTACCGATCAACTCGATCCCCGTGGCTCATCTCGACAATGTCAAGGAATGGCTCGAGTGAGTACAACATCGACGCTGCATAGGGACATTGCTGACGAGGTTAGTTCGTGTGATGTCCCCATTTCGGAAAGTCCCGTCAACTTGTCTTGGCCGGCCATCATGAAGACTGTCAACGACAACCCTTACGCCTTTTTCGAGGAAGGTGGCTGGTCTTTCCTGACTGGTAGTGGCGAGGTGAGTAGCCGATTGTGGAGAGGATCGCACCGAGCTGACCTCCTGCCAGGACTCGGAAGAAGAGTCGTCATCCGAGGGATCCGTCTTCGAAGGAGACAGCGAAGAGGCTGACGAAGACGTTGGTTCTGACTCTGAGGATGGATCGGACTGTGAGTTTGATTACCATTGGGCCGAGTCGATGGAGCAATGTATACTAAACGCAATCTTAGTCGACGAGGACGACGACTCTGACGGCAGCGCGTCGTTCGACGACGAGTCTGGAGAAGACTGGGACGAGCTGGAGCGAAAGGCCAAAAGAGGTGAGCGACTTGCTTCACCCGGGGAACATCCACTGACGCTATTGTAGCCGATGAGAAGACACACGAACGAGGCGGCGGCGGTGACTCCGATGACGGCGGGAAAAAGAAGAAGAGCAGCAGGCGATAAGCACCATGGCGATCAGTTTTGTTGTACGATGTCGAAAATCCAATCTACCTAGTATGCATGTGTTCCGAGCGAGTTGCGGTATATATACATGTGCTATCTATGCTTATGATACAGGATGAGATGTAGTTATGGTCATGGTCTGCGCTTCGTTGGACTTGGACCGTCATCTGATATCACGCCGTCGCTGCCCACTGCTTTCCGCTTCAATCTCTCGCTTCTCTTGGTTGCCTCGCCATCTGGCGATACTCCGGTAGGCGTCACAATTGTCCGCGAGGCTCTGTACTCGGAGTACATCGAGCTCTCGCTGCTCTCACTCTCGGAATCTGAGAGCTCGGCTGCGAGAGACTGCATGTCCTGCTTTGATGGCTTCACGTCCGAAATGCGTACTCGGATTCTGGGCCTACCCGGGGTTCGCGAGCTGGATCTGGAGCCGCCAGAGGCGGAGGACGCATTTCCCTCTGAGTCGAGGACCGAGTCGTTGCTGACTTCCTTCTTAGCGACCTCTTTGGCTTCCTTGAAAGACTTTTGGACATCAACAAGTTGAACTCCAATCTCCGCGGCTTCTTTCGCCGACAAGGGTGCAGGTGTGCTCGAAGTCACGCCCGGGGCCTGTCCTGAGGAGTTTGTCCCCGACTGACACACGATGGATATACGCCGACTGTTCTCGATCATGGCGCCAATAGCAGCGTTGGCACCTCGTTTGTGGACAAAGTTCTCCTTGCGAGGTCTTCGCCCACTGACACACTTCTTGCTGACCATGTTCCTGACTTTGAGGCTGACGGGGGTAGGGTGAGGTCTGACGTCGGGAGCTCGGTAACTTGTTGATTCCAAGTCACCGATAATGCTGGCAAAGTGAGGCAATTTGGGCAGATCATCGATCGAAGAAGGCAGATAGAGCGGTTTGTGGTGTATCAGGCCCGGGACAAAGTCTTCGGGAGTCGCCTTCGGATGTCGCCTGCCGATGTGAGCCATCAATTCGGGGAACTTGGGGCCTTCGTACAGACAGTCTAGATATGTCAGTTGATGTAGTGTCGCCAGGAGGGGAGCAACTCACTGAAAGGGCATCGAGCGCTATAGGCAGCCATGTGATCGACAAGGCAGTGCTGATAGCAAGCGTTGTTAGTGGGGTACTTCTCCATGCAATCTGCCCATTTGCAAGGGACACTGTCGCTGTCAGAGCCCGTGAGAGTCGACTTTAGATGGCAATGGAGGATGTGCTTCTCGAGCAACGCCCACGAATTGAGCACGGCTTCACAGCCGTCCCACAGACAATGCGTCTGCCTGATAGATTGGGTCAGCATGTGGATCGTCATGACCGCCTGAAGAATCCTCACCTGGCGTGAACAAAGACCTGTAGTTGAATTCGTCTGACCTTGCGATCGTTTTCCGCCTTCGCCTGCTCTTTGGCCATAGATTCAGCATGCGCCCGTCTCGCCGCCGCGATGATTGCTTGCTGATCTTGTCTGACGCGTTCCATGTTGGTTGGACGCGGTGGACCTGGTCGCATCATGGGAGCGGGATGAGGCGGTGGTACCCGACCAGGATGAGGCTGGATCGAAGACTGAGGGGCGAGGTGGGATCTTTCAGCATACCTTGCATGCCACTTGGCATCGCGTTGGGCTCCTCGACTGGGCTGGTATCGGCCGGTATGCTGTTGCTGCTGATCATAAGATCGATTTGGGCCTTCCATTTGCGGTCGAGGCGCAAAGTTCGCTTGATGCGGTGACGTCGCAGGTGAATGATGCAATGGAGTTGTTGGCATCATTCGTGGTTGCATCTGATGATTGGAGAGCTGTGACGGAGGCCGTCTGTGGGGCTCATGTTGTTGCTGTATCTGAGGTCGCTGGGTCTGAAGCCCGTGAGCCTGCCTGGCCATGTGATAAGGGTACGGTGCGTGTTGTTGAGGTGACGACGGTTCTGAGGAGATCTTCAGGTCAATAACAAGGTACTTGAGAGAAGTCGAGGATCACTTACGCGGTTGCCCTCTCGGATCGCGCTGGTACATGGCAGGCGATGGCCCATGAGGGTGGTGGACGTCACCCTGGGGGTAGCCATGAACTCTTGCCGCCATATTCATCAGGCGCCTTCTTGCGTAAGAGGTGAGTGGTGTGTGTGTCTCTTGATCAGTAGGAGTAGCCTCGGAATCGATTCGTCGGGAAAGGATGCTTTCAGTATGGTGAACTTGACAAAAGAGAATTGTTGGGGGAGGAAAAATCACTCTTCCTGTATCTTATAGACGGCCAACTACCCTCAAAGCAGTGAGCACGGGTGGTGAACACAGGAGCGAGCATCACGCTCATATCGCGGCTTCGTCTTACAAAGGAAAGGCTCGCTAGACTCACAAAGGAACGTGATTCGGAGAAGTCGACAAAGGATCGGATGGGTCTTGACAAGATTACGCGGATATGTTCATGTCGCACGGTTCACTTTTTGACGTTTCAACTTGGGTCAAGCTCATCACGTCATCCCCAGCCGATAGCTCCGCGGAGAGGTCGAAGGTGTTGATGGAAGGAAGGCGCCGTCTCGAACACGTATCAAGACGCCGTGGGTGTTGCGCTGTCTTCGATGAGAAACCCCCCTCGATTCGGCGAGGCTGATGTTCCCATCACACTGATTATGGAGTTGATTCGCAAGTGATCCATACGCAGAGCATGGACTATGGCCGGCGTATTACTTTCGCCTCTTGCCTCCAGCCTCAGCCGACATCTCTGCCCTCTTCCTCTTGATGCCTTCCTTCTTCATGACCTCTTTCTTCTCCGCCTTATATTTGGCGCCCCGGCTCTCTTCGATCTTGGCCATCTCTTTGCGGTGCTCTTTCCGCTTCTCCTCCTTCTTTTCGGACCTCCTGGCGACCTTGTCCTTCCTCAGAGACTGGACTTGCTGGAGTAGCGCGACGGCCTTTTTCTCCTCGTCATCCAACACCACAGCTCGAGATTGGAGGTAGGTTGGCTTCTTCTGCTTGGATAGCGATTTTGTCTTGGATGCGAACGGAAGTGACGCTTCCAGCTTGCGAGGCACTTTGAGAGGATTGAAGCGTCGGGTGGTCCGCTCGATGGTCTGTCAAGGCGTCAGCTTTTGTATCTGAATTGCCACCAAACTAGACTCGCCCTGTACGCAGAATTGGGGTCTAGAGGCGTGGCGATGGCCTCGTCCTTTCTGATCTGACCAGTGAGACGCATGCCTTTCCAGCCTGCCTTATCTGCCAGCAGCAAAGACGTAACGGGGTTGTACAGCTTCTTTGGCTCGATAGAGTACCAGGCTCGCAGGAAGACCATATCTAAAGATAGTTAGTCATTGATACAATCATTCAACTACCCTTACTCACCGCTCATGAGAACTTTGTCCTCGAAAGTCGCTCGATAGCAGCCTTCCGGCTTGGAAAGAGCCTTCTTCACTTGACCACGAATACCAGACACTGTGCGGATGTTTGCACCCTCGAATTTGGCTACCTCGAGAGCAGAGTTGAACATGTCTTTGATGAACGCAGTGTTCTTGAAGATCTTGTAAGGCACACCTGTCAACTTGAGCTTTTTGACAATCTTGGTCGATCTGTCGACATCCAAAACGACACCTGTGGCGGAAATTCTGAACCCGGGGGCGTCATCGCCGATGGAGTTGAAGGCGCACAGACCGGTGTTGGGCGCAGACACCGGGCCGTAGAAGGTGGCGTAGCAGTGCATGTGCTCGGGGGTGTACTTGAGGAATCGATTCCGGATAGAATGATCGTCGAGGTGGTAGATCGGCATCGACTGGAACCTTCGCCAGCCCAGAGAGAAGATGAGCGGGTTGTTGGTCTTAAGTGTTCGAGTGAACCACCTGTGTCTCTTGATTCGAACAGTGACGTATCCGAATCTCTGCTCCTCGCTGAGGAGACCTCCGATGATAATTGGGAATTTCGGGTCAAAGTTTTCGATCATCTCGCAAGGCACGTTCTCCAGCTCCATACGCACGTAGGAACCAGATCGATAACCCTCGATCAACGCTCGAGCTTCGCTGTCCATGCCTTCGAACTCGGCCTCGTTGAGCTCTCTCTGTCGTGCCATCTCCGCCTTTGATACGTCGTAGAAGTCCATCTTGTCGCCTTCTTCGTCCGAGTCATCGTACGTCTCGTCAAACTTGGCAGCGAGCGCCTTCTTCTTTCGTTCCATCGCGGAAGCTCTGGCTGCAGCTTGGTCTTCGACGGGCTTGACACCGACATACGGGACCTCGCCGTCGGCATCTCCGTCTTCCAGATCCTCGAACCCTTCGCCGGCTTCCTCGTACGCCTGGCCATCGGCATCCACATCCTCACCCTCGACCGGACCCGAGACGAAGAGGTGTTTGATCGAGTCCAGCATGTCCTCGTTGCTCCACTTGACTTCCAGCGCGGCTAGATCCACCTTGCTCGAATGACCGTCGTCGTCGTCCATCTTGGGCCCGGCATCCTTCTTGACAAGGAAGAAGTCTCGCTCTGCGGCCATCTTGGACGACTCGGCGTCTGCCGAGCTGGGTCTCGTTTTACCAGAAGCAACTTCCTCTGGGCTCAGATCGCTGTCGTAGATCAAGGACATGATGTTCCTTTTCTTTGCCATCCTCTCGGCGAACCCGGTCGCAGCTTTGTTTCCCAGGTTGGTTTTCCACCGTGGCACATAGTCCTCGTTCTCATCGTCCTCATCCTCGTCATCCTCCTCGTCATCGTCGTCGGGCAGATCAAACCTCCCTCCGTCTTGCGAGAACGATGTTGCCGCAGCCAAGTCGTCGTCCGCTGAATCCGACGAGGCGAAATGAAGATCACCATCCTCCTCAGACTCAGAGTCTCCGGGCATGACAGCCGCGTCATCGTCGTCCTCAAAGTCATCCGCATCATCATCCTCATCCGACTCAAAGTTCATCTCCTTCTCGTCGGCTTTGCCTAGAATGGGACCGCCATTCCTGGGCTCGGCCCTACGTCGTGTCCGCTGCTCGGTGACCTCGAGCGGCGCTGAAGATGAACCAAACAGTCGGATTTGGGATGCCTTGATACCCTCACCGAAGGTCTTGGTGGCGTCTTGGAGATCCATGACCATTTGTTCACCTTCGCCTTGTAGCGCTGAGTCCTGCGTCAGCCAATTATCTGAGCAGCGAGTTTCCGACACACTCACCATCGCCACCTCGAGAGAAGCTACCGGGCACGTTGATGTACACAGCATCCTTGTCGTACATGACTCCACCAACGTCCGACATAGGAGCGTGGATCAATTTCGCTTTCTCTCCCATCTTCCTTCGTCTCTCGCTTTCCAGAGTAGGCAGGGGACAAGGGTCCGCCAGCCTTTCTACTGTCTTGATCTCCAAATCTCCCGCACCCGGGATGTGGACCTTGGCATTCCTCGCAGGGAGGTTGGGTCCTCTGAGATAGCCATACAGTGTGACCGTCCTGTCGACCTTTGGGTTCTCCCTGATCGCCTCTCGGGGAGTCAGATCCTGGATACGGTCCGCCAGCAAGTGAGGATGGGCGTTTCGGAAGACGAGGGGCCTGAACTTCATGACGGAGATGAATCGAGATAGGAGGTTGATCTCTGCGTCGGGATACCGTCCGTTGAGGACACCAGAGAGGGAGAAGAGTTTCGCTCCTTGGTAGATCTCCGTCCAGAATCGGTGTTTCAGTCTCTTCTTGGTGTCTTTGAGCGTTTGCGACTTCTTGATGAGGTCGAGGTGGGTCAGGATACCCAAGACTTTTGGGAAACCATGTGCTTGTAGGATGTTGAGGAATTCAAACGTTTCCTGAAAGCCTTTAGCTGAGACACTACGGGTTGCGTGACAATCCGCTCACCATCTCGAATCCGAAACTTCCGTCAATCATGAGAAGGACAAGGTCCACAACCTTCCCCAGGTCGATCATACTGTTGAGATCGTTACCGCACTCGATAAAAGTGATCCTTCTCGTCTTTCCCGACACCACCGTAATCGGTCCCTGTGGCTCGTTGAGATTGTGCTTGGTGTACCTCTTGACCAATGACCGCATCAAGGTAGACTTTCCAACTCCTGGAGGTCCGACCAATCCGACAATGATGGGCGGAGGCGGTAGTCGCCCTTCATCCATCCCCTTGCCCTTTTCATTCGTAACCTTTCTCTCCTCTGGATTACGGTTGACAAGGGGCACATGTAATCTCTGCTGATCCTTCTCCGCTGTCCTCCTCGCAGCTCGATCCGCTGATCTGAAAGACGCATTGGTGAAGGCCTTTCCACCAGTACATCAGCGCTGTTCAGTGTTGTTCGCCTTTGCAACAGCTATTCACCTTTGGATTGTAGTTTTGTCCTCCTGACCTGTCCACGCCTTTAGCCACGTCTTTTTTGGCGGCTTTTGCGCCAGACGCTGCCTTGTGGTGAGGCTTGTGTGGCTTCTCCATGGTATAAAAGGTCTTGCAGCTTCAAGTGCTGCTGAACAAGGTTGATGAGTTCAGCTACTCTGACAAGCTGTCAAGTGGACACGGGACACTTCAAAATTCTGAGCGCCCGGTGGCGATCTCCGTCGAGCGGAATCAAAAGTTCACTACACCCAGCTGGCTCTATACAGCCAGATCACTTCGCAAGCAAGCGGCCATAGCCTTACGAGTAGCCGCACCCCACCCTCAGTCTACAGGCAGACTATCATGCATATGCAGCTACTCCTCATCTCACATATTGCTCCAAGCCCTTCTGTGACGAGACCACGCTGCCGTTCGGGCTCTTCTGTCCTTCCTTCCTCGCAGTATCCTCCTCGAGGTACATTCTTGCTGGTTTTGTCTGCTCCAACAGCGTCGTGTCGACCATGAACTCGTCTGCAGTCTTGGTGCGTGCTAGCGTGCGTGGGTCAAACACGACGAACGGTCCTCTGAGCCAATTGGGTCCTCCCTGTTGCGACTGCTGGTCCAGAGGAACTGATGTGACGGTAGGCGATGTCAGCCAGACTTGCAACTCGGTGTGGAATCTCCATCCTCGGGTGAACCTGATTGAATTGTAAGCAAGACTTCGGCCGTCCAGTATAATGACCACTCACAGCTCCTGGGCTATCTGTAGCTGAAGGAGGTCTCCCGGACTGCTGTAAAACGCAAAGAAGAGGGTGTCCTCTGTGAAGTTGGGGATTTTGTTCTCGACTGGTGGTGCAACGACGTTGTAGCACTGAGGCAGGTGATATGGCTCCTCTATCCGAACAGGCTGAGTAATATGCGCAGGCTCCATCCAGGGTGTGACAAAGGTAGGATATAATGGTCTGAACGAGGTCAGTGCCATCCGTAATCGATGGGAGAACCCTTAACTCACTCATCATTGGCAATGTCCAAACCGAGGTCATTGAGGTCTTCCCCGAATATCAAGGTCCCTCTATCTTTACCCATGCTCATCTTGATCTCATACAGCAGCGCTGAAAGACCCCACCTGTCCACTGGCGACGCTAGTATTTGCTGCGAGGGGCGCACAACTGGCTCCAGGGGTGGTTGCCGCAGTGCTGTCGAGTTGTTTGGACTCTGCCTTCCCCATGACTCTAAACCAGGACCAGAAGTCGGTAATGGCGGATTTGTGGAGGGAGTTGCCGAGTTGGACGCCGAAGCGCCGTTCGCCAGTGAAGGAGGTGAAGGCGGAACCTGGTTGCGCATGTAAGGTGGTAACTACTTGACGTCAATGGTGCACACTGCCAGCATGAAACGCGAAGCACTCACCCTGTCTTTTGCTTCTTGAGGGTTTGGCAAACCGCCGATGATGGACCCTGGGGCGCCGAGCGCTGGGAAGTCTTCTCTAGGCTGTTCTCCTATGGTGCCATTACTGCCTTGGTGCAATTGCTGCTGTTGTTGTTGCTGTTGCTGCTGCTGTTGCGATCCCGGCGACGCGCCGTTCGAACTCCCGCCAATTCCCGGCGGAGGAGGTGGTGCTAGCCCATTGCTATGTTGAGGTCCGCCTTGCATGTACATCTGTTGTTGATGCAAATGCTGGTTCGTCGAAGAGGACGTCGAGGGCTGTTGTGTTGTCTGATTTGCATACGAAGACTGGTGATGTGCGCCAAGAGCAGGGAAATCCGACGGGTCTGAATAGTAACAGTGTCAGAGCTAGCGCGAGGACCATCGCAGCAGCAGCTCAGAGAGCTTCAGCATCCCACTTACCGGCTGCTCTGTGGAATCCCGGGGGCGCTCCTCTAGCCAGCCCACCTGATAACGGTGGAAATCCCGGCGCTGCTCCGGTCTGACCTTGAGGGCGTCCTGTCTGCGTCGTCGCTTGCTGTCCAGCTGTCGCGTAGTACATGTTGGCTCCGTGGACTCCGTTGTTCTGCGCAATAGTAGCTGAAGCGTTGGTTTGGACCTTTTTCCTCCTGCGAGCTTAGGTCTATAACACGGCAAACGGTCAGCGAGAGAGGTTTCTGCGCCGGGAAAGACAGCACACTCACACTCTGATCAATCCACGAGGCCGTATGGATCTCGCTCGATGACTTGACGCTTGCTTGGATCGTGAGTACCTTGCTTGCTAGTGATCAAAGGTCCCTCTGTGCTCACCGGCGGCTCATGAACGAAGTGCCTCTATCGGGAAATCGGCGTTACAGTGGGTGGCAACGAGACGGAACCAAATATTGGCTGGTGTTGAGATCTCGCTGAGGTCAAGATGCTGCAGTCAGTCAAGCAAGCTCTACGGTAGCCCGTCAACTATCTGACCTAGGCAGTAGAGCATTCGAGCATGGTGAGTGGGCGACTCGGGTCGGACCTCGGAGAACATCCTGACTTGTTCATTAGTCTGAATTACGGTATACCGCCAACACGCAACTAGAGCAGCGTGAGTCTCCTCCCGTCACTGTTGACAGAGGCGGACAGGGGTTGACTATGATCAAGTGCACGCCAGATATACTGGTACCGGGCATGCCGATACGACAAAATAGTGCGTGTCCATCGTCTGTCCCCCCGACTGTTGCACACGGAAGGTGGCCCGCAGAAAAGGAATGTGGAAAGCTGACCAGGTGCGTACAGCGAATGGCTCACTCATCAGCACCGAGATACCTTGGCAGCGATTGTCGGACATCCACCCCTATTAGCATACGTCTCGATAGCCGACGGAGAGTGTCAGGCTAGGGAGAAGTTCGAGCTATTGGAGGTGAGTGATATGTGTAGAGAAAGCAGGCAGATTGTGACGTGTCGTACCCGATTCCGAGGGCGCCCTTGCATTGATCTCTTCCATCACACAAGCCTCGTTTTCATCTCGCAGTGCTGACTGCCGGTATAGCGTATGCTGCAGCCATGCGGAAAGCCCCCAGCAAAAGGAGAAGATTAGATGAGGAGATAGTGCGAGGATGATGTTGTAACCTTAGGAGAGCACAATCTCATGTATAAACAGTGCCAGTCTTCGTCATTCCTGCGGACATGCTATCCTTGTACATGGGGAAAGGGGGAGAGTGAGGCTCAGCAGTCCAAGTTGCTCGTACTACAGTATTCACCTATACGGTGGAAGAAGAGCAAGTATGGCAGGGCGATTGGAGGAAGTTGCAGTCGCGGGGCTCCCAATCCTACCACGTGGTTGTTTCGCGCTTGAACCCTTTCCAGCTGAAACGACACGGTGCCGTTGCAGTCTGAGCGGGCGGTAGGTATTGTGACATTCTCATCCATCGCTGGAATCCTCTTTGCTTCATCACCCCTGCCTTCAAGACCGTCAGAATCGCTGAGAGTACTAGTCAAGATGTCGGACGGTATTGGAATCGCAAAGTGGGTAGACGGGATGGTCGAGGAGTGATCGCGGCTGATCAGACTTCGCCCACCTCTCCCTTCTGTTCTGGTGCTCACCTTCATCGACGTGTCTGTCTGTCCACTTCACCCTTCTCAGCTTGCCAAATCAGGTGTGTGATTACAGAAACAGCTACCCGAGGTCAATGCTGATAACATCTGTCTGCAGAGGCACAAGATCGTCAACCAACGCGGCGGTCACTTCACGATAATGGTTGTCGGTGCGTGAAAGCCCTTTCTCCATGTCAGAGTACTAGAGTTGACACCTGTTCAGGCGAAAGTGGACTTGGAAAGACGACTTTGATCAATACGCTGTTCGCTACTGAGATCTGCACACCGAGAAATTACCGTCATAGGTTCGTAGTACAGAGGTTCGTGGGAGTTATGGACCTAATTCCACAATAGATTCGGCAAGCAACTCGACAAAACCACTGAGATCGAGATCCTCAAGGCCGACCTTGAGGAGAGGAGCTTCAACATCAAGGTGAGAATGCTGAACTCGGAGTTTGAGAGCGTTACTAACGCGTTTTCAGCTCACCGTTGTGGATACACCTGGCTTCGGCGACTACGTCAACAACCGAGACAGGTGAGTCGAAGCGCGATCCCTTGTCAGAGGCTGACCGATTGTTAGCTGGGCACCCATCATCGACTTCATTGACGATCAGCACGAGTCATACATGAGGCAGGAGCAGCAGCCTCATCGAGGGGACAAGCAGGACCTCCGAGTGCACGCGTGTCTATACTTCCTGAAACCTTCGGGACTATCGTGAGTGATATTATCACCGGGTAAAGGTCACCCGCTGACTTGCATCAGCGTAAAACCCCTTGATGTCGAATGCATGAAGAAGCTTGGATCCCGCGTGAACCTCATTCCCGTCATCGCCAAGGCCGACACGATGACACCGGAGGACCTCGACAACTTCAAGACCCGTGTCCGAGCTGTCATCTCTGCTCAGGGAATCAAAGTCTACACCCCACCTGTCGACTCTGACGACTTGCACGCCGGCGAGCACGCCAAATCCATGCAGGATGTCATGCCCTACTCGATAATCGGAAGTGTCGATGACGTGACGACTCCGGACGGCCGAACTGTCAAAGGACGAGAGTACCTCTGGGGTGTTGCCGAAGGTGAGAGACTGCACCCTTCGACACACTGAAATGAGCTGACCCTGTATATAGTTGAGAATGAGGAACACTGTGACTTCAAAAAGCTAAGAGCAGTTCTGATCCGAACATACATGCTCGACCTCATCACCACCACTGAAGAGGGCCACTACGAGCAGTACCGACTGGCCCAGATGGAGACCCGCAAGTTCGGGGAGCCAAAGGTCAAGAAGCTTGACAACCCGAAGTTCCGAGAAGAGGAGGAGATGCTCCGGAAGCGATTCACCGAGCAGGTCAAACTCGAGGAAGCGAGATTCAGGCAATGGGAGCAACACGTGAGTGGGACGTTGAGTATACTTATGGAGCGCTGACCGGAAATACAGCTCATCGCCGAACGAGACCGTCTCAACAAAGACCTGGAACACGCTCACAGCTCTATCAAGGCTTTGGAGGTGGGTGAAATTCCGGACTAACTCTTTCACGGCCTTGCTAACGTTGTGTGTAGATCGAGATCGAGCAGCTTGCTGCTTACCACCGACAACCTGGTACGGTGCGACGATAAATCAGCTATCTATAACGGATCACTGCCTTTTTCCACGTCCATCCCCCTTCTGCCCTTGATGACCTTTATGTTTATACCCACGTTGATATCATATCTCTTGACCCGTGCTCTTAATTATACACAAATGCATGGTTTTTGGTTGGCTGATACTGCACATCTACGTAGCTACATGACTCGGCTCGGTACATGGATCGCGTGTGCGGCGTTGATGCCGCATGTCGGTTCTCTCTCAGTCCTCATAATATATACACAAGTGGGAACGCCCTCTGCCAGGTGGTCGGAACGAGGTCTCGGAACATCGCGTTGGACTTGCCTTAGTCATCAGACTCCGACTGCTTCTTGAGCTGCTTGTCGATCAATTTAGTGATTCGATCGCCGCTGCGGAGTATGTAGGATGAGATTTGGTAGGGTGACCTGGTCGGGAGAGCCTTGATGAGAAATGGTAGGGCCCCGGTCTTGGTTTTGTGGATATGGAGGTATCTACAGCGGTGTCAGCTTGTTACCAATGGTCATTAGGGATCCTTATACTGACTTGGCGACTACGAGCTCCTCCGCAAGACTCCACCAAGTACTCAAGTCCTTTTTCTGTCTATTGAGTGCAGCGCGTAAGGCTGCGAAGCTGTTCCTGACCATCTTGACCAGGAGGGGTTTGGCTCCATACCATCCGTCCGCCGCCGCCTTGGCGTCTGCTTTGGGCATCAGCGATCATAAGCAGCAAGGACTCAACCTGCTTGAACACTCACAAAGAGCATTGCCGAATGCGGCCGTGTTGGCGTGGCCACCGTACTGGCCTTCACCCAGCACCAATTTGATTTCATCTTCCAAGGAGCTGCATTTGGCTTCCTGAACATTAATGGTCATTAATGGTTATTGGTGTGAATCTCGTATCGTCTACACACCTTGCCAAGAGCGGCGACCCATTCTGTGGCTTTCGCCCTGTTGTGGGCATCTGCCCAGAAACCTCGCTCATAGTCGATCGACTTGTAAACCGGAACCTCATTCTCGAACGTGATCTTGCCCTTGCAGACCTCTTTGGCGACTGTGGGAATGTCGGCTTGCCGACCGTGGGACTAGTGCCAGAAACGAAACTTCCCCTCAAGGAATCTGGAAAAGCAGGCTTGTCGACGGGGTCTGGTATCGGCATCCGTGCCCCAGGTCTTCATGCCCCAAACTAGGTCGAGGAGAAGGTCAGCAAGACATTACTGAACATTAGGGGTCATTAGAACACTCACGCATCGACATGCACATGAAATATTCGTCTACTCCTTCTCGTGGCAGGTTCTTGCCATCCTTGCGAAAACCGTGACGCTCCCGGCACCTGGCAATGAGGTCCGAGGCAGAGAGTTCGAAGATCTACAAACCCGCATTAGTAAAAATTCGTCGCCGGCACATGTATGACTGTACTCTACTCACGTCCATGGTCTCCTTGATGCAAAACAGAATCCTCTCCTTTTGCTTGGCCGTGTGAATGTTTCTATTTTCTCCATTCGCCCCACGGCGGGACCCCTCAACCTTACGCTTAGCAGCTACAGGGCGACATTCACATAAGCACTGGCGCCAGTGATGACACTTAATGATCATTAACTCACCGTAAACCTTAGCCAGGTTGTCAAAGTGCTCGTGTTCTTCTTTTGACAGTCGCTTGTAGATGGTCTGCTCGATCAGACGGTAAAGCTTGGTTTTCAAGTCTGCCAGAGTCGGGAGGTGAGGCATGACTCTCCCTGACTCTCATTAGTGAAAAGACCGATAAGGCGAATCTTCAACTCACCCAAATCCATCAGCACGACAGCTTCAAACCAATCACCGCTCTTGGTGACCGCCCTCTTCACCTCGAGGCAGTGCCTTAGGATTCATTAATGACTCTTCTATCACTGGATCACTGAACTACTCACCTTATCTCCTTGACGGAGAGGCCAGATGGTGCGAACATGCGAGTGATACTGCTCTCAACCATTGGCAGCAGAATGCTGTCCAAATCGGGGATCTTGCGGCTGGCTTGCCATGCAGCAATGGAGTAGGCTGTATTTGGTACCCTTGCAAAGGACAGGTAGTTACTGAGGTTCACCAAGTTTTCCTTGACGAGGGAAGGTAGCGACCTGACTGGGGCTTAGCGCGAACGCGACATCAACAACGTTTGGCTCACCTGCGACTGGGAAAGTGGTCGATGGGCTGCATGTCGGAGGTTGGAATCTCCATAGCGTCCATGGTGATGCTGGGCAGTGGTCAGGAGAGGCGAGTAGTAGAAGAGAAGGAAGTGGGGAAAAGAAAGAGTGAGAGATGGAAATCATTAATGAATCCTTATGAGGATCATTAAGGAGGCTCGAGGCTGTGCACGGTGTCAGAGATGGATCCGTGCGCTGCACACATCGTGAAGGGTCGTAGCTCTGACGAGGTGGTGATGGGCTGCGTCATCTGGAATTGTTACCCCTTGAAACCTCTAGGCCCAGGCTCAGTAAGACCGGGTGCACGAGCCGATCTTAAGGTTCATTAGGGTTACACGTATGCGGTCCCTCAGCCAGCCTCAGCCCACCTAGCCCATGCAGCGCTCGTTAGGTGGCAGCTCGATCGATCTAGATCGGTTCTTGACACTCGATCAGGGGTCACCCCACGATCGAGATACAGCTACGATCCAGATTGACAAAGAGAGGGCTGCAGCCGTGAGCCCGGTATGGAGGGGCTGTTAGCCCCATGTCGATGGGCTCATCGATCATCTGAGGTAAGGGATTGGAGAAGCCTATCATGTGCAAGGGTAAGTCCTGCGTACTGGAGTAGACTGGTGCATTCGTGTGTACAACACGTCGATGCAATGCTTGCTGCTAAATCACTAATAACTCAACTAATGAATCCTTGCTTGGTATCCTGCTGTAGTCACGATGTTCAATGACCGCGTCCACTCCTCTTGGGATAGACACTTTCTCGAGCCGACTTGTTGCGATACTTCGCTGCCTCCTTCTCATGGTCGAACTCGCCGACATCCTCCTGTCGAGTGCGCTTAGTGGTCTTGAGGGTTCCAACGACACCGAACTTGGGTGCGCCTGACCATGCTGTTTGTGGAAAAGGTCTTGCCGCTAGCAGCGGCTCTGTGATGTGTTTCACCGTACCCCCCCGGATCATATCGTACATGAGCGCTGGTGGGACCAAGTAATCGGTAACAGGCCCGAACAATCGCATCCATTCCGCCGGTGCGGTCTGTTCTCGGGGGCTACTATACCCGCTACCAGATGGGTTGGGAGAAGGAGGAATCAGGCCTCCGCCGTCGATGTGAGCGTATACAGCTTTGAAGAGGCTTTTGGCGTAGATCTCTGAGATGGTAATGATCATTAGTAATTCATAATGATATTGTGTCAAGACTTTGCTCACCGAAAGACTTTCGTTGTTGCGGGAACTGATGGTCGTACACGGCAGTGTTGAGTCCTACTCCCTCTCTCGTCGCTCCCGTCGCAGCGATCAGAATGACTTCGAGGACGTGTAAGGCGGCAGCTCCAAAACTGGGCGACACCTCGGCTACGGCGTAACAGTCCCACTCTTCGAACGGGCTGGTCGACTTGGCCAGCGCGAGTCGAGGGTTGTTGCTGCAGCTGGGCGCGTCGTGGGTCCTCATCCTGTCCAGAAACATGTGGGTCATACCCACGTAGTGTTTCGAGCATGGCGAAACGAGAACGTAGATCCCTTGCTCCTTGCTTCGTCGCGCCGGGGCGGAATCTTTGACGAGGGCCTTGACGGATACGAATGAACCCCCTCGAGCAGCACTAATGATCACGAGAAGGATTGGTAGGGTTCCTTACATGATCGCCGATACACTCACACTGAGAACGCTGCACGGAGCGCGGGAGCTTCCTTGAATAGCAAAGCGAGGAAGATAAGGAGGTAGTTCTCGCCATGAACGAGGCTGTGGTCGAGGAGCTGATCTATAGACGTTGTTTTTGCCTTGTTGCCCGCCGTCAGGCTGCCGTGGTCATCGACCTCCCATATGGCACCTCGGGATAGATGAGGGGAGTGTTCGAAGCCGAATATCACCGCTGGGAAGGCTTCTTTGGCGGCCATCTTGGTTTCTGCAGCTGTGTCAGCCAGTGGACACAATCATTAATGAAGCACTAGTAGTTCACTAGTGAATCCGATGCTAACTCACCGTCACTGATTTCAGCATACTGCAAGTCGGCAAATTGCTTCAACTTGTCCACGCGGTGGTGCATAGCGGTCTTCTCGTCGTCCATGCTGGTTGCTGAAACGGTAGTGGTTGGGTCGACTTCTCCTTTGGCTCGAGAGACGCCTGACGGAGGACCAGACGAGTTGCTTGATTCACTCGAGGAGGAGAGTTGTCGTTTCGTGGTATTGGCTGAGGCGGCGGGTGAAGGCGTTTGCGCCGCATTACTGATGGTAGCCTTCGAGTCATACGTCAGCTGGGAGCTAGGGGAAAGAGTCATTGATGCTCACAGGCATCGGTTGTTGGAGTAGAGCGGTGTAGCGATTCCCTTTACCCATGGAGGCTTTGGATCCTTTTGTAGTGGGGACATTGGGTTGCTTGGGAGCGAGGAGCTTGGGGTCGTGAGGATTGTTCCAGCCCATGATGAAGGGAGGCTGTCCGTTGTATGAAAGGGGTATGGGAAGGAGGAGGCGCTGATGGAAGACGGAGAAGGTGATGGGAATTCATCTTAGTGATCACTAATGTTCAACTAATGATTAGGTTAATGGTCTGAGCGTCGAAGGTGGACCTCCACAGCGGGATCAATTACACCGTATCAGAAATCACGCGCGCGCTGCCTTGGTGCCACAAACCTTTCCAACAGGTCTATGCAAGTAATGCGCTCAAGCATAGATGTCCTCGTCGGGACACCGAGCATGCCGGAAAAGGTAGTGGAATGAGCGCTGCATCCCGGTCTACGAATGAGTGTTGAACAGCCGGAAGCAAAACCTATTGAGTTTTCGTCTTGGTTCCCATCAACAACTCTCTCTCGGCGATGAGACCCTCCCTTTCTGCCTTTTCCAACTCTTCCCTCTCCACTCGGGCACGGTCGCTGGCCTTGGCATTGCGGACCTTGGCGCGGTAGGCGTGGTACTGAGAGGCAAGTTAGCGCTTCAGAGTTGAAATACATTCTCGCTTAAGTCACCTTCTGATCGGTTCCGAGCATCCAGTCCCAAACTACACAAAAAGGTCAGCATGGACTCCAGCATAGCAACGGAGCAAGACATCCGCCGAAAGCTTGTCGCGAAGCAGCCGCTGCAGGAATATAGCTGTCAGCCATAGGACGACAGCAAAGCAAAGACACGAGGAACTTACGAAAAGGCTTGATGATGGTAATCGTGATGATCGGCTCCAGCCCAGAATGGGATGAATGTCCTCAAACTCCAAGGGAAGTCGTAGCCGGAATGAGCGTCGACAGCCTGGAACAGCCGCAGACTGATCCAAATGTAAACGGTAAGGATGTGAAGGTCGTTTCGGAAGAGACAATAGAGGAATGGACCAGAAATTGTGCCTTGAGCCAGGATGAGGACTTCGAGAGGGTGAGCATACTCGGCCGCCTGCGAAATTGGTCAAATCCGATGACAGTTTAGATCGCTATGACTCACCAAGCCAATCGGAGCAGAGTAGGTATGGTGCAACTACACAGGACGTTAGTCGGACGAACGTCGGACATGTCATGGTACGCTCGGAGATGCGATGACGCAGGACTCACCTTGTGTATATGCTTGTAAAGGTACTTGGTGTGCAGAGCTCGATGAGCCCAGAAGTGGAACATGTCCTCGAAGAAGAAGAAGAGTGTGATCTGGGCCGCCATCAACCAAACTGGCGAAAACGGCACCTCGTATGTCGACATTCCAAAGTAGCAGCAAATCGGGTGGAACGCGTAGATCAAAGGGAGCTCGCAGGTGAAGTGGGTGAGGAGGACGACCTTGGTGCAGTGCCAGATCTCAGCGTTGGACACTGTCTTGTTGGGCTGGATCTTCCACTGTCGGAAGTATGGCATTCGGTCGATGATGAGCCAGGCTACAGAACGTCAGCTTCGACTCGTGTACCACTAGACTAATCTCTCACGAGCTGCTCGACCAAAGTAAACGACCTGGCACCATGTCAGCGACGAATTTTAGGACAAAAGTGGCGGTCGTGCTTTCACCGCAGCACCTCGATCGGTTTAAGGCGCGACCACTCACCTCATGCAACACGAACGACAAGAGTCCAGTAGCGAGGATGGGGTTGCCCATCCAGATGTAGTAGCTGGCCCAGGTCCTCTCCATCCAAGAAAGCTGGCTGAGCTCCATGCCACCGTAAAGAGCGTTGTGCGTCTCCGTCGCGTTCATGGTCTGGAGGTGCGAGGCGACAAAGGGGAAATAGTTGTCGAGCAGCTGCATCGCAGTGCTCTTCGACATGATGGCGGAAAGGCGAAGTGATAGCTGTGCTGCCGTTGAACGTAGGTGTAAATGAGTGTCGGTGACGGACTGTATATAAGTGAATCGATACACGGGCCACTGTTTTAGGGAGCGCTTGTTTTTGGTCGCCGCAAAAAACGATCGTACCACGTACTCGTAACTTTACGATCCGCCCCGCCCGGATCGAACGCCCTGAGTGGCAAAACAACAACCGACGTGTCTATTTCAAATCAGGATCCTCGCGTGGAGACCGCGTGTGCTTGGACCGTTGGCAGGTGGGCGGATCGATATCGTATCACCGTTCTCTCTCGCTTCAATACAGGGCGTGTTGATGCAGCGAGCCATATGAGATCCATACATGACAGTGGGACGACTATCTGATCCACATCAACACGGCAACACCTCGTGCTCGACGGCTAGGTGCGATACAGTCCGCTGTTCTTCCAGAGCCGGGTAGAAGCAACCACCGCTATGGTGATACCCACTCCGACACTGCCCCATCCTGCCCATTCCACTATCCTCTTCTGCCACCGCTCCCTTCGTAGCGCTTCGGAGTAGCCAATATCGGGTCGGAACGTGACCATCTCATACAAGCTCGTCCAACCCTTCACCCGTTTCGTGGGGAATGGTTCGGTAAGGGTAAGCGTTGCGGTGGGACGAGCAGGGATGATGGCGGAAAGGAACGAGTCGATCTGTCGGCGGAGATGGTGCATTGGGGAAAGGACGCTTGATCTCATCTCCACGCTATGCAGAGTCAGTCTTGACTCGGGCGTCTTGAGGTCACAATGATGCTTACTAGTTCTGCAAGGCAAGTTCACAAATGGCCTTGAGGTCTTCGTGACGATTGGTCGAGTAATCATGCAGAGCAGCAGCAAGCTCTTTGTCTGTCTCTCCTGGTTTCGAGTCGGTTTGAGACGAGATGCTGTGTTTCTCCAGGTACGAAGTCAAGACTCTGACGTCCTCCAGGCCGCAGTTCAAACCCTGGCCGTAGAAGCTGCGTATAACGATCAGCTGATGTCCTTGTGCGGTGTCTCATTTTACTCACGGCACCATGCTGTGTGATGAATCGCCCAGTAGAAGTCCGTGAGACTGCCATGACGATGGCGTAGCATTGATGGTGACCAAATTGCCCCGTGGGTTCTTCTCAAAGTCGTCGAGCAATCGCTCTTCCCCGACGATCTTTACTGCACTGGGAAAATTGTCATTGAAGAACTTGGCAGCATCTTCCCTTGTTGATATGGTATCTAGCGAGGCGAAAGGAAGGAATAGAGTGAGGGTGAATGAGCCGTCCTGTGCAATAGTCAGACTGCAGTCGGTTGTCCTTTGCTGAAAAGCGTACCTGATTGGGAAGCCCGATAAGCATGAAAGCGTGTCTAGGCCATATATGCAGGTGATTCTTGTCGATAGCGAATCCGCCAGGTCTCTTGGGATCGGCAGGCATATGCAGCTCGATGTACGCGTGGGGGATGAAAGATTGAGAGAAGTCGATCCTAGGGGCATTTCAGTGAATGGAGAGAGGATACTGACTCTGGGACTTACCGTTCCACTCGCATCATCTCATTCCGGACCTTACTCCAGCTTCCATCACAGCCGACGATAAGATCGAAAGGTGTTCCCTGTTCGTCTTCCACGCCACCGGAGGCATTCTTGGAGCTCTGCTTCTCCTCGCCCTTGGATCCGCCGCCAACTGCCCCATCGTCATGTTCCTGTCCGGGGACGCTCGATGCCCGCCGCTCAGCCTGAGCTCCATATGCGACCCTGCGCTTGAAATCGATCCGGGTGAGCTTTGCATTGAATCTCGTCTTGATAGCGTCGGGCAGGGCTTCAACCAGGCGCTGATTGAGCAGCGGCCGGGAGATGGAATTTATGCACTATGACACATCAGCAAACCGCTTCATGTTCGCTATCCGAGATCACCCACTTGGCCCCGCTTAGGGTCGTATATCTGAGACTCTTGCTTTCCATCTTCATGATGGATCATCCTGCCCTTCATCGGGATCGCCTCGCCGAGGAATTGTTCAGCTAGCGATATTCAGTTGGACTCGATTTATCAGGTCATCGTCTGCCGCACCTAATGATGGGTCTACACTCCTCAGTGCTTCCAATCCTCTTGCAGATATGGCAAGATTGATGGATCTCTGGTTTGTCATCCTCTCATCTTTTCCTCTGGGGTCTACAGGTATCAGCGTTCTGCTTACTGACACGACATACCGTCTCTCGACTCCCAGATCTCCACGTCCCACCCTTGTCGATCGAATGACAGCGCGGTCAGAGCTCCCACCGGACCTGCGCCAACGATCAAAACCTTCCTGGATCTTGTCATGCTTGAGAGTATTGGCTCAGTGGAGAGAGGTGAGCGACAGTCTGAATAACAACACTATCTCAATCGATCTTTATCTTTGACAGGATGACGATCGTCGAGATCGATTGTCTTCAGGCACGAACGGCCGATGCCGGAATTTTTAGCCCGTAGAGTCCCCGTCGATTCAGACAATCTCACTTGGACATGATGCATGACAGATATAAACGAGCGATACGCGAGGTTTCACAGAGAGAAGATGATACCCTAAAACGACAGTGATGTACGAACATTGCGAGCTGACACACTAAACGACAGTGATGGGAACATTGATGAACACTACTAGATGTCGACCTGGTTGATCAGGTCTGCGATTCGGCGAAACTTCTTCGCAGTCTGCTTGTTCCCATCCTCCTCGGCGCTATCCGCGTAGACTCCGGCAAGCGTGCCCGCCTCGTGGACCTTCTTGACCTGCTCCATGCTGAGAGAGATTACTTTGGCTTTTTTTGCACCAATCTCCTTCGGCCCATCTCCGACGTGCTCCTCTTTGACTGGGCGGTTGTAAACAACCTTTAGATCGGTGAAAGAACACCTGTTTTGGCCGCATGACTCGCACTTGGACCAGAACTGCGATCCCTCCTTCTTTACCAGGCACCACCAGGAACGGGTTTTGCAGTTTGCGCACCTGTCGTCTCCTGTCTTTCGGTGATATTTGCCAGACTCCCACTGTTTGAGCTGAGTTCTCATTAATGATCATTACTGGTTCACGCATAGAGCCGTACTCACGATTCGGGCTGCCTTCTTGGGGTGGCGCTTAGTCATTGCCGCCATTTCGTCCTCCGTGTCGGGTTCCAACTCGTCCACTTGTCCAGTGGCTCCGTCTTCATCGCCAGACTCCTCTTCTCCAGTGTCCGACTTCTCTTCATACTTCGACCCCCTTTCATCATCCTCAGACTCGGTTTCATCTTTGTCTTCGCCTTCCTCTTCCATTTCCTCTTCGCCCTCGGAACTCTGACGCTCTTCTCCCTTTTCCTTGTCCGCCTTGGCAGATTTGGAGTGCGCTGCATCACGCTTCTCGACACCTGAGCTGGTAGTCTCGTTGTTAAACTCGCCGAATTTTCGCTTGCGAAAGTACTAGTCCTTAATGATCAGTAATGTCCACAAGTGATTTGGTAGTGGCACTGCACCCACATCGTCGCGCATCGCCCTTCTTCCCTTGGCTTTGACTGGAACTACCTCTTCGCTAGACCCGTGCGAAGGGAGTTCTATTGAAGAGTCGTCAGGGTCGGTAGCGTTGTCTGGGGCTGGCTCTGGCGCCGGGGCTGGTGCCACACTAGTGACCTGGAGCTAATGATCATTAATGATGCTGACTGCGCGTCCATTCTGACTACTCACCTCATCGTAGAGTTGTAGTGGCGCGGTTCCGTAGTCTTCTCCCGATTTCTTCAGACCTCTTCGATATTTCTGGGTGCGGTCGAATAGTACGACGGCAGTGGGGATGTTTCTCCCGTAGATGTCCGACTCCTTCCTCATCTTGTTTTTGAGCTGCTCGGCAGCTTGATAGAGCTTTTTAGTGTTGCTCACAGCCCAGTATCTCGGAGCGAGGAACACGGCGAGCGATCGCTGATGCTCTCTCTTCTGCTTGGAGTCTAGCTTCTTCAGGTCTAAGCCAAGTTCGGTCCAGATCTCGGCGAATTCTTCCTCCTTTATCTCTCCGTGCTCATGCGCTTCTAGGATCATCGCGTGAAACCACGCTTGATTGTTGACGTGCGTATGGGCCTTTTTGGGGAGATATTCGCAGTTCTTGGTCATGGACGCTCTCTCAGATGCGCTCTTTGAGAAGAGGATTTGGTACAGAGACGACATGACTGTTGACACTGTTGAAGACAATATGCGACAGAGATGATTAATGAAACACAAGTGTTGGAGAAAGGAAAGTGAATTCAAGAATGATGTCTGACGATTTTAACATTCACATGCATGCGGACACCGAGAGGTCAAAGCGGTCCAAGAGGTCAAAGCGGTCCAAGAGGTCAAAGCGGTACGAGAGGGCCGTGCGTATGTACATGCATATTGCTGCGAGGGTATTGATACATGACCTATTGGCCAGCCAAAGTCTGAATGAGCCCCTGCAATCCAACATGCTCGTCCCTAGATTGCGTATCCGACGAGTTGTCCTGAATCTCTTTCCGTGATCGCTCCAGAGCCCTCTCGAAGTCCCTTCTCTCCCTCTCTCTTCTGATCCTACCGACCTCCTCCAGGATCTCCTTTCCACCAGTCTCCTTGATCTCCTGGGCACAGATCTCGCCCCATCGCTCCGCTTCCTGGTAGTTCCTGACGATGACTGGCGGGGGAGCAAAGACAACCTGTTCCGCGCCGTCCAACGAGGTGACACACGCGCGCAGCGTCATACGTGCTCGCCGAGGTCGCAGAGGCGGTAATGGCTTGACTATGTTGAACGCCTTGAAGTCGGATGGTAGGTCTATTGGCGTGTTGGGTGCGAAAACCGATGGTGTGGAGGGTTCCGAAACGGGCAACGAGTGTGCCGCGTCGACAATTCCGGAAAACCAAAGCATGGGCGAATCCTCTTGGATGTTGCCGAATGTCTGCGAAGCGAAGATCTCATCCCTCTCGTTGTTGCCATCGCCTTCAGTAGGGTCCAGCTCTTCCAGCTCCGATTCCACTCCAACAGGCACACTGCATCCACCTTCTAAAACCCTCAAACAGCCCCTCTCGGCTCCACAGCGCCATTCCGTCGGCCAGTGTCCGATCCCACGCAATGTCTCCCTCACTCTCGCATCTCCCGACCTGATCTCCACACCTAGCGCGCCCTGCCCGACCGCGTGATATAGCTCCGGCGAGCCGATTGGCGATGTGACTCGGTGAGCAGAGCCAAGACGGGTCAAGCCGGATATGGCCAAGATGAGAGCAGCAAAGTTGGACTCTGGCTTGTCGAGCTTGGTCAATCGGGTGTTGAGGTTCCCTCTCATGTCCTCGAACACCAATTTTGGGAACGCCCTCTTCAGCTGGGCGACTCGCCTGACACTGCCCGTGCCCACGACCGATCCATCCGGCAGGTCCTCGAGCGTCTTGTAGTCCAAACCCTGCTTCACCACCAACGCATCCCTCGGATCCTCTCGCTTGAGCATACAGGCGATCTCACATCCCCCCTTCAGCGTCGTGGGCACGTCCTTTAGACTATGTATCAGGATGTCGAAACCGCCATTCATCAACCTCGCCTCCAGTTCGTCGGTCCATAGCGATTTGGCGGGTTGTTGCTGGGAATATGGGGTGAGGAGATGCAATGGTGTCTGCTGGTTTCGATCTCCAACCGTCGTCATCCACTCGACCTCGAATGAGCACCGCCTGTGTAGCGCGGACAACTCGTCTGCCACCATGTGCGTCTGTATCAGGGCCAAATTCGACTTTCGGGTGCCGAGGACGAAGGAAGTGGCAGGTCTCGACGCAATCTCCTCCTCTTCTGAGATCGTGGTAGCAGGAAAGCCGTAGACGTTGTCTGCGGCATTGGAGACGGAGGGCGTGGAGGGAGGGTTGATGTTGTACTGGGCGGCAGAGGTGGTGTACGTGCGGTTCAAGACGTGCGGAGGGATAACGGGTGCTACTGCAGATCGATCCTTGGCCGTAGTATTGGTTGTGTGCGGACACGACGAAGACGAGCGGGCAGCATTGAGATCGGTCATCGCGCTGGCGGCTTCCGGCTATGAGGTGGATAGGGTTGGTATTTTCGATGCAAGATGGGTGAGCCTCGAGCTGTAACAGCGACTTTAGTGTGCAATAATCGACCTGTGATTTTCTTGATTTATCGTTTGTTGATGCCCAATGCACGATTGTTCCTTGTTGAGCTGGCAAAGTAGTATCAAAGCAACCGTATGGGTAGTCACGTAGACCGCAGCGTGCACAGCGACGATGGTTTTGTTGCCATCGCAACCGGTGATCCGAGAAAAAAAGGTGGTAAGCGGCGTTGTCCGCCCTGCTCGATCCGATCCAATCAAGGCACTCAGAATGCAAACGGCCATTCCCTTCGGCCGGTTAAGAGAGACCTGCTGTAAATTGATGGAGGTGCATGCGTGCCGACGATCGTACATACTCGCGCTTCACCTCTGTCGTGCCATCCCGAGGCAGGAGTATCCAGCCGAACTCCTGCTACATCCTACAATCAATGCTGTCTTAATTGATGCTAGATACTAGCTTGATTAGCGGGAAGTTGACGGCATATCATATGGAGCTGCCAGTAAACCACCGCTTATCAGATCGCCGGCTGTATATGGGTTGCATCAAGAGGCATCAAGGACGCCGATGTCCCCTCTGGGCCTCTATCTATATTGTGCAAGGGCCAAGGCTGCAAGCCAGGCAGAACGGCAATTGGAGCTAGATATAGCCAGGACAGGCCGCTACATAGCGGTTATACTGCACGCGCCGAAAGAAAGCTCAGCTCTCACGCGTTGCGCGTCGCCAAATGAGTTTATCGTTTGATCGCTCTCGAGTCTCGTTCACGCGTTTCCATGCAATTGAGCTGAAAAACCTTAGTACAGCACCTCACTCAGCCGATTCGTCACAGTCAAGCACTTGCACCATTGCTTCAGACAGTAGAAGGGGACGGAGCGATGGAGAATCCACATGAAGCGGAGCAGGCGGTCCTACTAGAGCGAATTATCAGGAACGTTGTGAGTAAATTTGTCCCTCTTTCGACCCGTGATGTACTGATGCAAAGGTGCAGGATAAATGCAACGAGGCTGTCCTGGAGATGAACCACTGTATCAAGGTGTGTGCAGACCCGTGTCAAGAGGCTCCCAGCATATGCCAGCAGAATCAGCTTGCATTTTGCAACTGCTAGAACAATTGGTTGTCGAATCGATTTTGTGCTGATCCCTTGCTAGGACATTCTCGAATCGTCTCAGTCGACAGAGATCACCTCGGCCCTCTTCTCCAATTACTCGTACAACGTCAAGTACAATCTAGAGCAGGGGAACAAGATGCCGGAGCCCAAGTGAGAGAAGAGACTCATAGCCCAGAGGACAGAGAGGGGTATTAGCATTGTTGTACGGGGATTAGAGAATAGCTAGTATTCTGTTGTATCCATATATTAGCATTTTCCCGAGTTCCAACTCGAATCGTAATGACTGCTCTCGAAACAGCCGGAAGGTCCGGGAAAATTCTAGGGTGGCGACTATCCAGCTTCCAGCAAAAACCCGTCGGATCGAGAAGGCTGTAGAACGTGGTAGTGCCTGTCAAAATTAAATTCTCCCCCCGTATAATGTAATCTTCCTCGCTCGCCTCCACACCGTACGCTTGAATGACGGAATGCGAGAACATTCCTTGGAGAAAAGTGAGCTCGGGAAACGAAGTGTGGAGAGATACTTAAACCTCGTCCAATCTCTCAGTCACACCTCCTTTCAGACTTTTCTACAACCACCCAAAAGCAACACCATCGCATAGGGTCAATCACACAGAAGCCTCTTACTGCAAGCAAACACTGTACACACTTCACCACTAGCACATTTCATTCATCATGGTCAAAGCCGTCGGTATCGATCTCGTGAGTGACTTGATCATCAACCCCCTTCCGAACAATATGACTGACCAATCTCAAGGGAACCACATACTCTTGTGTCGCCGTGTGGCAAAATGACCGAGTTGAGATCATTGCCAACGACCAGGGTAACCGAACCACCCCATCCTACGTCGCCTTCAACGACTCTGAGCGTCTGATTGGAGATGCCGCCAAGAACCAAGTCGCCATGAACCCATACAACACCGTCTTCGACGCCAAGCGACTGATTGGCCGAAAGTTCGCCGACGCCGAGGTCCAGGCCGACATGAAGCACTGGCCATTCAAGGTCATTGACAAGGGTGGCAAGCCCATCGTTCAGGTCGAGTACCGAGGAGAGGACAAGACCTTCGTGAGTAATAATCATTTTGATCAACCGTGCAAATCGCTAACTTCCCGCAGTCGCCAGAGGAGATCTCGTCCATGATCCTCATCAAGATGAAGGAGACCGCCGAGGCCTACCTCGGTGGAACAGTTTCCAAAGCCGTCGTCACCGTCCCAGCCTACTTCAACGACTCCCAGAGACAGGCCACCAAGGATGCTGGTCTGATCGCCGGTCTCGACGTTCTCCGAATCATCAACGAGCCAACAGCCGCCGCCATCGCCTACGGTCTCGACAAGAAGGGTGCCGGTGAGAAGAACGTCCTCATCTTCGATCTCGGAGGTGGTACATTCGATGTCTCGCTCCTCACCATTGAGGAGGGTATCTTCGAGGTCAAGGCCACTGCCGGTGACACCCACTTGGGTGGTGAGGACTTCGACAACAGACTCGTCAACCACTTTGTCCAGGAGTTCAAGAGGAAGAACAAGAAGGGTGAGTTCAACGCCTGAAGGTCTGCCATGTCAGCTGTGCTGACTTTTCTCCTAGACCTCTCCTCCAACGCCCGAGCTCTGCGACGACTGCGAACCGCATGTGAGCGAGCCAAGAGAACCCTCTCTTCCGCCGCCCAGACCTCGATCGAGATCGACTCCCTGTTCGACGGTATCGACTTCTACACTTCGATCACCCGAGCCCGATTCGAGGAGCTCTGCCAGGACCTCTTCCGATCCACCATGGACCCAGTCGAGAAGGTTCTCCGAGACTCCAAGATCGACAAGTCGTCCGTCAACGAGATCGTCCTTGTCGGTGGTTCCACCCGAATTCCCAAGATCCAGAAGCTCGTCTCCGACATGTTCTCCGGCCGAGAGCCAAACAGGTCCATCAACCCAGACGAGGCCGTCGCCTACGGTGCTGCCGTTCAGGCCGCTATCCTCACTGGTGACACCTCCGAGGCCACCCAGGACCTCCTGCTCTTGGACGTTGCCCCATTGTCCATGGGTATCGAGACCGCTGGTGGTATCATGACCCCATTGATCAAGCGAAACACCACTGTACCAACCAAGAAGTCCGAGATCTTCTCCACCTACTCCGACAACCAGCCAGGTGTCTTGATCCAGGTCTTCGAGGGAGAGCGAGCCAAGACAAAGGACTGCAACTTGCTTGGTAAATTCGAGCTTGCTGGTATCCCCCCCGCCCCCCGAGGTGTTCCCCAGATCGAGGTCTCCTTCGATGTCGACGCCAACGGTATCCTCAACGTCAACGCCGCTGACAAGACCACCGGTAAATCGTCCAAGATTACCATCACCAACGACAAGGGTCGACTCTCCAAGGAGGAGATCGAGCGAATGTTGGCCGAGGCCGAGAAGTACAAGGCCGAGGACGAGGAGGCCGCTGCCCGAGTCACCGCCAAGAACGGTCTCGAGTCCTACGCCTACTCGCTCAAGAACACCATCTCCGAGAACGCCGACAAGTTCGAGGCTTCCGACAAGGAGACCCTCGAGTCCAAGGTCGACGAGGTCATCAAGGCCATGGACTCTATGGAGTCTGCCAGCAAGGAGGAGTTCGAGTCTCTGCAGAAGGAGCTCGAGGGCGTTGCCAATCCTATTATGACCAAATTTTACTCCCAGGGCGGGGCTCCTTCTGGTCAGGCTCCTGGCGGATTCCCCGGCGCCGGCGGTGCTGCTCCAAACCAGGGCTCCGACGGTCCCCAGGTCGAGGAGGTCGACTAGACGGAGTTGGAGAAGAAGAAGATAGATGGAAGAAGATTCCGAGGTTAGATACGCCATGTATTCCCTAATCTGTAAATGCATACAATCATGATCGCTACTGTGGGACACTTGTGACATTTCCGAGCAGTTCGAGTGCGTTTGAGACCCCGATGCACCATGGTCGACGGATGAAGAACGAGAGATGAAAGAGAAGATGAAGAATGCTGATAGGTGGCAAACTTTCGAGCGAACTGAATTTGAAATTGTGCCACGCGCGCGGGCCGGATATCGCCGGCGCCGCTTGCCATGCTCGAGCAGGCTCGAGCGATCACTTCGTGAGTTCGGTAATTGGTCCTGACTCCTGACCAAGTCCTGGCCTATACTGATACAGTTGCTATACAGGAAGCTATAGGACCGCTACAAAGCGTTACCAAGTGCTGATACCCTTCGTCTTGCGACTACAGATCGCGCTCTCGGATCACACACCATGCTCGCATCAACCAGGTTGCTGGCCATCGCGCTGATCACCCATGTAGCCAGCTACAAGGTCAAAACGCCCCCACTGACCACCGACTGGACTGACTCGGTGGGGGAACACCCTTGGCCAGAGTATCCCCGGCCACAGATGATCCGCGAGCGATGGCTCAATCTCAACGGCGTATGGACATACCGCAACGCCTCGGCCGGGGATATCGACAACGTACCCACTGGTCCCTTGGACCACGACGTGCTCATACCGAGCTGCCTGGAGTCGGGTCTGAGTGGGATCATGGCGCCAGTAACGCCCGACTCGCAGGTCAAGTACAGCTGGTTCCACACCACATTCGACGTGCCCGCAGACTGGTACGAAGACAACGTCGTCATCAACTTTGGCGCGGTGGACTACGAGGCGACGGTATTTGTCAATGGTCACAAAGCGGCCTTTCACCGTGGTGGTTACACGAGGTTCTCAGAGGATATCACAAAGTGGCTCAAGGCGGGGTCAGCCAACTCCCTCGCCGTGTTTGTGTTTGATCCCACTGATACGGATGACCACATCATATCCAGTGAGCGGTGTCCTGAGCCTTGATTATCCCGGCTGATATTTGAAAGTCGGAAAGCAAACCCAAGACCCCAGTCATATCTTCTACACCCCATGCACTGGCATCTGGCAAAGTGTCTTCATTGAGCCTATTCCTAGGATCTATGTCAAGCGGGTGGACATTACCGGTGATGCCTCGGGCGGTCTGGATATCACAGTTCAGTCGTCTGCTCGCAATGCAGTGGACGTCCGGATCTCGATCTCCGATCCAAGCGGCGTCGAGATCTACAACGGCAAAGCAAAGTCTGACACTCTGGTCCATCTATCGATACCAGATCCACAACTCTGGTCACCTGATTCACCGTCGCTGTACAATGTCACCGTCACGCTAGGCGACGACAAGGTTGTAACGCATACCGCGTTCAGAACAATCAATAGGTCCAAGGTCAATGGCGTGGTCAGGCCCGTGTTGAATGGGGAAGCCATCTTCCTCTTCGGAACCCTCGAGTAGGTCACATCCGGAAACACCATGATTCGATATTGACATCCTCAAGCCAGGGGTACTGGCCGGACGGGATATACACCCCTCCTTCCTACGAAGCGATGGTGTATGATCTGAAGGTGCTGAAAGACCTCGGGTTCAACATGGTCCGAAAGCACATCAAGGTCGAGACGGATCTTTTCTACAGAGCTTGCGATGAGCTCGGGTTGATGGTCATACAAGACATGCCCAACCTCAGACTGTCGGGAGATATTCCAGGGGCGACGGAGGAAGGGCCCAAGTTGATACAGGAAGCAAATTCTGAACGTGAGTGATACGTTGTTCACTACAACAGGCATTGTGACTCATGGCTTGGGAAGAAAACGCGGAGTACCAGAGACAGCTATTCGAAATGGTCCAACTACACAAGTCGTTCCCCTGCATCGTCTCGTGGATGATTGTCAACGAAGCCTGGGGTCAGAGCTCGACAGACCCGCAAGAGGTGTATCTCACCCCACTGGTCAAGGCTCTGGATCCGACCAGACTAATCAACTCGGCTTCCGGATGGTATGACCACGGCGCGGGGGACTTTATCGACAACCACAACGTGAGTGACGCTTCATGCTGGACTCGCCCGGAGCGTACAGATTGCTCACAATGTGCCATCGTCAGTACCCTGCACCTCAGTGCGGCATAGCTGAAGTCAGTGGGCCGTCGTCACCTTACGACCCCACGAGGATTGGGTTCCAGGGCGAGTTTGGAGGCCTAGGTCACAATGTCTCGATCGATCAGTAAGTCGCTGTCGGTGTGATTACGGACGTCATAGAATTTGACCCCATTTGATCAGCTTGTGGAACGTACAGAAAGCCATCCACGGCATTAACGGGACGTATGAGCTTGACCCAGATTTGGAGACCTGGAATCGTAGAGCGGTGAGCGTCATGAATCAAGTCAATCCACAGCCGAGCTGACTTGTCCCGTGTAGCACGAGATCTTGGACGTTCTGAAAGATCAGACAGAGCATCACGCATGCTCGGGTGGCGTATGGACGCAGACTACCGACGTCGAAGGCGAAGTGAACGGTCTTATGACTTAGTAGGTGCCGAGATGGCGCAGACGTATGGACCAGTACTTACTTTCCGAAGCGATCGGAGGATATTGAGACCAGACAAGCACCAATGGCGGCGGGACATACACGCGTTGTACGAGACAGCGAAGGGTTGGGCGCATCAGAAGGATGTGGGGGTCCTCGACCAAGATCGAGAGCAGGTGGTACTGGGGGCGAGGAGAGCAGCGTGGATCGAGCTGTAAACAACCTTGTACAAGTACTGCATGTAAAATACACCTGTATCTCTACTTCTGAACGGTCCAAACTAATATTCTCCAGAGTCCAGACTAGGCCTTTTCCACCAAGTCAATCTCAAGGATGTTCTGGACGATATCGTCAGCAGAGTCGTAATGCGCTAGCACAGCTTACTCACCTTGCCGTTCCTGATCTCGTCCAGCGATGGCATGATATCCAGCCTCATGAGCTCAGAAGCCTTGGCGACAATCGGGTCTCGCTGCATTGTAGCAACCGCGGTGATTTTGCCATTCTTCGCTTGATAGGACGCGAACTGTGAACCACAATCAGATACTTGTATAGCCAAGAAGTGGTATACTCACCTTGAGCTCCTCGAGGTTTCCATCAGTGTAAGTGTCATCGAAGCCACCGCCGGTGCCGAGGTATCGAAGACCTTTACCAACACTCGACCAGAAGATGGGGACTTTGGTGAAAGCCACCCTGTCTTTCGGTTTGACAATATTGTGTGCAACCTCTCGACCCTGTCGCTCAGTGAGCACCACGGTACAGCCTTACCCGATGAGATTCAACGCACCTGGTTACCAGCGACATTCCAGTGCTCGACTCGTCTCTGCTCCTTTTGGGGGTACTGGGGGTAATGGGCGATATCACCAATGGCATAGACGTTGTCGTGGCCTTTGACTTGGAGATACTCGTTGACGGAGACACCACCGTCCTTCTCGAGCTCAAAGCCCGACTCTTTCAGGAATCCGGTGGCCGGGGCGACACCAGTGCCCATGATGACGAGGTCCGCTGGAATGGCGTCTTGGCCCTTGAGCTGCAGGAAGCCGGCCTTGGAGGAGTCGGATTCTGAGGCTCATCAGCCCGACTTCGTGCAAAGCCAAAAGTCGACTTACTCGAAGGTAGGATCTTCTCGACGCCGGCTTCCATGAGGAACTTGATACCCTGCGACTTCATATTCTCCATGATCGCTTTTCCAATGTCCTTGCCCAGGATCGCTTCGAAGGGTATCGCGTCGACACCAACGAGCGTGACACTCTTTGGCTCCTTCTTCAAGATGGCAGCGGCAACCTCCATACCGATAAAGCTTGTACCAATGACCACCACATCGGTTTCCTTGGTGATGTTCGAGGTAATCTTCTTGGCATCCTCGACGAATCTGAGTGTGACAACGTTCTCAAGGTCTTTGCCCTCGATGGGGATCTTTCTCGGCTTTCCACCGGGAGCTAGAACAAGGTGGTCGTACTTGATCGTCGAGCCAGATGAGGTTGTGACCGTCGACTGAGACGGGTCGACCTTTGTCACGGACTAAAGTTTTGCATGTCAGCTGTACTCATCGGCTTCAAACTGGTAGCTCACAGTTCCTGGGTGGAAATCGACGCCAAAGTCGTCCTTCAGCTCTTGTGGCTTTCGCCATTCCACCTTGGAAGCATCGTCGGCCAGACCCTTGGACAACTTGGTTCTGAACGACGGGTTAGCTAGATCTCAGATAAGCAGGGAGAGTAAGCTCACCGGTCGATAGGAGCGTAATCTTCCTCGGAGATCAAGACGATGTCGCCTTGGAATTGGTTCTGAAGAGACGGCTTAGCATACAGTTACAACGGAGCTGCACTACTCACCATACGCAAGCTCTCGACTGTGTGGATACCCCCCGAACCACCTCCCACGATCACAACCTTCTCCTTGGTATGATCCTTGGGAGACCTTGACTTGGAAACGATCCTTCCAACCTTTGACTTTACCTCTTTCTCGCTGGCCTTGACAACGATCTTGCCATTCTTGATCGAAGCAGAGTACGACCATAGAGAGTCCAGACCAGGAGCATCTTCGATGTCACCGGTCTTGACGCTGAAGCAAGCACCGTGCCAGGGACAGACGACTCTGCCGTCGTGGGACATGACACCTTTCTCGAGGGGAGCACCGTAGTGGGTGCAAAAGGCCGATGTGGCATAAACCTCGCCATGGACTTTGGAGACTAGGACCTTGCCTCCATCAAAGTCGACGGCTTTGTGTTGTCCATCCTGGAGCGCACTGGCGTCGAGGACTTCGATCTCTTTGATATCGCTGGCGTTTGAGCTCATTGCGGATCGTAGGCTGGTCTGTGTTGGGAGTAAAGCGAAAGGTATGTGCTGTGCGGGGGTATACGCTGAAGTGGATCGAGTGACTGGTCGGAGAGAGCCGAGTAGCCTTCGAATCAGCATAGGAGGTTTGGATTAGAAGAACGTGTGAAGCTTGTGACCTCTGTAGCTGGGTACTCGGGGGCAGATGTGTAGGCAGTGTATGATCTCGATGGGCCAGCGTGTGCGAGTGGATCGGAAGTCATCGAACGGCCTCCACCAAACAACCCAGCGAATGAGATGACGTCTTTTGGACACCCCGTCACGGACACACCGGCCATCTCCGCGTTCACCCTGCCCGGCCGGCGGCCTCGCGATCGTCCTTTGTGCAGGCAACCCCCCGTCTTGACTCTGCTTCATCTCTCTCTCTGCTGTCTCATTGCTAGACGCTGCCTTCGCGACAAGCAATCTTATCTTGACCGGGTCCAGCTTTCAGTTCAACCTTTACTGGCAGTCATCGAACTTACCGACATGGGCACCACTGACGACTGCCCCGCTTTCCCGAAGGAATACGAGCCGCTGGACGATGGTTGGCGGACCGAATTGACTGAGGGCCCAGGTCTTGTCTTCCGCCGAAAACTCTCTCTGGTGATGACAAAGACGGCACATACGGTCAAGAGGCTTCGAATACAGCAGCGATGAGCGACGCAAATAGGAATGGATCGCCTGACGGCTCGAACGAAATCAATCTCTATGCGTTGCAGGCTGGTACATTGGTCGATTCTGATCTCGTTCCTCTTCAGACTGAACCCATCGCTGTCTGCTTTGACAATGCGGGGAATATCCTCCCATCGGATCAAGAGCGTCTCTTCGAGTGGCTCCCTGAACAGGTGGCGTCAGGAGGGACCGCCATCGACAAGAAGCTACTGGAGGAGGGATTGAGAGAATATCGCAGCAAGGAGAGCGAGCTTACTGATACAGTGACCCTTCCTACACCGACCGTGACAGGAGGTTCGAAGGGAGTTAGGCGTTCCGCTCGGTTGGCAAAATCCGAGGAGAATTCTGGGGACGGCAACGGCGCAAAGTAGAGTTGAATCCACTTCAAATGATCGGGTCTCTATCAGACATCGCCACTATCTGCCACTGACCACGACCTTCAGTTGCTCCTTTGGCAGACGTCATGCAGCTTCACTGAAACTCCTCCGTGATTTTGAAAAAAAGGAAGGATACGGTCTAACACCCTGACCGTGAGATGAAGACTGACAGGCAGACGCCGCGCGGGATAACCTGTGACATCTCTGACGTGTCACATCTGACTCCCACCTTTTACTCCATCCGATCCCTGAAACCACATCGACTCGAGCGGAGGCTGAAGTGTTTTCGCGCAGTCAACTCGGTTTCTTTCATATAAGTTGGTGAGAAAGCTTTCAGAACCGATATTCCCCGTCTCAAGCTACACAGTGCTCCATTTTCATCCACCACTAACTTACTCACTTTCTTCACATCCTCCTCGCGCAATGTCGAGCATTTCTGATGATCAAAAAAATCTCGTCGTCGCTGAGGACGAAGGGCAAAGAGCCAGTACCGAAGTGAACCCAGATACAGAGGAAGGCTCTCAAGGACCTTCGGCAGCGATCCTCAGCATTAGCTTTGGGAATTTTTACCACTCTGTTCAAGCAATGGCGCGAGACCCGGCTCAGCCAGAGTGGTGGAGAAGCGACAAAGTATCGCAACACATCCAAGCAGGAGATACTTGTCTGGAGTCCGCCAGTACTGCCAACAATGAGGAGACGGTCTGGTCTATTGGCGAGTGGACAGGAGTTGCGGGCTTCAGAGCGGACCAACACACCCCAACGTTCACTGCGAAGCAAAGCGGTCCTCTGACTTACTCTGCAGAGGATCAGAAGAAATACGAGGAATGGAAAACGAGAGCTATCTTGTACAAGGAATTAGACTCGTCCCTGAAAGACCATGTCCCGGGTCAGAAGAGCGAGTAGCAGACCCGACTCGGTGCTCAGCCGTGATCTCATCGGATCAGATGCACTCAGAATCTGTCATGCCTTTCAAGCTTTTCCATTGGCATCCTTACTCTTGACTCTCTCTCTCCACTCCTGCTCCGCAGCGAAACCCTCGTTCAGCACGTTTCTGGCAGCGGCGGCAAGAAGCCATCCTTCGTTGGCGAGGACGAATGTGTTGAAGCCGGCCTCGAGCTTGGAGACTATCATATCCTTGCCCATGGCGAAAGCGAGGCAGCCGAGATTGTGCTTCTTGGCAGCAGTGACCACTTTGGTAATGGCACTGGGTTGTTGTTAGCGAGGACCGCGGCTCAGTACTCACGTTTGGTAAGACTCTTCTGGGCCGTCCAATCCAGGGGGAAGGCCGAGGTCGATCCGAAGGTCTCCACTTCCCACCATGAGACAGTCCACTATACAAGTGTTCAGTCCCAACGCAGGCTACCCTGGGAAGAGGAGAGGACTCACCGCCTGGAACAGCAGCCAGCGCGGCGACGTTGTCGCAGCCCAGCTTGGATTCCACTTGGACGATCACGGCAGCCTTGTTCCAGCTGTCAAAGATCGTCTCGCCTTCGGGAACTCCGTCTGTGAAGGAAGGCACAAAGCTTGGAGGGAACGATCGGCCTCCCTCGGGGAACTGAGCGGTCACGATCAGTACGATTCAGATATTTCATAACTGGTCACTCACATCAGCGGACCTGAATCTGCAGGCTTTGACGATAGCCTTGACCTGCTCCACAGTCTCGGTATGTGGGACAATGATACCAGAGGCACCAGCGTCCTGTTTATGGTCAGCTCTGGGAGGAATTCAAGTCGTGATCTGCTCACAAGAAGCCATGCGATGTTGTGGTGGTCAAAGTTCGGGACTCGAACGACAGCAGCGGTGTTGCCTTCGCCTGACATTTGGATCAACCGAACGTAATCGCAAATCTCCTTGATGCCTAGGTCAGAGCTGTCAGATGGATTCACTCGGCTCGCTGAACTATCACTCACCCATGGGCGAGTGCTCCCAGTCGATGAAGACGGCATCGTAGCCTGCTGCGGCAGAGATTCTGAGGACCTCGTTGGAGGGGAAGCAGCAACCAATGACTCGAATCGGAGTCTCGTAAGCCTTCTTGAACCTTGCTCTAAGGTCGAACGGTTGACCAAGGTGGTGAGGCCTGTACTTGCGCATGGGCTCGGCCGATACGGAGCTGGGAGCTGGGATGCCTACCATGGCACCAAAGGCGTAGTTGCCCATGGGTGGAGGGCTACCATAGAGTTTTTGAAGAGTTGCGTCGTCCATCTTGTCTTTGTGAGTGTGAATGCGCGATGAGATGAAGTGCGGTGTGAAGAAAGAGAGAGAGTTCTTTAGTCGCTGGCCTGTTATATAGACTGCAGCAATCTGTCTCTCGGCCTCGAATGCAGCCCTTTGGGCTCGGCCACCGCATTGTGAGCCCCATCAATGGATGCCTAGTGTGATGAATGGCCGAGCTGCCCGAGATAGATTGACAGGGCGTCCGCCGAAGGTCGCGGACTCGGACTCGGACTTCGGATCGACCTACGTATTGAAGTGACCCTTGCTTCGCTGCTGGGCTGTCGAGTGCTGCGAGTCGCGAGACAAAGCACTGATATAAAGGTTGATGCTGAGCGTAGCTAAGGGCTCCCAGGGAGTTGGCAGGAGTTGGCCGCGCGCAGACGACCGAGGACCACAATGCACCAAGTCCTCTCGTGTTTCACTTGACCGAAACGCCGAAAATAGTCGATCCACTTCCGCCCGGTATCCCCGGTCCACCCGAAGCCGGTCACCTGCCTGCACAGCTACCGTGTCAATGCCTACGAGTCCTGATGCTAGCGATGCTCTTGCTCTGTTCTGTGAATGCAAGATGATATGCAAGATGTCGCCGTGATCGAGTCCTGTATATGCTTTACAAAGCGTGAATCCATGTGTCCCCTCCGACCGAGATGGCGACGTGTGTTTAGGCGCTCAGCCCTAGGCTCCAAGGCCCATTTTGGTTGTCTTGACGATAGCGACAATCCTAAAACAATGGTCAACGTCGACTCGGGCATGCTGAAACGCTACACTCACGGTTGTTCCAACCCGCCCTCGGATCTACCAATCCTGCCACCCTCACTCCAACCCATGCGACTCAGCAGCTTATGACCGATGTTCTCCATGCCAATTCTCTCGGCCCCGAAACCGACGGTCTCTCCTTCTCTAGCTTTGGCCGATGCGCCATTATCAATCGGTCCTTTCTTTCCTTTGGCACCGGTCTTGCCACCTTTGCCCTTGTAGAAAGCCTTGTAGAATGCTCCTCCAGATTGAGGCGCTGCGGAGATGATACGGGCGATTCTAGCTTCATCCACTCGTACACCGGTTCGAGACGTCTTGGTCAGGACACTGTAGCTGTATGAGCTATAGCCCGGACCCGTTGGAATCGAGACTCACGTGAACCGAGCTTGTCCCTTGCCTCTAGACTTGGAGGTCATACCGTAGCACTCTGCCAACATGTGGACCTTCATCCTGCCCTCCTTGCCCATGGGAGGAACCGAGTATGTCGATTTGCCATCGTCCTTCATAAATTTTCTAATTCCCTCATTCACGCCTTCCAGGCCTCGACCACCTGGTAGCAGCTCGTTGAGTATTTTGCGCATCTTCGCGTTGATGCTGTTGCTGCCCGGCCCTTCATCAACGTCTGATGGGACGTCGAACATGTCCGCAATCTCCATAGCGGAGGCGGGAATTAGGTGAGCCAGTTTGGCCTGCTCCACCCGCGAAGAGCCTTTCTGCTTCTTCTTGCCTTTATCCTTTTTGCTGTGAGTGGCAGGATGGGGATCGAGGATCGCGACGAGCCGCTCTAAATCTCGAAGTCGCCTCTTCTCCGCTTTCCGCAGTCGATCCTGTTCCCACTGGCTGTGAAGCTCGGCGGGGATGTACGGATCGAGGGCCTTCTTCTTGCCCTTCTTGTAGGGTTCTGGGAACGTCAGCTCATGTCGTTAAGGAGTACTACTCACCAGTAGGTACATCCCAATCGTCACCAAAGTTGCCCTGTTCCACGGCCCGGAACACCGATTTGCGCGCTTTGCGATTGCCCATGTCAACGTCTCCGTCCAGCGCCTCCTGCAGTCGAGGTGTAAGCAAATATCTCGATCAAAAGCAAGGCACTCACCTCCATGTTCTTGATGAACCACTCGGTCTCATCCCAAGAGTCCTTCCCGTTGAAGATCGCATCAATGTCATCTTCATCTGAAGATGAATCTTGGGCGGGATTCGATATAGGCTGGAACCTGATCTCGCCAATGTCCGACGAATCGTCGTCCTCGTCGATAGAATCTCCCTCATCAGAGTCCTCATCCTCCGAGTCCGACTCTATGTCCGGATTGTCCTCCTCTCCGCTTTCAATCTCGAAGTTCTCGTCTTGATCGTTGCCATCAGTAGCCATAGCTCGAATGAGGTTGAAGCTCATCTTCTCCTCGCCGGGCTCTTCCTCATCTTCCTCTTCGCTATCGGTAGCTTCGTTCAACAGCGTTCCAGCCAGGTAGTCCCTCAAGATCTCAACGTCCTTCTCTGAATCCAGACCATCGTCTAGCTCCATCTCCACACTCAGGATGTGATCCGGAGGTCCATCACTTCCCCACTCGACATCCGAACCGACATAGACATCGCCCCGCTTCTTGCCGTCTTTCTTGTTCTTCTTTGCTTTCACCTTGTTCCTCGTCCTTTTTTCCTTCTTCAATGCCTTCTTGTCTCGCCGACTGAGCTGAGTCGGTGGCACGAATGATCGACTGATAAACCCCTCCTCTACCGTGGCGTCATACGGCTTGGAAGGAGGCTGAGCTGTTGATCTCGATGGGCCAGCATGAGTCGTATCGACTGATATCGGCTTGGGTTGTCCAAATTTCCGTGGCTTCAAGATGATCTCTTCTTCTTCAGATTTCGAGCCGTCACTAAGCTGTGTGCCCAGAGGTCTGTCCGTGGTCAAGCTGTGGTACTGAACCTCCGTCGCTACCGTAACTGGACCTGTGTCGACGAAGAACAGGGGCTCGGAGGCTGATGTAGCTCCTTCCACGGACTCTGCTGGTGCTGACGCTGGTCCTGGTTCTGTATCAATGAAGAAGGCCGGAATGTCCTCGGATGGAATTGGTGCCTCTGCGACGACTGCTGCGGGGGCCTCCACCTCTATATCGTCGACGATCATAGTCTCCTGGATAACCTCAGACGCGCCTTCGGATGTCTTCTCAACCTTGCTTTCCAGTAGTGGTGGCTGCTCCATGATGGGAGGGTCGACCACCCCGCTTGGGATCGCGACGTCTTCACCTGCAGATGGTGGGGCGGCGGTGGGCGGTAGATCTGCAATAGTCGTCTTCTCTGGAGGGTTGATTGGCGCGACACCTGTCCAAAAGTCGACTTCCTCGGGCAGTACCACGTCGTCTGGGTGTTCGCCAACGGCCAACACCTCGGGGTGTAGTTCGACCTCGACGCGGTCTTGGAGATGTATCATCTGAGGTGCCGATGGGTCGGACAAGGGTTGTCGTTCAACGTGTATATTTTGCTCTGTAAACACATTCAGCTGAGTTCTGCACAATGATGATCAACACACCTTTATCAACCTTGAGGATATCCACCTCGCCATCTTTGAACAGCTCGCCTGCTTTGACGAATATGGGAGCTGCTCCACCTCCCCAAAAGACCCCTTGTTTGCCCACAGTGTCTCCCGATCGATGATGAGATTTGGGGCCACTTGTGTACTGTCCGTTTCTATCGCTCTGTTTGCCTTTGTCGTATTTGTCTAACTTGAACTTGTTCGGATTCCCGTTCTTGTTATAGCCCAATCCAAGGACCGGAGTGGCAGCACCGGTTGGAGTTGTCCGGGCGGCATCGTTCTGCTGGCCGAAAGCTCCTCTACCCCTTCCTCTGGGAGTGTATGATCCTCTACCTCGAGGTGTCGAGTATGGCGAGGAGTTTTGGATATTCTGCGCTTTATCGGCAGGACCAAACGGTGCGACGGTGGAGCCTGAAGATCTGATCAGTCAAACGTGCGATGAACTGCACTTGATCCACCTCACCTTCCAGCTTCGAATATGTCCTAGTGTTCAGATTAGAGTAGTCAAAAGAGACATTGGAATAGTCCGAGCTGAGCTTGGATTGCCCAGACACACCTCCAAAGCTACCTCCGCGACCACCACCACGTCCACCACGACCACCTCCGCCTCGAGCACCTCCCCGCCCGCGACCTCTCCCGCGAGGCGTCGAGGGTCCAGCAGAGTTGAGAAACTCGTCAAAGGGGGTACGAGGCATGATATCGCGGATGTTCAAGGTTTGATTGATCTCCCACAACGATGATAATCAGCTGGATGGAGCATCGAGAGCGGTGAGATATAGCAATCGGATCGAGTGGGACGCAGGCGGATCCGAAGGTGGAGGTCACGAGTGGCAAACGAAGCACGAGCCTACTGTCATCAGATTCCTCGTGCCTAAGAAGAAACTCATAGGCTGGCGTCGGAGATCCATGACCATGAAGTGTTGGCTCGCGGATTCAGATGTTCCACTTCCTTGGTACTGCACGAACGTACCAATGCTTACCAATGGTGTATCTCCATCAGTACGTAGCTGCGGTCTTGTAAGTAGTACTGAGAAGTGAGATGTGTCATTTGCCCGCCAAAATCTGCTCTATCTACGACGACTCCTCTGATCGAGGATTCTGTAAGGAAGCGCTCCTGACAGCTCCTAACGTGCTGAGACTGTATGTAATTCTTGTAATGTAATGGGTTGTATTGACTCCCGCAGTTTACCCCTATACAGTATGTAGACCATTACCACCTAGTACAGCCTAGTACTGCCGCCCCTCATAGTGTGGCGTCGCTGGCTGTATTAAGCTTAAACTTAGGCTTTCCATCACCCTGGCCTAACCCTAGTCTCAGCTTTCCAACGCGCAGCCGGAGGCCTCTGGGGGCAGCTGGCAGTTGTTCTCGCTGTATTACACCGCTTGCACGCGGTTCACGAGGGTCTCTGTCAGCTCTTGCTTTGACAGCTCGACATCTCAGTCTATCGCTTGACCAGGCTTGACCTCTTTCTCAGCAAGACGGATCAGGTTGACAGGTGCTCGAGGCGGTCACAGCGGTAGAACGAGCCCCCAAGTCCTGCCGTACGAGCGCGAGTGCGAGTTACCGAACGCGCCCATCCAGACCAGAGCCCCGAGGTCTGAAACGTTCAAAGCACCCTAGCGGAATCCTCCTCCTTTGTGTGTGCTCCACTTCTACCTCGATCTACATCCACGCGCGCTCAACTTGCAATCACACGTCGACTCGTAATCTCATTGCGTATATACACGCTCGCGCTCTCGCCAACTCCCAATCCTTGTTCACCAACAAAACAGCCGAGACATCATCAACCTATATTGAACAAAGTCACCACGCTCACCCGAACACCCGCAGCAAATCACCACGCTCACCTGACCTCCGCAACACTTGCTAGCGCTCGCCAGATACGCAGAGTGCCTGCAGCTCTGCCCTTGCTATGTAAGTCGCTTCTTCACCTCTTCGAGTCCCGGATTCCAGTCACAACCAGCCTTTGCGGAGGTCCCTAGTCGTTGTCGGGGACAAATACCAATTGGCACTGGTCAAATTGTATACTTTAGAGGCGTGTGATCAACAACCACGCTTCTGGCCCCAAGTCACGCTCGATCTGCTTGGTCCATTGACAGACCTCGCGATCGATCGCGCCTAGGTGATCTGGACGTCAAGAGAGGCTAAGCCTTCTTGCTTTCGCCCTTACTATCCCTGATTCAACGCAGATCGTTGATCGCTCATCTTCACACTCTTCCCCTTCCACAACTCCTTCGCATCTCTTCTGCTTGCAATGGACGAGAACTTTGCTGATCATGCTCGTACAACTCGCTTCCTCTCCCTACCCACATCACAACCGCTCCTACCCAGCAGCTCAGTCAGTCCTTTGACTCCTCCCATTACCCCCGACGTATCGAAATCTGTCCTCGCATTACCGACTTCGTCCTCGCTCGAAGACGAGTGTGATCCACTCGCGAGCATCATGGCTTCGACAACCATGAGCAGTATACCCAGCAATCTACCACAGCACGGCTTTTTGGCACCGGATGCGTCCCCATTCGAGGCCCATATCCTGGCCCTCCTCTCCTCGATTTCCCAGCCACCTTCGCCCTCATACCCGTTCCCCGACCCAGCAATCAGCGCTGGCGTCTCGAATTATGTTGGAGACAAGACTCAGGCTCAAGACCTGATCGAGCGCGCCATACTCGGTCTTGGACAGCGGACATGGAATGCGGAGCGAAGTGTCACCGGCGGATCCGGCTTCAAGGCTCCTCTAGATCCCACCTCCTCGGGTATGGATAGTAGACAGGTGACAGAGCTTCCCACGCCGGATTGGACACCTCCCATCTTCCCGTCATCAGTCCCCGTTCAACAAGGCCAGACAGTGTCCAGCATTGGATCTGCCGGTGCTTGCCCTACCTGCACACGACCTGTCGAGCTCGAACAACGACAACAGTTTACCACGTCGGCAACCTTCCCCTCTTTCTCATCGCATCCTCTGTCGGCCTCTCTATCGACGCCTCCGGCTCAACTATCTGCCATCAGGCCACTTGGTGGCTCGAACGCGCTCAACCCCAATCCACACTCGATCCTTACCACCTCCAACGGTGCTAGCGTTCTTACTGGCGGCCCCGGGGCTGCTGGCTGGAGCGTCCGTGGAGCAGTCGGCGAGAGCGGCATGACGGCGGAGAAGGAATTGGAATTGCTCAAAGCGCAGGTACAGGACATTGCACGGGTGTGTAAGGCTGTGGCCACTGGTGATTTGACGCAGAAAATTATTGTGCCCGTCGAAGGGCAGGCTATGACTGAACTCAAGGACATTATCAACTCCATGGTGGACCGACTCAAGACCTTTGCCGTAGAAGTCGAACGTGTCTCTCTGGAAGTCGGAACTCAGGGCAAACTCGGTGGCCAGGCTGTCGTCGAAGGCGTCGAGGGGACCTGGAGGGAATTAACTGCCGTCGTCAACAAACTCGCTGCCAACCTTACGTCCCAAGTACGAAGTATCGCCAAGGTCACCAAAGCCGTCGCTAAAGGTGATCTGAGCGAGACGATTGATGTCGAAGCCAGTGGAGAAATCGCAGAGCTCAAAACAACTGTCAACGGAATGGTCATGTCTCTAAGAACTTTGGCAGACGAAGTATCACGGGTATCACTGGAAGTCGGTTCGCAAGGAAAATTAGGTGGTCAAGCTTATGTACCGGATGTCGAAGGTGTCTGGAAGGATTTAACGGTCAATGTGAGTGGTATTGGTTGGTAGGAAAGTTTGTCCTCTGACCATACTGCAGGTCAACAGAATGTGCGAGTCATTAACAACACAAGTGCGGTCTATCGGTAGTGTCACTACAGCTGTCGCCAGGGTATGTGGCCGACACATGCGGTTGGACATCGCTGACCCCTCGACAGGGTGATCTCAGTAAAATGATAGAGATAGAGGCAGAAGGGGAAATGGCAGTGTTGAAGAATGTGAGTATCGGGTGCTTGCAACGAGCTTCTGCTAACAATACTCAGACTGTCAACTCCATGGTGCGGCAACTCACGGTGTTCGCCAATGAAGTCACGCGTGTGGCCCTGGAGGTCGGCACGCAGGGTATCCTGGGTGGTCAAGCCGTGGTGCCGGGTGTAGAAGGTGTCTGGGACGATCTGACGACGAATGTGAACGTAAGTGCGCGCCGTCTTGGTTGTGGAGTAAGCTCACGATCTTGTTAGAAAATGGCTAGAAACCTTACAGAGCAAGTGCGAGAGATCGCGGAAGTCGTAAGTGCTCATGACAATCTCTCTGGCGCTCGTGTTCTTGCTGATCCTCCACAGACCAAATCAGTCGCTCGAGGCGATCTCACAAAGACTGTCAACGCCGATGTTCAAGGAGAGATTCTCGACCTGAAGATCACTGTCAATGACATGGTTGCCCAATTGACTGTGTTTGCTGCCGAAGTCACCCGAGTGTCGCTAGAGGTCGGAACAGAGGGCAAATTAGGAGGTCAAGCCTTGGTGCCGAATGTCGAGGGAACGTGGATGGTCTTGACGGACAACGTCAACTTGATGGTATGTCCCACAGGCCTAGACCCGGGGGTTGGCTGACTCAAGGATAGGCTCTCAATCTCACGACCCAAGTGCGAAGTCTGGCTGAGGTGTAAGTGGCTTTGCATGGCGAATTGAAGGCGCTGATCTTCAATAGTACCACCGCTGTCGCTGCTGGAGATCTGAGCCGGAAGATCAACGTCGAAGCGTTCGGAGAAATCCTCGAGCTGAAGGTAGGTCGATAACACCGCGAGTCGGACCAATCGCTTACATACCCAGAACACTGTAAACAACATGGTGGAATCTCTGCGCAGTTTCTCGTCCGAAGTCACGCGTGTGGCCAGAGAAGTAGGAACAGACGGTCGTCTGGGTGGTCAAGCCCGAGTGCCAGGAGTCGCTGGAACCTGGAAGGTGAGTTTGAGATGTTATGTTTGAGAAACGCGACTGAGCCTACGTCAGGACTTGACGGATTGTGTGAACATCATGGCTGCCAATCTGACGGAGCAAGTGCGAACTATTGCACACGCTACAGTGAGTGACAGCAGGAGAAACGAAGGAGCAACGGCTGATTGATGATAGACCGCTGTCGCCCGGGGAGACCTGACGCAAAAGGTTGTCGGGGTCAAGGTGTCTGGAGAGATCCTCGATCTGGTCAACACGATCAACAATATGATTGACCAGCTGGCCATTTTCGCTGCAGAAGTGACTCGAGTTGCCAGAGAAGTGGGAACAGAGGGTAAATTGGGAGTGCAGGCCGAGGTGGAGAACATTGAAGGAACATGGCAAGAAATCACGTCAGTATCACGCTTCTCAAAGACGATCCTTACTGACACACTGCTCTCAGTTTCAATGTCAACACAATGGCTACCAACTTAACATCCCAAGTGCGAGCCTTTGCCCAGATCTCGGCCGCTGCCACAGATGGTGACTTTACTCGATTCATCACAGTCGAGGCGTCTGGAGAGATGGACAGTCTTAAGACCAAGATCAACCAAATGGTGTACAACCTTCGAGAAAGTATCGAGAAGAACACGAGCGCCAGACAGCAAGCCGAGTCGGCCAACAGATCGAAGTCCAAGTTCCTGGCAAACATGTCGCACGAGATCAGGTCAGTCTGTTTTGGGCAATGTTGCGACCCCGCTAACCAAAAGCAGGACACCAATGAACGGTATCATCGGAATGACCGTTCTCACTCTGGAGTCAGAGTTGACTCGACAGCAACGAGAAAACTTGATGATCGTCTCGAGTTTGGCAAGTTCGCTGTTGACCATCATCGACGATATCCTCGATATCTCCAAGAGTAAGTCAAGATCTTGAATCATCTAAGACCATGCTGACAATCGCTTCAGTCGAGGCAGGTCGCATGACGATGGAGCAAATCCCCTTCTCGCTCCGTCTAGCGGTCTTCTCCGTTCTGAAGACGCTTTGCGTCAAAGCATCGCAGAACAAACTCGATTTGATATTCGACATCGATCCAACAATCCCCGATCAGCTCATTGGCGATCCACTACGATTGCGACAAGTCATCACGAACCTGATCGGAAACGCTGTCAAATTCACCACCAAAGGAGCTGTGGCACTATCTTGCAAGACAAAGACATATGTCAATGGGTCGGTCGAGCTCGAGTTCTGCGTCGCCGATACCGGTATCGGAATCAAGCAGGACAAACTCGACGTTATCTTTGACACTTTCGCCCAAGCCGACGGGTCTACGACGCGAAAGTATGGTGGAACCGGTCTTGGATTGACCATCTCGAAACGGCTGGTCAATCTCATGTCTGGTAACCTATGGGTGGAGTCTGAATACGGTCAAGGATCCCGGTTCTACTTCACGACTCTAGCCGAGATGACCTCCTTCGGTCGAGACCAGATCATCGAACGCCTCGCACCATGGGCTGGTCGATACATCCTCTTCATCGACACTCTCGGGGACGAAGCTGGTATTGCCGACATGCTCATCGAGCTCAACTTGAAGCCGATTGTCATCCATTCGGTTCAGGAGGTCTGGACGCTGGAGCAGCGGAATGGCGTCGAGAACTTTGACACAATGATTGTCGACTCGCTCAGCGCGGCGGAGAAGTTGCGTACGGTCGAGCATCTAAGGTACATTCCGATCGTACTGCTCGCACCATCCAACCGACCCATTGGACCCGACAACCCGTCGTTCATCGATCTCAACGAGAGCCGACGGAAGCTGCTAGCGCTGCCTTCCACCGCCGATCAGCTCTTGTCGCCTATACCCGTCAAGGACTGCTTGGAAATGGGTATCAACACGTACTACACCACGCCGCTCAGTCTTCAAGAACTGTCGAACGCGATTGTGCCAGCATTGGAGAGTCACCAGATGCAGCCCGGAGACAGCGTGAAGGACACTGTCTTGAGTATCTTGCTTGCCGAGGACAATTTGGTCAATCAGAAACTCGCAGTCAAACTCCTCGAAGTCGCCGGCCACAAGATCGAGGTTGCCGACAACGGAGAGATCGCTCTTGAGAAGTACAAGAGGCGACAGTTGGCTGGAACGCCCTTCGACGTCATCCTCGTGAGTGTCTCGGCCAGTTGTCCTGTTCCTCAGCTGACATTCATCCTAGATGGACGTCTCCATGCCGGTCATGGGAGGTATGGAAGCCACTGGTCTGATCCGAGAATTCGAGGCCTCGGAAGGTCCTCCTCGAACACCCATCATTGCGCTCACTGCGCACGCAATGATTGGCGACAAGGAGAGATGTCTCGCTGCCGGAATGGACGAATACGTCACCAAGCCATTGAGAAGAGGCGATCTCTTGGCTAGTATCGCCAAGGTGCTCACGGCGAAGAACGGTGGAGCAACGATAACCACATTGGACATGCCACCTCTCTTCTCGCGGTAGAATGGACGGATCCGTCTTTGACGGTGAGCGAGAGGATCTTTCAGTGTCTTCACCTGGGTAAATTACGCATTATAGCAAGGTTTTTCATTTTCATACATTCAATCACAGATGGTTGTCATATTGCGATACGATGCAACGAGCATGTACAATACTAGTACCCGAGCGGCCATGACGCTGTTCTGCAGACTGCTTAATGGAGGCCGGGCCGTGGCTGGCCGTGGACACAGGTAGACAAGGGTAGACACAGCTACTTGTAGGTGGAGACCCTCCACCAGGTGGAGGAAATAGTACTTCGATCGATTCGGGAGCTCGGAGCGGCTGCCTGAATTTGCTCCGGCGCCGGTTTCTTCGGGACCAGGAATAGGCTCTTGCCTGCTCTTGCCAGCACTTGCTGGCCTGATCTCATCAGCATATCCTCCGACAAGGCAGCCGACCGAAGAACTAGTATCGTCTCGCATTTAGTTCTTCAGCTCATCTCAGCTCGACGGAACTCGAATTCCGCTTGCTTCGAGGTCGTCGAGGCTTTCAAAGGGCTTCGAGCAGGCCTCAGCTTCCTCTGCTTATCGATTCCCGGACTCAAACGGACTCCCAAATTGGAGGTTTCTATCAGGTTTCTACAACGCCCAGGCACGCCGCCTAGCTTCCCGATCCCTGAGTTTTAAGCTTACGATGGCCCGGCTCCTCCCGGCTCTGCCGGGCTCTGCCCTGCTCTGCCTGGCTGCTCAGTAATCCAAAGCTTTCCGAGGCGGGGTAGTTCAGGGAATCCTTCTTAATCCTTCCTCCATTCTCCTCACTCGACCGGGCGGGGGATCTAAGCCCAGAGATCTAATTAACTCCAGCACTCAGGAGCTTGCTTCCTGCCGCAGCTGAAACTGTAGCAAGTAACCATCGGTGTCCGGCAGGGCCGGAGGAAACTCGCTGAATCAGAATAATGTGTCGTTTGCGAGAGAAGGTTGGAAGTACAGTGGTTGGACGCGAACTGCACCGACAGATATCCACGGCCTCCACTTCTAAGGTCGATCGGGAAGAGTAGCCGACTCGGTGTGAAATCAGTTGGTGAAAATCGGTACCACAAGATGGAGGAAGCGACTCTCCTGAGTGGTTAGCAATCGCATCGGAAGTATAAGTACTGTCTAGCACTGACGGTGTCCGAACTTCCCTACAGGTAGTGCAGGGCCTGGTGTCCTATCCAGAATTCACCGCTCTGAACAGCTCCAGACCTATCCAGACCTCTCTGGAGTATCATCCCGCCAAGTGGAAACGGAACAACTAGGCTCGAATAGCTCGCATCCGGATCTACGGAAAGAGAGATCATCCATGCCTGTTATCGCACTACTCTACTTTTGAACAGAGTTGAACGACCATTTACACTCAGCCCTACTCAGCCAAGTTCACCCACCCGATCGGAAACACTGCGCCACTATTGTCGAGGTACGGAGCCGTGTGTTCAACTCCGGTGAGGTACCGGCCTACACGCTCCTACACGCTCCTAGACGACAATTGGTTTGCAAAGGTACCCCCTTTGCACCGCAGCCAGCGGCAGCCGAAAGGAGTCGGGGACAGGCACCATCAGCGATAATTCAGGCGTTAGGATTCAGAGCGTGACCCCGCAGATCTCATCGTGCTTCGCTCGACTTTGCTTCACTGGTGAGCAGCAGACGACCACCTGCCATCCTTTCACACACCTGCTCGACCAGGCTCGACCTCGACGACCATCACATGAACCCACAACAACGACCGTCGTACACTCAGTTACAACCCTCGAGACGGGATCCCGTCAAATCCTGAGGTCACAGGCACGCTGGTCAACGCCGTTTTTCGACACACAGCGAACAGAGCGCAACCTGCGCCACCGCCGATCCCCCGTCGACCACCATTCGACTCGCTCAGAGAGGTACATGGGCTACGACTTAGTATAATACTTGGCCCGACCCGAGGTGCTGTCGATTCTCCCATCAGCCCAACGCGTTTGAGCTAGTCAACAACACTAGTAAATCCAGCTAAAAGCAAGGAAAGCAGCTTGGTCAGTACACATTGGCGTGTGTCACCTCGACGCTAACTCGATCGCACTTGGCAGAGAGCTGACTAGTGACTTGTCATAGTGGAGGAGATAAGAGAGCATCGCTGGGATCGAGTGAGACAAACGGCGACGGTTACAAATGCAATACACAATCAAAGACAACCGAGAACTCCTCCTAGCCTAACAAGCAACAATAATCGAATCAACCGTCATGCAAGTTCCTACCACCCCCATCTTCTTCCTCGACAACCCATATCCCTTCACCCCGACTACCGCCACTTTCCCTACCGCCAATACGCAGTATGTTATGCCTGCTCAAGACGTAGAGAGCCCCCTGGTCCACCAGCATTTTGGCTCCGGCTCAAGCTTGGGTCAAGCGCCCTCACTAGTCTCCACCCGATGGAGCACAGACGAGAATGCCGCCGATGATGCGGATAGGGGGGGTGAAGGGTCGATCGAGAAGCAGGAGGCTACGGATTCCAATGGTGGCAAAAGCATGGCCAAGTCCGAGGACATGTCGAGGAGTGGAAGCTCGAACAGCTCGCCCCGCGAAGACGAGGACGTCATGTTGCCGAGCCCAATGAAGAAGCCAAGAATCACATTACCCAGAGGTCGGGCTTGTGTTTCCTGCAGGTGAGCGAAAATCTATGGAGTGCCCTTGAGTGTGCTAATATTGATATCAGGAATCGTAAACTGTCAGTTGATCGAGATATCAATAATTCGATGACTGACTGCCCATGGCAACAGAAAATGCACGGGTGAGAATCCCTGTAGCAATTGCATCAAAGGTCAAAGCGACTGCCGGTTCGAAGAGGTGACCCGGAAGAAACCAAGGAACCAACTTCTCGAGGAGCGTGTTGGTGCGTCACATTGCCCGATACGAATACTGCCTTGCTGACTAACTCTCGCAGCGGAACTGGAAGCTATCATGATCCTGAGAGGAGAGGCTCTTCCTCCCACCGAGCTCAGAGGCTTGCCACCTCATCCCAGTCTGGAAGAGTCCAGCATCACCGAATATCCCATTACTTCCTCGTCCTCGACTATACGCTTGCCTAAGCGGTCTGCGGCGATGAAGGGGTCCAGGCGGATTTCGTCGACCAGTAGCATACCTTCGGTGAGGGACCGGGTCAGCCACTCGCCGGCCTCCAGCGTGCCCATAGTTGGCAATCAACCTCCCTCGTATCCCTTCGGCCTGCACCACGACATTCCGCCCAATATGGCGTCCATGAACACCCTCAGTGGCGATATCCGACCCAACTCCGCACTCGAGCTCGCCTTGATCAACTTGGTGTTGCCACATACGCCATTCCTCCTTTTGCCTCTGCATCCGGGTCGATTTCTAGCACTACTTTCTCTCCCAATCTCGAATCCTCAGCGGCCACACCCAGCACTGTTGTACATCCTGTTCTCAGAAGCAGCTACCATCCTGGAGCAGAACCTGCCCACTCCGATACTTCCTCCTCAGCATTCCCTTCCATTTGGACAATCGTACTCGCCCCCGATATCTCCGTTCTCCCAGCCGATGGATCTGGAATGGCTTTCTCAAAACGTTAAGGGCACAAGTCTTCAGCTTCTCGAAAGGGCCAGACGCGAGCTCGACATTGGCATACGGGGCGTCGACAGACCGTTCGACCTCTTGCGAGCTTCGATAGGAATCGCTAGAAAGCTATATAGCTTGGGACGTTTCATCGAGGGTTGGAACATTCCAGTATCGAGGTTGCTCATCTCGTGTGGATTGCACCGACAAACTGGAACCTTGATGCCCCCACATCCCCATCCTCCTCATCATATCTCCTTGAACGATCCTGTCGGACATTCACGACCCGGGTCATCGTCTTCAGATCAGCCAATCGATATGGCCAGTCTACCACAACCTTTCGCCCCCGCACATCGGTATATCACCACCCATAGCAACGTTCCTGGTGGTGGTGCACCTGAGTTCCCTGTTCTTCGCATGAGACCCGTCATCTTGCCTCCCTGCAGGGATGAGATCGATCTCGCTGAACGGGTGGCGACTTTTTGGGCAGCCAAGCAGCAAGATTGGGAATCTGGCTGTGGCTGGGGATGGACGACCAGTCTGGCGGACGACGAGTGCACTACCATGTGGCCATGGGGCTATGGGGGTGCAGAAGTGAGTGGGCCTGGGGCGGAAGCGGGGACATGAGGCTGACTGCAGGATAGGTGTGTCCACCACATCTCATCGGACAATTCTACGGCATCCGTGACCTGCATGATCCGACCAGTCCAATGCACCAAACTCCCCCTCTAGACACGACATATGTGCTTGCCATCAAGTCGCTAGCTCTGTTACATCGTGCAAGCCGGTGAGTCCGACTCGGACAGATGTGGCGTGTGACTATCGCTAAATGAGAACAGTCTCTTCGATCTTCCTCTCGGGTCTTTGCCTGATCCCGTCACCAAGACGACGAGCCACGTCGCACCCCTCGAAGCGATCCAAGCGGTCGACGTGGCAATACGCACCTTTCGCAAGCGGATTGCCCCAGCGCTTCAGGACATTCCCCTTCGGCATCCTTCCCGGGCGAACCGAGCGTCCCCCCAATCGACGCCAAATGGGGATGGGGCGAACTCCTACAGCGGCACGGACGATCCATGGTGGATCATGTTGCACTCCAACCTCTATGTAGCAGAAATGCTCATGTGGAAGGAGATGTCCAACTACCAGCGACAGGTGTACGAGTCTGCTGTCAGTTGCGCCAGGGCCTTGGTCACCCTGGCCCAAAAGGTCAAGCCCGAGAGCTGGGCACATGTCGGTGAGTGATACTCCGATTCTCCCTGTATTCCACTTCCACTGACCCCCATTGAACCAGATATGATTGTCGCATTCGACATTTCCATCGCGGCGAGATTCCTCAACAAGGAATCTCAGAGACTGACCGCGGCGGGACAGCTGCCAGCTGCGGGGATGGCGTCGGGCGAGGCGGAGATCTTGAGAACGATCCTGGGCAGAGACTACGCCAGGTATCTCCCCATGGCGGGTCTCCACTCGCTGATCATCCAGCGAGTCCGAGAGGGGTGGCCGGAGAAGGAGGGAGAGTACGAGAGGGTCTGATGGTGTGAGTCTTGAGAGACCCCTATAATGATAGCATTAATCGAGAGTCGAGATTGACTGCCCAGAGAAACCTGTCGGACCGTAGAGTTGTATCATATACTTGCATTCTTCCCATCAGCATTGTAGCATGTGACGAGCATGGAGATGGTTGCGATAGCGCACCAGCAGACAGACCATCAGGAGAAGTAGAGCAGACAGCAGCAGCTGCTGCCCATCGACTTTCGGTTACGTAATTGCCACGTGGTCATGACGTTCCATAACTACTTGCCCAAGTTCAGTTAGCCTCAACAGCATCTGGCATGGCCGCCAGCGAAGGATGCGAGATCCTTGCTTTGATCACTTGCCATCCACTACAGACTCTTCTAGCATTCTGGACCCGACACCAGACAGGCGGCTGCGACTCAACACAAGATGCAGGCGCTCAAAGACGTCGCATTGAGGCTTCTCAATGTCTACGTGTCGCCTTATGTGGAGAATCTGAATGCGCATGATCTCTCGGTGTCCGTCTTTGGCGGTATGTCCAGGATCCTTTGACCGAATCACTATGCTCAAAGCTGACGACATTGTGATCTTCGCTCTCCTTAGGAAACTTGCAGTTCCATGGTCTGCACCTGAAGAAGTCACTGCTGGAACGGTTCGGCTTACCGGTTGAGATTGTGGCTGGAGATATTGGCAGTCTATCAGTCTCGATACCATGGACTCAGCTCAAGACGCAGCCTGTAAAGATATCAATAGACGATGTCTATGTTCTTGCGAGAGTTAGACCGCCGGGAAAGGTCGATCCGGAAGAGGACGAGAGGGTGGAACAGGCTACAAAGCAGGAAAAGCTGAGGAGTGCAGAGGCTGTGGACAGTGCGGCCAGTCAAGTAGGCACCCAGGGTGCCAACGATGAAGGTGAGTCAGGATGGTGGTGGTATGTGATGCCAATGATGGCTAATCATTGCACGCAGCCAAGCAAACCTACGTTGGAGCGATCATCTCCAAGGTCGTCGACAATGTCCAGGTTAGGGTTAAGAACATTCACGTCAGATACGAAGACGGTACCAGCGCATCCGATGTGAGCTATGCGACTGTCCACAAGACATATTGCTGAGTACTCTTTTAGCACCCCTTTGCTGCTGGTATCACCCTGTCCGAGTTCACAGCCATATCGACCGATTCAAACTGGCTTGAAGCGTTCATCCAGGACAGCGTACACGGTGTACATAAAGTAAACAACCTTCATTTCGGCTGCGACTCCCGCTAACGCTCCATTTCTAGCTCGTCAAGCTTGGCGCTCTTTCTGTATACTTTGATACGGACACGGGTAGTCTGGACAAGGGGCCTGAAGATCGTCAGGGCACGCTGGATGCTCTGAAGACCATGCTCGAGGGATCTCCACCTCATCAGCACATTCTGAAACCCGTAACTGGAGAAGCAAGAGTAAGCTGACTCACTCTTCTCAAGCATCCCAGCTTATAGTATCTTAGGTGATCCTCAACAAGTCCATGTCATCGGAGACACCTAAAGTCGACGCTCAGGTCATCTTCGACGAGATCGGAGTCGTGTTCGATCGAGACCAGTATCGAGACGCGCTGTCAGTGGTGGACGTTTTCCACTTTTACCGAAGGACCCATCAATATCACAAGTTCCGACCGCCCGAGGAGGAGTTTGATGCCAACCCAGCGAAAGCTCGGCTGAAGTTTGCTCTGAATGCAATCAGCTCGGAGATACATGAGAGGCATCGAAGATGGACGTGGGAGTACATGAAGGAAAGGAGAGACACGAGGAAGGCTTATGTCGAGATTTATGCCAGAAAGCTGGCCTTGACAGAGGGCAAACAGTTATCCTCTCAGGTAAGTCCTTGCTGTAGTAACCGACACTGACTTTGTCAGGACACTACCGATCTTGCCGACATGGAAACCGCCTTGAAATACGAGGATATCCGATTCTTCAGATCTGTTGCTCGAGCCCAAGCGAAGAAGGATGCTGCCACGAGGAAAAAGCTGCGAGCAGAGCAAGAAGCGAATCAACCTCAGCGGCAGACATGGGGCGAGTGGCTGTGGGGTGTCCCCAAAGACGAAGATGCAGCCGGGATGTCAGAGCAGCAAAAGAAGGAACTGGACGATATCATCGACTACGACGCCGCCGCAGCTGAAGCGAATATCGGCTCGACACCCAAGGACTTCATGAAAGCACGAGTGTCAGCCAAGCTGCAGAAAGGATCGTTCGTCTTACGAACCGACCCTCATGGCAAATCCAGCGATATTATCGCTCTGGTCTTCGACTCATTCTCTGCGGATGCCCTTCAACTCACAGAATCAGTCTCCGGAAAGATCGCTCTCGGCGGCTTCAGAGTCTACGACGGCACTACTTCCGACTCGCTATACCCTCAAATTGTCAGAGTGAAGGATATCGAGATGGGAGAGAAGGGACCCAGCAGACAGCAGTCGCTTGAAGTTGGGGGGACGGAAGGCGCCATCGCGGATCTCTCTCAGCAGACGGACCAAGAGGCGGATCCATTCTTTGTCATGGAAGTCGAACAGAACCCCCTCGATGGTCACGCCGATAGCGCAGTCCAGATCAGAATGCGTCACTTGGAGATCATCTATCACAAGGGATATGTTGAGGCTGTGGTAGCTTTCTTCAAACCCCCGGCCAGTCAATTGGAATCGATTGGAGCGCTACTGGATGCTGCTGGACAGACGCTGGACGGCATCAGGAAGGAGACAAGAGCGGGTCTGGAGTTCGCGCTGGAACAGCACAAAGTGGGTCCGGGAATTGCGCGCATCTGCAACCTTACTGACCTCGTTCACAGACAGTTGACATTCGGGTAGACATGAACGCCCCAATTATCATCATTCCGATGGAGTGAGTGAACGTATGCACAAAGAATCGAGCTCTCACTGACACTCTTCGTAGCATCAAAGTCAAGGACTCGCAGGCACTTGTTCTCGACGCCGGTCACATCTCTGTCAAGAGTAAACTCGCCGATAAAGATCAATTGAAGGATATCCAGAGCAAGCGAGGCAGACAATATAGCGACGAAGACTTCAAACAGCTCGAGGATCTCATGTACGACAAGCTGTCCCTCAAGCTGGAGTTCACGCAGGTCAGTCCTTCTTCTGACAAAACGCTCCAGAGCTGACCATAATTCAGCTACTCATGGGCCCAAATGTTGAGACATGTATGGCAGCTATCGAGAAGCCACATCACTCCGGCCAACCTGAGCTTCACATCCTGGAACGCATCAACATGTCCTTCACAGTGCAGAATGCAATCGTGAACGCTCCCAATATTACGAGGTTCAAGATAGCGGGAGATCTCCCGGAGTTGCAAGTCAACTTTTCTGATAAGAAGTACAGTAAGTTACAAAGATGACCGCTGAGCTATGGCTGACCCGAGCAGAGAACCTGATGAAGTTCATCGACGTCGCGATCCCCAAATTCGGCGATGACGAGCCAGACAACTCGCCGCAAAGGATCGCTCCGCCGACGCAAAGCCGGTCCTACCGCCCCAAACCGGTCGAGGAGTATGTCTTGGACGACAATCGATCAGTGGTATCCACTGCCCTGGACGACAGAGAGGATGCCGACTCCAACGATGGCAAGGGTACAGACCAATTCTACGAAGCAAGAGATGACACCACTGAGGTGAGTTGCGACCTGTATGCTGACAGTGTCAAATCCCCTGCTGACAATGCGGATCAGACTCAGCGGAGAGCGCTTCAGCAAGTCACTTTCGAATTTTCGTTCTCGGTTGGAAAACTGCAGACGTCGTTGTTCAAGTCGACATCCCCGACAACGGAGAAGGCCCTAGCCAACGCCACGCTCGAAGGCTTCGGTTTGACGTTCGGCCTGCGGCAGTACGATATGTCGGTGGACCTGTTCCTGCGATCCCTCACTTTGGCCATGGTGGAACAGGGCAAAGTCAGACGGCCTCTTTTATCATCAGCGAAAGACGACGCCGCCCATACCGACTTCAAGCTGCTCAAAGTCCGGTACAAGCGGGTACAAAAGGTCTCGCCAGAATTCATGACCGTACACGAAGGTGTCGACCAGGCAATCGATGTCGATTTTTCCACCTTCGACATTACCGTTGCTCCGGAACCTATTTTGGCTCTGTACGACTTTGTCATGACCACCTTCGTCCCCAAAGACGAGGTACCTGCAGAGCAGGCACGACAAAAGCAAATTGATCAAGGCAAGACAGAACACAATCTGGAGCATGTTGAAAAGCAAGACGACGTCGAGGCGCCGAAGTCGACCGACAAAATTCGGGTTCGAGTCAAGTTGACCAGTGTGGAAGGTGAGTGCTCGAGTCTGGAATGCGCGCTTATCTCGTCGTAGTCTCGCTCGAAAACAACGAGAATCGATTTGCAGTCCTATCACTGAAGGCTGCCGATGTCGCGTTGCTGCTTCGTGCGGGGACCTTGAGGATTGGAGCTCGACTGGGTAACCTCTCCTTGGAGGATGTCACGGATGAGATCGTGGCAGTGCCGGCGTTCAAGCAGCTTCTCAGTATCGACGGAGACGAACTGGCCGACTTCAGTTACGAGACCTACGATCCTACCGAGAAGGAGACTTTCCCTGGTTATAACTCGGCGGTCAACCTCCGAGCTGGATCCCTCAGATTCACCTTCATGGAGAAACCAGTGCACGATCTGTACGCATTCGCGCTCAAGTTTGCCCAAATGAAGGCCATCTACGATGCTGCAAGTCAAGCCGCGGTCCAAAAGGCAAGCGAGGTCACGAGGATGCATTACGACGTGGTCGTCAACACCCCCATCATCGTGCTGCCCCGTGATGGAAGCTCATCGCCGGATGTCCTGGTCCTACGATTGGGAGAGATCGTCGCCAAAAACAACTACCTCGGCGACCCAAATGACACCAGTACAATCGAGGCAAGTCTGCGCGGTATCAACGTGGCAAGCGAGATCACAGTGGGCGACAAGAAGGCGAAAGTCCAAATGATCGACAACGTGGCGATTACCGCAAACATCAAGCAGGTCGCCTCGGCTTCCTCGCGTGGACAGCCTGGCCATGCGGATACCAAGGTAAGTTCACCCGCGATTATGAGAAAGGAGACCCACTGACATGTTTGACCTTAGATTACAACCGATATGAGTGACGTCAAATTGTCCCTCTCGCAGAGGCAATACCTGCTCCTCATCGGGATCATGCAGTCGCTCCCGAGGGCTTTGTCGGTATCGAGCGAGGAGATCGAGTCTCCGCCCGATACGCCGACGACGGCTTCTGTTCCCCCAACACCACTAAGCGAAAAAGCTCAGTCGGAGGCCGGTGTGGATCTCGAGCCAGAGTTGTCAGTCACCAAATCTTCGGCTGCAGGCGGGTCCGGTCCTTGGACGACTCTCGACCTCGATTTCTCGGTCAACTCGATCGCGCTGGAGCTATATGCCGTGGACGCGCACGAGCACGATGACTTCAAGAATAACAGCATTGCGAGATTTGCGCTAGAGAAGACTCATGCTGGAATGAAGCAACTCTCCGATGGATCTATGGAAGCCAACTTTTCCCTCAAAACGCTGTCATTCGCCAATACTCGATCGGGGAACAGCGTCTTCCGGGACATCATCCCAACTGCCAGTCATGACGGCAACCAGATGTGAGTTTCAGCATGTTGTGCAATACTGACATATCTCAGTATGGTCCAGTACACCGTTTCTGGAGGCTCCGACAAGTCGGCCCTTGCTATTGTCACTGTCGATTCTCCAAGGGTGATCCTCGCGGTCGACCCTCTAGAAGCTCTTTTGGAATTCGCCATGAGTCCATTCAAGCAGCAGCCTACCTCCACTCAGACAGCACAAATCGAGGATGGCGACCCCTCAGCGGATGTTGTCGAAGGCCCCAGACAGGCTGGATCACTCGCATTCAGAGTTGAGATTATTGACTCTACCGTCATTGTCCTTGCCAACGACTCGGATTCTCGCTCTCAAGCTATACACCTGAATGTCAAGGAGGTCCTGGTGTCTCAACAGAGCGTTCTCGCGGTCAAGGTCGACAAGTTGGGAATGTCATTCGGCCGGATGGATCGACCCAACGACCGTGTCAGATTCCTGGACGAACTCAACGTCGCGTTCTCTTTGGATACTCGTCGAAGGGGTTCGCAACAGATGACGAGCTTCGAGGTCGACATTCCCGATCCAGTCATCTTCAGAGCGTCCTACACCGACATCATGCTGATAGTGGACATCATCAACAAGGCATCTGCTGCGGCAACAAGAGCTAGTGGCACAAAGGCCGATGAGCCAGCCGCACATGGCAGGCGAGAGAGTCTAGCCACCGACGGCATGACAGTCTCGACTTCGACCGCACTTGCGCTGCCCGACAAGACGAGTACCCGCAGGTCGTCTATTAGCAAAAGGCGACGCAGCTCTGTCGACAAGTCCAAGGTCATCATTTCAAAGGAGCAGGTAAGTAGATAAACTCTGTTTGGGTATGGGAAGCTAACAATGATTCAGCTTAAAGCCCGCGTCAATGGCTTCCAGTTCGTGCTCGTGGGTGACCTACAAGAATTGCCATTTGTGCACATGTCCACCAACGAGTTCGAGATTGCCGTTAACGATTGGTCTGGTGACGTGAGTAGCGTGATTTCCAGCGACCAGCCCTTTCTGACTTGCATTGCAGCTTAAAGTGGCCACATCGATAACTACTGCCATCCGCTACTTCAACTTGACCAACTCGCACTTTGAGCCTCTCATGGACCCATGGCGGTTCGATCTCAAGGTAAGCCAAGTTCATACCAAGTTAGCTTTGGGCATACTGACGCTTGTAGATGAACCGTACGTCCGCGGGACCGGACAGCAATCCAATCAGCGTGCGACTATCTGCAGCTGAAAGGCTCGAGCTCAACGTCACCTCCGCTTTCATCGAGCTTGCGATCACTACAGCAACGGTCTGGTCCCGAGAGGCAGACAGGATCAAAGAAGGACGAGGGAGCGATGCGCCATTCAAGGTCCGCAATAGAACCGGAATGCAGATTGCAGTCTGGGGAGAGCAACGAGACTTGACAAGGTCGATCAAGCACAAGAAGTATCTCGATGATGGAGCAGAGGTTCCTTGGCGCTTCGAGGATCGAAAAGAGACGCGAGATGTGAGTGCGGTCCTGCGAAAGTCATATCAGTGGCTGATCGTTTCTAGAACATCTCGGCTGTGCGACACAACTCGCTCGGATTCGCGATCGAGGATTCGAAGTGGGAAGCCCTGAGAAGCATATCTGTCGATAAAGAGGGCGACCATATTCTGTACCTCCGACCGAAGGACGAGAACAAGGTCATCCATCAACTGATGTGCGAAATCCGCTTGGAGCACAACATCAAGATCATAACCTTCCGATCAACGCTCAACGTCGAGAACAAGACGAGTCTGCCGGTCGAGATGATAGTTGTTGACGCCCATGGGAAGGCTGCGACTGGTGCTTTGAGGATCGATCCCGGCGAGGCCTGCCCAATTCCTCTGAGAGATGCGTATGAGAAGCGATTCCGTCTGCGCCCACTCCGTAAGTCGTCTTCTACCCCTTAAGTTGTCCCTTACTGATCAGACTAGGTGGCTTTGGTTTCGATTACGGGTGGTCGATGCCCTTGCACTGGCGACAGCTGGTTCAGAGGCCAATCAGGCCAGTCAGCTGCAAACACCAGACACCAAAGGAGCCGGCATTCTACTTCCAAGCCGAAGCGAAGTTCGATGCCAAAGATCCGGTAGCCAGAATGTATCCCCGCATGAGCCTCACCTTGCGTGCGCCGGTGGAACTGGAGAATTTGCTCCCATACGACATTCAATTCCGGATACACGACAAGAACACCGGTCTCAGCTCGAGCAACTTCCTGGTCAAAGGTGGTTCAAGTCCAATCCACACGGTCGAATTGTCGCATCTCCTGCTACTCAGCGTCGCCCCTGAGGATACCAACTTGAAGCAAAGCGATTATGCCATTATCAACACAGACGATCCGGAGCTACCTATCGAGGACCACTTCCACCTTGCCGACGAGCAAGGCTTAAAGTTGATGCTCAAGCTGCACTACTTTACCTTCCCGGACTCTGGAGGCGCCTTCAAGGTCCAAGTGTACAGCCCCTACGTCTTTATTAACAAGACTGGACTTCCGTTCGACCTGGCAGCCAAAACTTGGACTGGAGGACAAAAGCCGGTAGCCGGTAGCGACCTCTTTGCAAACGATCACAACCGAGATGGCCCAACGCCATTCATGTTCGGCTATCCAAACGAAGATCGAAGAAACAGGCTGTTCCTCAAAGTCGCCGACTCGAAATGGTCTCAACCGCTTTCCTTCCAGACGGTTGCTGCGGACATGCAGATTGTCGCACAGTCAGCATCCGGCACCAGCGACTACTATGTTGGCCTGTCTTACGCCGAGGGTTTGGGCAAGTACAAATTGACCAAAGTCATCACGATCGCGCCCAGGTTCTTGGTCAAGAACATGTTCTCGTACGCCCTCAAGATCCGTCAACATAGTACCCAGAAGGTGATCGATCTCGCGCCAGGGGATAGGGCTCCTCTGCACTCGTTACAGAGCCGAGCGCCACCACAGCTCGCCATGGCGCTGGATGACGCCGGTCTGAAGTGGTGAGTCCCGGAAAGTAGGATGTAACAATAGCTCACGTTCTATAGGTCGGCTCCGTTCAACATCTCTGATATTGGCCGTACCAATGTGACTCTGGAGAGAAACACGAGCAGGGGTAGCAAGACGTACTTGATGAGAGTGGAAACTCACATCGAGGGCTCCAGCATCTTCCTGTACATCTCCAGGGAGACCGATCCTTGGCCAATTCGAATCAAGAACGACACGAACATGCAGTTCGAGTTCCAACAAGCTGTGAGTGTTACCTGAAGATCCTGCGCCCGTATGCTGACATGCTTTAGGAGGACGATTCGGTGAATGATGGGTACTCGCTTCGTAAACTGGAGCCACACAGCACCGCCGAGTACACTTGGGATGCGCCAACAGCGAAGAACAAGCGTATACGACTCAGTGCCGATGGCGTCCCACTCCCGAGGACGATCGACACCATGGCCATTGGTGTCCAGCCACCGATCAAGATCGCTCCCCGCCAAGCCGGGAAGCGGTCTACCACCATTTCTCTGGATATCCAAGCAGACGGCAACTCGCAAGTCATTGTCATATCACCTTACAACGAGGATACGAGTGTCTACAAGCCCGCTCGAAAGGGAGCACCCGGCGGTGTCAGGCGCTCCGACAGCACGGACAGCTTGGCGACTGCGGCATTTGAGACTGTATCCGTCAGCGAAAAGGCCGGTCTCACGATCACCGTCGAGCTGGAAGGAATCGGTATCTCGGTCGTGACCAAGAAGCCAGACGAACTCATGTACTTGTCCCTACGGGGATTGAAATTGGGCTACTCCGACTATCCCCAGTACTACGACGCATTCATCGACTGCAAGTGGATTCAGATCGACAACCAGCTCTTCGGAGGTCTATTCCCCATTATCCTGTACCCAACAGTGGTACCGAAAGATGGCAAGGAGCTGGAGTCCCACCCCACCCTCCAAGCGTCTGTCGCGATACTCAAGGACCGATCTCATGGTGTCTACTTCATCAAATACGCCACGATATTGCTTCAAGCGATGACGGTCGAGCTCGACGAGGACTTTGTCTTTGCTCTGCTCGACTTTACCAAGTTCAAGGATGCTGCTTGGAAGGAGCCGACGCACGACGTCTTGATCGAGCATCCGAAAGACATTCCCGAGCCAGATATCACTTCGGCCTCGGCGGACGTATTCTTTGAGGCTCTTCAGCTGCAACCGATATCTCTGGAGCTGTCCTTCATGCGAACGGATAGAGTGAATGTCGATGAGAAGTGAGTACATTCTGCTGTGATACCAGGATACAGCTAAGCTATGGCAGGGTGTCGATCCGGAACCCGTTCTATTACGCTTTGAACGCACTCACCATGACCCTTGGTAACGTGAACGCAGCGCCGGTCAACCTCCGAGCGTTGTTCTTGGAGAATGTCCGACTCAGCATCCCATCCTTGCAAGAGCGAGTTCAACTTCACTACCAAGAGCAATTCATGGCACAGATATACCGTGTTCTCGGATCGGCAGATTTCCTGGGTAACCCCGTTGGACTGTTCAGCAACATCAGTTCAGGTGTTTCAGACATCTTCTACGAGCCGTACCAAGGTATCGTCATGCACGGCAACAAAGATATTGGCCTTGGTATCGCGCGAGGTGCGACCAGTTTCGCCAAGAAGACCGTCTTTGGTATCACGGACAGTATGACCAAGTTTACGGGCAGTATTGGAAAAGGTCTATCAGCTGCCACCATGGACGCCGAGTATCAGAGCAAGAGAAGGATGACGCAGAGGCGAAACAAGCCAAAGCATGCGCTGTACGGCGTTGCCGCAGGTGCAAGCGCCTTTGCGGACAGTGTCACAAGTGCCTTCGAGGGTGTGGCCTCCAAGCCTATGGAGGGGGCCGAGCGGGATGGAGCAGCAGGATTCGCCAAGGGTGTCGGCAAGGGCGTTGTCGGGTGAGTTTGACAAACGTGAAAAGCGAATGTGGTCTAACCTGTCTCACAGTCTCTTCACCAAACCTGTCGTCGGTGTCATGGATTTCCTATCCGCTTCAACGGAAGGTATCAGGAACACTACCACCGTGTTCGATCAAGCCGACTTGGATCGGGTAAGATTACCCCGTTTCATTTCGCCTGATGGAGTCCTGCGAGTGAGTAGTTCGGTATGAAGCTTTAGCATCGCTGACCTCGATTGTGCCAGCCATTCTCAGCACGAGATGCCCTGGGTCAATCATGGCTGAAAGACCTCGAGGCCGGTCAGTACTTCACCGAGTCCTACATCGCGCACATCGATGTGCCAGGTGACGATGCGGTGTCGATATTGTCCAACAACCGGATCCTCTTCGTCCAATTGAGAAAGATGCGGGTATTGTGGCAAGTATCACTGGAGGAATTACAGTCATTGTCACTGGAGCAGACGGGTATCGCATTGATCCTGCGAGGTGGTACGCCTGGACCTTTCCTGCCAATCATCGATCCCACCGGAAGGAACTGGTACTTTAACCAGATTGGAAAGTGAGTGCTGATGAGTTATCATGGCCAAGCTCTCCCGATTGCGTTTGTCGCTGACTGCCGTCCCAGAGTCGTAAAATCGTATAACGCGGCTCACGCCCAGAGAGACATCTGAGTAGGGCGAGGACGCACTGGAATGAACATAGAGACATAGGGATAGCTATCCAGCAATGTATGTATGAAACGTTTGAGCTGGTCATACTATGGGCTCTTGACTGCTCCACTGGACAGCTTGCTAGAGCTGTCGTCTGCGAAGCTGCAGCCTGACCGCCTGACCACTGACCAGTGACCAGTATAGCGATTTGAAAGCGGCAAGGATAGCGGTGTTGTAGCGGTGTATCCTGGTGCATCGCACCGTACCAAGAGAGGTTGATTTAATTCCGTGCCCCACATAACCTCATCCGGGGCCGCCCGCTGTGGTTCAGCTCGCTGGTCGTGGCGATCACTCGCTGTACTCGCTGCTGTACACAGCTATCCTCAACGCACTCTACACAGCACAAAGGTATCGACTACCAGGCGTGTCAATAACTACATACAGATAAGCCATCATGTCCAGCACACCGCCGAATCCGTTTGCTCCATCACCTTCACCATCCTCGCCGCCTACTCCACGTGCCAACTCTCCCGCCTCCAACCGTTCGCAAGGCACACCTACCGGTGCTCACGACACGCCCGAGTTCCCAAGGAAGCCGTCATCCATGATCTCTGCTGCTTCGGGATCGCCACCTCCGACTCACAGGGCGTCATTCCCTGATCCAGCGAAGGAACCCAAGAAGGGATCTTCCAAGTTGGCCGGTCCGCCGGCGAAAGCTGGCTTTTGCTGCGACAGAGATAGGGAGATCAGTCAGGGAGATGAGATCAGCATAACGGACGCTTTCAAGACTACGGAGGGAGGTAAAGTCGCGTATATCACCTATGTGATTCAACTGGGAGTGAGTCAGGCCGAACCCATACCGCTATCGTTGCATCGTCATCAACAGGCAAGAGAGCTGACTCCCTATAAGTCTCACACGACTCGACGGAGATACTCGTCCTTTCTATCACTACACCAGGCTTTGTCAGGGCTCTATCCGGTCTTGATTATACCTCCTATCCCGTCAAAGCAGTCGATTGCCGATTACGCTGTCAAGGGTCAGAGCAAAGCCAAGGAGGACGCAGCAGTCATTGCTCGAAGAAAGAGGCTACTGGAGGACTTCCTCAAGAGACTGATCAGACATCCCATCCTTGGCGGAGAGCATGTCTTGCATAGATTTTTGGAAGATGGCGTCAGTTGGGTGAGTGAGCTATAATGGGGATACATCACGGGTGGACTGACAAGTCATAGTCGGAAGTGCTACACTCACCGCCAATCTCCCTGCTGCCGAAGAACCCGCTTCATGCTCCATCGCACAACCCTACCTTTCAGACTGTCGCCGGATCACCTTCCTCATCACCCACGTCTCCCATGACGCCAACGTCGACTTCGTATATAGCGCATCACCTCTTGCCAACACCCTCGCCCAATCACCCGTTGCACAAGCCAGACACCAGGTTTCAGGACTCGGAAGTGTTTACAGAGAAGTTTCAAACGCACTTTACGGGTACACTCGAGAAGGTCAATCGTAGGGTAGTTAAGCGCTGGGGGGAGAGGGCTGGTGACATGAGCGAGCTTGGCGCTGTGTGGAATGGCTACAGTCTGCTTGAGAGAGGAAAGCTGGGCGACGCTGTCGAGAAGGTCGGACAAGCAGTTGATGCAGAGTATCTTGCCACCGCAGCTCTAGTAAGTGTTCTCAACATCTCCTGGAGACAAAGCTGACTATTCTGCAGTTGCAAGCTTGGGAGAGTACTACAACAGAACCCATCCACATCTACGCCCAATTTGCCGCCCTGATCCGTTCGAGACTGTCATTCCGACACCAAAAGCATGTTCAGTACGAGCTCGTTCAAGAGGCTTTGGAGCATCAGCGAGATAAACTTGAGCTGCTGGAGAACGCAGAGCGAGAAGCGAGACGTCTCGAAGTGGCATTGGACAGAGGGGGCCGGATGGGTGGCTCAGTTTATGGTGATTCGGACGACCAGAACAGGTCACGGGACAGTCAGGACGGGGAGCAGCCTGGGAAGCTTAGCATAGAGGAGGAAAGAGCCAGGCAGGACCGCTTGGAACGAGCGAAGAGCAGAAGTGGAAGCAGTGGATTTGGCTTGCTGAGTGCCGTCAAGCACAGCTTGAGCGGAATGATGGATGTCGACCCAGAGGCCACGCGGAGAGCGAATATCGCAAAGACGAGAGACAACATCGCGCAGGTGAGTACACTCTAGTGCTGTCAGACGCTCTTTCGCTAAAGCCATCATCCAGCTCGAGGACTCGTTACAAGCATCTGCGCAGGACCTGAAATACGCATCGACCAATCTGCAGGCAGATCTTGACCGCTTTCAGCGACAAAAGGTGGCCGATCTGCGCATGATGACTATTCAGCTCAGCAAAGTTCACAGAGAATGGTGTCACCAGGTATGTCAACAGCTTTCGTCCGATTCTTCTCAGCTGATATTCTTGCTAGAACCTCGAGGCGTGGCAAGCGGCTCAAGCTGCCATTAAGGATATAGAGATTCACCCAAACCAGCCCCCAGCATCTGCTCTCCCCGCTCCACCGCCGTCTATTGCGCATCCACCTGCATCACAGACGTCGAAGCACGATCGAAGCCCGAGCAAGCTTTCGCGAGATGACTCCAACATGGGAATGGCCGGTCTGCGTAGGGAGATTGATCAGGTAGATGCTGCGAATGTGCCACTCCCATTGCCTAAAGGAGACGGTCTTGAAGGCAGCAAAGGAAAAGGAAAGGATAGGTCTGATCCTCTGGGACCCTTGTAACGGTTTATAAAACGATCCAGAGCTTGATGACCTTGTCCGTTGTGTATTCTTATTAAATGCAAGCTAGTTGTAGAGTACATCACCTCCTAGGCTTCTAGGATACCCTAGCTGTGACCTGTGTATACGCAGTTGTCGCACGTGGCTCGTTCCGTAAGTTGATTTTGTGATCTTCGGTTTTTGCTTCCGTTGGTGACCAAACAAAAGACAGTCGCGAGTAATCAGCTCAACATCGACATTCAACCCTCTTGTTACTGTCAATACTCCTGCGCATCCTGTCCTTCTTGGTTCAAGCCTTCCCGGATCATCGTAGGGGGTCTTCAGACACCTCTTGCAACTTTTCCCGACTTTCTGCAGACCGCTTTTCCCGAGATGGACTACATCCCGATCTTCCCTTCGACTGAAGACCTGGAAAGGCGCAGACTCGAGTCGACGATAGATCAAGATCTCTACTCTCTTTCTTTGGGTTCTTTGGTCACAACCACTACTTCTGGCTCCGTGGACCAGCATTCCTCGTCGATGTCAACGATCTCAAGCGTCGAGCAGCCGAGAGGCTTTGGCGAAGGCTATACTGGTCGCCACGACATGTCTTTCCTGCATCCGACACAACAACAGGCGCAACCCCGCAAACCCAGCAAATCGAGCTACGGACCACATGGAACACCGAGAGCCGCGGCAAGAACAGTCAGTGGGATGAGTGGGGTTAGCGCCATGAGCGAAATGGAAAGTCCGGTCTCCACAGCTGGACACCACATAAGCGCGGTGACTCTGGGCGAAGGTGTTTTCCGCAGGAGGGGCAATGGAGACGATACGGATGTTAGCGATGCCGAGTTCGACCCTGAAAGGAGTCTGGGACGCTTAGTGGGCGAACTAGGGCGGACGATGGGCGGGGTGAGTAGCTCTTCCTCTATATGAGCGCGTTGTTGACACTCTGGACCAATTTAGAAATTATCGCCAAGACCGACATCGCCATTCGCTGCTCTATCACCTCCACGCTCACCATCACCCTTCTCGTCGTTGCAGAATGCCAACGCGGGGAATATGTCCTTCACGCTCAACCGCAATGACCCTCTTCCATCCCCTCCCGCGTCGAAAGCCGGCTCAGGTTCGAGCAATGGCTCGCGCAGAGAGACTGCGGCTCGTACCGCGCACAGCGAGTTTTCAAATATAGCACGAGAACTGGGTCAAGAAGTTCACGCGAAGAAGAGGGCACTGGGCGAATCTACTGCCCATAATGTCCAACAAGCTGCGAACAGGCCAGCCGACAAAGACCGCTTGAGGAGTCTCCAGGGAGGGAGGAAGTCGGCTCCTGCCTCCACCAAACCCAGTGGACCTGATATCACCGGAATGACGGGGTTGATGGAGACGCCTGCCAAGGGAGGGCAATATGACACTCTGGGGAAGAACGGCCAAGTGCGACACGATGATGGATGTGAGTATTACACTGCAATACCGAAAGTGTATCACTGACGGATTCGTTCAGCTGTACCGCAAGCTCTGTCAACACTGCAAGCTCGTCTGAGAGCGCTGGAAACGGAAAACTCGCTCTCGAGACGGAGAGTCAGAGAATTGGAAGTCGAGCTAGAAAAGGCTAGACGAGAAGTGGATGAGGCCAAGTCCGGCGGTCAAAGCAAGCTTCGAGATGTGATCAGTGAAAAGAGTGGTATGTGATCTGCAGTCCTATCGTTGCTTGTGCTGATCAATGTGTATTAGCTCTTGAGGACCTAATCCATTCCCTCCGATCGCACCTGACTAGGATTACGCTCGAGCTAGAACAAAACAAGGCTCTGGTGTCAGAACTGCGCGAGTCTCAATCGCTGCCACCTCATCAATCCCCACCTCGATCCAATTCCTCCGTTACAAAAGAGCTCGTAGCGCTACGCAGAGAAGTCGAACGGCTTGGAAACGAAGTACACCGGCTTGGAGGTATCGTTGAGGAGGGTTTAGATACCCGTCGTCGGGCGAGGGGAGAGAGGACTATACGGATGGAGAAGGAGGAAGCGGCTCGCATGGCCCGGGAGTTGCAGGCCGAAGACGAGATGGAGAGATTGCAGAGAGATGCTGGACCTCAGCACACAGATCGAATCCCACCAACCCCCGGTCCGTCCAGACTCGCCAGAGGACTACGTACTGCTGCCGAAGATCGACACCCTCCTGTGGCTGCTGGATCGCAAAGACGCAAGTCGACAGGTGCAGGTGTCCGCTTGCAAAATCCAACACCTCCTACTTCGGATGATGGATTCGATTCTCCCAGCCCACCTCCATCGCAGAACGCCCTCGGTGATGGCCTCAAGTCACAGCAAGATCGACGCTCGAAGTCTGCAAGAGCCAAAAGGAACTCGTCAATACGCAGCGACGGACCAGGCAGCCCGTTTCCCAGTATTCGGGACGAGGATGAGGGGGACTTCTTCTCTGTTCTGCACAAGGACGACCTCATCAACCTGGATGGCGATGAGATGCCCGCCACAAAGACCAAAGGCGGCCGTGCGCCAAAGCCTGAGGCTGGCACCGGAGCAAGGGATGTTCCTCCGCAGACTGTCCTGGTCCGGGTCGTTGGGGAGCTGGAAGCGGACTTTTTGCACTACAAAGCGTGAGTTGCCCACATCGAAGTATGACATGTTCTGACACCGCGGTAGGATCTACTCTGAGCTGGCAGACCAGTACAAAGTTCTCGATGCGGCCTCGGATGTTAGCAAAAGAAGGGTTCTGGCCGAGCACCTCAAGGAAGTGATTGACACGCTGGAGCAGAAGGTGGGTCAATGGCAATTAGGCGCAAACCGAGGTTCAAGCTGACCATTCTTGTCAGGCGGATCAGATCGCAGCCTTATACCATATAGTGTCGTTTAGCGACAAGCCGGTCACAGGCGGCAGGTCAGTAGCAGCGGCGCCAGCGACTCATCGGTCTGTGCCGGATATAATGCGATTGGTGAGGGATAGCTTGGGTGAGGAGGCTCTTAGAAGACTAAAGGAGGATGGACTGAGACCTCATTCGAGGAGACAGCATTGTGTGATTTGAGGATTAGTAGAGGCCAGCAACATTTGTGTACTTATTCCCAATGACCGGATCCCGGTCATCATGTCCCACCGCACATGACACTGTTACGAAATGCATACGACTTGGTATCTTGGCCATACACAGGAAGCATCGGGCTGATGATCAGCGTCGCCAACCCGGCCCTTCATCATCTTCATCATCATCCCCTTCTTTGACGACCAGCATACCTGCGCCGATGCTGCCTCGTCGCCTTGATCCCTTTGCCCGAGCATCAGTGCTGGTGCGCTTGAAAAGGGGGAGCTGCGTAGTGATCAGTCTCAATCCAGGTCTCCTCTTGATAACCTTTGCGCTGAAATCGATGTTGGTCGTTGAATGAGGTGAGATCAGATCAGATTTCGTCAATGCCACAGGTAGAGCGAACGGGGAAGTTGGTCGAGAGATGATCTGGGAAGGGGAGTATAAAGCTGGCTCGACGGGCTGAGGAGGCGGTAGAGGGGTGAGATATTCTCTAGTCTTCTCGTCAATCACTGAGATCGTTAGTAAATGACGCAGCGCCAAATACTCACATTCAGCTGCCGGGACATCTGTGAACACCTTGACGTCGGGATGGAGCTGAAGGACACTTGCGGGACACTATAGCAGAGCTGAGCTCAGCCCTTCTGGGATTCGAGTGGAACACTCACAAGGTGAGTGATTGGCCCTTGCAGACTATCCCTCACACTGCGAGCTTTGGCATCACCAGTGGCCAAGAGGATGATCTCTGCGGCTTGACAGATAGTGCCCGTCCCAATGGTCAGCGCATGAGTCGGGACTTGCTCCAAACCGCCAAAATCGATAGCCTTTAGGATCACAGTCAGATGTGCTCAATACGCTCTGCCACTCACCCTCGAAGATCTGGTCTCGGGACTGAGGTTGACGATCCTGGTCCGGCTGTTCAGCCCGGATCCAGGCTCGTTCAGCCCCAGATGACCATTTCCCCCGATCCCACACAGCAACAGGTGTATACCTCCATGGGCTGATATGAGGGCCTCGAACCTGGCACATTCGTAGTCCGGATCAGGGGTCACTCCGGCGAGAAGATGTGTCTGAGCAGGCGGGAGGTCCACCTGTGGGATCACTAGAACAGCGTGCTAGTCCAATATCTCGATGGTGGGTGATGGAGGACTTACGCTCTCGTTCCATGTAACACGCGTTGCTGGAAGGATGATCCGCTGCCAGGCCAAGCCACTCGTCCAAGCTGATAGTCACCACAAACTAACAGATCTTTATCAGTATCGAGGCTCGAGGCAACGAGGGGTACATACCTCGAAAGACACCTCTTGATTCCGGCACATCGCGATCAACTCCCTGTACACCGGGATGGGAGTGTTTCCCGTAGGCAGACCGATGACAAACTTTCGGTTCATGGTCGGAGCGAATGTGTTGATCCTTTCCACAATCAGCTTGGCCACAGCTTTGCCCGTCTCGATATCCGTGGAACTGGTGCATCAAGTTGTCAGCATGTCAATATCATCCCATTAGAGTTGACGGATCACTGACTGAACTTCGAGAATCATGTTGATCTTGAGTGTCAGAGAGATGGAGCGTTGCAGTTTGGGTGGAGCGGAGTGCTCAGCAGTAGAGGGTAAGAAGAGTCAGCTATGTATGCCCCCTGCACTTTGTAACATTTCGCTGTTGTTGGCGCACTGCTGGCTGGGAGCCCAGGTAAAGGATGACCTTCCTTTGACCGAGGTGAAACGGTCTGCGCAAAATGAGGAGTTCGTATCAGGATACCAGGAAGGCGTCGTCATTGGTTCGAGGCGCCGGGAAGCCGCTGTGGAAGACCAACCAAGACTTGCATATTAGAACCTTGTATGAGTTGGGTGGATGCAGTTAGGGATACAGTGATGTGTGATGTGCTCGCCCCGCCGGATGGGCTTCTTGCTATACTCAGATTATATCGCGTCTTCCTCATCCAGTCGCCGCCTTCTTTGGCTCCTCTTCCGCCTCTCGTTCTTGTTCCGGCTCTACCTGTGCTTCTTCCGCTGCCGCCGACTCAGTCGCTTGGTTGGCTGTCGACATGACTGGCTCGGCAGTCTTGGAATCCGCCGTGCCACTTGTCAAAGTTTCCTTCTCCACCTTGCTGGGGTCTGCACTATCCGCAATACTCTCCTTAGAGGTAGCCATCCTCTCCTTCTTCGACTTTGACTTCGTCTTGGCAGACATAGTCTCTGCTTGATTCTCGTCCACTGGTGGTCGCTCACTTCCATCCACTGATTGCCCCTCCGTCACCGTCCTCTTCTCCTCCTTCGACTTCAAGTTTGTTTTGGCAGCCACATCCTCTGCCTGTTTGTCGTCAACCGGGATTTCGTTACCTAAAAAGGGGAAAACCGACCTTGTCAACTTGTAATTCTCTACAGAAGATCACATCATCGTTTCTTGCTGCCGAGGAGGCGCTCGACAAAACCGAGTGCGCCTCCTACAACAGAAGCTATCTTTCCAACGACGCCTGGCCCCTCACCCTGAGACCGGGCAGCTTGGTCGGAACCGCGACGGCTCTCGGTCTCAACGAACGGCGTCTCGGGGGTCTTGGAGTACGTGGGCGAGAAAGGCGGGGATGATGGCTTTGAATGGGAATGAGAAGTAGCCGTACCATTTGATGAAGCAGTGTCCGGAGCAGGCGGTGTCCCGAAGTAGACATTGGGGTCTTTGCCCTCGACGTCATCTGCAAAGGCTTGCAGAATCTTCTTCTGGAAAGGTGATAACGATCTGCGAAAAGCAAGTCAACGAGAGGCCCACCTTAGCGAGATCCAACACTCACCTGGGAATTTGGATGTTCCATCCGACAATCAAATCACCTCTACCCCTACTCGGGCCGTACACGTTCTTCACACCACGACCCTTGAGGACAGCCTCCTCGCCATTCTGCGTTCCCTCCCGGACCTTAACATCCACCTCGCCTTCGAGAGTGGGTATCCTGACCTTGCCTCCGAGTAGAGCGGTTTGAAGCGGGACTTTGGCGTCGTGGTAGATATTGGTTCCTTGACGTCGGAAGAGAGGGGATGATCGAACATTGACTCGTACGTAGAGATCGCCGGGAGGTCCGGACGACGACAGTGGCATGTCGCCCGCACTGGGGATCTTCACCTTCATTCCATCTTCGATTCCACCTGGAACGTCAACATCCACTTCTCTCCTCTCCTTGACCCGTCCCACTCCATCACATTGTCCGCATTTGGCGCCTCTGGGAATGGTGTTTCCAGCTCCGCCACAGGACTGGCATGTCGACGACATAAACATGCCCTGCACCTGGAACGTCTGTTGACCCGATCCTCGACATGTCGCACACGTGGTCTTCGATTGTCCTGGCTTCAGCCCACTACCTGTACATGGCGCGCAGTCCACGACTGGTGTGATCAGGATCTTCCGGGAAGCTCCTTGGCATGCCTCCAGGAAACTCAGGGTGACCACTGCTTCAAGGTCATCCCCTCGCGTTGGCCGGCTTCGAGCGCCGCCGCCGCCGAACGGACCGCCACCGCCTCCGCCGAAGGCACCGCCAAACAGAGAGGAGAAGAGGTCCGAAGCATCCCCAGGTCGTCCTCCAAATGCCGAGCCAAAGTCCTGGAATCCTCCGAATCCACCTGCGCCACCGCCGAACATATTGGGGTCGAAGCCATCCTGTTGCGAGGCCGAGCCGTACTTGTCATAGGCTGATCGCTTTTCCGGTGTGCCGAGGATCTGAACTGCAATCAGGATTGTGCGCCGGATCTTGGTGAAGGAAGGACTCACCTCATAAGCACTCTGAATCTCCTGGAACCTCTCATGTGCTCCTTTTTCGGTATTCTGATCGGGATGCCACTTCTTTGCGAGCTATTTGGACATTCGTGAGCTGTCTCCGCAACATCTCGGAGAAATGTAGCTCACTTGGTAGTAGGTCTTTTTGATGTCCGCCGCGCTGGCATCTTTCGACAGGCCCAAAACTTGATATGGGTCTTTGGCTGAAGCTGATTTTGGTGTAGATGAGTGGAAAGATCGCTAGCAACCTTCCGTCAGTATGCTTGTACTGCGCTTCAACATGGTACCAACCTTTGTAGGCGCCTCTCGACGGGAGTTCTGAGATTGGCTCCGAGCGCAGGGTCGTCGAGTCACGGTATGTAGATTCCTGACATGCTGCTTCGGCGATCGATTGGACGCTGATGGCAGAGTCGATGAGCTTGCCACTGCGCCATTCGAGAAAGGCAAGGCGGTCAACGACCGAGCTGGCAGTCTTGGTGGCATGTTGGTGATGAACTTGAAGCTCCCTCCCGACTTCCTGATGATACAAGTCGCTCTTCTAGCTTGATGATCTCTAGAAGACAGACTGTTGTCGATGTAGCGTTTGCCGGAATTCGCTAGAATCGCTGGAAAAAAGTTGAAGTCGGAGGATGATGACGGAATCAGATCACCCACGCGCGAGCGGGATCAAATTCAAACTGCCGTCGATTTGCCACCCAGTCAGAGGAATGGCCACATGCATGCAAGCCAAGCTGATTGCTCCAAAAGTGCTCTAATGTACAGTAGACCTCTGAACTTCTAACCTGCCTACTACAATCTCCTAGCTACCCGTTGGCTTCCACGTGCCGAGGACGCACTTGGTTGATCGGTGGGAAAGCCCCCATGCCATCCTGGCTGACTTTCATCGCAAGTAATTGTTGCGAATACGAGATGAAGCCGAGGACAAAGCCCTGTCATCGAGATCAGCTCTAGTCTCACTTTAGAACTCGCTCACTCACCTGATCGATGAGACTACACAAAACATTGATGATGTCCACTAAAGTAATAGTGCCATCTTCAAGTTCACCACTGCCATCGAAAGCTGCTGCGGTTGCTGAGACGAAGACGCGGGTTGGACACGACTTCACTTTGGTGTAATCGGCGAACTGGGCCTGATTTAGCGAATAGTGCGTTCTCAATGCGTTGCGGAAAAGATTTCTCCAGACAAGGATCTCTCCACGTTCATGCAGCAGCAGCCATATGGAGCGTTTTCGGTACCATTCGCGGTTCGTGTCAAGCTCGCGGCGCCATGCTGGGATGTTACCCGTTCTGAATGCCTGCATCAGAGGGATGAATTGAAGGAGGTCGTATGTCTGTAGAAGTTGGATATTGGGGAGATAGCCGAGTAGGAGCTTGATAGGTATGAGGCGAATCAGAATGGACCTAGAGGAGACATGAGTCAGTTCAAATCTTGAGGTGTAGGGAGGGAACCCACCTTCGTTGCTTCCAAGCGGTCTCTGGACACGTAGCGAATGCCTTCTCAAGATAATCGCAAGCTGGTCGATAACTGAGTAGGACGAGTAAGATCCGACCTCGCCAGTAATAGGTCTGACACAGGTCGGCAGGAATGACAAACTCTGCCCTCGCAGTCAACCGCTTGTTCTCGTGGGGTTTGAGATTCTCCAGTGACCTGAGAAGTTCTGCCGCCTGAGAGTGTAGTCTCCTTTGGGCATAGATTCTCCATAAGATGTTCGCCAAGGGCCAGATGTTGTCGCCTACTGCGCAAGTGCGGTTTTGGACGTCGAACCAATCTGCCTCGGTGAGGGGTGCAGACGAGATTTGGAACGACTTTTCGATTGTCTGACGTGTTGTATCTCGTATCGATCTGGTGGAAGTGGACGAACGAGGTTGTTGAGTGGAGAGGGATGCAGCCTGTGTGTATTCATGCCGGTGAGCTTCCTTCATTTCGCTATTTCGATACTGTCCACTTGCCTTTTCGCAAAGCTGAAGTAGTGTTCTTGCGAATTGCAGGATGATGTTGTTCATGAATGGGTAATAATGTCCTTCTTCTGGGCTGATCATTCCATACAGTCGATTCGCATCGCTATCTCAGCAACAATCAGCAAGGAAACCCTCTCTACTCGGGCAGCAGCGTGTAGCACTCACACATAAGCTTGATTCAGGCGTTGGAAGTCGCCCACAGCTATCTCCTCGGCAGTCGCCTCTGGATGCTCATTGCCTTTGATGTGCTTGAGTACCGAGACCGCCATGCTACCGAACACCTCCCTCGCGTCCTCTCTGATGGGGTTGAGATTGCTCGAAAATCGACCGACGGTCAGTTCAGACGAGGGAACCTAGAGACAAGCATCAACACTGTAGTCAATACTTCGGAAGCTCAATGGGAATAGAGCGATGCACTCACGGCCGTCAGTGCTTCTTTCAAACTTGGCCAGAAGACGTGCGAGGGATCGAGCGGTATCGACGCAACCAGCTCGCGCGCGCCTTGGCCCTGGAACATTTGGGTGAGATGGCCCACCCATTGCTGCAGTACCCCAGACATGGCCGATCAGAGGAGAGAGATGTTGAGAGCTGAGTGAGTATGATCACGGAGACTTGGATACTGCCCAAAGTATAGGAGTGTAGGGTAGCTTGAAGGCCTGTTTTGACGAATCTTGACGGACTCGACCTCCACTTTGTGAATTTCAACGTACGTTTCAGGTCGGCCGGTGGGCGCTTCCTAGTTCCTGGATCCTGGAGTGTACCCGGTACTTGTACAACCTAGCCCGAGGCCATACTGCGCCCAGGTCGGGACACTCAAGCTTAAGACTGACAAGATGATGACGTTGCAATGACCAATGCATGAATGTACATATGAGCAGAGGCCCAGAGTCCCTCTCTTTCCGCTTGTGCTTTCCGAATCCCTACCGGTAGCCCCAGATGCTCTTCTTGTTATGGTACCGTGGCTGCTGGGAATGCCTCCAGGACCAACTTCTTTTTGTTCACCTTGCCCATATTCTGCACGACCTCGTTAGTGTGATGATCTCGGTTCACAGACTGAATATCCCACAATCGGACTCACATTTCGGGGGATCTCCCCTTCGTATAGCTTCACCTTCCTGGGCAACTTGTATGCCGCGATCATAGGTCTCAACGCCTTTCGGAGCGAATCGACGGTGGTGTCACTCTTAGTAGTGACCAGACACACTCCGACCTGGTCAAGTCAGCAAGTCTGACCCGGGAATTCTGCAAGTTGCTACGATTCACTCACCACCTGGCCCCATTCTACGTCTTCAACGCCCACAACAGCAACGTCCTTGGTGCCTTCCAGTTCCAGAATCGCCCGCTCGATTTCTACAGCGGAAATCTTCTCTCCGCCAGATTTGATAATGTCCGTCGAGTTCCTTCCCAAGATCCGTATTTGACCCTTCGACTCGGCTTCCGAGGAGTAGACCGCCACATCTCCAGTCTTAAAATATCCATCCTTGAACTCCTTGACCGTGACTTCAGGCAACTTCCAGTATCTGCAGCCGGTCATGAGCTACTGATGAGTATGGAGGATCTAACGACTCACTCATTGAAGATTCCTGGCCCGATGACCTGTACTTCGCCTGGTCGATCCGGCTCTGTTACCACTTCGCCCTTCTCTTCGTCCCAAAGGCGCAGTTCCACATTACGCAGTGGCCAACCGACATGCCCCTTCGTACTATCAGTGAAACTAAAAAGCGGACTTTGGACCTCTCCGCGGCCTCACCTTGACCCGGTGGATATGTTCCCATCCCGTTCCAGCGATGATACCTGTTTCGGTCATACCGTATCTGCGATACATCAGCTACGATCTCTCAGCATCGAGGTATTGAGCGCACCTTTCCAACAGGATCATACCCCCGCCAACACCGCCAGGTGCCTCCCACGTCCGTTTTAAGCTTTCAGGAAGAGGCGCAGATCCTGAGACCTGTAGCCGCAATGATCCAGAAGCTGTAGAAGCGATTTTTTGTTCCTCGGGCGATAGCGCCGCATGAGCCGCTATCAATCGCGCTGTTCCCGGTCAGTACGAACCACGGGTCAAGATACGGCGGCTCACAGTAGACAGTGGGCACGCCGAAGAACATAGAGATTGGCTCGTCCTTAGCCTCGTTGATCCATCGCTTCCAGATCTATGACAGTTCCCAGATTAGTCGCTGACCTCAATCCCATCCAATTGTGCATGACTCACAGCGGGTCCGTCAAACTTCTCCCACATCTCCACACTGGCCCCAGCCCAGATTGTCGGTAAAAGTGCGACAACGACGCCGTGTAGGTGGTTTAACGGGAGGACATGGAGCAGATTGTCCTATACACACCCACGATAAGTCGATATCCCTCGAGAGGTCAGACGGGCTTGGCTGGACTCACCTTCTCCGTCCACTGCCAGGTCTCGGCTACTGTTGATACTTGAGAAGATAGAGCAGAGTGTCTGGTGACTACCCCTTTAGGCCTACCGGTCTTCGTGACGTCAATTTCAAGGATCCCATATCTGTCGACCATCAGATACTCACAGTGCCACTTGTATAGAGCATCATAGCTCTCCGGTCTCCTTCCAATTCAGAGACCTTATCCAGATGCGATGTCAAGTCTGCTGAGTCCAGCTTCGTTTCACTCCGGATGTCGCTTAGACTGATGACTTTCACCTGGCATCGACCTCCTGCATCTACGACGATCTTCGCCAGAGCTTCAGATCTCTGCTTGTTCTTCTCATCACACAGAATGATCGTAGATTCACTGTTCTCCACAATGTACGATTGCTCCGGTATTGGCAAAGATGGCAGTATCGGTACTGCCAGTCCCCCAGCTGCCCATACTGCGACAAGGCATAAAGCCACGAGATACCCTTTCTCGCAGAGAACGACGACTCTGGCTTCGTCCAAGTCTGTCTCGGATCCAGAGAGCAGCGCGCCGCCCAGAGAGACTATATCCTGAAGGAAAGCGGGGTAGGTGATCGACAGGCCATTCGGGATGTCGGTAATGGCGACCTGGTCAGGTCGCGCCTCGGCATGTGAGCGGACCTTTCTGAGCAGGTCGAACGAGCGGAGCGAAACCATTGTCCCTCAAGAACCTGCATGACAACCTGTGTAGTAAAGACATCGGTAGTGGACTTGGACAGTCGGGTTGCCAACTGGCGATGTTCGTAAGTCTGGCCAACGAGCTGATCGAAGACCCGGATCAGTCCGAGGTTGTTTAGCCGACAACCGGGATTTTCCGGCGGACCTCGACCTGATTGCGTAACGTGCCACGTGGGATGTTTCAGCCTAGTGCATTGATGGCCTTTTGTCTGTTTTTGTTCTCGTCGAACAATGAGGTTGTTGCGCGTTTGCTGCTTCCCAGTCGCACTCTATTGTCTGGTGGCTTCGCTGGCGTCTGCTCGACCTGACAGGATGAGTCTTGATCATGCACGAATCTCGATCTGGACTTGTCATCACTCTACTCCAATCATTTCACTCAACTCACCTGACTAGTCACTCGCTGAACATTTCGCCATGAGCCGATTCGTGATCCGCCTCAGCGCCTGCCTCGCCTTGCTACTGTCACTGCCGCTAGCACAAGCATCTGCGACGTCGCAATTCTCGCTCAACCCGAAGAAGCACGCCTCAAGTGAGCATTCGATGCGAAGTCTACTTGATGTATGCTGACTCGGCGCGCAGAATGCTTCGTCGAGTGTCATGACCGAGTGGTGGACACCATCCCATTGCCCGATGGCGAGCCCAACAACCAAGGCTACATCGGTCCCAACTGTGCCAACCCAGTGAGTGAATAGGCTCTTCCCGCCTCCCATTGCAACCTCCTCGTTAATCAGCTGTCGGCAAAACATTGACTAAGGTTCCTAGGACTACACCCAGCTCATCACCATGTGCATCACTCAACTCTGTCCCTCACCCTCCGACGCCGCATACGCCGCTGAATACGCTGTATCTTGGTGCGGAAGAGCCGGAGTAGATGTCAAGATTGAACTGCCCCAGACCTATCTTGACCAAGAAGCCGCTTACTTCCAGTGAGTTGTCCACCAGTCTATCTACGTCCTCGTTTGCTGACCCAGATATCTAGATCGACAGAGTATCTCTCTCGAGGGACGCAAGGCGTCAAGAACTGGGGACTCGGCGGGGTGGTTCTCCTCGGTCTACCAGCATTAATGGTCCTATTCGTCCTCTAGGATATCAACAACTTTCGGCTTCATTTGGATCTATTGCGCGGTACTGGTCCTAGAACATGTATACTATTGGCAGACAATCCACCTCATCGCCTTACTGACCAGTGACGGCTATAACGAATCCGTGCGGACTCCGTCCGTTACGGTCTACTGCACGCAGCAGACGGGAGGGTCGGGCATGGCCGCAGGAGCCGTAGACTTCGTTTTCTTGACCACTGATACTGGTAACAGGAATCCACCTGGGACTTTCGTTCCCCTCTAGTTTCGATGTCAACTTGACGTCGGCCGATAGAGGTATGGACTCACGGGGAAGTGTAGACCAAAGTCGACTGTGGCTTGCATTGCGAATGAGGCGCCCTTAGGAAGTAATGTCCCGGCGGGCAAGCTACAGTCAGTCAGTCGTCAGCCATCAGCACCCACAATACACCTTCGGTCCTGACGGGAAGACAAATCAGCTGAGATGGTCACTGAGAGACCGGGCATAGCTTACAGAGTATGCTACTTACATCCATCAGTTGTGGTCGGACGGAATTTTGGTCCACTCACATACGCTCCAAATCGCTTGACGTATCCAGGGATCTCGTCCTCTTTAGCATCTGAACTGGGCGGATCGATGCCGAACGGATTGAGAGGCCCATCAATACCGTCGGCTCCTGCTGTGGATTTCGGTGCTTGCATTTTGGCGGTAAATGCACGATATCTAGAATGGAATTCGAAACTACACCGCGATGATGTCCAGCAGGCCAGCAGCGACGTACAAGCCGACAAAGGAAAGTCAGTTCACAAAGGATGACTACTCTTATCGTCTCGGGGCGCACACCGATCGAGCCTCGCCTGTAGCCAGCATCGTTTGCATCGCCTCCTCCGCCACCCATACAAAGACTCGCTTGACTCTCTTCAAAGATCATGCGTTCCAGACCTCCTAGCTGCTTTCTCCATAACGTCCTCGATATCCGTGATGGCATAGTTCAGTGACTCAGTCAATCGGCCGCAACTCGAAGACGTGAGACTCTCCTGGCAGTCTCATGTACTCTGCGCGGAGCTTCTCTCACCCGCAGTGTAGCCTGCTCTGGCCAATAAATCCAACTGATTGGCTCTTCTTTTCTCGTCCTTCGAACGTTGTCCTTCAGCAAACTCTTCTGGACCGGTGGAGAGTACTACCGTCACGCTGCCATCAGTCGGATCGACCTTGATAGAGCTCTTGCTGGAGGTGTAGCCGTCTGTTGCCTGGAAAACGCCCTTGTGCGCGTCAATGGCGGTATAGGTGTCCTCGCCTTCAGTGAACTCGATCGGCATCGTAATGAGTTCTTGTTTGCAAGATTGCAAGATTGCAAGATTGCAAGGAATGGGCTCAAGATGGAAATAACAGTGAAAATGGGGGGGCGAGACGCGAACCGCAGTAGTCTTATAGCTCTCGCACTACAGGCTGAGTGGTTAAATCGGGACTGACGAAGGAGTTGTTGAGTGAAAGGATGGTTGAAGACCATGGACTCACATGGACACATATGTTTGGCCGTCGTCAACCGTTGGTCCTTGTGTAATCAGAATTTCCTATCAAAGACTTGTAAGAGCGTCAAAAGTCAAAACGAACCATGCGCACCGGTAAATGTAATTGAGAGAGGCGAGAGCTTATGATCGTCCAGCAGGCCCGTGTTGTTCCGAACGATCGCTCTTGTGAGTTGACGGGCTATGTAGCCCTGGCAAGACATGCCTGCGAGTGGTTGAGCACATGGAGTTGAACAGACCTGAGGATGCTGTGGGGGGCGAGGGCCTTAAAACCGCACAAACACAGAGTGCGCGCCAGAATGGCAATCTTCTTACATGTCTCGCAACCACTATCCTCCGCCGAAGTCGGAGACCAATCGCGCTAGTCAAGGTCCAGGGTGAAATCGATTCCAGCGACAGTCTGCGACAATCGTCAGTCTCCCAGAGCTCGTCTTGGACATTCGAAAGCAATTCGAAAGTCGAACGGGAACCCTCGGCGGCCACGAGACCTTGAGAGCTTGAGAGCTGGATCGAGCTGGAGATCTTGGGATCTGTTGCAGTGTTGATCGTGACGGAATCAAATTCCGTCATTCGAGTTCGAGCTAGTTCGAGTGAGTACCCGCAGCTGCTATCGGTTACGGGCCCACTGATGGCCGATAGACTGCTCTGAGCGAGGAGGAACACACGAAGCATCTCTCTACAACCTGAGTCTCAAGTAACACTTATACCAAGGTTGTCGATTGCATACCATGTCCAGCGCCAAACGTATATTCGCCGAGGCACCAAGTGCCGCCGATCTCGCCAAACTCGATCAGGAGGATGCCCTTGCTTGGACTCGAGGGGAGTTTGAGATCCCAAATGCTCGGGCCTGCGGGGGTGAGGTAGATGAGGATGCAATCTACTTCTGCGGAAACTCGCTAGGCCTGCTCAACAAGAAGGCCAGAAAGCACATGATAGAAGAACTCGACGTATGGGGCAGCTCGTAAGTCTTATCCAAGACACAGCGGTGTAGTGCTATACCTGACATCGAACAGCTCTGTGACTGGTCATTTCAACCATCCACATGATAGGCCTTGGAAACATGTAGACCGGCCTATGACGCCTCATCTGGCAAAGCTAGTAGGAGCCTCGGAGGACGAAGTGGCCCACACAAGCACTCTCACCAGTAACATCCACGTACTTCTTACCAGCTTTTATAAGCCAACCCCGAAGAGGTGGAAAATAGTCATCGAGCAAGGATCTTTCCCGTCTGATTGGGTATGCTTCACTCCCGATATCAGTAGGCCTCCGGCTGACGCTTGGTAGTACGCCATCCACTCTCACCCCGCTCTGCACGATGCTGTCCTGTCGAAAGAGCAAATTGACGATGCGATCATCGCCCTCAAACCAAGGGAAGGAGAAGAAGTGTTCAGAACCGAGGATATACTGCAGGTGCTCGCGGACAATGCAGACGAGGTGAGTTATATTGGACCAATTGGAGACTGATAATGCTATAGATCGCTGTTGTTTGGCTGCCTCTCGTGCAGTACTACACTGGTCAGCTGTTCGACGTTGCGCCCATTTCGAAGAAGTCTCATGAGATCGGTGCACTCATTGGGCTCGACATGGCACATGGTGTGGGCAACGTTAAGGTCGAGCTTAACAAGTGGGACATCGACTTTGCAGTTTGGTGCACATACAAGTGAGTCGTCGATTCCAGCACCGAGGCTCATGATTCGCAGATACCTCAACGCCGGCCCTGCTGCTATCGGCGGTATGTACGTCAAGACTGGCTTAGACGACGGCGGTAAACGCCTTACTGGATGGTGGGGCAACGATGCTGCGACTCGATTCCAGATGTCACCCCAGTTCCGACCTACACCCGGTGCTAAGGGATATCAGCACTCGTGTACACCGGTTTTCTCGTCGATACCCCTATTGGCAACGCTTGAGCTCATGGACAAGGCTGGCTTTGACAAGATGCTCGAAAAGCAGAAGCTGTTGACAGGAGCTCTGGAGTCGTTGCTCCAGTCATCAAGATTCTACCGGCCCAGCTCTACTGCGAATGCTGTAGGCGATGCGGAGCCAGAGAGTGATAGCGAGGTCGGCTTCAGGATCATCACTCCCGCATACCCTTTCAGAGGCACCCAGCTATCGTTGCTCATACTCCCGCGAAAGACCGAAGATGGCGCTGGCAAGGGTATCATGCCGAGGATCTTCAATCGGATGCTCAAGAAGGGTCTAGTCGGGGACGAACGGGAACCGAGTGTGATCAGGCTCAGCCCCGTCGTGCTCTACAACACCTTCGCGGAGGTGGGCAAAGCGGTGAAGATTATTGAAGAAAGTCTGGAGGAAGAGGTTGAGCTGGAGAGGCAGAATGGTTCAAGTCGTGATGCGGAAATCGGCTCTGCCAACGTCGACATGACCACGAAAGGGTAAACGAATAAAGCAGCTGTATGAGGCCTTGGGTATACCGTATAGCTATGCGAAGCAGTGATGCACCTTGAAGCACATCATCACACCTGCCTTCACCTGGAGTTAGCCGTACCTAGAGTTAACTAACTGGCTCTGGCACACAACACCTTTGATGCCTTACGTATCCCCACGTGGAGACATGACGTACATGCGTTGCTCCGAGGCGGGATGAGCCGACACAGGGCCAGGGCCGAGGCCGACCTTTTTTTAGAGTGGGGGCTGGAGTTTGATCCCGTTGTTTACGCGGGCCGAAGCTTGCAAGGGGGCACGAGTTTCAGCTTTGGGATCGATGCTGTCAGCTGTCAGAGTGTGTTCCACTCGCCTTTTGTCAACTCATCCCATCCACTAGAAAGAACAGCTCGAGAGCATCGACTCACCGCTCGCACAGTACACGGTCGAGCTACAAAAGTGAAGGTCCTGGAGATCTTTCCAGAACACCGTTCTTCCAGTCCCTCACGAAAACACCGCTTCACGCACACGCCACAAAGCCATCACGCATCAATAGCTTCTATCCATCATTCCGTCGAAAGCACTTCCCAGCCTATCCTCCTTGCAAGGAGTGAGAATGTCCCCCTTCCACCCCACAAAGCGGGACCTACTACTGGTGCTGTCCTGTTTCTTGGTGCTTGGCCTACTGCTGCAATTTGACTTTTCCTTACGGTTCGACTACATCCGTGGACGAAACGAGTGGGAAGAGAGCCGTCCCATACGGAACGGCAATGGTGCCCACAAGGACAAATGGATGGAGGAAGTAGAGTCGGGTGCCAAGAGCAGCTCTGGCAGAGTAGTTGCTCCCATGGGCGAGTCCAAGTTGCGATGGGGAGAGGCTGGACCCGTGAGAACGCAAGTTCTGGGTCATGCTCCAGGATGGACCATCTTCGACCAGATCTACCTGTACAACGGTACTTGGTTTATCGTAACCGACAATCCGTCAAGCATCCCTCTACTTCGATTGATGACTTCCACTGGCAAGGAAATCTGGAACGACGAGGACTCCATCAAAGGAAGAGAGCCAACGGAGCAGGATATGCGAATCATCTTCCCATCAGAGGCGAAAAAGCTATTTGGTGGATCCGCTTCGAGAGTATCAGGGGCCTCATTCCTTGTCAATGATCCACCCCAATTCCTGGACCACTACTATCAGTGAGCATTCTAGCATCTATTTGAGTACATCGAGGGCTGACCATCCTTTAGCTTTGCTGCGGAGCTTCTAGTCGGTCTGTGGCGAACATATTCCCACCTCGACATGAGCATCGGTCCAAACGGATACACCCACCTCCCCTCGCCTACCCGAATGATTTTCCCTCACACTCCCGCCGGCAAGTGGAACGATTACGCCAAGATGAACTCTTTCCTCTCCAGAGCCATCTTCCCTTCCATGTCGTACGAATATCAGACCGATTTCAACGACAGGACGGACACCGGTCGAGCTTTCGTCTTTGAGCGTGTCGTGTTTGCCGACAGAGCCGCGGCCTTCCGAGGCAAAGAGTTCCAGCACACGTGGAGGACAGCATCAGAGGCACTCTTGATCCCCGGAAGCAAGTACTGGTGGACGACGGTCAGGAAGAACCTCCTCGAGTTTGTCGGCGCTGGCGGAAACGAAGACCTCGAGATCGAATTTGGAATCGAGGAGACCGAGGATGTAGCTTTGGTATCGGAGATCGACGTCGTCGCCTTGGAAGCTGAGGAGAATGACCTGGAAGAGGAGGCGGAAGTTGTAACAGAGGCGGAACCCGAGAAGAAGACTGCTCTCTTCAACAGCAAACCAGTCATCACCTACGTCAGCAGACAGGATTGGGGTCGAAGAATGTTGAAGCCGAAAGACCACGAGTCGCTCGTTCACGAACTCGCCCAACTGGAGAAGAAGTACGGATGGGAGGTGAGCAACTTGCGCATTCCGAGTCTTATTCGCATAGCTGATGAGCGTGTTATAGATCAACATTGTAGCCATGGACAAGCTCTCGCGAGACCAGCAGATCCGACTGGCGGCACGAACGACAATCATGATGGGCGTTCACGGCAATGGACTCACACATCTACTCTGGATGAACGCACAGAACCCACGTTCCACGGTCATCGAGTTCTTCTACCCAGGAGGTTTCGCCGAAGACTACGAGTTCACATCGCGAGCTCTTGGAATCAGGCATTATGGTGTCTGGGATAAGGAGACGTTCACTGCGCCAAACACGCCTCAGGTCGCCTATCCCGAAGGCTTCCAGGGCAACGAGATCCCACTTAGTGAGCTCCTTACTCACCCTCTTCCCTCATGATAGAAGCTGATCCTTTGCGTAGACGGCAAAACTGTGGCAGACTTGATCGTCCAACGTCTACTGGTAGAGCGAGACGACAAGGAGGTGCCAGCCGTTGCCGGTGCCGAGCAAAAGGAGTCGTAATACATATAAAGACCAGCAAAGCTTGGGTCAATCTCACAACACATAGATTTCGCAAGTGTCAAACACTGTCAAACCACCCCCACAATTTTGTACAATACCAACTACCGCTAGAGCCATTGGATCATCACTGCATTGTTATCCCACTTACGCCCTTCGTTTTTCGTTCCACTTCATTGTTGATCTACGACCCATGACATGCATATACAGGACATTTGCTAGATGCCGAACTTCTGTCTGTCGTTTACATCAATGGAAGTCGCATGATCGGCGCTATGGGAAAATATACAATGTGTGTAATACTCTATGTGAATACTTATAGTCTTATAGTATCATGCCGCCGGTCCATCATCATGCTTGCTATCGTATTGCCCTGGGACGACGTCGTTCGTTCGTAAAGTCGTTAAAGTCGTCTCTGGCTCTCCACTCATCTCTCACCCAGTTCCTTCGTAAAGTCGCTCATAGAGCTAGACGGCTGTGCTTTAGCCTTCGTGTCCCATGTCCACCCCGGTGCTTCCTTCTTCTCATCTGGATCTTGGGGATTATTTCCCTCGTTTCTGTGATCTCGACCACACACATGGCGCACCGACCACGTTTTGCCGTCTGCGCCAACACCATCAGCACATTGCACGATATTCGCTCGATGACTCTTGACTCACTTGGATTCTCCCTCAGGCCGCACTTTGTATCCCCCTTGGTCTCACATCCGTCGAAAAACTCTGCATCCCATCGAAATCGTCCCAGCCCGCGGATCCTATCCTCCACCAGAGTGCCATGGAAGGCGGAGACGAAGCGGACTTTGTGGGACAGCAAGTCCACTATACCAGATTGGAACAGGCCACAGTGGTCCAGATTGAGCCAACGGATCCTAGGTCGAGGACCCTTGACAGGATCCACTTGCGTGTCGAAAAAATCGGCAGGAATGTCGAATGTCGATGAGGTCGATGTAGACACCTGCTGCGACGCATTTCGACGACTCGAGCCCGCGGCGCTAGACGGGATCTGGGTTGCCGTGACCTTCGCTTTGGCCGGTGCAGTGGGCTTGAATGCCGAGCTAGCTTTAGGCTGAGGCGCCTGGGAAGAGCGAATTTGTAGACGCTCGCTCGAGGGTAATCGTGAATTGACGAAATCCCTCATTATGCCAGGACTCAATGTCTCGTTTCCAGCGACGCTGAGAGCCACCAATCGCGGAAGAAGTTGATCCTCGGGATCCAAACCGTCCTTGTGATGGAGGGCCTTGATGAAACCGTCTTCTAGGCTGCAAAACGCCACATTGAGAAACTCGAGCGAGGGGAAGTATCTCAGGGCGACCAGTAGAGCCGCTTGGTCAACGGCACATTTGCCAATGTCCAGGACTCGAAGATTTGGTCGAGCTAACGCTAAACCAGGAGCGAGAATCTGGTTAAGTACACTCGGTCCAGTGGACGACCAGAAACGGAGTTCCTCGAGATTGGGCGCGTGGAGGCGGTCGGAGAATACAATGTCGCGTAGGTTTGCATCCTCCGCATAGCGTCTCAAGCGGTCGAGTTGAATGCGGGCAGGCAGTCTTTGGCGGTGTGCCATTGTGACATCCGGTCCGTGGGTTGGAGGGATCCACTCGCAGACCCGAATCGACACTTCTTCCAATGAAGGCAGCTGACGGAGGAAATCTAACCGCGAGTAGTCGACTACTTGCAGAAAGCAACGTTCCACAGACAGACTTTGAATCGACGAGAGTTGGCGGGAGTTCTCTGTCGTCGTCGCCGATACGACCTTGGCTCTCGAACTCTCTTGAGATTGTTGCGAAGAGGAAGGCCTTTGGGATGATGCGGGGAGGGGAAGTGAATAAGTGACCAAGTGTCCACGCGTGATTTCCACTTTGCGCAGGCTAGAAGACTCCTCGGCACACAAGTCGTAATCGAGGCGACTTGGACTGCTGATATTGTGGACGACCAATTCCTCCAGCTGATCGAACTTCGTCTTCCACTGGGGGAATATGCGAAGATGGGCGCGTAGGTCCAAGCTCTTCAGTCGTCCGATCGAATCCTTCAAAGCGCTAACTGTGTCCGCCTCCAAGGTGTGATTGAACATCTGTTCGATCTTCAGATGACGAAGTCGCCCCTTGCTCCTCTCCGCCCAGACTTGAGCTTTCTTGACTGGTTTGCGCGTGTCTAAAACCAAGGCGTTCCAGAGGGCGGGTTGCGAGATCACCATTTCATACCACTGCTTGCAGACTCGACCCATTTTGAATGTAAAATGCGGATCGTCCTCCAATCCCATCTGGCATACCAGCGTCAAAACGTCTACCGGGAGAATTCGAATGAAGTTGATGTATTTCTTCTTCTGGGCCAGTTCTCGAGCGCGCACCTCGTCGGCGGAGAGCTTGAGCTTGGCGGCTTCTGCTTTCCTGCACGCCTTGTAATCGGTGATGATGTCTTGTTTGAGATGTTCAAGACCGACCACCACCTTGTCTCTTTGCGTGGATCCCAACGTAGCGGAAAGCTTCAAGGCTTCGGCGCAAGCGTCCATAGCGTCTCGGTGACGTTCTAGCTGAAGAAGGATACGGCTTCGTCTCCAATGGGCCTGAAATCCATCAGTATGAGATTGACTCCTACGATTATCTGATCGACTCACTCTGTAGATCTCTGGATCTCGAATGAAATTGCGGCACATGCTCTCGCTAGCTCGCAGAGCTGCTTCAACGCACTCGGGCACCCGGCTCATCGCCGCAACCTTGTAGTCATAGGTGGATATCTTCCTATCCCCAAGACTGATAGCCTAGGAGATGATTAGCGCAGAACAAGCGTCCTGGATATACCTTGTTGAAGGAGGAAATTGCTTCCTCATATTTCCTCTCTTTGAGGTGGCGGATCCCGAGGTCGTAATGGGTCTTGGCCTGAGCGCTCGAGCTCTGAGACCTCATCGTGATACACCACCTCGATAACTTGGCGTCGCTATGTTCCCGCCATATGCGAAGAGGTTGGAGCAAGACGAGCGAGAAGGGACGATGGCCACATAGTAGACATTGACTTTTGTAGAGACAAAGTCGCGAGCCAGAGACGCGTCGACTGGGACGATACCGTGAGAGACTGAAGCCAGAACCACTTGCGAGAAATTGATTCCGCCCTTTGTGTGGAGGGGACGAGCGGTCGTCGCGCAAATGTTCGAAACGGTCCTGTCATTCGCGTGTTGTCTTGATCTTCACATCTGTAGTATCGCCGCAACCCAGCTGCGTATTCTCGCGAAGTACAGCACAGCTCTAAGGACGACACAAAATGGCGTTGAAAGTTCCCAAGGCCGGTGGGCCAGATCTCTTTAAGGCTGGATACAAGGTGAGTCTGAGCATTCTTCTACGGCCTTCACCGGTGGTTCCACCCGTTTGGAAGGCTTTCATGGACCTGAGATCAATCATGAGACCGTCACCTTCTACTATGATCTCATTGCTGACTAGCTCATGTAGTACATGTCCGGTCTGGAGGAGTCTGTGCTACGGAATATCGCTGCGGTTGGAGAGTTGAGCGAAATTGTCAGAACGTCTTTCGGACCGAATGGTGCGCATACCATGACCGGCTAGTGTAATGCTGATGATAGCATAGGCCGTAACAAGCTCATCATTAACCACTTGGGGAGACTCTTCGTCACTTCTGATGCAGCAACCATCATCCGGGAGATCGAGGTCGCTCACCCGGCCGCAAAGCTATTAGTGATGTCTAGTACTGCTCAGGAGACAGAGGTCAGCGAGCTGCTCGACCATGTATACGAATTCAGCTGATGCCAATATCCAGATGGGTGACGCTACCAACTTCGTCTTGATCTTCGCCGGAGAGCTATTGAAGAGGTCCGAGCACCTGCTCACTATGGGTCTACACCCTAGTGATGTGATCCTCGGATACGAGATGGCCTTGACGAAAGGACGGGAGGAGTTGGAATGTGAGTGAACACAGAGATATAGGCTTTTTCTGAACATGTCTGCAGCTATCATCAACATGAACGTCCCCTCGTCTCCCTTGCCAACCCTGGAACAGCTCGCAACGGCTGTTTCCCCATCACTTGCATCCAAACAGCCTGGATCGGAGAAGATTCTGGCTAAGTTGGTCGCCGAGGCTTCGCTGGCAATCATGCCCAAAAACCCAAAAGACTTCAACGTCGACTCCGTTCGAGTGGTCAAAGTGCTGGGAGGTGGTCTGGATGCCAGTCGAGTTGTTCGAGGAATGGTATTCGGCAGGGAGCCTGAAGGTAGGTCGCCAGACCCCCAGCGCGGGCGCCAACTAACCTGTCGTAGGTATCGTGAAGAACGCCACGAAAGCCAAGGTCGCCGTCTACACTTGTGGCTTGGACATCTCGCAGACGGAGACCAAGGGCACGGTGCTGTTGAAAAAGGCCGAGGAGTTGCTCGACTTCACCAGAGGAGAGGAGAAGCAGCTAGAAGGCGTAAGTTATCACTTGGTCTTGCTCGGACTTGGCTGATAGCTCTGCGTAGTACTTCAAAGAGATCGCCGATTCTGGTGTCAAGCTCATCATTGCTGGCTCTGGTATTGGAGATTTGGCCCTGCACTACCTGAACCGACTGAACATTGCTGTGATCAAAGTTCTGTCAAAGTTCGACCTCAGACGGCTATGTCGAGTCGTTGGCGCCACTCCCTTGGCTCGACTCGGTGCACCCACCCCCGAAGAGGCCGGTATGGTGGATGTGCTCGAGACTGTTGAAATTGGCGGAGATAGAGTGACTGTGCTGAGGCAGGAGGAAGGCGAGAAGACGAAGACGTCGACCATCGTCCTTCGAGGAGCCACTGCCAACTACCTCGACGATCTCGAGCGAAGTTTGGACGACGGTATCAACACTGTCAGGATATTGATGCGAGATGGCCGACTACTGCCAGGAGCTGGATCGACGGAAATCGAGCTCGCCAAGCGATTGACCAAGTACGGTGACAAGACAGCTGGTTTGGCTCAACACTCGATCAAGCGATGGGCTGAGAGTCTGGAAGTCGTGCCGAGAACACTTGCCGAGAACGCTGGTTTGAGTGCCGAGGACGTCATCAGCAACCTGTACAAACAGCACGCCGATTCACAAGACAACGACTTTGGTGTGGACATTGACAGCGAGGCCTCGAATGACGGTGTCAAGTCGTCAAAGGAGCTGGGCGTCTTCGACAGCTATGCGGCGAAAGACTGGGCAATCAAGTTGGCTACAGAGGCCGCCATTGCCGTGCTCAGGGTGGACAGCATCATCGTCAGCAAGCAGGCCGGTATCGCGCCACCCAAGCAGTCGGGTCACTGGGATGACGATTAGTTGGGATAGCTGTACAACTAGACTAGAAGGTGTGTCTCTGCCAGCATGCATAGCTGCGAGTGTGACGCATGACAACGATGAGCTCGAAGTGAAAAAGTGTCCATGCATCGCGAGTCGTATATTATACTCTATCCGATTGAAACCCCGAAACCCTTTGGTATCAAATGAAGTGTCGTGTACTGGTAAAGACTGTCCCATGCTACTTCTTCTCCTCCCACCTCGTCCACCACGTTGGCTCACTGCCTTAGCTGATTGCCTGTACTTGAAGCCCGTGCCAAGTCTTAGCTGAAGATTCCAGCAGGGCGTCTTGCTTGGAAAGGCATTCCGTGCCGTTGCTGGAGAGTAGATAACCTCTTCTGCAGGAGATGATCTTGCATCGACCGACGTGGCAGGCGACCTCGTTGGTGTTGGCGATGGCGGTACAGTCCTGAGCGCCCGAGTCGTAGACCTCCGTGCTGTCGAGAGAAGAGCAACCACCACAAGACTCGATATCGGTCTTGACGTCGACGCACTCCCATCCGGATCCCCAGCTGAGGCCCTTGATGGGGCACCTAACCATGTCGAAGGGACAAGCTCGATCTCGCTTGTCCTTGATTTTGATGGGGACGCCGGAGACGCAAGTGTATCTGTTTTTGTTCTTGCACTCGCCGCCGCAGAGAATCTGGTTGGCGTTACAGGTTGGCGTTGTTGGAACACATTGGTTGAGCTCATTCTTAGTGTAACCTCGGTCACAGTCTGTGAGGTGAATATCAGCTCGATCTCTCTTACAGGGGACCTCGCGATCGCACTTACTTCTGGCACAGCAGCTTCCTCGACCTGCGGGTGGCCAAGCGTGAGTCGAGTGTCTACCGCCAAGGTTGATGCCGAGTAGCTCGAGACCGAGTTGGACACAGACATCGGCGGCGACGAATGCAAAGAGTTTAGCGGAACCGGGGTATTTCGAAGGGTTTTGGATCTACAGGCAGGCAAAGTACGGTTAGCATATGCCTCATCGGACATCTACGTCCAGACTCACTGCTTGGGTGATCTTTAGAGCGACATCGCCATCAAAGGTAACACCGGCGGAAGTGACCACTTGAACACCGGCGGATAACAAGCCACCATCACCAGCAACACTTGTAGCGACGTCCATGCAGATACAAGTGTCGACACCAAGGAAGAAGTCGACGAAGACGCCAGGGTTCTTCTGGACCTTGATGGTCGTCGCAACCTTGAGTCTAATACAGGTGTTGAGTTTGAGACCGAGAAGATCGCGCTCTGCTATGGATCGAGCTTCCACATCCTCGACGTGATAGTCGTTGACGATCATGACTGCGGGCGTCTGATTTGCGAGGATGACCACATCTAACTCGGTGGCAGCTACCAAGCTCAACGCACTGAGCGCTGCAAGCAGTATCGAGAATCCGAATCGCATGGCGGAAAGGTGAGTTGAAGGGAGTGAGAGGTCGAAGTCGAAGGGAGGGCGCTGGGGTCAAAGCGAGCGCCAAAGTGCAAAGTCTATGTCGAAGGTCTATGCCGGATCGAAGGTGTCAATGAAGGTATGTGGTGAGACTGTTAATGAGGACGTGTGAGGAAGAAGAGGCACGGGGGAGCTGTGGATATCGTCAAGTGAAGACCCATGATCCTTATATCCTCTCCAGTCAGTACCACCTGCATGGTTCGTGGAGCTGCACTGTGAGCATTGTTTACCGGAATGTGAACGCCATATGACCACGATTAATCGGTTGCCAGCTCGTCTTGTGCCATGAAACACCAGGAACATCACTCCTACCACCCCCACTGACGAGAACGGACCTTGAGAGTCGGTTGTATTGGCGATATCGCTCCCCTGAGACCACCTCACCCGAACGGTTTCTCCACTTGGTTCGTACGGAGCGGACCCATGTTCTGCCTTGATCACCCGCAGCGACAATACGCACTACGCAGTGGATGTTGACCACGGACGAGTCCATAATGGGTATGGTGGCAGAGGTCGACATAGAGTAAATACCAGATGGAGATGAGTAGTTTGTGCGAATCAAACCCGGTTGAAACAAGAATCCGATCCGCAATTTTAATCTCCTCCATCGAGGCGTCGGCGTGACCGGAACGATGAAACAGAAGACCTTTGTTTCGGATCGGCATGATTGCTTCCCGGTGCATGGTATCTCAGTCATCTCCCGTTGATGTTGGACAGGGTGAGCGAAGCCATCTGTGTGAGCGGTGCGATACACGGGCCTGAATTGGCGTCCTTGGCGGTTACTGAGGCACAAGGCCAGGTCGGTGCCTCTAGTTGATGTTCCAGAGCGCCTAGCACGCGTGGTCGGGAGTGTCGCTGAATACAGAAAAGTCACAGAGATAGCTCTTGGTACGACGGCCAGGTCCGAGTCAAGTCGCACCTAGTCGCACTCTGGGTCTCGATAGTGTCCCGATCAGCTGGTATTGTCACGCGGATTGAGAATCCGAATTCGTTTCGCGATTACTTGGGCTTACTCGTTCTACGGTAGCTTACATCTTGCGTGACTGCAGTATGGCAGCTGGTATGTCGGAGAGTCGTTGATTCTACCGAGTCAGAAACTTCCCGCGACCCTGATCTGAGGTAGCGAGGAACCAAAGAGGAGCTCACTCATACCCAGATGCAGCGAGTAGTCGTAGCGACAGATCGACGCGTCGGAAATGTTGGGTGGCGACGCGCGGCAGTACGCGACGCGTCGGGCTTGAGCAAATCTCCGTCTTCCAAGATCGTTCCTGGCGGGCCCACCCTGGCCCACCCACGGGGGCGCGCATGCCACCAAGCTTGCAGAGTCCGGTGCTCAAGCAACCAAGTTGCTCGCCCTCCAGCTTGTCATCGATATCATCTGCCTGTGCTGGACATAGGGAGTCCGCTGCATTATGGCGTGGTCCGTGCCCCTTCCACGGCGGAATCTGCGATCTGTGATCGTATTTTTCATCGTCATCCTCCTACCCTATGTCATTCTCAAATACCTCTTCGCCTTCTACGACCGGACCTACTCGACCAGTCCGCTCCACCACCGACCAAATCCCGCCAGCAAGGCGGGTGATGTCCATCAGAAACCGGATCTCAAGCAGATCAAGGCCAAGCTGGAGAGAAGAGCGGAGGAAGAACGAAAGAGGAGGAACAAGCAGGTCCAGCAGGCAAATCAGGCAAAGCAAGCTCAAAAAGCCTTTGCGGCGGACCACCCAGAATCTGATCATGAGGATGAGCACGAGTCCTATGACATGGCGTTAGGTCTACCTGATCAGCGGTCTCAGAATAGAGCGAGGATAGCGAAACACAACTACCTCCCGAACGGCTTGGTGGAGGTTAATCCCAACGGGCAACATACGATCTTCGACCTCATAGAGCGAGCGCGGAGGGAATGGAATTTGAAACTCAGCTCTTCGAGTAGGACCTTGGAGGAAGCCATCACCGAGTATCGCAGGCGATACCACCGTGCGCCGCCCAAGGGTTTCGACCGATGGTGAGCTCCTCAAGTTGGATGTGACGATACTGATCTTGCTTTAGGTGGCGATATGCAGAAAACAACAACGTTCAGCTCCCAGACGAATATGACCAGATAGTGAGCTATTGATGTCGCGACATGAGAAATGTAGCTGATCATCGACATAGTATAAAGACCTTGAACCCTTCTTCGCCATTCCTCCATCTCAGTTACGCCAACTGCGGGACAAGGCATCCACCATGTCGGGCATGTACACCATCACATGTCCCGGTCACAAAACGACGGAAGAAAGGTGCACGGCCAGCATCGTTGAGGAAGGTCTGAACGAGGAAGGAAGGACGGTTGCCAGGCAAAGAGCAGATGCCCAGCTGTCCCTCCTGCACGACATACAAGCGGAACTGGAGCCAATTGACGCTGTGTATTCGAGTCATGACGGGCCTTGGCAGTTTATCGGTCACGAATACGTGAGTACCGAGGATATCCTCTTCGAAGGTGCATCAAGCTGAATAAGGGTGGCAGAAAGGCGCTCTGGAGGATGCGGCAGCTTTGGCTGAATGTGGGTCCTTCCTGATCTCTATGAGACCTGATCTTCATAGGAGCTACGCTGACGACCTCCCAGACCTAAACATAGACGAGCATGATGTGAGCGGAAAGCTTCAGTCGGCTCGGCACCAGCTGACGCTAAAAAGCTCGACGATGCGCACTTGGGTTGGGCTTCCGCTTGTGCCCCACATAAGCCCTTGCGAGAGGAGTACGACCCGGATGAATTGCCAGATCTCGATGACATGTGGCAGCAGCAGAAGAGCTTTATCTGGAACCACAAGACGTGAGCCATACTTTCCCGCCTGTCTGGAACAGGACTCGAAATTGACTGTTCCAGTGCCATGGACCCGTGCGAACATCCCGAGATCACCCACCTTGTCGGGTTCTTGTCTGGATTCGGCAAAGGTCCCAGGCCCAGCAAAGAGCTGTACCCCGTCATGGCAATGTCCAAGACTGAGCTACATTCCGACATCGTCGCTATATCCATGGAGGCATGGGTTGAGGATGTGGATAATGACCCGCCTTGGGAGTCAAAGTCGAATAACAAGATGCTCTGGCGGGGCAAAACGACGGGAATCTACTTTAAAGATGATGTGCCATGGAGTGAGCTGGTCCACGAACTGCAATCTTACAAGACTCCAGCTGACTCGCCCCCCCCCCCCCCCCCCCCCCCCCCCC